>CM049431.1:43493338-44693338 GCA_026929855.1 Poa annua
GATTTGTTTTTTTTTTCTTTTTTATTTCTTATTTCTTTCATATCTTTTGTTTTAGAACTCCGAATTAAGTGAAATTAATTTCTAAAAATCATATCTTTCTTTTAAAACATTTGTGGACATGTTTTGACCACTTTTTAAAAATATTAATTTTGAATATTTGATTTAATGCAAATTTGACACTTTTGTCAAATTTGAAAATAGAAATTTAATCAATTTATTTATGGCTAAATAAAATTTGGTACCACAATTGTGAACATATGAAAATAATTATTTCTAATAATTACAATCAAAATATTAAAGTAAAATAAGATAAATAGCATAATCATTATTTTGTTTTTAATATTTTCGCAGATAGATTTTCAACTGGAAATAGTATTTCAACCATTGTAATTTCAAATCTAAACAATGCAACAAAATGATGAATGCATGCATGATTTTTTTTTTCAAATCGACATACAAATAGTTTTCAAAAAGTTTTTAATTTTTCTGATTTTCAGAATTTGAAAAATCTTAGGATGTTACAGGACTAATCCATCTGCTATCAGCAATAGGACATATTATACCAGCATCAAGAAGTTTTAATACCTCATTTCTTACCACTTCTTTCATCTTAGGTATTAAACGCCGTTGATGTTCAACAACAGGCTTAGCGTTGGGCTCCATATTAATAGAATGTTGACATATAGTAGGAGAAATCCCCTTCAAATCATCCAAAGTATAACCCATAGCTCCACGATGTTTCTTCAATATTTCCAATAATCGTTCCTCTTCTTTACCTGAAAGGTTAGCACTAATAATAAAAGGATATATTTTCTTATCATCAAGATGAGCGTACTTAAGATTATCAGGCAAAGGTTTTAAATCAAAGACATGATCCTTTATAGGTGGAAGTGTTTTACCCAAGTCTTCCACTTTTCAGTTATGTTTAAGAATAGGTTGCCGAAGGAATATGTACTCAAGTTCATTTCTTTCTTTTATAAAAGTTTGATCTTCATGATCTTCCATAAATGTAACATTCCAAAACTTTGGAATGTTTAAAAATCACTAAAATTTAAAACATTTGTTAAAGATTAAAATAAAACATTTAAATAAAAAGAAAATCAACAATAAAGACTTCATAGTACCTTCCAAATACTTACAATTTAAAATATCTAATTTCTGAAATCTTGATTAGTTTAAAAACCTTTTATTATCAAAATATTTATGAAGACTCAATATATCAAACTGACAAATGATTTACAAACTTGAAAAATACTTTATTGTTATAAAAAGGTTTCATTTTAAGTATGTGTTTATAAACATTTAGGCTTGACTTGATAAACCGAAAACCATATTTGCAAAGTGCTTGAAATAATCTAAAGTTTACCACATTAAAATAATCTTGTAACATTTTCAAAGCATGGTCTATTTACTAAAATAGTTGCCGTGCATTTATCTTAGTTTAAAACAAAGTTTATTAACTCAACACTTTCGAATTCATATACTAAAATTGTATTTATGACAATTAATTTGATAATCCAAATATACAGTCCATTGATTTTAATTATCTCATCAACCATTCAAAACATGAAAGAATTCCTAATGTTTTCAACATAAGAAATGAAATAAAGATAAATACTCCCTAAATGTATTTTATGGAGTTCAAATAATTCATTACGCTTTGAGTATAAATACTGCACAAAGTAATTGTTTTGGAAAATGAGGCCAATATATTTCATTTCATTTCAAACACCAATGTCTAGTGAAATATTATTTTACATAGAACCAAAGCATGATTTTTGATTAAAAAAATAATAAGTAAGGTGACTTGTTTTCAGTTTTAATATTTCTATAAACTTTATTTAGCCACACATAAGTTTATTAAAGCCATATATTCAAAATTTGGCAAAAAGTGCCAAATATTCATTTAAACAATATTTAAAATTTGAGTTTTTGAAAAATGTTAAAAACATACTCACAATCGGTTTAACACAAGGACGTGAATTTAAGAAATTTTTAGAAACTAAATTGACTTGATTTGGACCTATAAATAAAAAGATATGAATAAAATGGAATAAAACAAAAAAAAGGAATCCGCAGCCGTTCGTCGAAGAAGGAGGCGACCGGAGCTTCGCCGACGGGAGCAGCGCTCCGTCCGTGCGACGCCGGCGTTCGGAGAAGCAATCGGCGCAGCCACCGTGCCCACCGACTTTGTCGCGACCTCCCGCACCCCGCCGTAGTCATCTCGAAGGCAGGGACGCACCGCAGCGACCGGAGCGTCTGCAACCGAGGCCGCCGCCGTCTTCCACGTCGCCGGCGAACCTGCCCGCCCCGTCTTGGTCAGCGCGGCCGAAGCCGTCCAATCTTCCATCAACGACCCAGAATAGATCTAGGCCGAAGAGGTACGAACAGATCTGGACCACCATCCTATTTAAATCATGTGGCCCCTGTCAACCCTAGATCCAGCCAATCAGATCACGCCACGTGGCAAACCTTTCTCTGTTTTTTTTTCGAATAGAATTTAATTGTTTGTTCTGCAAAAAAGTCCCTTCCACTTATATTTGTCATAAATTTTTAACCCTTGACCCAAATTGGACAAATTTTATATCAAATAAAAGCCATTGACAATTTAATTGTTTGTCTTGCAAAAAAGTCCCTTCCACTTATATTAAATTTCAAATTTGACTAGTCTAAATAGATTCAATTTTCAAATTAGGAGTTTGAATATTTTTTACTTAGTTTTAAATTCATAAGTCCAAAATTTGCAAATAAAATATTTTTGGAAATCTTAAGATATGACGAATAATGATCCACTATTATAAGTAAAGTTTGAATAATTTAAAGTGAATTTAAAAATCAGCAACTATTTTTGTTAACTTTGGCATAGTGTAAACATTTATTAATATATTTAAATTATTTCCTTTGCACAAATGTCATAAATATTTTTCCTTATTCAAAGAAACTCAAATACATGTTTATTAAGTTATTTCATAAAATTAATTTGTAAGTGGTGTTTAAAAACCTTTTAAATGATATTAGTACATTTATAGGTGTTTATAAATGTTATTGTTTATTTAGATGCTAATAAAAATGTGATTTAAAACTTTATGCTAGTGCAAATAACTAGGTTATTAATTTCATACTATGAACATTTATCTTGGGAAATTAAAATGTTTACATATGATAAAATAAGTAATCCTTGAATGTAAACTGTGTTGAAACCATCATGACCTTTCTTTTATGTAAACTTTTAAAGACCAATTCATTAGGATCCTTTGATCACCCTTTTTATCCTTTCAAATTGAAAGTGTCCAATTTGACTTCAGACCATACCCTGGACCAAAATGACAATACCCTAAACGCAATCACATTAATTCTTTTTGTATATTGAATTATGTGACACCCTTTACCAAATCCACTTCTAAGCCTGTTACGCTTGTTTGATTATTTGAATGATATACGCTTGTTGGATTGCTTGTTTATTGGATGCTTACTGTATAGTTTGAATCGGGGAGCAACGTTTGACTTGGACAAGAGTGTGTGAGAAACTGGACAAGAGTGTGTGAGAAACGTCAAATTTCCAAAGGCAAGTGATACCATAAAACACCTACTATTTTATTCTATTGCTAGTATTTTTCAAGTAGAATGCATGATAGGTTGATATTAGGATTATATTATGCTATGAAAACCTGTTAGTATACCCTTTAGACAATCATGTTAGACACCTATTATAATTTAGTGGAAATACATGCTGCAAAAAGATTGTTTTATGATCGATGTGATAAGTGAAAATTTCACTAAATTAATTTATCGCATGGGTGGATTGGTTTGATAGAGGATGATGTGAGTGGAGTGGCTATTCATGGGTCATTTCTATGGCTGTCTTGTTTATGCTCACTTGTGGTTGCCACCCAGGGCTTTGAGATTTTAAGTTACACCGAGTATAGTTGCTTTCCGTGCATCCATTGGTCAATATGGGCTCTGTCTTGACAGAGTAAGTCGCGAGAACCTGAATCCGTCGTGACCAGCAGATGTAGAGGGTGTAGGTTGGATCGGGTTCGCATGTGATTTGGGGGATTGCTTCTGAAAGGTCTCGGCTCAATCTTCTTCTTTTCCTTCTAACTAATTGGGTTGATTGGGTCTAATGGTGAAAGTGCACAGACTCTCAAGAGTTGAAAACCTAAAATCTTTGTCGTGTCCCCGGCATCGGACAATTTGAGTGACTACACAAGGATGTCTACTGGAAATCTCTTCATCCCAATTTTCATAATAAAATCCGATGGGTGAACTCGGGTAGGAGACGCGGACGAGTCCGGTGGTCTCTTAAGTTTAAGTTTATGACTACAAAAATGATTTATAAAATATAGGACACAACTTGCTTTGCGCAATAGCCTTGAATGCCACCAGCCGAAATGTCGAGTTATGACTCCCTAGGATCAGGGGTAGTCACAACCTAAAGTGTAGTTCGTGAAGGAGACTGAACGCGGAGGTCAAGACCTTCGAGGGGCACGGCGACGATGCTCGCCAGACCTGGAGACAAAACACCCACGACAGATATAGACACCAGCCCGTACCCAGGTTCACTGCCCTCGTGAGGAGGTAAGACCGCAACTTCTGCTTGTCTGCATTGAACTATGGAGGTTACAGTACAATAGAGCTTGCCGAGGGCCCCCTTGAGGCGGTTCTTGCTTGGGGAGGGAAGCGATGATCTTCTTCCTCCTCCAGCCAGATGCTATCCTACTCAGCAGTGTTAGGGTTTTACAAGTGTTGTAGCAAGCAACTGGCCGACCTTTGCTACGATGGAGATCTTGCTTCTTTTATAGGCGCCTCAGGCGCTCTTCTTCTGCTTGGCGTCCAAGGTGGCTCCCACACGGCAGTGGCGTGGAGGAGCAGGAGTCCACCACCGCGGGATCTTCTATGGACGCGGTCCATCATCGATAAAGTTGGGCGCGGTGGCCGACCAGCGGCCGACCGCGCAGTACCGCCCGTAGGGATGGCAGTCTCTGTGGTGGAGCCCGCGATAACGTTCTCTTTGGAGGGTTGCGCCGTCCATCTGCTTTATCACCAGAGTAGAAGGTCTTGGCAGTCCTGGAGCACACGGCGCAACTTTACTGACTACTTTATCACCAAAACGGCAACGGGAGTGCCTGCGTCACCATGTGGGCGTGGCAGAGGCCATGTGCGCCCTGCCGTACTTCCTTGGCCGCGACGTTTCCCCACAGGCCAGGGGAGGCCTGTTGAGGGATTCTTGTTGACTTCCCTCCAGGCGCGTTGCGCCTCGGGAGGGTCTCCTGAAGCGAGGATCCCCTTGAGGCCCTTGCTTCCACTTCAGGCCCTCGAGGGGAATTGCCTCTCGAGGGTCTCGCCAGGCGGCGAGGCTTGGTCTTTAGTTGTTTTGTCTAATTAGCCCGCGTGCGAGGCCTGGGGGAGTGGGCTCTTCATACACCAGTCTCCACAGGGCCGACACAAATATGCATGTAGAAATAGTCTTGCCATTTATATCCACCATAGTATCACTTGGCACCGCAATTCAATTGTGCTGACCCTTTATAGCCTAGCTGCAACTAAACCTTGCAGATTGTTTGAATGAGGAGTAAAGTGGTTGTCTTCGAGCTACAACCAACATGATTCCCACTGGCTTCATGGAGATGATGTAGCTCCATGTTATCATTAGTTAATGCGTGTGAACTCTGAAATAATTATGAAACTATTTATTTAGTTTGCTAGCGCTTCAGCTATGCAAAGTTGTAATGAATATTGTTTTTGGATCATTCACACTCGGTTGTAAATAAATTTTGACATTTTACTGTGATATTACATCTTATTGGAGAATGCGAGACTTATATGATCCAATCTTCCGCACTATACATTTGTACAGTTGCTTTTCTAAGCAAGGGTGCTAAAGATGGTATCAGAGCATAATGTTGCCTGTAGGCTCGAAACCCCTAGGATTGGACTGAAAACAAAAGTAAAACATTTTTAAAATATTAGATTTCGATTTTGACAAGTATAAATAGATTCAATTTTCAAATTAGGAGTTTGAATATTGTTTACTTAGTTTTAAATTCTTAAGTCCAAAATTTGCAAATAAAATATTTTTGGAAAGCTTAAGATATGAAGAATAATGATCCACTATTATAAGTAAAGTTTGAATAATTTAAAGTGTATTTAAAAATCAGCAACTATTTTGGTTAACTTTGGCATAGTGTAAATATTTATTAATATATTTAAATTATTTCCTTTGCACAAATGTCATAAATATCTTTCCTTATTCAGAGAAACTCAAATACATGTAAATTAAATAATTTCATAACATTAATATGTAAGTGGTGTTTGAAAACCTTTTGAATGATATTAGTACATTTATAGGTGTTTATAAATGTTATTGTTTATTTAGATGCTAATAAAAATGTGATTTAAAACTTTATGCTAGTGCAAATAACTAGGTTATTTATTTCATACTATGAACATTTCACTTTGGAAATTAAATGTTTACATATGATAAAATAAGAAATCCTTGAATGTAAACTGTGTTGAAACCATCATGACCTTTCTTTAATGTAAACTTTTAAGGACCAATTCATTAGGATCCTTTGATCACCCTTTTCGTCCTTTCAAATTGAAAATGTGCAATTTGACTTCAGACCATACCCTAGACTAAAATGACAATACCCTAAACGCAATCACATTAATTATTTTTGCATATTGAATTATGTGACACCCTGGACCAAATCCACTTCTAAGCCTGTTACGCTTGTTTGATTATTTGAATGATATGCTTGTTGGATTGCTTGTTTATTGGATGCACTTTACTGTATAGTTTGAAACGGGGAGCAACGTTTGACTTGGACAAGAGTGTGTGAGAAACGACAAATTTCCAAAGGCAAGTGATACCATAAAACACCTACTATTTTATTCTATTGCATCTCTCGTATTTTTCAAGTCGAATGCATGATAGGTTGATATTAGGATTATATTATGCTATCCAAACTTATTAGTATACCCTTTAGACAATCCTGTTAGACACCTATTATAATTTAGTGGAAATACTGAAGGAGATATGCCCTAGAGGCAATTAATAAAGTGTATTCTTTATCATATCTCGTTTGTTCATAATAGGTTTTTGTGTCATGCTGGAACCGTATAAAGCGGAAACATTAATGCGGGTGTGATACGTAAACAACCAGGTCCCTAGTAGCCTCTACTAAGACTAGTTTCGTTGCGCGATTGATGATCGAGGTTTCCCGGTCATGGGGCATGGCGCCGGTCGGCAATGAGAGTCATATCGCTGGAGAGCAATGTGATGGACATACCCAGTTTTGGAGAACATAGTCATTACACCTTTGACCGTGAGATCAACTCTTATCGGTATTCCCAGAAGATACTTTGATTGCACCAAACGTCGTATCTTATTTAGTATGACAATAACGGTGATACTTTTGGGTATTGGAAAGGAGTATTGAGACGAGGGGTCAAGAGCGGGATTTGCCAGTCCGCGTAGCAGGATAGATACTCTTGGGCCCACTCGGTGAGATCTTGTCTAATGAGCTTGCAAGCATGTGACTAGGTCACGGAGACATGAGATCATGAACGAGTAGAAGATAGCGTCGTCGGTAACGGGGTCGGGATTAGGTATGGAGATATCTATGGAACGACACTCGGACGTGCTAAGTATCGCTATGGCAAAAGGTCTAAGACTTCACGTTCAAGTTTGATAGATGAAAGTCATTCGTTATATCTCAGGGATTAATTCAGGCGGTCCAGGCCTACGAGTTAGTCGTTGATCATTGAGGAGTCTTGATCATACCTGATATTATATCGAACCGCTAGGGTAACACACTTAAGGGGTTTCGACAAGACAACCGGAAAGGAAGGAGATCACCGGGACAGTCCCGAGAGAGGTCCGATGGAGATCGGGCAGCGCCAAAAGAGTTTTCGGAGCTATGAAATATTTTATATATTATGTTTGATATTAATTAGTGTTATTAATATGCAAATATGATTTTATATATTTATTTTCGAATTTATTAAGGCAGATTTCCCTAAATGGGCCTTCCGGACGAAAGAAGGCCCAAGAGGGGGGAAACCCCCTTGGGGAATTCGGTGGGAGCCTAGGGGCCGGCCTAGGTGGGCCACAAGGGGCCCACCAGGGGGCCGGCGCCCCCCCTTGGCCGAACCAGGCTGTGTGGGTTAGTCCCACATTGCCTGGCTGGCAAGGTTGGCTCCCCTTGGGAGCCTATATAAGAAAGGGCACCCCCAGCCTTTTAATTCACCAATTAATTCCTGATTTCTCTCTCGATCTCGTGGTTCCCAAGTTGGAGCCGCGCCGAGCAAGAGGAGTCAGGGATCTCCTCCACCATAGCCCGCTGCCGCGCTGCTGGTGTTCCGGTCCAAGTCTTCCGCTGCTCGTCCTGGACTGGAGCTTCGGAGGCGTCGTCTCCACCGTACGTGTGCGACTCCCTGTGAGGTGCTGCGCTAGCGGTACTCGGAGGCCTGCTTCCTCTTCACGACCTTGAGGTCGGCTTCGTCGGTCTTCATCGACAACGTTTGTGCGGGAACGTAATCCCCGCTTTCGGTCTACAAGGGTATGTATTCCGATCTCCGTTCGTACTACTATATCTGCATAGAATAGATCTTGGCTAGTTTAAGGATATCGTTGCTAGGAAAATTATTGTTTTCTGCCCACGATCCCCTTCAGTGGTATCAGAGCCGATCTATCGTAAGATATAGCTGTACGCTGTTAGAACCCGTGCTCTGCACGGGGGCACCGTTCCTGTTATTTGCTACCCTCTAGCGTGCACTTGCAAATTCCAGCGGCATTGAGTTGATGAAGCGGCCCGGACCGACTTTACGCGTACGCTTACGCGAGACTGGTTCCACTACTGACATACGGCTTGTACCGTATCTGTGGCTGGCAGGTGACAGTTTCTCTCTCTTTAGTTGGTCTTCGCATTTTCAATGGAGGGCCCGAAAGGGATGCTTAAACATGCAATTATTGGATCGTTGTTGTGGTCATAAGATTCGTAGGTATGAAGAGGTTCTATTTACGAAAGCCCCAAGCCACGTAAAATATGCAAAAGATAAAGTAGAAGCGTCTAACTTTATTTTGCAGGGGCTATGTGATATGGTCAAGGTAGGTTTATTAAATTGTTTATAAACTGCGGGCGCCAAGAAGACAATGGCGCGATGGACTATATCACATTGCATTACATTTGATGTTTTGTGTGCATCTTATTTTGTGTGTGATTGTGTGTTACACGGCGGTAGTTGAATAATATGATCCCTTCAAAATACCACTAGTGTTCTCCCTCCAACGCGCACCACCAATAAAGTTCTACGTTATGAGGCAGGCCGTGATGATCGGGTGTCAGACATATCTTCGTTCGCATACGGTGGGTGTAAGCCATGTTGCACAAGCGTCAGCGTGGAGGTCTTTGGTGGCGAGCCTAGCATACTCAGAAGTATGGCCTCGGAACAGGAAGGCCGAAAGGCCGAGCACGAGTCACAAAATTGGTGTGACGGACGATTTTGTCTACTCTTGAAGTTGTGCCGCCGGCTTTGATGATGAGGGGTGGTGCAATGGATGGGGGTCGTGTAATCGCTTAAACGACCAGGAGGGATGTTCGTTTGAGTGGGAGTTATGTTAGTTATTTTCTAAAATACTATAACTCAAAATTATTATGAACAAAGTCTTATGTTGTTGCAAATTCCATTGTAGATGTCTCACCCCTCCTTTAACCTGAACCTGTTCATTGAGAAAGAGAAGCTTAAGACCGATGGGTCTAACTTCGTATCCTGGTTCCGCGATCTGAAGTCCATCCTTGAAACCCACAAGGTGGCCTACATCCTTGATTCCCCCTTAGGTGATCTTCCAAGCTCTGCCCCAGAAATCGATATGATTGTCCATGGGGTGAAAGCGGAGATTTCTTCTTATGTCCAGAGTGGCATGCTCTTTGCCATGGAGGCTGACCTGCAAAACCGCTTCATGAACAAGGGTGCTTATGAAATAATCACTGAACTCATGGTTGTTTTTGCACGACAAGTCAAGGCTGAGACGTACGAGGCAACTGTGCTTCTCTTCTCAGCCCAGATGGAAGAGCACGGCAATATCAGTGAGCACTTGGCCAAGTTGTTTGGCTGCGCTCGACTTCTGAGTGATCTGGGAAGTGTGATCCCAGAGGAGTTGGTGATTGATAGGGCGCTGATTTCTCTGCCCCCTAGCTATAAGAACGCCATAGTGGACTACGGCATGAAAGGGACGTCAAAACCCCTGTCGGAAATCCTGAAGATGCTCGAAGTGGCCGAATTAGAAATCAAGCTGAAGAAGATGGAGGTAACCATCGGATCACCTGAGCGCAACTGCCCCAAGTATCTGGAGGATAAGAAGTCTGGCAAGACGGTCGACAAAGAGAAAGGTATATTTGATATACATGTTATAGATGTGTACCTTACATCCGCCCGGAGCAACACGTGGGTATTCGATACTGGTTTTGTTGCTCATATATGTAACTCTCAGGAGGAGTTACGGAATAGAAGGCGGCTGGCGAAGGATGAGGTGACGATGCGCGTCGGCAACGGATCGAGAGTCGACGTGGTGGCTATCGGCACGCTCCCTCTGCATCTACCATCGGGATTAGTTTTGGTTTTAAATAAGTGTTATTTTGTGCCATCCTTGAGTGTAAACATTATAAGTGAGTCTTGCCTGTTACAAGACGGTTATTCATTTAAATAAGTGTCAAGCAATTGTGCTATTTATATGAATGATATCTTTTATGTTGATGCTCCCGAGAGTAATGGTTTATTCTTGTTGAATCTCGATCGTAGTACTCACATCCATAACATAGAGGCCAAACGAATTAAGTGTAGTGACGATACCGCCATGTTTTTGTGGCATTGCCGTCTTGGTCATATTGGTATAAAGCGCATGAAGCGACTCCACTCCGATGGACTCTTGGACTCGTTGGATTTCGGATCCCTCGATACATGTGAACCATGCCTCATGGGCAAAATGACCAGGACACCGTTCAAAGGTTTCGTTGAACGGGCGTCGGATTTGTTGGGGATCATACATACAGACGTATGTGGACCAATGAGCGTTTCGACACGCAATGGTTATCGTTACTTCGTCACCTTCACTGATGACTTGAGTAGATACGGTTATATCTATTTGATGAAACACAAGTCTGAAACGTTTGAAAAGTTCAAAGAATTCCAGAGTGAAGTTGAGAATCAGCTTAATAGGGAAATCAAGCATCTCCGGTCCGATCGCGGTGGAGAGTACTTGAGTTTTGAGTTTGGCACACATCTGAAGAGTTGTGGCATAGTGCCCCAACTTACGCCCGCCGGAACTCCGCAGCGTAACGGTGTGTCCGAGCGACGTAATCGTACTCTACTGGATAGTGTCCGATCTATGATGTCTCTTACCGATCTGCCAGTGTCCTTCTGGGGTTATGCGTTAGAAACAGCCGCATTCATTTTAAATAGGGCTCCGTCCAAGTCCGTTGAAACGACGCCGTATGAATTATGGTATGGCCATAAGCCTAAGTTATCGTTTCTGAAGGTTTGGGGTTGTGAGGCGTACGTTAAGAAACTACAGCCCGACAAACTCGAACCGAAGTCGGAGAAAGTCGTCTTTGTAGGATATCCACGGGAAACCGTTGGGTACACCTTCTACCACCAAGCTGAGGGCAAAACTTTTGTCGCGAAGACCGGTGCCTTTCTAGAGAAGGAATTTCTCGCGAAAGGAGTAAGTGGGAGAAAGGTAGACCTCGATGAAATCGTTGATCCTGAACTCGAGATTCCGAGTGGCGCAACGGAAGCAATTCCGGAAACGTCCTCCGTGGAAGGAGTGGGAGAAACTGTCGAGGAAGATGTTCTACCTCGTAGGTCTGGTAGATCTCGGATCCCACCAGAATGGTATGGCAATATGGTTTGCACCGTCATGCTAGTCGAGCAAGACGAACCTACGAACTACAAGGAGGCGATGGAGAGTCTAGAGTCCGAGAAATGGCTTGAAGCCATGAAATCCGAAATAGGATCCATGTATGACAACCAAGTGTGGACCTTGGTGGATATTCCCGAAGGGCGCAAGGCCGTCGAGAATAAGTGGATCTTTAAGAAGAAGACTGATGCTGATGGTAATGTGACCGTCTATAAAGCTCGGCTTGTCGCAAAGGGTTTCCGACAAGTTCATGGAATTGACTACGATGAAACTTTTTCACCGGTAGCGATGCTTAAGTCTATTCGGATTTTGTTAGCGGTAGCTGCCTACTATGATTATGAAATCTGGCAGATGGACGTCAAAACGGCCTTCCTGAATGGAAACATTGAGGAAGAGTTGTACATGGTACAGCCGGAAGGTTTTGTCGATCCAGGAAGTGCTAACAAGGTGTGCAAGCTTCAGCGATCCATCTATGGATTGAAGCAGGCATCTCGGAGCTGGAATCTTCGCTTTGATGAGGTAATCAAAGGTTTTGGATTTATCCAAAATGTGGAAGAGACCTGTATTTATAAGAAAATGAGTGGGAGCTCAGTTGTGTTCTTAGCACTGTATGTTGACGACATATTGCTAATAGGGAATGATGTGGAACTTCTGAATAGCGTGAAGGAATATTTAAACAGTAAGTTTTCCATGAAGGACTTAGGAGAAGCTGCGTATGTTTTAGGCATAAAGATCTACCGTGATAGATCAAGGCGCCTATTAGCACTAAGTCAGAGTACTTATCTTGATAAAATATTGAAGCGTTTTCATATGGAGAAGGCAAAGAAGGGTTCTCTGCCGGTTATCAAGAATAAGGTATTGCGTAAGGCGCAGTGTCCGGTAACGGAACTGGGTAAGGCCGAAATGACGAAACATCCTTATGCTTCAGCCATAGGATCGATCATGTATGCAATGTTGAGTACTAGACCAGATGTGGCATTATCTCTAAGTTTGACAAGCCGGTTCCAGAGTAATCCTGGAATGCCGCATTGGATAGCTGTTAAGAGCATTCTTAAGTATCTCAATAAGACAAAGGAAATGTTCCTTGTGTATGGTGGCTGCGATGAGGAACTTGGCGTAACGGGTTACGTAGATGCAAGTTTCTGCTCAGACCCCGATGACTGTAAGTCACAGACAGGTTACGTGTTCAAGGTGAATGGAGGCGCCGTGTGCTGGAGAAGTGGGAAGCAACCCATAGTCGCACAATCTACAATGGAGTCGGAGTACATTGCTGCCCGCGAGGCTGCGAATGAAGCTGTGTGGCTGAGGAAGTTCGTCATCGAACTTGGAGTGTTCCCGAGCGTGCAAGACCCCGTGGTCCTCTTCTGCGACAATACGGGTGCCATTGCGAACGCCAAGGAGCCAAGGACTCACTCCACCGCCAAACACATTCTCCGACGCTTCCACGTGATACGTCAGTACGTACAAGAAGGCGATGTGAAGATTTGCAAAGTGCATACGGATCTGAATGTGGCAGATCCGCTGACGAAGCCTCTTCCGCTTGATAAGCATGAACAGCACCAGTTAGCTATGGGTGTTAGGCTTTTACCAAGTTGTAATCTAGATTAAATTGTACTCTAGTGCAAGTGGGAGACTGAAGGAGATATGCCCTAGAGGCAATTAATAAAGTGTATTCTTTATCATATCTCGTTTGTTCATAATAGGTTTTTGTGTCATGCTGGAACCGTATTAAGCGGAAACATTAATGCGGGTGTGATACGTAAACAACCAGGTCCCTAGTAGCCTCTACTAAGACTAGTTTCGTTGCGCGATTGATGATCGAGGTTTCCCGGTCATGGGGCATGGCGCCGGTCGGCAATGAGAGTCATATCGCTGGAGAGCAATGTGATGGACATACCCAGTTTTGGAGAACATAGTCATTACACCTTTGACCGTGAGATCAACTCTTATCGGTATTCCCCGAAGATACTTTGATTGCACCAAACGTCGTATCTTATTTAGTATGACAATAACGGTGATACTTTTGGGTATTGGAAAGGAGTATTGAGACGAGGGGTCAAGAGCGGGATTTGCCAGTCCGCGTAGCAGGATAGATACTCTCGGGCCCACTCGGTGAGATCTTGTCTAATGAGCTTGCAAGCATGTGACTAGGTCACGGAGACATGAGATCATGAACGAGTAGAAGATAGCGTCGTCGGTAACGGGGTCGGGATTAGGTATGGAGATATCTATGGAACGACACTCGGACGTGCTAAGTATCCCTATGGCAAAAGGTCTAAGACTTCACGTTCAGGTTTGATAGATGAAAGTCATTCGTTATATCTCAGGGATTAATTCAGGGGTCCAGGCCTACGAGTTAGTCGTTGATCATTGAGGAGTCTTGATCATACCTGATATTATATCGAACCGCCAGGGTAACACACTTAAGGGGTTTCGACAAGACAACCGGAAAGGAAGGAGATCACCGGGACAGTCCCGAGAGAGGTCCGATGGAGATCGTGCAGCGCCGAAAGAGTTTTCGGAGCTAGGAAATATTTTATATATTATGTTTGATATTAATTAATGTTATTAATATGCAAATATGATTTTATATATTTATTTTCGAATTTATTAAGGCAGATTTCCCTAAATGGGCCTTCCGGACGAAAGAAGGCCCAAGAGGGGGGAAACCCCCTTGGGGAATTCGGTGGGAGCCTAGGGGCCGGCCTAGGTGGGCCACAAGGGGCCCACCAGGGGGCCGGCGCCCCCCCTTGGCCAAACCAGGCTGTGTGGGTTAGTCCCACATTGCCTGGCTGGCAAGGTTGGCTCCCCTTGGGAGCCTATATAAGAAAGGGCACCCCCAGCCTTTTAATTCACCAATTAATTCCTGATTTCTCTCTCGATCTCGTGGTTCCCAAGTTGGAGCCGCGCCGAGCAAGAGGAGTCGGGGATCTCCTCCACCATAGCCCGCTGCCGCGCTGCTGGTGTTCCGGTCCAAGTCTTCCGCTGCTCGTCCTAGACTGGAGCTTCGGAGGCGTCGTCTCCACCGTACGTGTGCGACTCCCTGCGAGGTGCTGCGCTAGCGGTACTCGGAGGCCTGCTTCCTCTTCACGACCTTGAGGTCGGCTTCGTCGGTCTTCATCGACAACGTTTGTGCGGGAACGTAATCCCCGCTTTCGGTCTACAAGGGTATGTATTCCGATCTCCGTTCGTACTACTATATCTGCATAGAATAGATCTTGGCTAGTTTAAGGATATCGTTGCTAGGAAAATTATTGTTTTCTGCCCACGATCCCCTTCAAATACATGCTGCAAAAAGATTGTTTTATGGTCGATGAGATAAGTGAAAATTTCACGAAATTAATTTATCGCCTGGGTGGATTGGTTCGATAGAGGATGAAGTGAGTGGAGTGGCTAGTCACTGGTCATTTCTATGGCTGTCTTGTGTATGCTCACTTGTGGTTGCCACCCAGGGCTTTGAGATTTTAAGTTACACCGAGTATAGTTGCTTACCGTGCAACCACTAGTCAATATGGGCTCTGTCTTGACAGAGTAAGTCGCGAGAACCTGAATCCGTCGTGACCAGCAGATCTAGAAGGTGTAGGTTGGATCTGGTTCGCGTGTGATTTGCGGGATTGCTTCTGAAAAGTCTCGTCTCAATCTTCTTCTTTTCCTTCGCACTAAAGGAGTGTAGAGGATAGTTTGGTTGATTGGGTCTAATGGTGAAAGTGCACACACTCTGGAGAGTTTAAAACTTAAGATCTTAGTCGTTTCCCCGGCATCGGACAATTTGAGTGACTACACAAGGATTTCTACTGGAAATCTCTTCATCCCAATTTCATAATAAATCTGATGGGTGAACTCGGGTAGGAGACGCGGACGAGTCCGGTGGTCTCTTAAGTTGAAGTTTATGACTACAAAAATGATTTATAATATATAGGACACAACTTGGTTTGCACAATAGCCTTGAACGCCACCAGCCAAATATGCATGTCGAAATAGTCTTGCCATTTATATCCACCATAGTATCACTTGCCACCACAATTCAATTGTGCTGACCCTTTATAGCTGGGCTGCAACTAAACCTTGCAGATTGTTTAGATGAGGAGTAAAGGGGTTGTCTTCGAGCTACAACCAACATGATTGCTACTGGCTTCATGGAGATGATGTAGCTCCATGTTATCATTAGTTAATGCGTGTGAACTCTGAAATAATTATGAAACTATTTATTTAGTTTGCTTGCGCTTCAGCTATGCAAAATTGTAATGAATATTGTTTTTGGATCATTCGCACTCGGTTGTTGTGAGGACCCCTCTGACTAACCGTAAGAGATGCCCACGTTATGTAAACAGATCACGATCCCAATGATCAGTGCATCACGATCACATAACCAACATGGTATACAAAGTTACATAATACAACTCGAATAGTATAAGACTTACATAAATAATGGTCTCATGACCAAGTCTGCAAACATCGTCGCACTTGACGAATATTAACTAAGGTTCAGCGGAAGCTTCGGCTAGCGTCGACCCTCGTCACGTCCTGACGCATTCCCACAGAGCAGTTGAGCGGGACACTCAGTTGGCGTAGTCGTCGGCGTACTCCTCCTTCTTGTCGTACATCTCCTCATTTCAACCTAGACGTTTGAATATCCAGGGACACAGCCATATGAGTACATTTACATACTCGCAAGACCACCTCTAAGGCTTAAGTTTTCATGATAATGCAAGAAAACACTTTTCGAAAACTGGGATAGCTGCTCTTTAACATTTAGAGATAGAATTCTCTTCTCTTAGATATAGCAAGGACATATCCAAGTTAAAAACTTTCTTTCGTAAAACCTTTAAAAACACTAGGATGGGGATACCCCTTTTTCCTGACTTGAGATGGGACTGATTGTCTCCCCGAGACCAACCATCTTCTCCCAAATTCCGTACCTCCCAGGTACCTCCTCATTCCACCTAAACACTTTCCTTTTTAAAACAACTTCTTTCCCCAGGCGCCCAGTGTGCCCTTTCCAACCGTCCATGACCGTGGACACGGCTATTTGAATAGATTTACACTCTACAGAGGTTGCACACTTTACCCACACCTATCGGTCAATCCGCCAGGTCTGCCCCGGCCCGTCATAAGACAGCATGTGGGGGTCCGGATAACACGATCAAAGCTTTCCACTATGACCACCCTAGTATCGGGGCTTCCCGGTAGGTTTGTTCTCCTCGGCACCGTGTGCTCCACAAGACCTCTTGGTCTTTCCTCGGGACACCACAACTCCACGTCAGGAGACCCGCCGTAATCGTCTGGCTGCTGGTCCTCAGCAGTGTATTGTCTCTTTCGGACGACAACCCGGCTTCGAGGGCCCAGCCCTCATAGAAAGTATGAGAGCCCTAACACTAAAACAGACACGCTTCCGGCTAAGCCCTACCCATGTCAGGTAGTGTGGCTGCACGGGTTAATTGTTCGAGCGGCTGCTAGGGCAGTACTTTGTTTTTCAAAAACAACTTCCAATCCTCCGACTACTCCCAGCAGCTCGGGTTTTCGCAAACATCTCTGATTGCTCCCAACAAACTCGGGTTTTTAATAAAACACTTGCTCTCCGATTGCTCCCAGCAACTCGGGTTTTCCTATGTAAAACAGTTTTATCAAATAGGTTCCCATCCTAAAGTTTTGAGGTAAGAAAAAAAGAGTATACTACTAGAAAACATGATTTTCTTGATGGAGCCTTCAACAACCTGGCTCACCAAGTGAAAACTCACTTTGTAACACCTATAAATAATCTAGTAGATAACTTTGGCCAAACAATATTTTGTAAAATAGTTTTCGGGTGGCAAGGTGCCACAAAGGAAGTAAAACATGCATTATTTTATTTTGAAAGCAAAACATGCTTGATAAAATAATAGGATTGCATAATGGTGGTGAGGTGGCTTGCCTGGCTCAGCAATATGTCGTTGGTCTTGGTCTTGATGCTCCTCAGGTTCACTCCTCACTTCCAGTTCCTTCCCGATCGTATCTAACGTCGTAAACAGAAAGAGGAACAACACTCAGAATACAAGACAATGCCACAAGGACATAACAAACAGCAAGCATCGCACAAGACACTTAGCTAACAGTCAAAAGCAAACAATTTCTTTAGCTAAACAACAATAAACAAAAAGGTCCATAGAGCTAAGACAAACAATAGATACTCCTAAGGGAATATACACCACAACTCTGAGTATTAAAAAGGTAGTTCTAAAGAACACTAAAACAACACATCACTTAGGGTTATTATATCATTTAACAAGAGTTGTTATAATAGCTGCAGGAAACACTTCAGACAAAAGTATCTTGGTAGTTCAGGAAATACTTCAGACAAAAGTATCTCAATAGTTTCGGAAATACTTCATACAAAAGTATCTTAATCGTTCCGGAAATACTTCAGACAAAAGTATCTTAATACACAAGCAAGTGTTAACATTAACACTAGCATTGAGCACACTCACATGCAAACATGTTACTAGCTCAAGAAACACCTACTATCAAGTAACTAGGCGACAAACAATGGTAAAACCAGTGTCCAAACAAGTTTATGAATAAGAGCTAAAATGGTGCATTAGGCTTATTTAATAGGACATCACAATTAAGGTCACTTCAACCAATAAACAAACAATCACATGGCAACAAAGTGTTGACAACAATCTAAAATAAGAAAGTCATATATTAAGCATTGCAAAACACAAGGAACTACTGGATAAAATTTAACACCAAACAATCATTCACATGCATAACACACAAATGAAATTAGTGCAACTCCTAGGAAACAAGTTGAACTATGTGAAACTCAGATGTGAAGGGACTAGCAATACTTTCAGGGAATTTATTAAGGCTATTAAAGGATAACCTAAGTTTCTGGACTTATGAGTTACTAAGCACATCAACACATAACATTTCAAGTAAAACAGAGAATTAACTTATTACTTTTATTGGATAAATAAGATGATGCTTTAAAGAGATAAAACATAACAAACAAACATACCCACAAGCAAAGCATATAAACACAATTGATGTTATTATCAGGGTACAACGAGAATAATGCTAAACATAAGTAAACAATGCACCAAACATTATCATACTGGTTTAACCAAGTCATTATTATTGGGTTATGGTTCTGAACTTCAAAAGTTGATTAGTAATATTTCTACAAATCACATTTGCTAAGAACAGATGATTAAAAGCTAATACTTCTATTAGCCAAATGTTGTTGTTTTTGTAGATAAATCATAAATCCTAAGATAATGTTCATAAAGTAGAATCCTTATACCACAGTACACCTAGAAACCATATGAAGTGGTGAAAATTGGATTTGCATAATAAGCTATTACAAGGCAGTGGCTAAAAATCATGCAAATGCTACTGGTCTCAAAACCATAATGAATATAGTTTAAGATTTAGGAATATCCTATATGCAAGGTTAATTTCTATGGATAGGTATTTACTTAAACTTTCTGTAGAAATAGGATTCACCCCATTTGGACACTCCCAACTCATGATATTCCATTTTAAGTGAAGAGCATATTGTTTACTTGCTTTAATGTGCAACACAAAGTTTACATATTTTTGAGACAAAACTAGTGTGGTATGATAAACAAAACACATACGTGCTACACAAAAATACTCCTAAACAATTTGTATAAACATACAAGGCACAAACAATTAAAACTAGATACATGCAAATAACAGAAAATAAGAATATCCATTTTAAAGTGTAATAACCTACTGTTTTAGCAAATAATCTACCAAGAGCAAAATATAAGATGAAAAATTCTACCAAGATAGTATATGATAGCTAATACTAATATCTACCACATGCAATTGGATTTACTCCAAAAAGAATTTTAAATAAAGATTTAAAATTCATCAAATAGCTACTGATGTCATTTTTAAACTTTATAGAACTTTATTTAGACACATCTCCTGCAAGCAAGGCTTATAGATCTAGGTAGGTATTCTCCTGAGCTTTCCATAGAACTAAAGTTTGCTAATGGTAGATCTATAAAACTCAAGTTATTAAGTAAATGGTTAAAATTCCATATTTTTGCAAACGGCCAGTGCCACATGGTCAAGATAACACACAGCAATCCAACAAAATTTATTTCAAATTTTTTGCATGCACCAATCTTCCACAAATGAATTAAAGCTGAGCTAGTAATTCTCTGGAAATAATAACACATAAAAGGATTTCTACAGAAAAAAAGAAAAAGGCCGGATCAGGGGGGTGGGCTGCGTAGCCCGAGTTGGGCCTGCCCACGCAGCTGCGCGCGCTGGCGAAGGGGCACGCCGGCATCCGATCGAAATTGGAGTGCTAGGATTAGAAGGGCCGGTGTTCAAACCGGGCCGTGGATCACGAGATCGACGGCGCCAGTTCGTCTCCTACCTCCTGACCGGCACCGGATGAGCAAGAACCCTAGACGGAGAGGAGAGCTCGCGCGGCTCACCAAGGGGAACGGAGTGGCGATGAGGAGGGGCGGAGGCGGTCGCGGAAGCTCAGGGAAGGACTCAGGTGGTCGCAGATTTTGAGGGCGAGCTTCCGGTCGTCGAGAACACCGAGGGCGTCCGGCTCGGGCATGACATGGCCACGACGCCTCCGATGAATCTGCAGACATACAAGCGTGTCTTAGAGGTTGCTGGAGAGAAGGGGGGTGTGATGGATCAACAATGGCGAGAAGAGAGACTCGGAGGCGATGGCACTCGTGCTCGAAAGAGCTCGGGCTAGGGCGGAGGTTCACGACCGTTCCTAGCCGAGAGAGAACTAGGGATAGCTCTAGGGAGCTCGGGGTGGTGGAGTGGAGCGAGGGGAGGCAGAATGGCAAGGTGGGAGGGCGCTAGTGAGGATGGGGAAAGATATCCACGCCGGTTCTCATCTTCAACACCTCGGGCATGGGCAAAAGGGAGAGAGAGGAGGCTCGGGCAGGGGTTGGCTAAGCTGGGCGGTGGGCAAGGATGCAAGGACGCTGTCCACCGTTTTGGACAGTAGCACATGGTCTGGAGTTGATGGAAACTTATGGGGATGGAGTGAGTTCTCTGCTGCCCATCACCTGCTCGACATAATGTCACAAAGATAAGGACAAAAGGATTTCTGTGTTAGGGTTTTGGGATGGTCGTGCTATGGGTACAACAAGGGTGTGGGGGTACATTATACACCAGAAACCAGAGGATGGGTGAGAGTGGTGTGAGTTTAAGATATAGAAGAGTTTGTGGTTGACTAGACGAAGTCTCTTTGCAAGGATGGATTAGTCAATCCTTTAGCTAGAAAATTATGAGACAAGATGGGCTGGTCAGAAGGGAATTGGGTGAAGCATTAGGCTTAAGAGTTTAGGTCAAAAGGTTCAACATGCACTAAAGACCAAAATGGCAAGTTGCTATGTTATAAAAGAGATATGGTCACTTTAAATTATAGCACTCAACCCAATCAAGAATTAATGATCAAATGATTTGGTAAAATGTAAATAAGAATATAAAAGGAAAATAGAGGTGATGTAGATAGTGCTAGAGGTTTTGTATTTCCCATATGAACGAAATAAACCCTAATTGTCATGCTCTAGGAATGTTAAAAATTAATGGAAATGAAGATAGTTGTTTCTTATTTGAAAAAGGATAATCTTTGAGTTTCTCCTAAAATCAACATAATAATCAAAGGTTAAACTCACCACAACCATATGACACAACATTTAAAGCATGAATGATCTCAATTAAATTATATAAATAAAATGTTGTCTCATACACCCCACATGACACACATAAAATATCACACTTATGGGAAACAATTGGAGCACATAACATCTAGGCCAACCACACATACAAATAGATAAACACCCACACAATTGTATCACTAACCATACTTTTAATATAAATCAAAAATATTTGTGAGGAGGTGATCAATAGGGTAATTTTGGTATGAATAGAATTAAACAAACATTCTTGGAATTGATTTTCCAAGAGAAATATTAATGGGGTTCTTAAAAGAGAGTTGCTAATTTTAGCTACATATAAAAACTCAAAATATTATTAGGACTTATTATATAGTACTTTTTAGTCTTGCAAACATATAGTTTTGTTGGAATACTATTAGTCTCTCAAATGATATATATATATATTTCAGGGTAAAAATAGATTTTATTAAAAAGAGAATGGGAGAAGATATGTGGACTATTTCACTTGTTAAAACATTGACCTCAGAGGTCATATAATAACTTGTTTTGAGTTTTAGATGGTTGGTTATTTAGAAGTCATCAACACAAACACCAAAACACAACTCAACAAACATAGCATACAAGGGAAAGCACATCCATTAACAAAACATTTCAGAAAGTTTTTGTTCCCTCAGAAATTTGGGTCTTTATTAATTAAGTTTTTGTTGCTCTCAAAATTTGGGACGTTACAGTTGTAAATAAATTTTGACATTTTACTGTGATATTACATCTTATTGGAGAATGCGAGAATTATATGATCCAAGTCTTCCGCACTATTCATTTGTACCGTTGATTTTCTAAGCAAGGGTGCTAAAGCCGGTATCAGAGCATAATGTTGCATGTAGGCTCGAAACCCCTAGGATTGGATAGAAACCAAAAGTCAAACATTTTAAAAATATTAGATTTCGAATTTGACAAGTCTAAATAGATTAAATTTTTAAATTAGGAGTTTGAATATTTTTTACTTAGTTTTAAATTCATAAGTCCAAAATTTGCAAATAAAATATTTTTGGAAAGCTTAAGATATGAAGAATAATGATCCACCATTATAAGTAAAGTTTGAATAATTTGAAGTCAATTTTAAAATCAGCAACTATTTTTTGTTAACTTTGGCATAGTGTAAATATTTATTAATATATTTAAATTATTTCCTTTGCACAAATGTCATAAATATTTTTCCTTATTCAGAGAAACTCAAATACATGTTTATTAAATAATTTCATAACATTAAGATGTAAGTGGTGTTTAAAAACCTTTTAAATGATATTAGTACATTTATAGGTGTTTATAAATGTTATTGTTTATTTAGATGCTAATAAAAATGTGATTTAAAACTTTATGCTAGTGCAAATAACTAGGTTATTTATTTCATACTATGAACATTTAACTTGGGAAATTAAAATGTTTACATATGATAAAATAAGAAATCCGTGAATGTGTAACACCCCAATTCTCTTAGCTTTAGTATTGTGGGGTTATTCTAGATTTTGCACCTCTTGCAGAAACTTTTGTGTGTAGAAGTTTGAGAAATGATTTAATTTGCTTGCACATCTTATGCTTGTTGAGCTCCACTAGTGTTCCCTGATATTGAAAACACTAAAATCACATCTCACCAAAATTAAAATATCCACTATTAGGATCTTCATGGTTGTTAAAACTTAGCCAAACTAGGAGCTATTATTAAGCAAACCATAAATGGTTTTTGACATGCATCTGAACCATTTTGATCTAAGGCATTTATAATTTCACACCCTGCTCTAAATTCTCTCAAAAGAGTTGGTTTGCACATAAATATCACTAGCTTTTGGGGGCATCAAATTAACACGACCATTTGAGATATTCTTTTATTTATCACCAAAAGATTTCTTTTCTTTGAAAGCCAAATGAGATAGTTGACTTGGGCTTTGGTAAGTTCAGTACCTTCTCTTAATTTAGGTAAGTTTGGGGTGTAGACCCATTTTACTTTTGTGGGTCATGTTTGAATAATTCAAACTTAGACTTTCAAATTCATTTGAGCATTTTACTCAAAGCTTTCACCTTTTATTTCCCTCTCACTCTTTTCCACTCCACCTGCTGAAGAGGAGAACATCACCCTCACCCCTGGTCCCACCTGTCATGGACTAGGGACAACCTCTCCTCTCTCTTCTCTCTTTTCTCTTCTTTTCCACCCAACGGAAGCTCACCCCCTCTCTTCTCACTGGCCAGGACAAGTCACCCGACCAGCACACCCTCTTTCCCCTCTCCACCGCCCACCTGAGCAAGTAGGAACGAAGGAGACACTCCCCTCCCTCTCTCCTGCCCGAGCTAACCCTAGATCGGGTTGAGCTCGTTTTAATCTCCCGAGCCCTGCCCTGTCCATTTCTCCCCCCTCCCTGGCTCCTACCAACCCACTCCTCTCCCCCTGGCAAAATCCATCGAGTTTCTCCCCCCATTTGCTCTCGAGGAGGAAAAGAACCACTCGGCACCCGACGGAGGGAAATGGCTCTAGCCACAGTTTTTCTCCACCATTTCCCACCATTGTTGGCTCTCTGTGATCCTCTGCTCAAGCTCTAACCCCTCCTCTCTTTCCTCGCTGCTCTAGGTGCTCAAATCCGTCGAGTTTATCCACGACCCGAGCTCGGAGGAGACGCCATGGCGACATGCAGAGGACCTCCCGGACGTTTCTTCGCGTAGGGATTTGCGGCCCTGCTGCTTCTCCACCGAACTCCATCACCCGCTCGAGCTCTGGACGTCCGAGGTGAGCTCCTCGTTGCGTCCCTCTTCTTCTCTCTCGTTCTTCTCTGTTTTCCCGCTCGCGTCACCAGCTCGGGGAAGAAGAAGATCCAGAGCCGTCAGATCTGAGATCGACGGCCCTGTTTGAACCCCTTCCCTTCTAATCTCCGCCGTTCGTTTCTGATCCGGACACCGCACACCGTTTCGCTAGCGCGCGCGCATCGGCCGGGCCGGCCCAGTTCGCCCCCTCGGCCCAGCGCCAGATCTGGCCGTTTCGTCCTGTTTTTCTTTTTTCTTTTTCCTGTGATTTTCCAGTAAATCTATAGTCTAGCTTTAAATCGTTTGTGGTAAATATAGAGTGGCTAAAATGATGGTATTAACTTTGTAACATGGATGCACGTTATCTTAACCATGTGGCATTGGATTTGGTCCAAAATGTGTTTCCTGTTGAGTGTTAAAATAGATCTAGTAAAAAGTATCTATTACACCATTTGTTTAATAACTTGGGTTCTGTAAATACAAATCATGCAATCTTGGATATGTTGGAAAGCTTGTAATAATGCCTATCTATATTAGTAAATATTGCATGCAGGAGATTAATCTAGCAAAAGTTATATTTACTCTAAGAATAACATCAGTATGTATTTGGGGATTTTTAACTCTTCAATAAAAACACTTTTTGAGGTAAATCCAATTGGAAGTGTTAGATATGTGTTGGAGGTATCATATACTACAAATGTAGATTTTTCCAGTAATTAGTTATTTCTTAGTGAATAAATCCCTGAAAAATAGGGAGATAATCTCTTAAAATGCATTTCTGAAATTTCAGAGATTATGACATGTCTAGTTTTAAGTGGTGGAGCCACCTCTGTCCATAGATAAATGTTGGGAATATTTCTGTGGGATAGCCACAGGTTTTATCTAACTCACCCCACTGGTCTGACACCAAAATAATTCTTATTATTTTCTGCACATAGATAATGGTCAGAAGTATACTTTATTTTAAAACTGGGATAACTTGAGCTAGGAGTATCCAAATTTGATGAATAAAATCTCCACTTAAAGAGAAAACTCATATCTCACCAGAAAGGTTAATTATGCATTCAGGAGATATATAAAACGGAACCTATCTTCTACTTAAGTTTGACATCAGTAGGTTTTATCTGACTTTTAATTCTTGTATGATGATAGATGTTCATGCTCCGCTAATTTTCAGAGTTCCACATGATTGTTAGGAGTAATGTGGTAGAAGGGTTTGATTTTAGGAGCAGTACCTTAAGAGTTATGCTTAAACCATGTAAACAGCCCCTAATAACTATTGAATGCATTAGTTATGTTATCTGTTTGTGAATGCTTGTCGTTTGTTGAGATACTTTAGATTGTTATCAACTCGCATCTTAGGGCTTACGCTAGTCTCGTTTGTTTTTCATGTTACGGTAGAACCGCAACCCGAGGACGAGTAGTACGAGGTAGCTGAGCACGACTACGCTGAAGAACAAGACCAGGGACAGTACTTTGAGCAAGGCAAGCCCACCTCACCACTATAATGATTCCTATTATTTTATCAAGCATGTTTTGTTTTCAAAAATAAAATAATACATGTTTTACTTCCTTTGTGGCACCTTGCCACCCGAAAACTATTTTACAAAATATTGTTTGGCCAAAGTTATCTACTAGATTAGCTGTAGGTATTATAAAAAGAGTTTTACTTGATGAGTCTTGTCATTGAAGGCTCCATAAAGAAGATTAAGTTTTTCCAGTAGTATATTCTGTTATCTTACCTCAAAACTATAGGATGGGGACTTATTTGATAAAAAATGTTTTATGAGGAAAACCCGAGCTGCTAGGAGCAATCGGCGAGCAAGTGTTTTATTAAAACCTGAGTTGCTGGGAGCAATCGGAGGTGTTTGCGAAAACCAGAGCTACTGGGAGTAGTCGGAGAGGAAAGCGTTTTGAAAAACAAAGTGTGACCCTAGCTGCCGCTTGAACAATTAACCCGTGCAACCACATTACCTCAAAATGGGCACGAGGCTTAACGGAAGCTTGTTGGTGTTGGTATTCGAATGTTCCTCAATGGGCTAGATGGGGTTAGAGTCCCCGGAACCGAATGCTGCCAGGGAATGGGCATACAGAGTGTGGACTTCGTGTGTCACCGGGAAGCAACGGTGGGTCTCCTATCATGGCGGTGTGAGACTAGGGGAAACGGATCGATACGGCTAGCTCACTCGGTGCCGGGGAGAACAAATCCACTCGAATAGGATATTCTTGTCCCAGCATTAACATAGTGGAAATTAGGATTGGCCGTCTGATGTGTGCATACTGTCTCTGTACAGTCCGTGGTTGATCCACGGCAGACCATCCGAATCTTGTTGTGAAAGTGTACAACCTCTGCAGAGTGTAAATCTATTCGAATAGCCGCGTCCGCGGTCATGGACGGTTGGGAAGGTCCCACTAGGCATGCTGGATGTTTTATGGTTTCAAAAGAGGAAGGTTTTCGAAGGAAAACAAGGAGGCAATAAAGTGGTACCTGGGAGGTACGGAATTTGGGCAAGGATGGTTGATCTCGGGGAGACAACCAGTCCGACCTCAAGGAAGGAAAAAGGGTTACCCCTACCCTAGTGTTTTTAGTGGTTTTACAAAAGAAAGTTTTTGAACTTGGATATGTCCTTGCTATATCTAAGAGAAGAGAATTCTATCTCTAAATGTTTTTCTTCAACAAAGATATAGAGATGTCGTATTCTCTATTATTGAAATCATTGTATTCAAAAATAAGCCCTGTAGTTGTATTAAGGGCCCTTCCCAGTTTTCGAAATGTGTTTTCTTGCATTATCATGAGAATTTAAGCCTAGAGTTGGTCTTGCGAGTACGTAATTGTACTCATGTGGCTCTGTCCCTGGATATTCAAATGTCCAGATTATAATGAGGAGGCCTACATCGAGGAGGAGGTGTATGACGACGACTTCGCCACCTAGCTGTCACCGGTCAACTGCACTTGTGGGAATCTGCGCTCGGAGATGTTAAGATCCGTCGCTAGCCACGAGCTTCCGCTATCTTAGTTAATTCCGTCCTGCGTGACGAGTTTTGTTGAGTTTGGTCGTATGACCGTCTATGTGTTGTAAGACTTTTATTCGTACGACTTGAATGATGTAACTCTTTGATACCTATGTTGGTTATGTGATTGCGATGCACTGATCATTGGGATCGTGATCTCTTACATAACATGGGCATCTCGGACTTGTCCGAGGGGTCCTTACAGAATGTAAACTGTGTTGAAACCATCACGACCTTTCTTTTATGTAAACTCTTAAAGACCAATTCATTAGGATACTTTGATCACCCTTTTCATCCTTTCAAATTGAAAATGTCCAATTTGATTTCAGACCATACCCTAGACAAAATTGACAATAGCCTAAACGTAATCGCATTAATTCTTTTTGCATATTGAATTATGTGACACCCTTGACCAAATCCACTTCTAAGCTTGTTACGCTTGTTTGATTATTTGAATGATATATGCTTGTTTGATTGCTTGTTTAATGGATGCACTTTACTGTATAGTTTGAAACGGGGATCAGCGTTTGAGTTGGACAAGAGTGTGTGAGAAACGACAAATTTCCAAAGGCAAGTGATAGCATAAAACACCTACTATTTTATTCTATTGCATCTCTAGTATTTTTCAAGTCGAATGCATGATATGTTGATATTAGGATTATATTATGCTATGCAAACCTATTAGTATACCCTTTAGACAATCCTGTTAGACACCTATTATAATTTAGTGTAAATACATGCAAAAACAAGATTGTTTTATGATCGATGTGATAAGTGAAAATTTCACGAAATAAATTTATCGCCTGGGTGGATTGGTTCGATAGAGGATGATGTGAGTGGAGTGGCTATTCATGGGTCATTTCTATGGTTGTCTTGTTTATGCTCACTTATGGTTGCCACCTAGGGCTTTGAGATTTTAAGTTACACCGAGTATAGTTGCTTACCGTGCAACCATTGGTCAATATGGGCTCTGTCTTGACGGAGTAAGTCGCGAGAACCTGAATCCGTCATGACCAGCAAATGTTGAGGGTGCAGGTTGGATCGGGTTGGCGTGTGATTTGGGGGATTGCTTTTGAAAAGTCTCGTCTCAATCTTCTTCTTTTCGTTCTCACTAAATGAGTGGAGAGGATAGTTTTGGTTGATTAGGTCTAATGGTGAAAGTGCACACACTCTCGAGAGTTTAAAACCTAAGATCTTAGTCGTGTCCCCGGCATCGGACAATTTGAGTGACTTCACAAGGATGTCTACTGGAAATCTCTTCATCCCAATTTCATAAAAAAATCTGATGGGTGAACTCGGGTAGGAGACGCGGACGAGTCCGGTGGTCTCTTAAGTTCAAGTTTATGACTACAAAAATGATTTATAAAATATAGGACACAACTTGCTTTGCGCAATAGCCTTGAACACCACCAGCCAAATACGCATGTAGAAAAAGTCTTGCGATTTTTATCCACCATAGTATCACTTGCCACCACAATTCAATTGTGCTGACCCTTTATAGCTGGGCTGCAACTAAACCTTGCAGATTGTTCGGATGAGGAGTAAAGGGGTTGTCTTCGAGCTACAACCAACATGATTGCCACTGGCTTCATAAAGATGATGTAGCTCCATGTTATCATTAGTTAATGCGTGTGAACTATAGAATAATAATGAAACTATTTATTTAGTTTGCTAGCGCTTCAGCTATGCAAAGTTGTAATGAATATTGTTTTTGGATCATTCGCACTCGGTTGTAAGTAAATTTTGACATTTTACTATGATATTGCATCTTATTGGAGAATGCAAGAATTATATGATCCAAGTCTTCTCCACTATTCATTTGTACCGTTGCTTTTCTAAGCAAGGGTGCTAAAGATGGTATCAGAGCATAATGTTGCATGTAGGCTCGAAACCACTAGGATTGGACAGAAACCAAAAGTCAAACATTTTAAAAATATTAGATTTTGAATTTGACATGTCTAAATAGATTAAATTTAGAAATTAGGAGTTTGAATATTTACTTAGTTTTCAATTCATAAGTCCAAAATTTGCAAATAAAATATTTTTGGAAAGCTTAAGATATGAAGAATAATGATCCACCATTGTAAGTAAAGTTTGAATAATTTAAAGTCAATTTAAAAATCAGCAACTATTTTGGTTAACTTTGGCATAGTGTAAATATTTATTAATATATTTAAATATATTTCCTTTGCACAAATGTCATAAATATTTTTCCTTATTCAGAGAAACTCAAATACATGTTTATTAAATAACTTCATAACATTAATATGTAAGTGGTGTTTCAAAACCTTTTAAATGATATTAGTAAATTTATAGGTATTTGTAAATGTTATTGTTTATTTAGATGCTAAAAAAAATGTGATTTAAAACTTTATGCTAGTTCAAATAACTAGGTTATTTATTTCATACTATGAACATTTAACTTGGGAAATTAAAATGTTTACATATGATAAAATAAAAAATCCTTGAATGTAAAGTGTGTTGAAACCATCATGACCTTTCTTTTATGTAAACTTTTAAAGACCAATTCATTAGGATACATTGATCACCCTTTTCATCCCTTCAAATTGAAAATGTCCAATTTGACTTCAGACCATACCCTAGAACAAAATGACAATAGCCTAAACGCAATCACATTAATTCTTTTTGCATATTGAATTATGTGACACCTGTGACCAAATCCACTTCTAAGCCTGTTACACTTGTTTGATTATTTGAATGATATATGCTTGTTGGATTGCTTGTTTATTGGATGCACTTTACTGTATAGTTTGAAACGGGGAGCAACGTTTGACTTGGACAAGAGTGTGTGAGAAATGACAAATTTCCAAAGGCAAGTGATACCATAAAACACCTACTATTTTATTCGATTGCAACTCTAGTATTTTTCAAGTAGAATGCATGATAGGTTGATACTAGGATTATATTATGCTATGCAAACCTGTTAATATACCCTTTAGACAATCCTGTTAGACACCTATTATAATTTAATGGAAATACATGCAGCAAAAAGATTGTTTTCTGATCGATGTCACTAGTGAAAAATTCACTAAATTAATTTATCGCCTGGGTGGATTGATTCGATAGTGGATGATGTGAGCGAAGTGGCTATTCATGGGTCATTTCTATGGCTGTCTTGTTTATGCTCACTTATGGTTGCCACCCAGGGCTTTGAGATTTTAAGTTACACCGAGTATAGTTGCTTACCGTGCAACCATTGGTCAATATTGTAAGGACCCCTCAGACGAGTCCGAGATGCCCACGTTATGTAAGAGATCACGATCCCAATGATCAGTGCATCGCAATCACATAACTAACATAGGTATCAAAGAGTTACATCATTCAATTCGTACGAATAAAAGTCTTACAACACATAAACGGTCATACGACCAAAGTCAACAAACCTCGTCACGCAGGACGGAATTAACTACGATAGCGGAAGCTCGTGGCTAGCGACGGCTCTTAACATCTCCGAGCGCAGATTCCCACAAGTGCAGTTGACCGGTGACAGCTAGGTGGCGAAGTCGTCGTCGTACATCTCCTCCTCGATGTAGGCCTCCTCATTGCAATCTGGACATTTGAATATCCAGGGACAGAGCCACATGAGTACAATTAGGTACTCGCAAGACCACCTCTAGGCTTAATTTCTCATGATGATGCAAGAAAAACATGTTTTCAAGAACTGGGAAGGCTCCTGAATACAACTACATGGCTTACTTTGGAAAAACAATGTTTTCAAACGTAGAGAATACGACATCTCTATATCTTTGTTGAAGAAAAACATTTAGAGATAGAATTCTCTTCTCTTAGATATAGCAAGGACATATCCAAGATCAAAACAAAACTTTATTTTGTAAAACCCTCGAAAACACTAGGATAGGGGTAACCCTTTTTCCATCCTTGAGGTCGGACTGGGTGTCTCCCCGAGATCAACCATCCTTGCCCAAATTCCGTACCTCCCAGGTACCTCCTGTTCTTTACATAAATATTTCTCCTTTATAAAACAACTTCTTTCTCCAAATGCCCAGTGTGGCCTTTCCAACCGTCCATGACCGCGGACGCGGCTATTCGAATAGATTTACAGTCTGCAGAGGTTGTAAACTTTTACCCACACCGATCGGTTATTCCGCCGTGTCTGCCACGGCCCGCCATACGACAGCATGCGGGGGTCCGGATAACACGATCAAAGCTTTCCACTATGACCACCCTAGTATCGGGGCCTCCCGGTAGGTTTGTTCTCCTTGGCACTGTGTGCTCCACTAGACCTCTTGGCCTTTCCTCGGGACGCCACACCGCCACGTCAGGAGACCCGCCGTAATCGTCCGGCTGTTGGTCCTCAACAGTGTATTGTCTCTTCCGGGCGACAACCCGGCTTCGAGGGCTCAGCCCCCATAGAAAGTATAAGAGCCCCAACACTAAAAAAGACAAGCTTCCAGCTAAGCCCTACCCATGTCAGGTAGTGTGGTTGCACGGGTTAATTGTTCGGGCGGCAGCAGGGACTTCGAAATTAAACCTCCATCTCCGACTGCTCCCAGCAGCTCGGGTTTTCGCAACATATCCGAATGCTCTCAGCATCTCGGGTTTTTCATAAAACAGTTCTGTCTCGCTGATTGCTCCCAGCAACTCAGGTTTTCCTCCATAAAATAGTTTTATCAAACGGGTTCCCATCCTATAGTTTTGAGGTAAGGTAACAGAGTATACTATTTGAAAACTTAATCTTCTTTATAGAGCCTTCAATGACAAGACTCAACAAGTAAAACTCTTCTTATAATACCTACAGCTATTCTAGTAGATAACTTTGGCCAATCAATATTTGGTAAAATAGTTTTCGAGTGGCAAGACGCCACAAAGGAAGTAAAACATGCATTATTTTACTTTTGAAAACTAAACATGCTTGATAAAATACTAAGATTCATTATAGTGGGGAGGTGGGCTTGCCTTGCTCAAAGTACTGTCCCTGGTCTTGCTCTTCAGCGTAGTCGTGCTCAGCTACCTCGTACTGCTCTTCCTCGGGTTGCGATTCTACCGTAACATGAAAAACAGACGAGACTAGCGTAAGTTCTAAAATGCGAGTTGATAACAATCTAAAGCATATCAACAAACAACAAGCATCACAAACAGAAAACACAACTAATGCATTCAATATTTATTAGGGGCTGTTTACATGGTTTAAGCATAATTCTTAAGGTACTGCTCCTAAAATTAAACCCTTCTACCACATCACTGCTGACATACATGTGGAGCTCTGAAAATTAGCTGTGCATGATGATCTATCACCAAACAAGAATTAAAAATCAGATAAGAGCTACTGATGTCAAACTTAAACAGAAGATAGGTTCAGTTTTATAGATCTCCTGAATGCACAATTAGCCTTTCTGGTGAGGTATGAGTTTTCTCTTTAAGTGGAGATTTTATTTATCAAATTTGGATACTCCTAGCTCAAGTTATACCAGTTTTAAAATAAAGTATAATTCTGACCATTATCTATGTGCAGAAAATAATAAGAATTATTTTGGTGTCAATCCAGTGGGGTGAGTTAGATAAAACTTGTGGCTATCCCACAAAAATATCCCCAACATTTATCTATGGACAGAGGTGGCTTCTTCAATTAAAACTAGACATGACATAATCTCTGAAATTTCAGAAATGCATCTTAAGAATTAACTAAGTACTGGAAAAATCTACATTTATAGTATATGATACCTCTAACATATATCTAACACTTCCAATTGGATTTACCTTAAAAAGTGTTTTTATTGAAGAGTTAAAAATCCCTAAACACATACTGATGTTATTCTTAGACTAAACACAACTTTTTCTAGACTAATCTCCTGCATGCAAGATTTACCAATATAGGTAGGCATTTTAACAAGCTTTCCAATAGATCCAAGATTGCATGTTTTGGATTTACAGAACAAAAGTTATTAAGAAAATGGTGTAATAGACACTTTTTACTAGATCTTTTTCAACACTTAACCGGAAATACATTTTGGACCAAATCCAATGCCACATGGTTCAGAAAACGTTCATGCATGTTACAAAATTAGTCTCAGCATTTTAGCTAATGTAGATTTACCACAAATGAATAAAAGCTAGACTAGAGATTCTCTGGATTTATTAACAGGAAAAGAAATCCTAAAAAGAAAAAGGGCCGAGCGGCCGAAACGGGCGATGGGCCGAGGTGCCGAGCTGGGCCGGCCCATTCGCTGCGCGCGCGCTGGCGAAACGGTGCGCGGCCGCCGGATCGGGAGCGAGCGGCTGAGATTAGAAGGGGAGGGTTTCAAACAGGGCCGTCGATCTCAGATCGGACGGTTCTGGATCTTCTTCTTCCTCGCGCTGGCGACGCGAGCGAGAACAAAGAAGAAAAAGAGAGAGAAGAAGAGGGGCGCGACGAGGAGCTCACCTCGGGCTTCCAGAGATCGAGCGCGGGGTGGGGTTTTGCGGAGAAGAGGCAGGGCAGCAGATCCCTACGCGAAGAAAGGCCCGGGAGGACCTCTGCACGCCGCCATGAAGTTTTCTCCGAGCTCGGGTCGAGGATGAGTACGACGCCTACGGAGATCCTCTGTGCAAAAGAGAGGGTGGGGGAGTTAGATCTTGGCGAGACGTGCTCGAGGGGCCAAAAATGGAGAAGGATGGAGGAGAGAAGCGACGGCTACGACGATTTTCTTCCGTCGGGTACCGAGGTAAGATTCTTCTTCTCCAGGACAAATGAGCTTGAGAGCTCGAGTGAGGGGCAGAGGGAGTGGAGTGTGGGAGGTAGGGGATCGTTTGGGGCGAAAGAAATAGAGAGGGGAGGCTGCGGACGCGAGTTGGACTCGGTGTTAGTTTCTAGGGTTTGCTCGGGTCCGAGAGAGAGAGGTGAGTTTGGGGCGAGTCCATTGGCTGGGGAGGGCGGTGGAGAGGTGCAGAGGGATTTTGGTCGGCCTGGGATACGTCCAAACCAGTAGGAGCGAAGGGGGTGAGCTCGGGTTGGGCAATGGAGAAAAAGGTGAGGGGTGAGTGGAGGAGAGGGAAAAGGAGAGGCTGGCAGGTGGGGTAGGGCACGGGGTGCTGTCCCCCTTCTTCACTGGAAGAGAGGATGGAGAGAGAGAGATCGAGAGCGGGGGGGGGGGGGGGGGGGTTAGATAGGGTTCGGTTAGATTAGGTTTTTCTTCTCCTCCAATTTCTTTAAAAAAAACATTCCAAGGAAAAATTTTGAATATGAAAAATTCAAAACAAAAGATGAACAAACACTACGTAATGTTGGAACTTGCTAGATTTAGTGTTTGCTAATTAATTCCCTAAATAACAGATCAGAGAAATGAAATCAGAAAAGAAAAGATGAGCTAATGGTCATTGATATTTGATGCACACTTAAGCTAGTGATAAATATGTGCAAACAAGTCCTTTTGAGAAAACTTTGAACAGGGTGTGAAACTATAGATTCCTTAGACCAAAATGTTTCAGATGCATGTCAAAAACCATTTAGGGTTTGCTTAATAATGGCTCTTGGTTTGGCTAAGTTTTAATAACCGTGAAGATCCTAATAGTGGATGTTTTATTTTAGTTGTTGTGGTTTTAGTGTTTTGAATTATCAAGGAATGTTAGTGACACACAACAAGCATAAGGTGTGCAAGCAATTTAAATCTTTACTCAAACTTCTACACACCAAAATTTCAGAAATAGGTGAAAATGTAGAATAACACCACAGTGCTAAAGCTAAGAGAATTGGGGTGTTACAGACCTTCCCCCCTTAGGAGAATCTCGTCCCCGAGATTCCAGATTTGAAGAAGAAAGAAAACCAGGAAATTCACGCTCCAAATAATCTTCACGCTCCTAGGTGGCTTCTTCCTCCGAATGGTTGCTCCATTGGACCTTCAGGAACCTGATCTTCCGTCTCCGCGTCAGACGGACGTCTTCAGCGAGAACACGAAGTGGTCGTTCTCGATAAGTGAGATCATGGTTGAGATCAATGGTGTGATGATCTACCTCCCTATATGAGTGCGTGTCACCAGGAACTTGCAGGCACTTCCGGAGTAGAGATACATGAAATACATCATGGAATCCTGACAGATGGGGTGGCAGGTCTAGCTGATATGATACTTCTCCTCTTCGACCGCTTACTCTAAAGGGACCAATATATCTTGGAGCCAATTTTCCCTTCATATGGAAACGTTGCATTCCCTTGAGTGGTGTAACGCGCAAGTAAACCATGTCTCCTTGTTTGAAGTTTAGTTCACGCCTTCTGGAATCCGCGTAACTTTTCTGTCTAGATTGGGCGGCCTTAAGACGGTCGCGAATGAGTCGAACTTGCACTTCGGCTTCCCTCAAGGTGTCAACTCCAAAAATTTGGCTGTCTCCGGTTTGCGACCAGTTCAAGGGTGTGCGGCACCTGCGTCCGTACAAAGCCTCGAATGGTGCCATTTTCAGGCTGGCTTGATAGCTGTTGTTGTACGAAAATTCGGCAAACGGCAAACAATCTTCCCATTTGGCTCCATAGGCTAACACACAAGACCTAAGCATATCTTCAAGGATCTGATTGACTCTTTCCGTCTGTCCTCCTGTCTGAGGGTGATATGCAGTAATGAAAAAGAGATTCGTCCCCAAAGCTTCATGCAGCTTAAACCAGAAACGAGAGGTGAATTGGGTTCCTCGATCAGATACGATAGTCTTTGGTATTCCATGAAGGCTGACGATACGTGACATGTAGAGATCTGCAAGCTGATCCGATCGATGCGTGGTCCTTACTGGCAAAAAGTGTGCTACCTTAGTGAGCCTATCCACGATAACCCATATGACGTCATGCCCGCGATTGGACCGGGGCAATCCAGTGATAAAATCCATGCCGACCTCATCCCATTTCCACTCGGGCAATTTGAGAGGTTGAAGTAATCCAGCGGGTCGCTGATGCTCTGCTTTGACCCTTTGGCAGACATCGCAATTCTGGACGAACATTGCAATCTCGCGCTTCATGCCGTGCCACCAGAAATTCTGCTTCAAATCCTGGTACATCTTGGTTCCACCGGGTGGATAGAATACAAAGTCTCGTGAGCCTCCTTCATAATTAGCTGCTTCTAAACAGGGTCTGACGGCACGCAGATGCGTCCCTTATACCAAAGAGTACTGTCAGAGTCGATGGTGAACCCAGGGACTTCCTCTTTGTCCAATCTTCTCTTGCTGCCCTCAATGCTTTCGTGACCTTTCTGTGCTTGCTTGATCTGCTCCCATAAGGTGGGTTGCAACAGGAGTTGATCGACTGCCCCATAGCTGACCACCTCAATACCCATCTTATCTAGCTCTTCCCAGAGTTCTGGCCGTCGAACTCTGATCAGGGAGTTGAATGAACACGGCTGACGGCTAAGGGCATCAGCTTCAACGTTAGCTTTTCCATGCTGGTAATGGATGTCCAAGTCGTAATCCTTGATGAGTTCTATCCATCTTCGTTGCCTCATGTTCAAGTCCCTCTGGGTGAAGATGTACTTCAGGCTCTTGTGATCGGTGTAAATTTCGCAACGGTTGCCCATCAGAAAGTGCCGCCATGTCTTGAGTGCATGGACCACTGCAGCAAGCTCTAGGTCATGGGTTGGGTAATTCTGCTCATGCTTGCGGAGTTGTCGCGACGAGTAGGAAATCACATTGCCCTCTTGCATAAGGACACAACCAAGTCCGAGTTTGGAGGTATCGCAATAGACCACAAAATTCTTGGTCACATCTGGCATGGTTAAGATAGGTGCGGTAGTAAGGCGCTTTTTCAGTTCCTGGAAGCTGGCTTCACACTTGTCGGACCAAATGAACTTCTGATCCTTCTTCAATAGTTGGGTAAGGGGCTTTGCGATGCTTGAGAATCCCTCAACAAACTTGCGGTAATAACCGGCTAATCCAAGAATGGACCTTACTTCGGTTTGGTTGGTGGGGGTTGGGAAATCAAGGATGGACTTGATGTGGGTAGGATCTACAGATATCCCTCCGGCCGAAATAACATGGCCGAGAAAGCCTACTTCTTTCAACCAAAACTGGCACTTACTGAACTTAGCATACAACTGGTGCTCTCGTAGGGTACCGAGAACCAACCTCAGATGCTCTTCATGCTCCTCTTCCGACTTGGAATAAATCAAGATGTCGTCAATAAAGACAACCACAAATTTATCCAAGTAATCCATGAACACCTTGTTCATGAGATTCATGAAATAGGCTGGAGCATTGGTCAGGCCAAAAGACATCACCGTGTACTCGAACAATCCGTAACGAGTGACAATGGCCGTCTTAGGGATATCAGATTCTCTGACTTTCAACTGATGGTAACCATTGCGGAGATCGATCTTGGAGAAGACTCGAGCTCCATTGAGTTGATCAAACAGATCTTCAATCTTGGGTAGGGGGTATTTGTTTTTGATAGTCACATCATTTAACTTACGGTAATCCACACACAAACGGGTGGTACCATCCCTCTTATCCACGAAGATGATGGGTGACCTCCAGGGTGACGCACTAGGGCGGATCATTCCCTTCCTAAGTAGGTCATCCAACTGTTTCTTTAGTTCTTCCAATTCTTCAGGATTCATCCGGTACAGTTTCTGAGCGATAGGCCCAGTACCGGGTACCAGCTCAATAATGAACTCAATATCCCTATCCGGTGGCATTCCGGGCAACTCTTCGGGAAAAACATCGGAATAGTCACAAACTACCGGTACCTCTTCCAAAATGGCTCCAGCTACACTTTTATAACAATGACTTGAGGTGGAGTGGTAGGTTGAGAAGTGGGTAATCTCCTCTCCTTCCGGGGTGGTTAGTGTGACAGACTTGTTGGTGCAATCTATCCTTCCCCGGTTAACTGCCATCCAATCCATTCCTAAAACCACTTCTATCCCTTGCTTTCCTAATACCATTAAATCTGCATGGAATCGGGCTCCTTGAATTTCCACAGGAGCCTCCTTGCAAGATACAATGGCTTTAGTAGTGGCCCCCGGAATTTGCACTCTCATTGGACGATTCAACAAAGTTCGAACCATACCACTTTTCCTAACAAATGGCTCTGTAACGAAAGAATGGGAAGCTCCCGAATCAAACAAAACCGAGGCAGGAACTGAGTTGACAGGGAACGTACCCATAACCAGATCTGGGGCCTCCTGAGCTTCTTCTGCAGTGATCTGATTCAGATGACCTCTGGTGACAGGGGCCGCTTTCTTGGGATACGGGTTCTTGCCTCCTGGTGGGCGGGGTGGCCCTTGGTTCATTTTTGTCGCATTGGGGCGACCACCGGCGGGCTGTCTAGTGGGGCAATCCCGCGAGAAATGTCCAGGCTGTCCACAAGTGAAACATCCTACTGTGGGCTTCGGAGCAGGCCGCCTGTTAAAGTTGAGGCCGGGGTTGGAACCACTTCCAGGATGAGGTGCAGGCGGGCGAGGAGAGTAGCTGGGTCTTGGTGCAAAGGTTGGAGGCCATGGTGATGGATAAGAAGGCCTCAGTGGAGGTGAAGGGCGCGGGCGGGAATAACTTCCAGTTGGGCTGCTGCTGTTACTGCCTTGCTGCATCATTTGGCGACGCTTGCGGTTGTCAAACAAAGCCTTGCGTTTGTGCTCCATCATAATGGCTGCAACCGCCAAGGATTCCAAGTCGGTGAAAGGCATCACCACCAGAATGCACTGCATTTCATCATGAAGTCCATTCATGAACCTCTCTTTCTTCTTGTCCTCAGTATCGGTATCGGTGGGCGCGTACCTCGCTAGAGAAGTAAACTTCTCCAAGTACTCACTCACCGACATCCCGCCTTGCTTGAGCTGCAAGAACTTCTCTCGCATGATACTGACGAGTCCAGAGGGCACATAACGCTTCAAGAACTTGGTCTTGAATGCTGGCCAAGCCACAACTTCCTCCGAGGGCAATAGAGCACGAATGGCCTCCCACCATGCTCGGGCAGAACCAGAGAGTTAGTGAGTGGCGTAGACCACCTTCTCGTTGTCACCCACTTGGGCGACCCTCAAGTTGTTCTCTATAGTACGGATCCAGTCATCGGCATCCAGTGGCAATTCACTCTTGGAGAAAACTGTAGGATTAGTGTTCTGAAAGTCACGAAGCTTTGAGCGGGGTTCCTCATTCCCTTGGCCGCTATTCTGATTGACTGCAATCTGAGCAAGATGCTGCAGGGTGGCAAGGTTGGCATTCCTCTCAGTGCGAGCTGCCTCACGATCCTCCATGAGAAGACGGAGCACTTGAGCCATAGATGGCTCAGGTGGTGGGGGTGGTTCCCTTGCCATTCTGAATTCCAGAATAAAACACACATTAATCATTCTACTTAGAAATTTTAAAACATGTTTTTTTTTAAAAGGTTCATCAAGCCTACACAAAAACATACAAATTTCAGCAAGACAATACTCCTAAGAAGACATGATTCCATCCCATAGCAAGGTTCCAAAATCATCGTCGCATAGTGCACAACCACAACACACTGACTGACATAGTTCTTACAATCATCCAGACACACACACGCTAACTAGACCACACAATCGCATCCACTTATCGCGATGGTTCGGTCCTAACCCAAAAGAGACTGTGCAACTAACTACTCCACGTCCAAGGCAGCGTCACTATCAAATGGTGGCTCGTCGGGGTCCTCGTCCTCAGACATCACAGCTCCCGAGTCCTCACCGTCCTCGCCTCGAAGGTCGTCGTCGTCCTGCTCGCTCACGGGCTCCATATCCATGTCCTCTGTAGGGTCCTCATCCACAGGCAGGAGATCGTCATTTTCCTTGCTCAGGGCCTCCACCTCACTCCCCAGCTCGCTGATCCGCTCGTCACGGGCATCAACGGTCGACCTGAGCATGTCAACCATCCCGTCAAGCTGGAACCTATAGAAGCGAGTAGTCTGGAGGCGCGCAAAGGTAGAACGGCGCTCCTTACGCTCTATCTGCAGCTCTGCCTGGGACTCCACTAAACGCTCCTCCGAGGTCTTGAGCTTCAGCTCCAAGGTCTTCAGCTGGTCCTGAGATGCCGCGAGCTGCGTCTCCAAGTCCTCTATCCTCAGCTCAGCTGCCGAGATCCGCACCTCAGCTCCGTCATGATTAAGACGGTGAAGGTCACTCTCGTACCGACTAATGACCAGCTGGGACTGGGTGTACTCGACGAGGAGTCCCAGCTCGGCCAAGTGGTTCCCGAAAGTGGGGTGGGGACGCGGCGGCACGGGGTTACTCTGCTCGTCCAAGCCACAGTAAAACTCAAAGCGGGTGCCGCCCAACTCGGAGCTATGAGCACAAACCAAGCGGGCGAGAGATCTCTGCAGCACAGTGACGAACGCTCCCATCTGAGTAGATGAAAGGGCATCCTCAACCAGCTCCTCGGCGAAGGGTGGCACCAATGGTCCTCGAAGGATGCACCTCACAGTCCAGGACATCTCATCTCCCACCATGGGCAGACAACGTCCAATCAGCAGCTCTGGTAGCGGACGCCTCAGGTGCTGGATCAACTGGAGTAGGTCTGCCTGGAACAGACGCAAAACTCCGGTATCTGGCACCGCTCCCAACTGAATCGATGACGAGAACTGTCCGCTCATCTACACAAAATTTTAAATGGAGGTTTAATTAGTGAACGATGTACCAAATTTTTAAACAGGTAAAATCATAATATTTAATGCAGGTATAAAATTAATCAGTGAGTACTAATCAGAGGGGAGGGAGGAGTAGCAGTATATTCTGCACATTTTTTTAGTATTTTTCTCCTGGCTATTTAAGAAAAACATTTGTGCGTGACGTCGACGCCCAACCTAACTAAAGTCTCCTAAGGTCAACGATGGCTCTGATACCAAGTCTGTAAGGACCCCTCGGACGAGTCCGAGATGCCCACGTTATGTAAGAGATCGCGATCCCAATGATCAGTGCATCGCAATCACATAACCAACATAGGTATCAAAGAGTTACATCATTCAAGTCGTACGAATAAAAGTATTACAACACATAAACGGTCATACGACCAAAGTCAACAAACCTCGTCACGCAGGACGGAATTAACTACGATAGCGGAAGCTCGTGGCTAGCGACGGCTCTTAACATCTCCGAGCGCAGATTCCCACAAGTGCAGTTGACCGGTGACAGCTAGGTGGCGAAGTCGTCGTCGTACATCTCCTCCTCGATGTAGGCCTCCTCATTGCAATCTGGACATTTGAATATCCAGGGACAGAGCAACATGAGTACAATTACGTACTCGCAAGACCACCTCTAGGCTTAATTTCTCATGATGATGCAAGAAAAACATGTTTTCGAGAACTGGGAAGGCTCCTGAATACAACTACATGGCTTACTTTGGAAAAACAATGTTTTCAAACGTAGAGAATACGACATCTCTATATCTTTGTTGAAGAAAAACATTTAGAGATAGAATTCTCTTCTCTTAGATATAGCAAGGACATATCCAAGATCAAAACAAAACTTTATTTTGTAAAACCCTCGAAAACACTAGGATAGGGGTAACCCTTTTTCCATCCTTGAGGTCGGACTGGGTGTCTCCCCGAGATCAACCATCCTTGCCCAAATTCCGTACCTCCCAGGTACCTCCTGTTCTTTACGTAAATATTTCTCCTTTATAAAACAACTTCTTTCTCCAAATGCCCAGTGTGGCCTTTCCAACCGTCCATGACCGCGGACGCGGCTATTCGAATAGATTTACACTCTGCAGAGGTTGTACACTTTTACCCACACCTATCGGTTATTCCGCCGTGTCTGCCACGGCCCGCCATACGACAGCATGCGGGGGTCCGGATAACACGATCAAAGCTTTCCACTATGACCACCCTAGTATCGGGGCCTCCCGGTAGGTTTGTTCTCCTCGGCACCGTGTGCTCCACTAGACCTCTTGGCCTTTCCTCAGGACGCCACACCGCCACATCAGGAGACCCGCCGTAATCGTCCGACTGTTGGTCCTCAACAGTGTATTGTCTCTTCCGGGCGACAACTCGGCTTCGAGGGCTCAGCCCCCATAGAAAGTATAAGAGCCCCAGCATTAAAACAGACAAGCTTCCAGCTAAGCCCTACCCATGTCAGGTAGTGTGGTTGCACGGGTTAATTGTTCGGGCGGCAGCAGGGACTTCAAAATTAAACCTCCATCTCCGACTGCTCCCAGCAGCTCGGGTTTTCGCAACATCTCCGAATGCTCTCAGCATCTCGGGTTTTTCATAAAACAGTTCTGTCTCGCTGATTGCTCCCAGCAACTCAGGTTTTCCTCCATAAAATAGTTTTATCAAACGGGTTCCCATCCTATAGTTTTGAGGTAAGGTAACAGAGTATACTATTTGAAAACTTAATCTTCTTTATAGAGCCTTCAATGACAAGACTCAACAAGTAAAACTCTTCTTATAATACCTACAGCTATTCTAGTAGATAACTTTGGCCAATCAATATTTGGTAAAATAGTTTTCGAGTGGCAAGACGCCACAAAGGAAGTAAAACATGCATTATTTTATTTTTGAAAACAAAACATGCTTGATAAAATACTAAGATTCATTATAGTGGGGAGGTGGGCTTGCCTTGCTCAAAGTACTGTCCCTGGTCTTGCTCTTCAGCGTAGTCGTGCTCAGCTACCTCGTACTGCTCTTCCTCGGGTTGCGATTCTACCGTAACATGAAAAACAGACGAGACTAGCGTAAGTTCTAAAATGCGAGTTGATAACAATTTAAAGCATATCAACAAACAACAAGCATCACAAACAGTAAACACAACTAATGCATTCAATATTTATTAGGGGCTGTTTACATGGTTTAAGCATAATTCTTAAGGTACTGCTCCTAAAATTAAACCCTTCTACCACATCACTGCTGACACACATGTGAAGCTCTGAAAATTAGCTGTGCATGATGATCTATCACCAAACAAGAATTAAAAATCAGATAAGAGCTACTGATGTCAAACTTAAACAGAAGATAGGTTCAGTTTTATAGATCTCCTGAATGCACAATTAGCCTTTCTGGTGAGGTATGAGTTTTATCTTTAAGTGGAGATTTTATTTATCAAATTTGGATACTCCTAGCTCAAGTTATACCAGTTTTAAAATAAAGTATACTTCTGACCATTATATATGTGCAGAAAATAATAAGAATTATTTTGGTGTCAATCCAGTGGGGTGAGTTAGATAAAACTTTTGGCTATCCCACAAAAATATCCCCAACATTTATCTATGGACAGAGGTGGCTTCTTCAATTAAAACTAGACATGACATAATCTCTGAAATTTCAGAAATGCATCTTAAGAGATTCTCTGGATTTATTAATAGGAAAAGAAATCCTAAAAAGAAAAAGGGCCGAGCGGCCGAAACGGGCGATGGGCTGAGGTGCCGAGCTGGGCCGGCCCAGTCGCTGCGCGCGCGCTGGCGAAACGGTGCGCAGCCGCCGGATCGGGAGCGAGCGGCTGAGATTAGAAGGGGAGGGTTTCAAACAGGGCCATCGATCTCATATCGGACGGTTCTGGATCTTCTTCTTCCTCGCGCTGGCGACGCGAGCGAGAACAGAGAAGAAAAAGAGAGAGAAGAAGAGGGGCGCGACGAGGAGCTCACCTCAGGCGTCCAGAGCTCGAGCGCGGGGTTGGGTTTGGCGGAGAAGAGGCAGGGCAGCAGATCCCTACGCGAAGCAAGGCCCGGGAGGTCCTCTGCATGCCGCCATGAAGTTTTCTCCGAGCTCGGGTCGAGGATGAGTACGACGCCTACGGAGATCCTCTGTGCAAAAGAGAGGGTGGGGGAGTTAGATCTTGGCGAGACGTGCTCGAAGGGCCAAAAATGGAGAAGGATGGAGGAGAGAAGCGACGGCTACGGCGATTTTCTTCCGTCGGCTACCGAGGTAAGATTCTTCTTCTCCTGGACAAATGAGCTTGAGAGCTCGAGTGAGGGGCAGCGGGAGTTGAGTGTGGGAGGTATGGGATCGTTTGGGGCGAAAGAAATAGAGAGGGGAGGCTGCGGACGCGAGTGGGACTCGGTGTTAGTTTCTAGGGTTTGCTCGGGTCCGAGAGAGAGAGGTGAGTTTGGGGCGAGTCCATTGGCTGGGGAGGGCGGTGGAGAGGTGCAGAGGGATTTTGGTCGGCCTGGGATACGTCCAAACCAGTAGGAGCGAAGGGGGTGAGCTCGGGTTGGGCAATGGAGAAAAAGGTGAGGGGTGAGTGGAGGAGAGGGAAAAGGAGAGGCTGGCAGGTGGGGTAGGGCACGGGGGGCTGTCCCCCTTCTTAACTGGAAGAGAGGATGGAGAGAGAGATCGAGAGAGGGGGGGGGGGTTAGATTAGGTTTTTCTTCTCCTCCAATTTCTTAAAAAAAAACATTCCAAGGAAAAAATTTGAATATGAAAAATTCAAAACAAAAGATGAACAAACACTAGGTAATGTTGGAACTTGCTAGATTTAGTGTTTGCTAATTAATTCCCTAAATAACAAATGAGAGAAATGAAATCAGAAAAGAAAAGATGAGCTAATGGTCATTGATATTTGATGCACACTTAAGCTAGTGATAAATATGTGCAAACAAGTCCTTTTGAGAAAACTTTGAACAGGGTGTGAAACTATAGATTCCTTAGACCAAAATGTTTCAGATGCATGTCAAAAACCATTTAGGGTTTGCTTAATAATGGCTCTTGGTTTGGCTAAGTTTTAATAACCGTGAAGATCCTAATAGTGGATGTTTTATTTTAGTTGTTGTGGTTTTAGTGTTTTGAATTATAAAGGAATGTTAGTGACACACAACAAGCATAAGGTGTGCAAGCAATTTAAATCTTTACTCAAACTTCTACACACCAAAATTTCAGAAATAGGTGAAAATCTAGAATAACACCAAAGTGCTAAAGCTAAGAGAATTGGGGTGTTACAAATATGGGCACTGTCTTGACGGAGTAAGTCGTGGGAACCTGAATCCGTCATGACCAGCAAATGTTGAGGGTGTAGGTTGGATCGGGTTCGCGTGTGATTTGGGGGATTGCTTCTGAAAAGTCTCGTCTCAATCCTTCTTATTTTCGTTCTCACTAAATGAGTGTAGAGGATAGTTTTGGTTGATTGGGTCTAATGGTGAAAGTGCACACACTCTCGAGAGTTTAAAACCTAAGATCTTAGCCGTGTCCCCGGAATCTGACAATTTGAGTGACTTCACAAGGATGTCTACTGGAAATCTCTTCATCCCAATTTCATAATAAAATTTTATGGGTGAACTCGGGTAGGAGACGCGGACGAGTCCGATGGTCTCTTAAGTTGAAGTTTATGACTACAAAAATGATTTATAAAATATAGGATAGAACTTGCTTTGCGCGATAGCCTTGAACGCCACCAGCCAAATATGCATGTAGAAATAGTCTTGCCATTTTTATCCACCATAGTATCACTTGCCACCATAATTCAATTGTGCTGACCCTTTATAGCTGGGCTGCAACTAAACCTTGCGGATTATTCAGATGAGGAGTAAAGGGATTGTCTTCGAGCTACAACCAACATGATTGCCACTGGTTTCATAAAGATGATGTAGCTCCACGTTATCATTAGTTAATGCGTGTGAACTCTGGAATAATTATGAAACTATTTATTAAGTTTGCTAGCGCTTCAGCTACGCAATGTTGTAATGAATATTGTTTTTGGATCATTTGCACTCGGTTGTAAATAAATTTTGACATTTCACTGTGATATTACATCTTATTGGAGAATGCGAGAATTATATGATCCAAGTCTTCCGCACTATTCATTTGTACCGTTGCTTTTCTAAGCAAGGGTGCTAAAGATGGTATCAGAGCATAATGTTGTCTGTAGGCTCGAAACACCTAGGATTGGACAGAAACCAAAAGTCAAACATTTTAAAAATATAAGATTTCGAATTTGACAAGTCTAAATAGATTCAATTTTCAAATTAGGAGTTTGAAATTTTTTTACTTAGTTTTAAATTCAAAAGTCCAAATTTTTTAAATAAAATATTTATGGAAAGCTTAAGATATGAAGAATAATGATCCACTATTATAAGTAAAGTTTGAATAATTTAAAGTGAATTTAAAAATCAGCAACTATTTTGGTTAACTTTGGCATACTGTAAATATTTATAAATATATTGAAATTATTTCCTTTGCACAAATGTCATAAATATTTTTCCTTATTCAGAGAAACTCAAATACATGTTTATTAAATAATTTCATAACATTAATATGTGAGTGGTGTTTTGTAACATCCCAACATTTTGGAATGTTCAAAAATCACTAGAATTTAAAAACTTTTGTTTTGATTAAAATAAAATATTAAAATGCATAAGAAAACTAACTATAAAAGATTTCAACCAAATTGAAAAGATCTATTTATTTCAAAATTTCCAATGTGTCATTATTTTCAAAAGTTATTTCCAATTACCTTAAAAATATTTATATTCTATTACTATACCAAAAATAAAAGTGAATGGTTATTAAAAATGTGTTTAAAATAACTCAATATCAACCATATAAGAATGTTGGAAATTTCATAAAATTTTATTTAACTCCAAATAATTTATTAAACTCCGAATTTCAAAGAGTAACTAAATTAGGTAAAATTGTATTTTAGGATTATTTGAAAATAATTAATTTCAAAAAGTTTCAAAACATGTCCACTATTGTTTTAAAACCTAGATATGAATTTTGCAAATTTATAGAAATTAATTTGACATCATTTGGACAATTAAATCAAAAGATATGAATTAAAAGAAAAATCAGAAAAGAAAAAGAAAAACGCTGACGTCATGCTGACGTCATCGTCTTCAACCTCTGCCTCAAATCCCGCTCGAAACCGCCGGCGCCTCCTTCCTTCAAATTAGCGTGATTAGCGCCCCAAATCAACGCGCTTCTCTGCCTTATAAGTAGCCCTGCCCCTCCTCTCGCTTTCCCCTCGAAAACCCTAGAAATCCCGCCCCTAGGCTGCCCGCAAATCGCCGCCGCCGTGTCACCATTTCCGCCGCCGTTTTCTTCGATTCCGGTGAGCTAACGCACACCCCGTGCCCTCTCGTCTCTCACTTTCTCTCTATTTTCCCCGTGCGCACCCTCCTGACTAATTCGGATATTTTTCCGTGCGTTAGGTTGTCTCGTCCGTGCATGTCCGAAGCAAGTCGCCGCCGTGCGCAACTCTGGCGACGATTTGGAGAAGCACCGGAGCACGCCGCAGCCGCCAAGCTCACCACCGAGACCGCCTCGAACTCCCGCGTGCTCTGGTAACACCAGTTCGTCCCCGTAACTTTTAGTTCGTCGGGAACACGCGATGCCGACGCACCGCCGCCGCGGGCGCATCTCCGGCGAGTTCCTCCGGTGACCTAGCGCCGCCTGCGTTTGGTCGTTAGATCTGGACCGTTGGATCTTGATCCAACAGCTCCTGCCTTTTGTTTTATTTGAATCGGTACGATCTGTTCAGCACCGTTAGATCTAGATCGTGCGGACCAGATCCAATGACTTATCCAGCTCAGCACTGAGTCAGCATGCCTAGTCAGCGCCACGTCGGATCCAGTCAGCGCCAGCGTGGAAATTCATTTTCTAATTAAACTAAAAATGGCAGTTTTGCAGAAAAGCCCCTGTCTATTCAAACTATCATATTTTTTTTCTCTGTTTATCCAAATTCAACTATTTTTATATATTTGGAAAGCCCTTGACATGTAGATTAATTTGGCTCTGCCAAAATTCAAATTTGACTTAGTTGAAAATATTTAAATTTCAAATGCTGAATTTGAGTATTTTTGCCATAACTTTAAATCTGTAAATTCAAAAATTGTAAATAAAATTGTTTTAGAGACTTTGAAATATTCATAATGTGATGACACTGCTATGAAATATTTTTGAGTAATATTGAATGAATTCATAGTTATATAGTTAATTTGAAATGTTTGAGTATTTTTCCACATAACAATTAATAGAAATATTATTTTCGATTAAATCAAATTGCTATAAATTTAATTAAATGCCCCCTGTCTACTAACACTAATTAAAAAATTTTGCTATAAAAATTTAATTATAGAAAACTTTAATATTATAATTATTCCTTTTATTGTATTTTCCAAAAATAGAAATTAATTAGATTGCATTTATAGCCAAATGCATACTTTATAAATACCCCAAATTTTGTATGATATTTCCTTGGATTTAAAAGGTGCATTGCATGCATAACTCATTTTTCACATATAGATATATTTCCCATAGGAAAATTTCCCTTCATTATTTTCTCTAAGTTAGAAGTATTTTCAACTTAGCATTTTAGTGAAGTGCTACACTTAGACACTTAGTAATTTTCAAGATGGAGCTAGAAGGCCATTGAAGGACTTAGCCAAAACAAGACATCAGAAGTATTTTCAAGGGGTAGAAGCACTTAGAATAAAAGCAAGAAGAATTTCAAGAAGACCAACCTCCTCTATTCTCTAAGTATTTCTTGCTCTCTCTCTTTTCTTCCTACTTATCTGAGACTTCATGAAGACTAAGTTAAATCCAAGACCAGCCTAGGTGATACAAGAATCAACAAGTCTGAAGATTCATCAAGACTACCAAGAGCTCAATCAAGACATCATTCAGAAGAAAGGTACAAGTCTGGAGATGAAGCCTGGAGGACAACTACATCTTTCTTCTACCTTTTCCCTCTTTTCGAATCTTGTCTTTCACATTTGACTTAATCAAATTTTGATCATGATATTATCATCTTGAAGAAATGACTTAGTATCTTCTCTAAATATTTCTACACATCAAGACAAAGCCATTAGAGGGCTTATTCAAGATGATATAAAACAAAATATTTTATTCAACTATTGACATTATTCCTTAGTCATTTTGACATACATTTCGCTTGCATTAACTTAAAAGATGTTCATGGCATGACATGTTTTCCTTCGAAGTTTTACAAAACTTGTTTGTTCATTTGATATGAGCATGTATGTTTGTTTATTGTTGTATTGTTGTTTTCTATTATTCTTTAGATTAAACGGAGAGCAAACGTTCGTTGTTGAAAAGAGTTTGTGAACAAACGACAACATTCAAAGGCAAGTGGCACACCTCATAAACTTTCTATTATTTTCTATATGCATTACTTAGTATTTTTATATGCATGAGTAGGATAGTATTGCTATGCTAAACCTGTGTAGAATTCCCTTACTCATGTGTCTAGGTTCCTATACATACTTAGTAGATGTATTGATGCTATGCAATTGATGAAAAGTTTTACAAAATGTTAAGTGACTACTCAGGGCTGTGCTCATGGTTGTCATCGCCTAGGATGAATGTCTATTCTACTTAGGGCCGTGAGCATGGTGATTTTTACCTGAGAGTGCACAACCACTAAGTTAATGAAACTCCTGGGTGGATTGGTTGTATGGCGGCGAAGTTGAGTGGCTTCTTAGGTCCATGTCTATGGTTCCTGGAGTACGTTCACTTGTGGATAGCCACTCAGGGAACAGAGGAATCTGAAGAACTCCGAGTGACGATTGCTTCCAGTGCAGCCATTGCCATATGGGCTCTGGCTTAATCAATTATGTTGTGTGGACTCTCTCCGGCTTGACAAGCAGATGTAGGGGGATGTTAGGTGGAACGGGTCAAGCCAGAGTGGGAGAGAAAATGCTTCTGAAAGATCTCGTCTCATTCTTCTCCTTTCCTTATCACAAATGGTGTGTAAAGGATAATCTGGATTGAATGGGTACAATGGTGAACGTGCACAACCTCTACAGAGTGTAAAACTAAGTACTTAGCCGTGTCCCCGGTACGGACAATTTGAGCAGCTGATCACGGACATCAACGGAGGATTCCACCATTCCAACTTCAGAAATAAAACTTGATGGGTGAACAAGGGAAGATGAGATTTATGGTTTTCATGCCATACTTGTCTTGATTTGAAGAAAGTGTTTTCCAAAAAGATAGGAAAAATTGGCTTTATGCAAAATAGCCTTGAACTCCACCAGCCAAATATGCATATAGGTTATAGAGTTATTCCATTAAGTGTCCACCGTAGTGTCACTTGCCAGACTCCATTTTTAATGGAATCTGACCCACGTTGTTGCAATATTTTTCTTATTGCAGATTGTTCAGATGACGAGTGAGGTTTCGTTTATAGGTTTCGAGTCTACAACCAACATGTTTTTGCCTGTGGCAGCATGAAAGTGATAGAGACTCACTGTTATTGTATTTCCGCTGTGTACTTTTTCAATGCTAGCTTTATGCTATGCAACTTGTATCGAATATTTTGTAATTCTGGATCATCGATGTAATAAAATTGACGCTTTGTTGTGATATTACATCGTAAACTGTGTGTGCAAATGAATCGATCCAGGGATTTGCACTATACACAGGTATCTGCCTTATTTAAAGTGCAGGTACGCTACAGATGGTATCAGAGCACTGTGTTGCCTGTAGGTTCGAAACCCTAGGTTTGGATAGAAATAGGCTTGACCATAGGATTGAAAATCTATTTTTCTTCACTTTTCTAAAAACAAATCTTTTCACTATGTCTTCCTTGTATTCTCATCTACTATCAACCTTCTGAAAATACCTTATCTTATTCTAGATGACCATGTTCTTATAGTCTAAGTCTGATTCTGCTGCTTCATATGGAAAAGCTACGATGCAACATAAAGTTCTACATGCATGAAAGACCACTGAAGAACCAGGATACGACCAACACTTCGGAGATATCCATAAAGGTTGAACAAGAACTTGAAGCACTTGCGAAGGAAGTAGATGTGACCACCACCTAAATAGAATGACGATATCGTGTTAGTGTATTGATCACATCAACTCGGCTATATGACAATACTAGATTGTTTGTTTGTTGTGAACCTTGTTGCTTGATGTTTGTTAGATGTTGATTGATTATGTTATAGATGGGTTGCCTTGTTTTGTTTTATTGAACTAGGATTCCTCCATAGTAAAATTAAACTCATTGCTTTCTAAACCAACCAGATGTCTCAACCAAATACCAACACCAATGTTTTGCATACAACTATGCAACTACTATTTGAGAACCAGAGTCAGCTGTGGAATTTGATCAATGACCACTCGCCTAAGATTGATCAAAACCATAGGGTTGTTGAAGCGGACCCTATGAACAAACTAAAGGCATGCAAAACTTGTGGAGAGATAGGACATACGTCCGAAGATTGCTCTGATGAGTGGCCCCATGGTCACATCAGACGTCCAATTAATGGACGCCGCTCCAAACGGATTATTTTCTTCCTGTGTGAAGGAACGACCCATGTTCCAATCCAATGCCCATATTATCCTTTGGTGCAACAAGCCAAGGAAGGAATGCAACAGTCTCTCATGAAGACCCTGGAGGAACAAACACAAAAGAGTGAATCCAAGAAGGATCTTAGCCACTTAACATGCTACATGTGCAAGGATAAGGGACACTGTGCCAGTGGCTGCCCAGAGTGGAAGAGGATTAAATCTCTTCAAGGAGCGAGTGGAAAACGTGAGTGCTAAAACTTCTCGTAGCTACCACATGTCATTGTATTTCGAATACTTGTACGCTCTACAACGAAGAAATAAAAAGGATTAAACAAAGTTTCTAGACTGACCACAAAATTTTCTTTTAAGGGTGGTATCCACCTAGATAATTCAAACCCAGTCGCTTAAACCCCGAGATCTCAAACTATCTTTCTATCCTCCTAATCAGAAAAATAATTCGCTGCCAAGTTTTCAAATTTCCATGTCAGAAATTTCATTTCTCAAAACATCTCGAGCTATCAGAATCATTTCAAGCATTTGCTTTGTCTTTCTAGCTTCTTCGAATCTCGAGGACGAGATTCCTTTTAAGGGTGGTAGTCTGTAACATCCCAACATTTTGGAATGTTCAAAAATCACTAGAATTTTAAAACTTTTGTTTTGATTAAAATAAAATATTAAAATGCATAAGAAAACTAACTATAAAAGATTTCAACCAAATTGAAAAGATATATTTATTTCAAAATTTCCAATGTGTCATTATTTTCAAAAGTTATTTCCAGTTACCTTAAAAATAATTATATTCTATTACTATACCAAAAATAAAAGTGAATGATTATTAAAAATATGTTTAAAATAACTCAATATCAACCATATAAGAATGTGGGAAATTTCATAAAATTTTATTTAACTCCAAATAATTTATTAAACTCCTAATTTCAAAGAGTAACTAAATTAGGTAAAATTGTATTTTAGGAATATTTCAAAATAATTAATTTTCAAAAAGTTTCAAAACATGTCCACTATTGTTTTAAAACCTAGATATGATTTTACAAATTTATAGAAATTAATTTGACATCATTTGGACAATTAAATCAAAATATATGAATTAAAAGAAAAATCACAAAAGAAAAAGAAAAACGCTGACGTCATGCTGACGTCATCGTCTTCAACCTCTGCCTCAAATCCCGCCCGAAACCGCCGGCGCCTCCTTACTTCAAATTCGTGTGATTAGCGCCCCAAATCAACGCGCCTCTCTGCCTTATAAGTAGCCCTGCCCCTCCTCTCGCTTTCCCCTCGAAAACCCTAGAAATCCCGCCCCTAGGCTGCCCGCAAATCGCCGCCGCCGTGTCACCATTTCCGCCGCCGTTTTCTTTGATTCCGGTGAGCTAACGCACACCCCGTGCCCTCTCGTCTCTCACTTTCTCTCTATTTTCCCCGTGCGCACCCTCCTGACTAATTCCGATATTTTTCCGTGCGTTAGGTTGTCTCGTCCGTGCATGTCCGAAGCAAGTCGCCGCCGTGCGCAACTCCGGCGACGATTTGGAGGAGCACCGGAGCACGCCGCAGCCGCCAAGCTCGCCACCGAGACCGCCTCGAACTCCCGTGTGCTCTGGTAACACCAGTTCGTCCCCGTAACTTTTAGTTCGTCGGGAACACGCGATGCCGACGCGCCGCCGCCGCGGGCGCATCTCCGGCGAGGTCCTCCGGTGACCTAGCGCCGCCCGCGTTTGGTCGTTAGATCTGGACCGTTGGATCTTGATCCAACGGCTCCTGCCTTTTGTTTTATTTGAATCGGTACGATCTGTTTAGCACCGTTAGATCTAGATCGTGCGGATCAGATCCAATGACTTATCCAGCTCAGCACTGAGTCAGCATGCCTAGCCAGCGCCACGTCCGATCCAGTCAGCGCCAGCGTGGAATTTCGTTTTCTAATTAAATTAAAAATGGCAGTTTTGCAGAAAAGCCCCTATCTATTCAAACTATCATATCTTTTTCTCTATTTATCCAAATTCAACTATTTTTATATATTTGGAAAGCCCTTGACATGTAGATTAATTTGGATCTGCCAAAATTCAAATTTGACTTAGTTGAAAATATTCAAATTTCAAATGGTGAATTTGAGTATTTTTGCCATAACCTTAAATCTGTAAATTCAAAAACTGTAAGTAAAATTGTTTTAGAGGCTTTGGAATATTCATAATGTGATGACACTGCTATGAAATATTTTTGAGTAATATTGAATGAATTCATAGTTATATAGTTAATTTGAAATGTTTGAGTAGTTTTCCACATAACAATTAATAGAAATATTATTTTTGATTAAATCAAATTGCTATAAATTTAATTAAATGCCCCCTGTCTACTAACACTAATTACAAAATTTTGCTATAAAAATTTAATTATAGAAAACTTTAATATTATAATTATTCCTTTTATTTTATTTTCCAAAAATAGAAATTAATTAGATTGCATTTATAGCCAAATGCATACTTTATAAATACCCCAAATTTTGTATGATATTTCCTAGGATTTAAAAGGTGCATTGCATGCATAACTCATTTTTCACATATAGATATATTTCCCATAGGAAAATTTCCCTTCATTATTTTCTCTAAGTTAGAAGTATTTTGAACTTAGCATTTTAGTAAAGTGCTACACTTAGACACTTAGTAATTTTCAAGATGGAGCTAGAAGGCCATTGAAGGACTTATCCAAAACAAGACTTCAGAAGTATCTTCAAGGGGTAGAAGCACTTAGAAGAAAAGCAAGAAGAAGTTCAAGAAGAACAACCTCCTCTATTCTCTAAGTATTTCTTGCTCTCTCTCTTTTCTTCCTACTTATCTGAGACTTCATGAAGACTAAGTTAAATCCAAGACCAGCCTAGGTGATACAAGAATCAGCAAGTCTGAACATTCATCAAGACTACCAAGAGCTCAATCAAGACATCATTCAGAAGAAAGTTACAAGTCTGGAGGTGAAGCCTGGAGGACAACTACATCTTTCTTCTACCTTTTCCCTCTTTTCGAATCTTGTCTTTCACATTTGACTTAAACAAATTTTGATCATGATATTATCATCTTGAAGAAATGACTTAGTATCTTCTCTAAATATTTCTACACATCAAGACAAAGCCATTAGAGGGCTTATTCAAGATGATATAAAACAAAATATTTTATTCAACTATTGACATTAGTCCTTAGTCATTTTGACATATATTTCGCTTGCATTAACTTAAAAGATGTTCATGGCATGACATGTTTTCCTTTGAAGTTTTACAAAACTTGTTTGTTCATTTGATATGAGCATGTATGTTTGTTGATTGTTGTATTGTTGTTTTCTATTATTGTTTAGATTAAACGGAGAGCAAACGTTCGTTGTTGAAAAGAGTTTGTGAACAAACGACAACATTCAAAGGCAAGTGGCACACCTCATAAACTTTCTATTATTTTCTATATGCATTACTTAGTATTTTTATATGCATGAGTAGGATAGTATTGCTATGCTAAACCTGTGTAGAATTCCCTTACTCATGTGTCTAGGTTCCTATACATACTTAGTAGATGTATTGATGCTATGCAATTGATGAAAAGTTTTACAAAATATTAAGTGACTACTCAGGGCTGTGCTCATGGTTGTCATCGCCTAGGATGAATGTCTATTCTACTTAGGGCCGTGAGCATGGTGATTTTTACCTGAGAGTGCACAACCACTAAGTTAATGAAACTCCTGGGTGGATTTGTTGTATGGCGGCGAAGTTGAGTGGCTGCTTAGGTCCATGTCTATGGTTCCTGGAGTACGTGCACTTGTGGATAGCCACTCAGGGAACAGAGGAATCTGAAGAACTCCGAGTGACGATTGCTTCCAGTGCAACCATTGGCATATGGGCTCTGGCTTGATCAATTATGTTGTGTGGACTCTCTCCGGCTTGACAAGCAGATGTAGGGGGATGTTCGGTGGAACGGGTCAAGCCAGAGTGGGAGGGAAAATGCTTCTGAAAGATCTCGTCTCATTCTTCTCCGTTCCTTATCACAAATGGTGTGTAAAGGATAATCTGGATTGAATGGGTACAATGGTGAACGTGCACAACCTCTGCAGAGTGTAAAACTAAGTACTTAGCCGTGTCCCCGGTATGGACAATTTGAGCAGCTGATCACGGACGTCAACGGAGGATTCCACCATTCCAACTTCAGAAATAAAACTTGATGGGTGAACAAGGGAAGATGAGATTTATGGTTTTCATGCCATACTTGTCTTGATTTGAAGAAAGTGTTTTCCAAAAAGATAGGAAAAATTGGCTTTATGCAAAATAGCCTTGAACTCCACCAGCCAAATATGCATATAGGTTATAGAGTTATTCCATTAAGTGTCCACCATAGTGTCACTTGCCAGACTCCATTTTTAATGGAATCTGACCCACGTTGTTGCAATATTTTTCGTATTGCAGATTGTTCAGATGACGAGTGAGGTTTCGTTTATAGGTTTCGATTCTACAACCAACATGTTTTCGCCTGTGGCACCATGAAAGTGATAGAGAATCACTGTTATTGTATTTCCGCTGTGTACTTTTTCAATGCTAGCTTTATGTTATGCAACTTGTATCGAATATTTTGTAATTCTGGATCATCGATGTAATAAAATTGACGCTTTGTTGTGATATTACATCGTAAACTGTGTGTGCAAATGAATCGATCCAGGGATTTGCACTATACACATGTATCTGCCTTATTTAAAGTGCAGGTACGCTACATGTTTAAAAACCTTTTAAATGATATTAGTACATTTATAGGTGTTTATAAATGTTATTGTTTATTTAGATGCTAATAAAAATGTGATTCAAAACTTTATGCTAGTGCAAATAACTAGGTTATTTATTTCATACTATGAACATTTAACTTGGGAAATTAAATTGTTTACATATGATAAAATAAGAAATCCTTGAATGTAAACTGTGTTGAAACCATCATGACCTTTCTTTTATGTAAACTTTTAAAGACCAATTCATTAGGATACTTTGATCACCCTTTTCATCCTTTCTAATTGAAAATGTCCAATTTGACTTCAGACCATACCCTAGACCAAAATGACAATAGCCTAAACACAATCACATTAATTCTTTTTGCATATTGAATTATGTGACACCCTTGACCAAATCCACTTCTAAGCATGTTACGCTTGTTTGATTATTTGAATGATATATGCATGTTGGATTGCTTGTTTATTGGATGCACTTTACTGTATAGTTTGAAACGGGGAGCAATGTTTGACTTGGACAAGAGTGTGTGAGAAACGACAAATTTCCAAAGGCAAGTGATACCATAAAAGACCTACTATTTTATTTTATTGCATCTTTAGTATTATTCAAGTAGAATGCATGATAGGTTGATATTAGGATTATATTATGCTATGCAAACCTATTAGTATACCCTTTAGATAATCCTGTTAGACACCTATTATAATTTTGTGGAAATACATGCAGAAAAAAGATTGTTTTATGATCGATGTCATAAGTGAAAATTTCACGAAATTAATTTATCGCGTGGGTGGATTGGTTCGATAGAGGATGATGTGAGCGGAGTGGCTATTCATGGGTCATTTCTATGGCTGTCTTGTTTATGCTCACTTGTGGTTGCCACCTAGGGCTTTGAGATTTTAAGTTACACCGAGTATAGTTGCTTACCGTGCACCCATTGGTCAATATGGGCTCTGTCTTGACGGAGAAAGTCGCGAGAACCTGAATCTGTCGTCACCAACAGATGTAGAGGGTGCAGGTTGGATCGGGTTCGCGTGTGATTTGGGGGATTGCTTCTGAAAAGTCTCGTCTCAATCTTCTTATTTTCCTTCTCACTAAATGAGTGTAGAGGATAGTTTGGTTGATTGGGTCTAATGGTGAAAGTGCACACACTCTCGAGAGTTTAAAACCTAAGATCTTAGCCGTGTCCCCGGCATCGGACAATTTGAGTGACTACACAAGGATGTCTACTGGAAATCTCTTCATCCCAATTTCATAATAAAATCAGATGGGTGAACTCGGGTAGGAGACGCGGACGAGTCCTGCAGTCTCTTAAGTTGATGTTTATGACTACAAAAATGATTTATAAAATATAGGACACAACTTGCTTTGCACAATAGCCTTGAACGCCACCAGCCAAATATGCATTTAGAAATAGTCTTGCCATTTATATCCACCATAGTATCACTTACCACCACAATTCAATTGTGCTGACCCTTTATAGCTGGGCTGCAACTAAACCTTGCAGATTGTTTGGATGAGGAGTAAAGGGGTTGTCTTCGAGCTACAACCAACATGATTGCCACTGGCTTGATGGAGATGATGTAGCTCCATGTTATCATTAGTTAATGTGTCTGAACTCTTAAATAATTATGAAACTATTTATTTAGTTTGCTAGCGCTTCAGCTATGCAAAGTTGTAAAGAATATTGTTTTTGGATCATTCGCACTCGGTTGTAAATAAATTTTGACATTTTACTGTGATATTACATCTTATTGGAGAATGGGAGACTTATATGATCCAAGTCTTCCGAACTATTCATTTGTACAGTTGCTTTTCTAAGCAAGGGTGCTAAAGATGGTATTAGAGCATAATGTTGCCTGTAGGCTCGAAACCCCTGGGATTGGACAGAAACCAAAAGTCAAATATTTTAAAAATATTAGATTTCGAATTTGACAAGTCTAAATAGATTCAATTTTCAAGTTAGGAGTTTGAATAGTTTTTACTTAGTTTTAAATTCATAAGTCCAAATTTTGCAAATAAAATATTTTTGGAAAGCTTAAGATATGAAGAATAATGATCCACTATTATAAGTAAAGTTTGAATATATTAGAGTGAATTTAAAAATCAGCAACTATTTTGGTTAACTTTGGCAAACTGTAAATATTTATTAATATATTTAAATTATTTCCTTTGCACAAATGTCATAAATATTTTTCCTTACTCAGAGAAACTCAAATACATGTTTATTAAATAATTTCATAACATTAATATGTAAGTGGTGTTTAAAATCCTTTTAAATGATATTAGTACATTTATAGGTGTTTATAAATGTTATTGTTTATTTAGATGGTAATAAAAATGTGATTTAAAACTTTATGCTAGTTCAAATAACTAGGTTATTTATTTCATACTATGTACATTTCACTTGGGAAATTAAAATGTTTACATATGATAAAATAAGAAATCCTTGAATGTAAACTGTGTTGAAACCATCATGACCTTTCTTTTATGTAAACTTTTAAAGGCCAATTCATTAGGATCCTTTGATCACCCTATTCATCCTTTCAAATTGAAAATGTCCAATTTGACTTCAGACCATACCCTGGACCAAATAGACAATACGCTAAACGCAATCACATTAATTCTATTTGCATATTGAATTATGTGACACCCTTGACAAAATCCACTTCTAAGCCTGTTACGCTTGTTTGATTATTTGAATGATATATGCTTGTTGGATTGCTTGTTTATTGGATGCACTTTACTGTATAGTTTGAAACGGGGAGCAACGTTTGACTTGGTCAAGAGTGTGTGAGAAACGACAAATTTCCAAAGGCAAGTGATACCATAAAACACCTACTATTTTATTCTATTACATCTCTAGTATTTTTCAAGTAGAATGCATGATAGGTTGATATTAGGATTATATTATGCTATGCAAACCTGTTAGTATACCCTTTAGACAATCCTGTTAGACACCTATTATAATTTAGTGGAAATACATGTTGCAAAAAGATTGTTTTATGATCGATGTGAAAAGTGAAAATTTCACTAAATTAATTTATCGCCTGGGTTGATTGGTTCGATAGAGGATGATGTGAGTGGAGTGGCTATTCATGGGTCATTTCTATGGCTGTCTTGTTTACGCTCACTTGCGGTTGCCACCCAGGGTTTGAGATTTTAAGTTACACCGAGTATAGTTGCTTACCGTGCAACCATTGGTCAATATGGGTTCTGTCTTGACGGAGTAAGTCGCGAGAACCTGAATCCGTCATGTCCAGCAGATGTAGAGGGTGTAGGTGTGATCGAGAACCTGAATCCTTCATGTACAATTCCTTGTAATACTTGTTTTCTGAGGGTTATATATATGGAAAAGTAACCGTAGGGATTTTTCCCTACCGTAATGGTGTTAAAAAAAAATAGGTTGGATCGGGTTCACGTGTGATTTGGGGGATTGCTTCTGAAAAGTATCGTCTCAATCTTCTTCTTTTCCTTCTCACTAAATGAGTGTAGAGGATAGTTTGAGTTGATTGGGTCTAATGGTGAAAGTGCACACACTCTAGGGAGTTTAAAACCTAAGATCTTAGCTGTGTCCCCGACATCGGACAATTTGAGTGACTACTCAAGGATGTCTACTGGAAATCTCTTCATCCCAATTTCATAATAAAATATGATGGGTGAACTCGGGTAGGAGATGCGGACGAGTCTGGTTGTCTCTTAAGTTGACGTTTATGACTACAAAAATGATTTATAAAACATATGACACGATTTGCTTTGTGCAATAGGCTTGAACGCCACCAGCCAAATATGCATGTAGAAATAGTTTTGCCATTTATATCCACCATAGTATCACTTGCCACCACAATTCAATTGTGCTGACCCATTATAACTAGGCTGCAACTAAACCTTGTAGATTGTTCGGATGAGGAGTAAAGGGGTTGTCTTCAAGCTACAACCAACATGATTGCCACTGGCTTCATGGAGATGATGTAGCTCCATGTTATCATTAGTTAATGCGTGTGAACTCTGAAATAATTATGAAACTATTTATTTAGTTTGCTAGTGCTTCAGCTATGCAAAGTTGTAATGAATAATTTTTTTGTACCATTCGCACTCGGTTGTAATTTTTTTTTTTGACATTTTTTTGTGATATTACATCTAATTGGAGAATGCGAGACTTATATGATCCAAGTCTTCCACACTATTCATTTGTACCGTTGCTTTTCTAAGCAAGGGTGCTAAAGATGGTATTAGAGCATAATGTTGGCTGTAGGCTCGAAACCCTAGGATTGGACAGAAAGAAAAAGGCAAACATTTAAAAAATATTAGATTTCGAATTTGAGAAATTTTAATGTTTCTTTTCTATTTTTACAATTATTTTTCTTGTCTTGTATCTTTTTTATTTTTCAACTTTAATTCTAATATTCTTACCCTTTCAAAATTTTAGACGGGAGAGTACACTGAGACCGCGTATGCATGTGTTTTGTCTGAGTTCATCTTTGGGAGGCAGCTGTCCATGTTGACAAGTCAATTGAAGCTACCACCTCCCTATTTCCGAGGAAGGAAGGAGGAGACTGACATACCTGATGTGATGCATTTGGAAATCCGCACAATCATGACCCCAGATGCCACGATGCAAGACTTTGAGCCCGTGGACTATGTCACCTACTACCTAGAGTGGATTGAAGGAGTGAACATAGCTATGGTGGACTTAATGGCTCGTCTGTGTTATAAGTATCGCAACAATCTACCACCGGAATCGCCCTTCCGTGCCTTTGGGAAGAGAGATGCACATGGCCACTCGGTGGCTCACACGGGAAATCGTTTGGACCTGCCCATCATCAACAAAATGTTTGAAGACTTTGATTTTCTCATCAACTGCCTGACCAGGAACGTTCAACAAGCTTATGACATCGCGGATCATGCCCGGGCCCTCATACACGCACAAACCCAAGAACTCCAGACTTCTTAAACCCTTATTGGCTATATGGAGGAACACATCCATGACCTACAGTTGCAGAACCTTGACAAAGATGAGCAGAACGTCACACTCCAGGCACAACTCAACCCACCTCCACCAGCACCGCCGGTAGCTGAAGCAGGAGGTGACAAAGGCACTGGAGATGAGGTTGTACCCGCAGCTGTAAAGGAGGAAGAACAGGAGGAAGAAGACCCCGCAGAGGTGCTTTTTGAAGAGTCAAGTGAGGAAGAAAACACACATGTGGTGAATAACCACGCAATGAAGCGCAAGCGTGAGACCAAAGAAGAATAAGTGAAGCAATTCAAGCAACGTTAGAGGGACCACCATTTATATTATTTAGATTATTGTATCGATTTAGTGTATGACCTATCAAAATGTGATATGGCAGTACTAGCGTGTTTATTTTGAAACCTAAATTGTTTTCAGATTTGAGAATTAAAACTTCGAGTTTCAGGATTTTTAAAATTGAGTAGTTTTGAACTTTGAGTTGTGAATGTGTTTGATTGCTTGATGTGTTGTTTGTATGACTTGAAATTATTTTAAGGGTGGTAGCCACCCAGATGCTATAAACCTGTTTGTCCAAACCCAATTATCTTTCTAGCCTTCTCGAATCTCGGGGACGAGATTCCTTTTAAGGGTGGTTGTCTATAATATTCCAAAACCTTGGAATGTTTACAAATCACTAAAATTTAAAACTTTTGTTAAAGATTAAAATAAACCATTTAAATAAAAAGAAAATCAACAATAAAAGACTTCATAGTAACTTCCAAATACTTACAATTTAAAATATCTAATTTTTGAAATCTTGATTAGTTTAAAAACCTTTTATTATCAAAATATTAATGAAGACTCAATATATCAAATTGACAAATGATTTACAAACTTGAAAAATACTTTCTTGTTATAAAAAGGTTTCATTTTAGGTATGTGTTTATAAACATTTAGGCTTGACTTGATAAACCCAAAACCATAATTGCAAAGTGCTTGAAATAATCTAAAGTTTACCACATTAAAATAACGTTGTAACATTTTTAAAGCAAGGTTTATTTACTAAAATAGTTGTCGTGCATTTATCTTAGTTTAAAACAAAGTTTATTAATTCACCACCTTGGAATTCATATACTAAAATTGTATGGATGAAAATTAATTTGATAATCCAAATATACAGTCCATTGATTTTAATTATCGCATCAACCATTCAAACCATGAAAGAATTCCTAATGTTTTCAACGTAAGAAATGAAATATTATCCAAATGTATTTTATGGAGTTCAAATAATTCATTACACTTTGAGTCTAAATACTGCACAAAGTAATTGTTTTGGAAAATGAGGCCAATATGTTTCATTTCATTTCAAACACCAATGTCAAGTGAAATATTATTTTACATAGAACCAAAGAATGATTTTTTATTAAAAAATAATAAGTAAGGTGACTTATTTTCATTTTTAATATTTCTATAAACTTTATTTAGCCACACATAAGTTTATTAAAGCCATATATTCAAAATTTGGCAAAAAGTGCCAAATATGTATTTAAACAATATTTCAAAATTTGAGTTTTTGGAAAATGTTAAAAACATACCCACAATCGGTTTAACACAAGGACATGAATTTTAGAAATTTTTAGAAACTAAATTGACTTGATTTGGACCTATAAATCAAAAGATATGAATAAAATGGAATAAAACAAAAAAAAAGAAAAATCGGGATGACGTCATCGCTGACATCATCATCTTCAACCTCTGACCGGAATTATCTCCCGCCTCCGATTCGTTTCCAAATCCGAGCGATTCTTGCGCGATTTGTTGCTCCCGTGAGCGTCTACAAATAGCCCACCCCCTCCTCTCTCTTTCCCCTCTAGTTCCTCTCTGAATCGTGCCCCGAGGCTGCCGTAGTTCATCGCCGGAGCCGCCCGGCCGCCGCGGCGAATTTCTTCTTTTCCGACGTGATGAGCCCACCCCCTTGGCCGAGACCGTGCCCCACTGCTTCACCAAACCCGTGCGCACCTCCCGACCCCTTCCCCGCATCTCTTCCGCAGCCGTTTGTCGAAGAAGGAGGCGACCGGAGCTTCGCCGACGGGAGCAGCGCTCCGTCCGTGCGACGCCGACGTTTGGAGAAGCAATCAGCGCCGCCACCATGCCCACCGACTTCGTCGCGACCTCCCGCACCCCGCCGTAGTCATCTCGAAGCCGGGGACGCACCGCAACGACCGCAACGTCCGCCACCGAGGCCGCCGCCGTAGTCTTCCACGTCGCCGGCGAACCTAAGCCGCCCCGTCCTGGTCAGCGCGGCCGAAGCCGTCCGATCTTCCATCAACGGTCCAGATTAGATCTAGGCCGAAGAGGTACGAACAGATCTGGACCACCCGATCATATTTAAATCCTGCGCCCCCTGTCAACCCTAGATCCAGCCAATCAGATCACGCCACGTGGCAAACCTTTCTCTGTTTTTCTTCTGAATAGAATTTAATTGTCTGTTCAGCAAAAAAGTCCCTTCCTCTTAAATTTATCATAACTTTTTAACCCTTGACTCAAATTGGACAAATTTTATACCAAATAAAAGCCCTTGACAAGTAGAATCTGCTGGAACTTTTAAATTTCAACTTTGACAAGTCTAAATAGATTCAATTTTCAAATTAGGAGTTTGAATATTTTTTACTTAGTTTTAAATTCATAAGTCAAATATTTGCAAATAAATATTTTTGGAAAGCTTAAGATATGAAGAATAATGATCCACTATTATAAGTAAAGTTTGAATAATTAAAAGAGAATTTAAAAATCAGCAACTATTTTGGTTAACTTTGGCATAATGTAAATATAATTTAATATATTTAAATTATTTAATTTGCACAAATGGCATAAATAATTTTCCTTATACAGAGAAACTCAAATACATGTTTATTAAATTATTTCATAACATTAATATGTAAGTGGTGTTTAAAAACCTTTTAATGATATTAGTACATTTATAGGTGTTTATAAATGTTATTGTTTTTTAGATGCTAATAAAAATGTGATTTAAAACTTTATGCTTGTGCAAATAACTAGGTTATTTATTTCATACTATGAACATTTAACTTTGGAAATTGAAATGTTTACATATCTACTTCTTTTTGCATATTGAATTATGTGACACCCTTGACCAAATCTACTTCTAAGCCTTTTACGTTTTTTTGATTATTTGAATGATATATGCTTGTTGGGTTGCTTGTTTATTGGATTCACTTTACTGTATAGTTTGAAACGGGGAGCAACGTTTGACTTGGACAAGAGTGTCTGAGAAACGACAAATTTCCAAAGGCAAGTGATACCATAAAACACCTACTATTTTATTCTATTGCATCTCTAGTATTTTTCAAGTAGAATGCATGATAGGTTGATATTAGGATTATATTATGCTATGCAAACCTGTTAGTATACCCTTTAGACAATCCTATTAGACGCCTATTATAATTTAGTGGAAATACATGCTGCAAAAAGATTGTTTTATGATCGATGTGATAAGTGAAAATTTCACTAAATTAATTTATCGCCTGGGTGGATTGGTTCGATAGAGGATGATGTGAGTGGAGTGGCTATTCATGGGTCATTTCTATGGTTGTCTTGTTTATGCTCACTTGTGGTTGCCACCCAGGGCTTTGAGATTTTAAGGTACACCGAGTATAGTTGCTTACCGTGCAACCATTGGTCAAGATGGGATCTGTCTTGACGGAGTAAGACGCGTGAACCTTAATCCGTCGTGACCAGCAGATGTAGAGGGTGTAGGTTGGATCGGGTCCGCGTGTGATTTGGGGGATTGCTTCTGAAAAGTCTCGTCTCAATATTCTTCTTTTCCTTCTCACTAAATGAGTGTAGAGGATAGTATGGGTTGATTGGGTCTAATGGTGAAAGTGCACACACTCTCGAGAGTTTAAAACCTAAGATCTTAGCCGTGTCCCCGGCATCGGACAATTTGAGTGACTACACAAGGATTTCTACTAGAAATCTCTTCATCCCAATTTCATAATAAATCCGATGGGTGAACTCGGGTAGGAGACGCGGACGAGTCCGGTGGTCTCTTAAATTGAAGTTTATGACTACAAAAATGATTTATAATATATAAGACAAAACTTGCTTTGCGCAATAGCCTTGAACCCCACCAGCCAAATATGCATGTAGAAATAGTCTTGCCATTTATATCCACCATAGTATCACTTGCCACCACAATTCAATTGTGTTGACCCTTTATAGCTGGGCTGCAACTAAACCTTGCAGATTGTTCGGATGAGGAGTAAAGGGGTTGTCTTCGAGCTACAACCAACATGATTGCCACTGGCTTCATGGAGATGATGTAGCTCCATGTTATCATTAGTTAATGCGTGTGAACTCTGAAATAATTATGAAACTATTTATTTAGTTTTCTAGCGCTTCAGCTATGCAAAGTTGTAATGACTATTGTTTTTGGATCATTCGCACTTGGTTGTAAATAAATTTTGACATTTTACTGTGATATTATATCTTATTGGGGAATGCGAGACTTATATGATCGAAGTCTTCCGCACTATTCATTTGTACCATTGCTTTTCTAAGCAAGGGTGCTACAGATGGTATCAGAGCATAATGTTGTCTGTAGACTCGAAACCCCTAGGATTGGACAGAAACCAAAAGTCAAACATTTTAAAAATATTAGATTTCGAATTTTGAGAAAGTTTAAAGTTTATTTTCTATTTTTACAAAAAAAAATCTTGTCTTGTATCTATTACTTTTTCAACTTTAATTGTAATATTCTTACCCTTTCAAAATTTTAGATGGGAGAGTACACTGAGACCGCGTATGCTGGTGTTTTGTCGGAGTTCATCTTTGGGAGGCAGCTGTCCATGTTGACAAGTCAATTGAAGCTACCACCACCCTATTTCCGAGGAAGGAAGGAGGAGACTGACATACCTGATGTGATGCGTTGGGAAATCCGCACAATCATGACCCCAGATTCCACGATGCCAGACTTTGAGCCTGTGGACTATGTCACCTACTACCCATAGTGGATTGAAGGAGTGAACATAGCTATGGTGGACTTAATGGCCCGTATGTGTTACAAGTATCGCAACAATCTACCACCGGAATGGCCCTTCCGTGCCTTTGGGAAGAGAGATGCACATGGCGACTCGTTGGCTCACACAGGAAATCTTTTGGACCTGCCCATCATCAACAAAATGTTTGAAGACTTAGATTTTCTCATCAACTGCCTGACCAGGAAGGTTCAACAAGCTTATGACATCGCGGATCATGCCCGGGCCGTCATACACGCACAAACTCACTTCTCTTCAACCTTAGACCTCATAGTTTGAGTTATGCGATATCACCTGATCTCAATTCCCATATCCTTTTGAATGTATGTAGACCATGTTTTTCAACTTGAGTCGTTAGTATATGACATAAGACGACTATGTGCGCATGATTTTCCTCTTTTGACATTTTTTGAATATTTGAAACCCATTTCAAATGTCGATCAAACTGGAGCCGTCTGATTCTTGAGAAGGAATATGCAGCCGTCCGATTTCCACCAGAGGGAATCTGCAGACGATCCGGGAGAACCTCGTTCTGCGATCTGATTGGACGCACGGGTAGGACAAAGGCTGTACACCCGCTGACGAGTGGACCCAACGGGGATTTTGGCTCGCCCACCCCCATTTACCTCAGTGACACAAAATGAGTATTTTGGCGCACCAATGCGGATTTTGGCTGTTACCCGATGTAACCAAATGGGTATTTTGGCAAACCAAATGGGGACAGCGATGAGCTTGCTCAAATCTAACTTGAATCCATATAAATTTTCAAATGATATTGGACTCGCTGAAAAATGTGTTTCAACTGAGTTCCAAAGGTAGGGTAAACGGCCTCATTTCTAAGCAAAAATGGTGGACTCGACGGAAAATTTGCAAACTTAAGTGGATTTACACACACAATTTGAAACGTCAAGTACAAGGCCATTGCCTTAATAAAGCAACTAATAACTAAAATAGATCAACAACTAATAAATAAATTGGCACTTGCACTTAATAAAGCAACTAATAACTTAAAAGGACTACCACTCGTCCTCGTCATCAGGTACCTCCATCAAGCATCGTCATCGGAAACCTCCACCGTCAAATGAGCTCCAAAGGTAGGGTAAACGGCCTCATTTCTAAGCACAAATGATTGACTCGCCGAAAAATGTGTTTGAAATGAGTTCCAAAGGAAGGGTGGTGGACTCGTTGAAAAATGTGTTTCAAATGAGTTCCGAAGGTAGGGTACACGACCTCATTTTTAAGATAAAATGGTGGACTTGCCAAAAAATGTCTTTCAAATGAGCTCCAAAGGTAGGTTGGTGGACTCGCTGAAAAAAGTGTTGCGAATTAGCTCCAAAGGTAGGCTAAACGGCCCCATTTCTAAGAAAAAATGTTGGACTTGCTAGAAAATGTGTTTGAAATGAGCTCCAAACGGAGGGTAAACGCCCCATTTCTAAGCAAAAATGGTGGACTCGTTGAAAAATGTGTTTGCCGGAGCAAATTGGACCCGCATATTGAAAATTCATATAGTTCTTTATTCGCGGGAGGTTGCATTCAGAGCGTGCTCGTCGGAGCTCGCCGGAGATTACATACGACCTTCCAAAATCTATGTATACTACGCGGCCCTAACCCTAAGCAGAAAAATTAGCTCACCGGAACTCGCAGGGTGCGGTCGCGCCGTCGCTAGACTGCTTCACTCCTCGTCGGAGGAGTCGTCGTCGACGTAGACGATGAAGGCATTCCCCTTGCTCGAGCTCGCGCCGGCCTCCTGTTCGCGGTGGAGGCGGTCCAGCTCGATCTCGACCCCCCGGCGGCGGCGCTTCGCGTACGCTTGGACCTCCTCCAAGGAGCGCTCCTGGATGGCGCCGGTGACCGTTTCGAGGACCTCGTCGGGGACAAAGTCCTCGCGGGTCACCAAGGTCTCGAAGGAGGCAGGATCGTACATCTCGAACCCTTCCTCATCCACGGCGACCTTGGGTGGGCTGCGTTGCGACGGCGACAAGGTCCACGAGCCGGACGAGGTCCCCTCGTCTGCGGGAGGTGACGGTGGCGCGGGCGGCGCTGGCAGGAGACCGTGGAGGAGATCAAACTCCTTAGTCTCCCGCCGCAACAGCGACGGCGGCGTATGGATTCCCTTCAGTGTCCACCGCCTGCTCGAGCGCTTGCGCGCTCCATCGGTGTTGGCGCAGCGGCGGCGCTCCTGGCGGAAGTGCCGTGGAAGGGCGTCCATGGTAGCCGGAATCATCGACTGGAGGATAGGTTGGAAGTGGTCGGCGGCGAGAAATCTACGCTGACCCACGCGCCGACCCCACGCGCCAACCCTACACTGACCCCACGCCCTAGCCCACGCATCATCCCCACCAGTTAGACTAGTGCCCCCGCCCCACGCGCCGACCCTAGGAAATCCCAACCGACCTGACACACGAGCCAAGCCGCGCCAGGCCGACCCCACCAATCAGGCCAAGTGTGGGTCAACGGAGGTTGACCAGAGGGAAACGAGCGTTTGGCCGATATGCGAGCAAACCAGGGCACAAACCAGAGAAACGGCGCGGGTATGGTACAGACCGATAAAACTCAGAGAACCATGGCACATAACCAATTATCTCTTATATGTACTATATCCATTCCCCGAGATTGGTGCTTAGTGATCAAAACTCAACCGAGTAGTAGATCACTGAGCGCGAATCTTCGAAAGAAATTCAATATCCAGTCCCCAAGATTCGTTCTTAGGGACCCAAACTCAACCAAGTAGTAGATCACTGAGTGCGAATCTTGGAAAAAATTTCAATCTCCAGTCCCCAGGATTCGTGCTTAGGGATCAAAACTCAACCGAGTAGTAGGTCATTGAGCTTGAATCTTTGAAAAAAATTCTATCTCCTTGCTGAACCTAAGTCCCCGAGATTGCTGTCGGAATTCAAACTTTTCAGGAGTGTACCAAGAAGCGCAGCAGCATCTTCCATACCCTGCTCGCCGACTTCGGCCAGTCCAAGAAGTCGCTGGAGAAGATGCGGAAGGAGAGGGATGGCGGGCGCCAGAACGCCATCGATCAGAAGTCCACGCTTGAGCAAGCGCAGGCCGAGATCGTGCGGTTGAACGCCGAACTCGGTACGGACAAGACGGTCGCGGATGATGTGAAGAAGGGCTTTGTCGAGGCCAGCAAGATGCAAAAGCAGACTCTGGACCAGTCTCAACGGATATTTCATAAAACGGGCTCTCTATGGATCCCCACAAGTGATATATTCTCGCATGAATTGCTAAGGATCCAGTAAGTCCAACATTGATTCCTCCTTGAGCGTGCTGACGTGGCTGAAACTGAGTTGGGCCTTCTCCGGTCAAAGCAAGATGTCTGGTTGACCGAGCTAACCGGCCTCAATCGCAAAATGAATAGTGAGTGCTTCCGATTTCCCATTTCCGTTTTCCCATACTCCGACATCTTCGTAATACTTGCGAATCTAGCCATTGCAACAGCTCGGGAGAAGAGGGTGCAGGAAGATCCGCTATCTTATGCTTCGGACATCGAGGATCATCTGAATGCCATGAAGGCCCGGATAGCGCCCGTCAAGACCATTGGCACTGGGCTCCTTAGCGCAGAAGTCCATGAGCATGGTGCACTATGGCCTGGCGTGGAGGCTCGGCCGTCGGTTACCGAGTTGGCTGCATCTCTGCAGGGCACGGGAGGCCGGCAGAATGCCTTGAAGCGGTCCTCTGCTTGTGCCGTTGTTGACCAAGCTCAGCAGCATGTGCTGAGCTGGTATGAGGGTGTCGACTTGGAGGTGATCAAGACCCTGCAAGTCATCTCGCCGTGGTATACAGATCCCGCCAAGATCAAGCTGCGGCAAGAGACGGCGCACAGGCTCGCGGTCTGGCAAGATTTCGACTCCTTCGTCACCAATCTTGTGGAGTCTGACTCGAAGTCAGATTATGCCGACGATGTTGGTGTAGACGATGTCAGTTCGGAGATCGAGATGTCGGAAGCCGGTGCTGGCAAAGAAGTAGGCAAATCCGCAGCGGCCACAAAGACCGCCATCCGCGAAGGTGTTGCCGACATCGAGCCACCCGAGACCACCGAGAACACTGTACCCGCGCCGAATGCCGCCGGTGATGCTGATAAGACCGTGCCTGAGCCAAGCGCCCCCGGCCATGTCGAGAAGCCGGCATCTCCTCCTGCGCCGTAAGGAACTCGGGTTTTACCCCAACACTAGTCCTGCCCTTTGCCTGAAAACTTTCTACCATCCAAACATTAAATCCCCGAAATGTCGGGTGTAGATGTAATATATACGGCTAAGTAGATTATTTTGCTATGCCGGTTGACTTTTGTTTTAACAAGTAGCAGACTATGCCGGTTTACTTCGCATCAAGTCCCCGGGTTCATTTTCTTGTTTACCATAGTTAGGCGATTTCTGCTCTTGTCTACCATACAGGCGTTCGAAAGTCGAGTCACAAAATCCTGTTTATAGCATACAATACTTATAAATATCCGAGTTCGAGTTCGAAGTTATCTGACATAACAAACATAAATAAAAACCGGGTTAGTAAAACGCATATGCCGAAAAAGCTTTCAAATCAAGTCCCCGAGTTTGTTTCCGTGTTCACCATATTTGATGCTCTATGCTCTTGACTACCATTTCGGCGTTCCTCAGTCGAGTCACAAGATTACTTCAAATGGCATACAGTACTTTGGCTCTGAAACCGGGTTGAGAGTGTTTTCGGCATATAACAAATATAAGCAATAAAAGACAAGGTAGTCCCCGAGTTCAACTCCGGGTTGCCATCATGCAAATAACAAGTAAATAGGCGAGACAAGATAACACTGTAAAAACGAGGCAGTCCCTGAGTTCATCCCGAGTACGCCGACATGCAACTTGACAAATTCAACAATAATCTAAGCGAGGCAGTCCTCGAGTAACTTCTCGGGGTGCCGACATTTCATTAATAAGAGACCGAGATACATACACTACGCCCTTTATGTGTAAAAGGGATGGAGTAGGGAAACATTCCATGACCGTTTGGTCTCCTCACCGGCTTTATCCATTACACCCTTTCTAGCCTCTTGTGCATCTACAAGGTAATAAGAATCGTTGTGCAACACTTTGCTTACAACAAAAGGCCCCTCCCAAGGAGTTGAAAGTTTATGCATGCCGGCAGTGCGCTGTATGAGCCTCAGCACAAGATCTCCTTCCCGGAATACTCGGGGATGCACCTTCCGGCTATGATAGCGTCGGAGGTTTTGCTGATAAATTGCGGACCGAGATAATGCCAATTCTCTTGCTTCTTCGAGGAGATCGGCATCATTCTCTCGGGCTTCTTTTGCCTCGGTCTCGGTGAACATCGTCACTCTCGGTGAGTCATATTGTATGTCGGTTGGCAGCACTGCCTCTGCACCATTCACCATGAAGAATGGTGTGTACCCGGTGGATCTGTTAGGTGTAGTCCAGAGACCCCATAACACTGTCGGTATCTCCTCTATTCAACAACCCGGTGTTCTCAAAAGTGGCTCGATCAACCGAGCTTTGATGCCGACTAACACCAAGGCATTTCCTCTCTCGACATGCCCATTTGCTTCCGGATGAGCCACCGAGGCCACGTCAAGTCGGATTCTCTTCTCCACACAAATTCGAGCAAACTCCCCCACAGCAAAATTGGTGCCATTATCCGTGATGATGTTGTGCGGGTAGCCATACCGCAAAATGATATACTTCAAGAATGAGACCGAGGTGTGCCCATCACACTTCCGGATTGGCTTGACTTCTATCCATTTGGTGAATTTGTCCACCACCACTAGCATGTGAGTCATGTTGCTCTTGCCGGTTTGAATTGTCCCACCATGTCCAAGCACCATTCAGCAAATGGCCAAGTGATAGGAATACTCTTCAATGCTCAAGCCGGCATATGTATCCTCAGGGCAAATCTCTGGCATCATCCACATTTCCGGACGATGTCTTCTGCTTTCTGCAGAGCTGTGAGCTAGTAGAACCCTTGTCGGAACACTTTAGCGACCAATGCCCGTGACGAAGCATGGTGCCCACATTCTTCTAGATGTATCTCCAGCAGCATCTCTTGTCCTTCTTCCGGCTCCACGCATCGCTGCAGCACCTCAGTGACACTTCCCTTGTAGAGCTCTGGGTTGACGATGGTGTAGGCCTTGGATATACGCAACACTTGTCTGGCTTCAACTTCGTTCTCCGGCAAGGTGCCATCTGCTATGTATGCCATGATGGGTTGCGCCCAACCCGGCACTGGTCGCACATGAAATATGGGGGCATCTATGTCCATTGGCTCAGCCGACATCACTTCTGCTTGAACGACATGTCCAGTCCCCGAGTTGACCAGTGTAGTCCCCGGGTTCAGTGAGGTGCTCCCGACTTCTACGTCCATAGGCACAGCTTCGGACTCGGGATCCTTTGGAATAAAGATGGATTCCGACTCGGGTGATGGCTGGATTGATGGCTTCCTCAGGTGCTCCAAATCAATGCCGGATGGGATGGCATCTCGAGATGACCCCAGCTTGGACAACACATATGCAGCTTCATTTTCTCCTCTAGATATATGCTTGAACTCGCAGCCTTCAAAAAATCCGCATGATTTCTACACATGAAACCGGTATGATGCCATGTTGGCATCAATTGCATCCCAGTTCCCTCCTTGGCAACATTGAGCCCATGAACCAGTGCTTCGTACTGGGCCACATTATTAGATGCCCGGAAGTCAGTTTGCAGCACATATTTCTGCACATCTTGCTTTGGGGAGGTGAGGACAACTCTGGCACCCAACCCGATCTTTGCCTTGGAACCATCGAAATGCATCTTCCAAAAATTGAAGTCGGGAAGTGGGGGTGCATCTCGGCCCAGCCCACCAGGAAGTCCAGCAGCGCCTGCGACTTAATGGCGTCTCGTCTCTCGTATGTCGGAGCATACGGAGATAACTGGATTGCCAATTTGGCAACTCGGCCGCTTGCATCTTTGCAGCCAATGATCTCGGCCAGAGGAGCTTCACACACCACTGTGATTGGACTCTTGGAAGTAGTGCTTGAGCTTGGTGACGGCCAAGTATACCCCATATGCCATCTTCTGGAAGTGCGGGTAGTTCTGGTTGGAGGTGGAGATCACCTCACTCAGATAGTATACCGGTCTCTTCACCACCTTGTCCCCTTCTTCTCTTTCCACCAATATTGCTACACTTACTTCCCAGTTTGTGGCTGCAATGTATAGTAACATTGGTTCCTTGGGAAATGGGGATGCCAACACTCGTGCCGTTGAGAGCATTTTCTTCAAGTCATTAAACGCCGCATCAACCTGCGGAGTCCATACAAAAGTTTTGCTCTTTTTCATCAATTGATACAAGGGCAAGGCTTTTTCTCCTAATCGGCTTACAAACCGACTTAGGGACGCCAGGCAACCAGTGAATTTATGCACATCTTTGAGACGTGTCGGCAGTTTCATGCTTTCTATAGCACGTATTTTACCCGCATTGACCTCAATTCCCGACTTGATATTAGGAAACAGAGCAACTTTCCTGCCGGGACACTGAATGTACATTTATCCGGGTTCAGCTTCATCCGGAGCTTTCTTAATTTTTTTAATGTTTCTCTCAGATCATCGATCAGGGTAGATTTTTCTTTTTTTTTTATGACTATGTCATCGACATAGACCTCGGCATTCCGGCCTTTCTGGTCATGCAAGCATTTTTCCATACATCTCTAGTATGTAGCACCAGCATTTCTTAAACCAAAAGTTATGACACGATAGCAATAAGCCCCATACGGGGTAACAAAAGCAGTTTTCAATTGATCATCGGGTTCAAAGGTATCTGGTGGAAACCAGAATAAGCATCTAAAAAAGTCAAAAGCTCTCACCCGGCAGTAGAATCGATCACTTGATCTATCAGGGGGAGTGGAAATGGATCCTTTAAGCATGCTTTGTTGAGGTTGGTGAAGTCGATGCACATGCGCCACACCTTGAGCAGGAGGGGATCATCTCTCTTCTTCTCAACCAGGACCGGATTAGATATCCAGTCCGGATGCAGTACTTCCATCACGAACCCGGCAGCCAGTAGCACTGCAAGATGCTCAATGATTGCCGCTCTTCTCTCATCCGAGAGGCGCCTAGTCTGATTCTTCACCGGCTTCGCATCCAGCCTAACGAATAATGAGTGCTCGGCAAACTCCTTCGGAACACCGTGCAAGTCATCATTTGACCAAGCAAAGGCATCCCGATTCTCACGGAGGAAGTCGACGAGCTCGCCTTCCTATTTGATGTCCAGGTTGATGCCAATGATAACCCGGTGCTCCGGGTTAGCCGGGTCAATTTCGACCTTATTGGTCACCCTGGGTGCCTGGAATGAGGTAGCATGCTCCGGGTTCACCATCCCGGACATGCCAAGCTATGACGTCCTGGCTAGTGCGACCACTTGCTAGATCCTCTTCTTCTCTTCAGCGATGACCACGGACTCGGCTAAGGACGAGCCGGCAGATGCGCACTCAATGGAGCGCTTGTGGTCACCCGAGATGGTGATCACGCCGTACGCCATGTGAGTGGAGATCATGAACTTGGCCAAAGTCGGTCAGCTGATCAGAGCATGGTACGGGCTCTCAAGATCCACCACCTCGAAGTCCACACTCTCGGTCCGACAGTTCTCACAAGTTCTGAACAGGACCTCGACCCATATCTTCACCATAGGGGAACAAGAGACCCCTAGCACAATGCCATGGAATGTCGTGTCGCCTGGCAGTAGCGTGTTCATCGACACTCCCAGCTTCAGCATGGTGTCCTTGTACATTATCATGGTGTCCTTGCACTACCATTGTCAATCAGAACCCGGTTGAAGCGGATGTTGAGACTTGGTCCGTCAAAGGTTGGGTCCACCACCAATGCATAACCTCCCGGCTTGCGCATAACCCGGGGGTGATCTTTCCGACTCCAGGTTATCTCCATCTCGGACTAGTGCAGGAACTTGGGTACCCCCGGAATCAACGCATTCACCTCTAGTGCATGCTGGCGCACACTCTTCCTGGCTCTATCCCCAAGCCGGGCGACCGACTTTTTGACGCTCGCCACTTCCGGCATCCCCCTGATCTCGGCCTACTGCATCGACATGCTGTGAAGCATAGTGGAAGTCGGGCTGGTTTCTCTTTTGGCCGAAATCCTGGAGCTCAGGATTTCTGTTTGGCCCGGGACGGTGGTTCCCCGAGTTCCTCCTGTTCGAGTCTCCTACATCCACCAGAGGCTGCATAGGATCACCAAGAGTGTATGTGTCGGCGATGCGCATCGTCTCGGCCAAAGTTGTTGGCATCTTCATTTGCAGTTTCGGCTGCAGCATGGAGCCATGTCGGCATCCCTGCGCAAACCAAGATATAGCTTGCGCCTCAACAACCCCTTCGCAAGAGTTGCGAATGTTGCTACACCGAGTAAGGTACTCCCGGTCAGTCTCATTGTCCCTGTGCTTGCAAATAGCAAACTGCTGAGGTCTGTTGGGCCTCTTGTAGGTGCTGGTGAAGTTGCTGATGAAGGCTTCCTTAAAGTCTAACCAACAGTCTATAATGTCAGTCCTTAGGTTATTCAACCAGATCCTGGACGGACCCTCCAACATTTGCGGCACATACCTCACCGCCTAGCGCCTGTTTCGTCCGGCTATGCTTACTGCAGTTTCATAGTCGGTGAGCTAGTCCTCCGACTTCGACCTGCTATCATAAGTCTTGGCACTCCGGTTTAGGTGGAAGTGACGCACCGGTGGCTCCTTCATGATATTGGGTCCAAAGCATGCTGGTCCCGGAGGGCCTTGTTCCTCTATCAACTTGGACTGGTGAAGTCGGTCCAGCTTGTACCGGGCATCACACGGGTCCAGCTGTCGAGTTCCTATCCGAGATCCCAGAGGATTCTCGTTTGCTTGGTACTCGAGTTGCTGTAACCTTGAGAGTTACCATCATTTTGTCGGTCGGCCACCTGGGCCACTACCACCTGTGGCACTGAGGCGGCGTCTCTCTGCCGGTTTCCCCGGTTCCGCTACGGATTTCGAGGTGGATTACCATGGCTAGCCGCGTTATTGTTTCCTACACCCCGGTTACCGTCTCCACGATCACTCTGAGCGCGACCAACATTGGTCTGCCCGGCTTGCTATATTCCGGCAAAGGCCGAATCATATGCCTGCAGCTGCTTGTTTTTCCCGGAGCCGCCACTCCGACTCCGGCTTCTACTGGGATGGGGAGAGGAAGCCTCTCCTCCTGATCTGTTGTTCTCGGCCCTAGCCGAGAACACCTGGGACCTGCCTACTCCCAGGTTCTTCTTCTTGAAGGCCTTGTTCTGCCGACTATCCTCGACGACTAGCTCGTTTACCCGATCCTGCTGCTTTCGCCGAGCTTCTCCGGTTAACCCGGACAACTTGGCCATCGCTGCCTCTGTAGCTCTAAGCGTTTTGGCGGGCGAGCTATACACCAGCTTGTTAGACGAGGCATGACTAGTGGTTCTACTATGGCTGGGTGCGGCATCACCAGCCAGCTCATTGTTCACGACCCTGCCCTTGTTGCGCAAGTCAGCTATGCGCTTATCCCTGTAATCTATTCTAGCGAATCCGTGAGCCGCATTCTACTCATGGAGAGTGGCACTAAGCTCACGCCGAATTTCAGCGATCTCCTGAGCCTCTTCATGCAGCAGCCGCCGCTGTTCTTCCAAGTCAGACGCGGTGACCTCAGTGTCAGCATCAGCTGCCAACGGGACAACTAACTTAGAAACCAGACCCGAGAGTGGATCCGGTCTACGCCGATGCTAGGAGGGTTCGGGATCACCATCCCGGGCGCTCTCCCTCTCCTGGGGAGGTTTTGCCGCACGAGCTCGGCCAGCATGGGTGTCGCCGTCGGCGGCATCCTCGAAGACTTCTTCGAGGACTCTGGCCATCATGACCACGACGCAGCTCGCAGGGCGATCGGTACGCCGGTCGCGAGCGGCGCAGATAAGCAGGTGGATCCTCGGCCTCTAGCACGTCGTCCGGGTAGGCGCAGATGATCTCGGTGGCAACGTAGGTGGTGAAGGTGCCGAAGTCGATGATGCAACTGTTAATCGGGAACGGCTTGTTCCAGAAGTAGCCAGCATTGTCGCTGACGACGTCCATGTCCCCGAGCCTGACGACGAGGCCGGAGAGCACTCGGATGGCGTATTGAACGTCAGGACCCTTCCGGATGTGTACACTAGCCAGCGCCTCTGTCGGCCCCACGGTGGGCACCAACTGTCGTGGTGGTGTTATGAAAGATGCCATAGGATGGCTAATGTGTGGGGCTGATGGACGATGGTGGATCCGGTGAGCGCTAGCGAGCTGAGAATCTCACACGAGATGGACCTCCGAGACAACTAAGGAAATGGCTATGTCCGGAATGAGGAGAACAAGAATCCTAAAGAACACCCAAGAACACTCGAAACCATCTCCGAAAGACAAACAAATGCACAGAATAGCACAAACACACACGATTTACCCAGGTTCGGGACCCAGGTAAGACCCCTACTCCTGCCTTTCCTCTCAATATATGGATGTCACAAGATCTACAAGGGGCTCCTTGAGCTGTTTCGGTGATGAACTAGGATGAACTAGAGAGAGGGAGTAAATGTTCTAGCAGTAAATGAGACTATAGTTTTGACACATAAGTTGGGCGTGGATGCTCTGAAGGAGTTATGGCGCCTTTTATAGATTTCCGGCCGGGATGGCCGGAAACCCTAATCCGCCCGGGTCCCACGGGTCAGAAATGAGCTGGCCAATGGTCATGTCGACACCGGCTAGCGCGACCTAGCCGCCGGGCTATCTAGCAGAGCCCAAAGTCATCATGTCGGCAAGTACTGCGTGCGCCGTCCTGGTTCATCATTGTCTCCTTGTCAGAGACAAGACAAGTCTTCGCTCATGCCTTCTAGCCTTTTTCGAGTTGCCGGGCTAGGCATGTCCAGTCCTGTAACAACGGCGTCGTACCCACTGACACACCCCCGTGTCAGGCGGAAGGTGACCATGCTTCCGTGTCAGGAGGGATATTATTTCCTCCCGTGTCAGGCGGAAAGCCTAGCCCTTCTCATTGACCTTTGCCCGGCACGCCGGATGCCGGTTTCACATTCCGGGATCCCTATTCACCATTCCTGCACAACAAAGACACAGTGGCATTTCCGACATCAGGAAGCTAGATATACTCAACCCGGGATGCCAGGTCGGGCTACCCGGGTTCTCGTCTAGCTGGGCCATGTCGGCCGAACCCGACATAAGCTCATGCCGGATGACTTCTCATGCCGACACCGAGTTCCACTTAGTATCCGGGATGTTGCACAAGAGAAGTATCTCTAGGCCCAGTCTCTCGAAGATGTCTTAGGTTCTCACCAAAGACATCTTCAAGACACTCGGTCTTAAAGGAACCCTTTGCCGAAACTTATGCCGCTCTCAGGGTCTGGGGCGTCTATTTATAGTCTCCCCAGATGAGCCCTGACGCCTCCAAGAGATACTTTGGCCCTAACAATCGCCAAAGGACAAGTTGCCTCTTCAGAGCACTAAGGGGCAGCCCTTTGCACTCTTCAAAGGTCATCTCCTATAGCTATAATGCTGATCTGTCCCGGGTTTTGCCATACCTCGGGGGCAGCCTCTGACAATTTTGATGCTTCACAATGTGCTGAGATGATTGTCGGCCCAGTGGAGACTGGGGTATTAAGAGCCCACTCTCCCCAGGCCTCGCACGCGAGCTAATCAGACAACACGACTAAGGACCAAGCCACGCTGCTTGGAGAGACCCTCGAGAGGCAAGTCCCCTCGTGGTCCTGAAGAGGAAACAAGGGCCTGAAGAGGACCCGCGCTTCAGGATACCCTCCCGAGGCGCAGCGCGCCTGGAGGGAAGTCAACAGGAACCCCTCCACAGGCCTCCCCAGGCCTGTGGGGAAACATCGCGGCCAAGGAAGTACGGCCGGGCGCACATGGCCTCTGCCACACCCACATGGTGACGCATGCACTCCCTTTGCCGTTTTTGTGATAAAGGAGTCAATAAAGTTGCGCCGCCTGCTCCAGTACTGCCAAGACCTTCCTCTTTGGTGATAAAGCAGCTGGACGGCGCAACCTTCCAAGGAGAACGTCAGCGCGGGCTCCACCTCAGAGACTGTCATCCCTACGAGCGGTACTACGCGGTCGGCCGCTTGTTAGCCACCGCGCCCAACTTTATCGATGATGGACCGCGTCCATGGACGGGCCCGCTATGGTCGACTCCTGCTCCTCCACGCCTGGGGAGGCCACTGCCGTGTAGGAGCCACTTCGGACGCCAAGCGGAAGAAGAGCGCCTACGGCGCCTATAAAAGGAGAAAGACCTACATCGTAGAGAAGGTCGGCCAATTGCTTGCTACAACACTTGTAAACCCTAGCACTACTGAGTAGTATAGCCTTTGGCTGGAGGAGGAAAAAGACCATCGCTTCTCTCCCTAGGCACGAACTGCCTCAAGGGGGCTCTCGGCAAGCTCTGCTGTACTGTAACCTCCATAGTTCAATACAGACAAGCAGAAGTAACGGTCTTACCTCCTCAGGAGAGTCGTGAACCTGGGTACGGGCTGGTGTCTATCTCTGTCGTGGGTGTTTCGTCTCTAGGTCCGGCGAGCACCGTCGCTGTGCCCCTCGAGGGTCTTGACCTCCGCGTTCAATCCCCTTCACGAACTACTCTTCAGGAAGTGACTACCCCTATTCCTAGGGAGTCATAACTCGACATTTCGCGCGCCAGGTTGGGGGATTGAGGCGCGTCAACGACTTTCGAGCCGCCTCCGCCCCATGGAGAACACCCGCGCTACCCGCGCCGCCCGCGTCAACCGACGCACGCCTGAAGGGGGCGCGCCCCGCCAGGCGCCACGGCCACTCGCGCACGACGGGGGCGACCCCGCTGTGAAGAGCGCGCCAACTCGGGCCCTCATGCGGAAGAGCCCGAGCACAACTCCGAGCACTAGGAGGACGCGCAGTCGTCACACCCGACGCGGCGCCCCAGCGGCTCCGGTCCTGGCTGGAGCTCCTCAACCACCTCGTCGGCATCACCACGACGCGCCCTGCTCTATCACAGTCCACCGCGCACACCTCCCTCGCGGGCACAGCCGCGCGAGACGCGCCTCCGCCTCCGCCGTGACCTGCACGGGCTGCGACGCAGAGGGCTGCCTCGCACGCGTCCTCGCCGCACAATTGCTTGATCATGCAGCGCACCGCGCCCGACGCTCGCGTGGGAATGGAGCTCCAGCGCAACCGCCAGAACAGGCTCGTGGAAGAGATCGGCCAGGCGGGCCAGCAGAACTGCAGCGCGCTGTAGCACGGAGTCGCCATGTACGCCACCGGCTACATGGCCTTCACCCGCTCCGTGCGCCACGTGGTTTGGCCCCCGAAGTTCATGTCGGCTCTCCCCAAGGGCTACGACAGCTCCAGCAAACCCATCGCGTTCCTGGAGCTCTACACCACCTCCATCCAAGCGGCAGGCGGAGACGACAAGGTCATGGCCAACTGGTTCTCCCACGCACTTCGCGACTATGCGCTGTTGTGGCTCCTAAACCTCCCCGAGGACTCTGTGAACTCTTGGGAGGAGCTCTTCAAGCAGTTCGTCTCCAACTTCAAGGGGACGTACGAGCGCGCTCTCACCCACAACGACATGTGCGATGTGGTGCAGAAGAAGGATGAGACTCTCCGCAAGTACATCCTGCGCTTCAGCCAAGTGCGCAACAAGATCCCGAACATACCTGACACCCAAGTCATTGCCGCCTTCCGCGAGGGCGTCACAAACAGCAGGATGCTCGAGAAGCTGGGTATCCACGACAAGCTTACCTCTGTGGTCAAGTTGTTCGACCTGGCGGACAAGTGCGCCAAGGCGGAAGAGGGACTCATCTTCGTCAAAATGTCCTCGAGAGGGGACGAGCACGCTGAGAGGTCCAGGAGCCAGAAGAAGAAGGAGGAGCCCAAGCGCAAGGGCACCGCGGTCCTTGCAGCAGAGCCTGACGAGAAGGGCACCCACAGGTATTCTCCCGAGCCTGGGGAGAGGAAAGACGACCACCGCCCATTTTGCATCTACCACAACAGGCGCAGTCACTCTACCGAGACTTGCTTCGACCTCAAGAGGTTGAGCAAAGAGCGCGAGCAAGGAGAAGGCAGTGGCGGCCGCGGTCGAGGCCGTGGCTACCGAGGGAGCGGGCGCAAGAGCGGCTACCAGAAGCCGTCTGGCAACCAGGCCAATGCCGTGGAGAATAATGGCAACCCCCCTGACGAGGAAGATGGTGGCTATCAAGCTCCAAGAGGCGCCATTGCCTGCATCCTCGGTGGGGCGCAGGCGCCAAAGTCGAACAATCAGTTCAAGAAGTTCGTCCACGAACTCAACGCCGCCCTCCCCAGCACCGAGACCTCTAGGCTTATCAATTGGTCGCAGTACACCATCGCCTTCGACGCTCAGGACCACCCCAAGTGCACCAAGACTGTTTGAACCCTCCCGCTGGTCTGTAGCCCCACCATCGACAAAGTCGCTGTCTCCAAGACACTCATTGATGGTGGAGCAGGCCTGAATGTCATCTCCACAGAGACGTTCGAAGCGCTTCAAGTGCCCTACGAGCGGCTCATGCCCTCTAGGCCCTTCACGCGAGTCACAAGCGGCTCGATCGAGCCTCTGGGGCAGGTTAGGCTCGCCGTCACCTTCGGAAGCGAGGAAAATTACCGCACCGAGCACATCGACTTCGATGTTGCGCACATCGGCCTGCCGTACAACGCCATCCTTGGCTACCCCGCGCTCGCGAAATTCATGGTCGTCACGCATCATGCCTACAACATGGTCAAGATCCCCGGCAGCGCTGGCACAATCACCATCTGTGGACATGTCCTTGATGCTACGCGCGCTGTCGAGACGGCCTACAAGGCCGCCGCCATGGCATTCCCCGCGGGCGAGGACATGGAGCCTCTCGAGAGACCCAAGAAGAAGAAGAAGCAGTTGTTCTCCAGGAGCCAGCCGCTAAAAAGAAAGTCTCTCTAAGCTCCAGCAGCTCGGGGGCTGAGGGATCGGGGGCTAGCGCCACCATTGGCGCTGCGCTGGCTCCCAAATAGGAAAGCGCGCTCGTCGCCTTCATCTAGGCAAACTCTGACATGTTCGCATGGACACCGTCAGATATGTCTGGTTTCCCGAGGGAGGTGATCGAGCACCACTTATCCGTGTGTCCAAACGCGCACCCCGTCAAGCAAAAAGCAAGAAAACAAGCCCCCGAGAAGCAAGCATTCATCGTCAAAGAGGTCGAGAAGCTCCAAGCGGCAAAGGTCGTCCGCGAAGTTGCGCACCCCACCTGGCTCTCCAACGGCGTGGTCGTCCCAAAACCAGCCGGAGGAGGCCGCCTCTGCATCTACTACACTAATGTGAACAAGGCCTGCCCCAAGGACCCTTATCCCATGCCAAGAATCGACCAGATCGTGGACTCCACGGCAGGCTGCGACCTCCTCTCCTTCCTCGATGCCTTTTCTGGTTATCATCAGATAAAAATGGCTAAGGAAGATGAGGAGAAGACGGCTTTCCTCACCCCTTGCGGTGTGTATTGCTATGTCTGCATGCCCTTCGGCCTAAAAAACGCCGGAGCCACTTTCCAGAGGCTAATGAGGATAGCGCTTGGCGAGCAAATGGGCCGAAATGCCAAGACATATGTCGATAACATTGTCGTAAAATCCCGAGAGGGAAACACCCTCCTCAGGTACCTGGAAGAGACTTTCGCCAGCTTGCGCAAGGTGAACATCAAGTTCAACCCCGCCAAGTGCGTCTTCGGAGTGCCTTCAGGCAAACTGCTGGGTTTCCTCGTGTCCCACCGAGGCATAGAGGCAAACCCTGACAAAATCAAGGCCATAGAGGACAAGCAACCTCCACGCCGGCTCAAGGACATGCAACGCCTAGCAGGCTGCATGGCCAGCTTGGGTAGATTCATCTCCAAGCTCGACGAAAGAGCCCTGCCGTTCTTCAAGATCATGAAAAGAACAGGCACTTTCAAGTGGACCCGTGAAGCTGAAAAAGTGTTTGAGGACTTGAAGAGATACCTAGCCAGCCCACCAGTAATGGTCGCCCCAAGGACAGGCGAGCACCTGAAGCTGTATCTATCAGCACTACACAGACCGCCAGTGCCGTCTTTGTGGTAGAAAGGGAAGAGCCAGTACTCCACAAGAAGAGTGCAACCACTCCAAAGCCAAAACCCACGGATGAAGAGCTCGACGAAAGGGTAGGCCTAACAAACCAACCGCCAGGCCCAAAGCCACAAGAGAGGCCTGCCCCAAGTCAACCGCTACAAGATGATCCCGCGAGGGAGCCTGAAGAGCCCCCACAGGCCAACCACCTCGAGGGGACCAAAAAGCCTCCACAGGACAACCCCCTCGAGGGCCATGACAAGCCTCCAGAGGCCAACCCCCTCGAGGGCCCAACGGAGCCCCTTCAGGCAGGAGACGCCAAGGCTACACCGACCACCCTTGTCGAGCATCCAGTCTACTTCGTCAGCACTGTACTGCACGATGCTCGCGAGCGGTATACAATGCAGCACAAGCTCCTCGTCGCACTCCTCATCGCCTCAAGAAAGCTGCGACACTACTTCCAGGGGCACCCAATCACGGTGGTTACCTCTTTTCCCCTGGAGTAGATCCTGCGCAACCCTAATGCCACAGATATGGTGTCACAGGATGGAATATAGAGCTACAACCATTCAATTTGCGCTTCGATACCACAAGGGTAATCAAAGGAAAAGCGCTGGCAGACTTCGTCGCCGAATGGACTGACCCAACCCCTGAAGAGCCTTTGGGAGAAGAACAAGAGCCCTCTGGATACAAAATGCCCAACCACTGGACCATGAAGTTCGACGGAGCTTTCGCTTGTCGCCACGGTGGGGCTGGCGTGGTCTTGATCTCACCAAAAGGCGACAAGCTATATTACGCGTCCAGCTGTGCTTCGGAATCGACAAGATATCCAACAATATCGCTGAGTACGAAGGCCTGCTTGCGGGCCTACGCGCTGCAATCGCCCTAGGCATCAAGCACCTACTCATCAAGGGCGACTCCCAGCTGCTCATCAACTTCTCCAACAAAAGCTACAAGCCTAAGGATGACCACATGGCCGCACACCTTGAAGAGGTCCGTAGGCTTGAGAAGCACTTCAGGGGAATGGAGCTCATGCACATCCCAAGAAAGGTGAACCAAGAGGCTGATGACATCGCCAAGGACGCATCAAAGAGGCAAGCTCAGCTGCCAGTCGTCTTTGAAGAAAGACTCGTCAAGGTATCCATAAAGCAGCCTCAAGAGGCCATGCCCGCAAGCACGGAAGCCTTCTACGCGTCAACTTTATTAACCCAACTGACACTGACTTTTGTTTTATAGAAAGAAATGACTTTTAGACTAACTTAGATCCGACTAACCTCTGAAGACTTTTGCGAAGCATCATGAAGCCCAATAACCAAGAAAGTCCTCCTCAACACTCCTCGTCGGCTAAGCTAAAGATAGACTCAATAGAAGACATCATATCCAGCAAGACGCCAAGAACGACGAGAAGATCTGTAACATCCCAAATTTCTCAAAAATTTAAAACTTTGCATTCATGCATCATGCATCATATAAGCATGGCATTGAAATAACATAAAGAGTAAATTGAATTTTAATTATAAGTTTAAACAAAGTTGTTTTCAATAAAGAGGTCTATTTGAGCTCTTTATAAAAATCTGTATTTTATTATTTTATTTATTTATCAAAATGATATCAAAAAGTTATAAATTAAATTAGCTTTTCAAAACATATTTTTATGAATTTTTCTGGAATGTTTTGATAAGTTTTAAAAATCAAATTGTTTGGAAAAGGGTTTAAACAAAAAAAAAATGTGTTCGGGCTAGCTGGGCCGAGCCCCTCTACTATCTGCCGCGCGCGCACGAAGGAACGGCCCAGCAAACCAACCGCGCAGCCCACCTCCCTCCCTCTCTCACTTCCAGACGGGGCCCACCTGTCATATTCATCCCCAAGCCGTGAAGAACACGAACTCACCAAAACCTAGTTTGTTACGGATCAAAATCCGTTGGAAAATCGCGATTAAATCGCTCCCCTCCTTCCCCATATAAACCCCCTCTCCGCCGCCGTTCCCCGCGCCCAAAAACCCTAACCAATACTCGCCGAAATCGTGGGAACGAGAGCTTCCATCTCCGACATTGCCGCCGCCGCTTTTCGCTCCGTTCCGGTGAGTACGGCACCCGAGCACCACCTCCACACCCCCTCTGCGACTCCCCGTCTCCGTACGCACCTAACGGACTTTCTCCGGCCTCCTTTTTTGCACCAGGGCGACGTATCCGTCGACGACCCGACGCCACCGTTCGCCGCTCATCTCCGACGAGCACGCAAGGGGAGGAGAAGACCACCTCGACCGCACCTACCTCGCCATAGAGTTCGCCACGACGATCCGCTTCAAGTGGTGAGTAACCCCCCCCCCCCCCCACCCCCCCCCCCCCCCGATCGTGCGTCTGTTATCCGTAGCCGCAACTCCGGCGATGGCGCCACCGCGGGCAGGAGATCGCCGGCGAACCGCGCCGCCCGACCGTCCCCTTTTTGTCCAGGCCGTCGGATCTAGATCCAATGGTTAGATCGGATTGAATCTGGAGCGCTCGTTTTAAAGAAGATCGGACGGTTCGCGTTCGCGATCCGCGCCGAACCGGTATCGGCCAATCGGAGTGCGCCGCGTGGCCTCTTTATTTTCTATTTCGGCTGAAAAATTGTTTTAAAAACAGAAAACAACACAAATTACAAAATTCATAACTTTTGATCTGTTCATCCAAATTTGATGAATTTTATATCCACGTGAAGCTCTGCTCGTGTAGTTTAGTATGGTTTCATTGTTTATCCTTTTAGTGTATATTAAATTGCGGAATTTAATTGTTTAGCTTTCGGATATTAAATCTATAACTTAATTAATAAAATTTATTTCCAAATAAATCCAATTGTTTTAGAAGTTTATTAATGCCCTCTTTCCAGAGAGTGCAACCTGAGTTTTATTTGAAATTTCTCATAATATAATTAAGGAAATTGGTTTTAGAACTTAAAACTACTATTATGCTCAATATTTTAAATGATTAAATAAAATATTAAAATATTGATCATTGTATTTCATGCATTAATAACAGAGAAATTAAAATGGTAATTATTGGGTTTTGTTAAGTTCATTGCATATTAAGCATGCATACATATTTTTGTCTTGATATTTTAAGTGTTATGCTTGTGTGTTTATTTAGTTTTATTATTTGTCTCTAGATTGTGAAGAGGAGCAAGACCCTTGTGATTGTTATTCTTGCTGTGCGTGTTCCTCTTGCTACCAAGGCAAGTGACATTCATAATCTACCCCATGTTTTCTATATGCATTATTAGTAGATTTTGAGTAGTATGCATGATAGGGAAATTTTGAACTATCTTATAATGCTAAGTTAGTTTACACTTTGACAATATCCTAGTAGTGTGTAGCCATCCCTCTCCATGCAGCCACCAAAAGTTTTATTAGATGCTTAGCTATGCTATAAAAGTGTTTACTTATCATGTTATAGAAATATTGCTAAGTGTTAAAACTTTGAATGCACACCTGGGTGGAATTGGTTGCTTGGTTTATGTTGAGTGGCTTTTGGGACCATGCTTGTGGTTGTCTTTGCCTAGGATGAATCTCTATTCTACTTAGGGCCATGAGTATGGTGGTTGTCACCCAGAAGTGCACTTGTGGACGGCCACCCAGGAACAAAGAGAGTCCCTCCAAGTTTAGAAGCTTCCCGTGCAGCCTTTTGACAATGGGCTCTGTCTAGAACTACTAAGTGGTGAGAGTGCAACCTGTCAGCTTGACAAGCAGATGTAGAGTTGGTAGGTGGAACGGGTCTTGCTAGTATGGTTGCATCCTTCTTATGAAAGTTCTTGTCTCAATTCTCTCCTTTCCTTAATGCACTCCGCGTGTATAGGATGTCTGGGTTAATTGAGTCTTAAGGTGAAAGTGCACAACCTCTGCAGAGTAGACAAACTGAGTACTCAGCCGTGTCCCCGGTGATGGACTACTTCGAGCAACTGGACAAGGATGGACGGAAGAATCTCAACATGGTTTTCATAAAGTAAAATTTGAATAAGGAAAGAATTATTGGTGCACTTGGGCTTCATCCCTTGGTGCCAAGTCTTTGAGAAACAAAAATGTTTTACAAAAGATAGGAGAAAACTGGCTTTCTGCAAAATAGCCTACAAACTCCACCAAGCCAAATATGCATATAGAATTAGACTTGTCATATTTATCCACCATAGTCACTTGCTAATACTTCAATGTATTGACCTCCTACGGGGGCTGCATATTCAAATGTGCAGGTAATTCTGATGAGGAGTAAGTTTGGACTCGATTCTACACCCAACATGTATGCTTGTGGCGTATGCTAGAAGAGGAGTTCCATTGCTTTTATTTTCGTTGTGAACTCTGAATATTTTAGCTAGTCTTCATGACTATGCACTTTGTAATAAAGCTATACTTGGCTATTTTTGGATCTCGTTGTAGTATTTTGATCCTTATGCAATGATACTATATATTTTGTACTGTGGTGCTGGCAGTGATCCAGGGACTAGCACATAACACAGGTGTTCCATCTTTATTTAAAAGATGGGGCGCTACAAAATGGTATCAGAGCAAAAGTGTTGCCTATAGGTTCGAGCCCTTAGGATTGGTTAAGCCTCTTTTTGATCATAATATTACCATCTTTGAAGTATGTTGGATCCTAGCGGCATAGTGGGATGAAGCGGCCCGGGACTAACCTTACATGTCCGCGTACATGAGACCTGTTCCACAATTATAAGTGGCTGGCCGGGTGTCTGTCTCTCTCACTATAGTGAATGTCCGACTTACAAAGAGTTGATAATAGTGTTGATCACCTGTTAGAAAAGAACTTCTTTTTTTCTAAGTACTTAAGTACACCACAATTCGTATATCTTACCTTTGTCTTGTTTTAATAAACTCTACCTTTATCACTTAAGGATGTCGTTCTTCATGTATCAAACCGCGGAGGACTTCAAGGACATGCGCTTTGGAAGATATCTTCTAGAGTTGGTAGAACTGTTGGCACTTCCAACACCCATCATCAAGGCAAGCCAGCTGAAGCACTTCAACAAAGAAGACTTATGGGGAATTCGCCTTTACCAACAAGGGCGCCAGACTGAACCCAAGACCGAAGACATCCAGTACAAGTCGATTAGTGACTCCTTGGAGAAAGGGCTGAATCTCGTCACGCAGGAGCTAATAGGACGTCTTTGCTTGCAATTCCAGGAGGAGTTAAAAGACCACTACTTTTCTAACCTTGGCCAACGTGACGAACATGGGATTCCTTACCTTGTTAGCGAGGAAGACAAAAACAAACCAGAACCTTTGTACCCATATCTCCAAGACTTAGAACTTCAACTCTGGCAACTCGAAGAGGATAGGCGCAACGAGCTGTTGAAGAATGATGAAATAATGGCACAAGTCAAGTTGACCCAAAAGAAGATCGAAGCCCAATCAGAGGTGGCCAACGCTCAAGAGGAGAAGTTCCGAGCTCAAGAGAAGAAGTTCCAAAATCAAGAAAAGAGAATTAGATACAAGAACAAGGAGATCAAGACCTTGAAGGATGAAATTCTGAGCAACGACGTCGAGTTCGAAGCTGATCGAGATTTGATCGAGACTCTACGCCGTGAGAAGAGAATGCTGCAAGAGAAGATTGAAGTCCTGGAGAAGGAAGCAATCGAGACTCTGCACCGGGAGACGACAAAGTTACAGGAGAAGAACGAGGCCTTGGAGAAGGAGGTGAATGGCTACAAGGAGATCCTTACGAAGGAAGGCATCACCATCGAGGAAGTCGAAGAAGATGAAGGAGACGTCATGGACGAAGTTTAGACTTAGTAGTTGGACCACCATATTGTCCCTCGTTTAGTTCGTCGTTCATTTTAAAACATTGATCTCCAACTTGTGGTGTGACAATGATAGAATGTTTGGTTTGCAGACTCTGTTGTTTTATTAAATCAACTTAGATTATTTGTTTCGTTTCGCTAAGTAGACTTTTTCTTTTCAAGTTTTCTTATGAGTGTTGATTGTGTTGACTTGGTTGCTTTGTGCATGGGTAGGATTTTTCTTCTCTTAGTTATGTCTATCTTTCACTCATCTATGCTGAAAAACCCTACAGATGCCTCCTCGTCGTGATACCAACAACGACGATGTCATGCAACAACTGATGGCCGCTCAAGCTCAGTTGATGAATATGATGACTCAATTCATTGCAGCAACCAACAACCACAACAACAACAACCCGCCACCTCCACCACCACCATAGTGGACAGACTTGCTAGATTCCTAAGGCTTAGGCCTAATAAGTTCTCCTCTGCTACTGAACCAATAGTGGCGGATGATTGGCTCCGTTCAGTCAACAAGGACTTAGTAACTTGTGAATGTTCTGAGGCAGAAAAAGTGAAGTTCACTGCACACCTGTTGGAAGGATCCGCAGCATTGTGGTGGGAGAATTATCAAGTGACTCATCCTTTGGATGGCATGACTTGGGATGCGTTCAAGGAAGGTTTCCGGAATGCTCACATCTCCTCAGGTATAATGAACCTGAAGAAAGAGGAATTTCGCAGCTTGAGGCAAGGAGGTAGAACTTTGAAGGAGTATATGGATGACTTCTGTATGCTATCAAGGTATGCACCAGAGGACATTGACACTGATGCAAAGTGGAAGGAAAAGTTCCTCAATGGACTTTAGGGAGAACTGAAGATACCTTTGTCTGTGGCATATACTCCAAACTATCAAGCTCTGCTGGATCAAGCTATCACCCTGGACAATAACATAAGAAAGGAAGAGAATAGGAAGAGGAAGTTCAGTGCAAGTAAGGTTCATTCTGAAGGGACATATAAGAAACAACACACCTCTGAAGTCAGTAGCCATAAACCCTGGAATCACTCCAACACTGGTAGTGGCCCAAAACATCATGGTCATAACCACAATGGAGGAAACAAAGGAAGCAATGGAGGATACAAAGGAAATAATGGAGGATACAATGGAAATAATGGTGGATCCAGGGGAAACCATCATCATGGCCATAATCATGGGAATGGTAATCACCGTCCTAACTATGAAGGGAAGAAAGACTTGTCTAATGTGACCTGCTTCAAGTGCAAGAAGACAGGACATTATGCAACTGAATGCCCAGAGAGGAAAGCTCATGAAAATTCCAAGCCCAATCCTTTCCAGAAGGGACAAGTGAACCACATCAATGTGGAAGAAGTTCATGATGAACCTGATGCTGTGATTGGTACGTTCTTGCTCAACTCCTTTCCAGCATTAGTTTTATTTGATACTGGAGCATCTCATTCATTCATATCAAGAGCTTTTGTTAACAAACTTGGGTTAGCTGAGGAAAGTCTAGGAAAACCTATTAGGGTAAGTTCACCTGGAGGAGAGATGATAGTAAATTCAGGGTGTAGGCAGTTAGACTTGCAAATCGGAAAACACACCTTCCCAAAAGACTTAGTCATCCTAGAAACCCAAGGATTGGATGTTATCATCGGAATGGATTGGATGACTCGTTTTGAAGGAATCATAGATTGTGCAAATAGAGCAATCACCCTCACCACCCCAGAGAAAAGGAAGATTAAGTTCAGATCAACTTTCGAACTTAAGAAGGTTAGGCTAAATTCTCTTAAGGGGGTTAGCCTTGGTGATGTGCTTATCGTCAAGGAATACCCAGATGTTTTTCCGGAGGAACTACCGGGAATGCCACCCGATAGAGATGTAGAGTTTCTCATCGAACTGAAGCCGGGAACAGGGCCAATAGCTAAAAGACCTTATCCTATGGCCTTCGATGAATTGAAAGAGCTCAAGAAGCAATTAGAGGAACATATCCAGAAAGGATTCATTCGTCCAAGTTCATCGCCATGGGGAGCACCAGTCTTATTTGTTAAAAGGAAGGGTCAAACCCAGAGGCTAGTCACGGATTATAGAGATATAAACGAGCAAACTATCAAAAACAAGTACCTGTTACCCAAGAGAAATGAACTATTTGATCAACTGGAAGGTGCTTGTGTTTTCTCAAAGATCGATCTTTGATCGGGGTACCTCCAAATGAAAGTTAGAGAAATGGATATACCTAAAACTGCATTTGTTACGAGATAGGGCTCTTATGAGTACACAGTAATGCCATTTGGATTAACCAATGCACCAGCCTATTTCATGAATATGATGAATAAAGTGTTCATCGATTTTCTGGATAAGTTTGTGGTAGTGTTCATAGATGATATTCTAATCGCCTCCAAGAGTCGCAAAGAACATGAAGAGCACTTGCGTCTGGTATTGCAGAGACTACGTGAACATAAGTTGTATGCCAAGTACAGCAAGTGTGAGTTTTGGTTAGAACAAGTCAGATTTTTGGGCCATGTGGTGTCCAAGGAAGGTATAGCGGTGGATCCTGAAAAAGTTTCAGCTGTAACTAATTGGGAACCGCCGAAGAATGTTGGTGAATTACGAAGTTTTCTGGGCCTAGCAGGATACTACCGACGATTCATTGAAAACTTCTCCAAGATTGCCAAGGCCTTGACGGAATTATTAAAGAAGGAGAAGAAATTTGAGTGGACGGAGGAATGCGAAGCCAGTTTTCAGGAATTGAAGAAACGTCTGGTTTCAGCCCCAGTTCTATGCTTACCTGATTTGGAGAAGGAATTCCAAGTATACTGTGATGCTTCACGCCAAGGCTTGGGGAGTGTGTTGATGCAGGAAGGCAGAGTGGCATCTTATGCCTCTAGACAACTCAAGAAACATGAAGCAAATTATTCAACTCATGATCTCGAGTTAGCATCAGTAGTGCATGCCCTGAAAACTTGGAGACCCTACCTGATGGGAAAAAGATGTGAGGTATTCACGGACCAAAAAAGTTTGAAGTACATATTTACACAGAAGGAATTGAATATGAGGCAAAGAAGATGGTTGGAACTTATTAAAGATTATGATCTAAGTCTTCAATACCATCCGGGAAAAGCTAATGTGGTAGCAGATGCTCTGAGCCGTAAAGTGTATGTGAATGGCCTTACGACAGGAGAATTACCCGAGGATTTATGCAAGGCATTCAAGGACCTCATATTGGAAGTAGTACCTGAAAGGTTTGTAACCTCATTAGTTGTACAGCCCACTTTGATGGACAAGATACGTGAAGCTCAGAAAGGAGACAAGGAAATAGAAGAGATCAAAGTCAATTTAAGAGCTGGAAAAGCAAAAGGATTTCATGAGGATGAGCTGGGGATTTTGTGGTTTGAAAAACGTGTATGTGTGGCCAATGACCCTGATATTAGGAAGTTAATTCTGCAAGAAGCTCATGAAACACCTTATTCAATTCATCCGGGAAATACCAAGATGTATATGGATGCGAAAGAGAGATTTTGGTGGAATAATCTGAATAGAGAAATAGCAGAATACATCGCTAAGTGTGATGTATGTAGTCGAGTAAAGACAGAACATCAGAAACCAGCAGGACTCTTACAACCCTTGAAAGTACCGGATTGGAAGTGGGATTCCATTGGGATGGACTTCATCACCGGATTACCAAGGACCAGATCGGGTTATGATTCTATTTGGGTTATTGTTTGTCGCCTAACCAAAATAGCTCACTTCATACCCGTGAAGACCACTTATACTAGTGCAAAGCTAGCCGATATTTACATGAAGAGAATTGTGTGCCTTCACGGCGTTCCTAAGAGTATCGTGTCTGATAGGGGGACCCAGTTCACTTCTCATTTTTGGAAGCAGTTGCACGAATCTTTGGGAACAAGATTGGAATTCAGTACGGCTTTCCACCCGCAAACAGATGGTCAGACTGAAAGAGTGAATCAGATTTTAGAAGATATGTTAAGAGCTTGTGCGCTCGACTATGGATCTAGTTGGGATGATAATTTGCCATACGCTGAGTTCTCCTACAACAACAGTTACCAAGCCAGCATTGAGATGGCACCGTTTGAAGCCTTATATGGAAAGAAATGCACAACCCCACTATTGTGGAGTGGTGTAGGAGAACGGAGTTTCTTTGGGCCTGATATAATACAGGATGCTGAAGAGAAAGTCAGGCTGATTAAGGACATATTGAAAATCGCACAGTCATGCCAGAAAAGCTATGCAGATTCCAAGCGTAGAGAAGTCACCTACGAAGGTCTCGCGGGTCACCAAGGTCTCGAAGGAGGCGGGATCGTACATCTCGAACCCTTCCTCATCCACGGCGACCTTGGGTGGGCTGCGTTGCGACGGCGACAAGGTCCACGAGCCGGACGAGGTCCCCTCGTCTGCGGGAGGTGACGGTGGCGCGGGCGGCGCTGGCAGGAGACCGTGGAGGAGATCAAACTCCTTAGTCTCCCGCCGCAACAGCGACAGCGGCGTATGGATTCCCTTCAGTGTCCACCGCCTGCTCGAGCGCGTGTTCGCTCCATCGGTGTTGGCACAGCGGCGGCGCTCCTGGCGGAAGTGCCGTGGAAGGGCGTCCATGGTAGCCGGAATCATCGACTGGAGGATAGGTTGGAAGTGGTCGGCGGCGAGAAATCTACGCTGACCCACGCGCCGACCCCACGCGCCAACCCTACACTGACCCCACGCCCTAGCCCACGCATCATCCCCACCAGTTAGACTAGTGCCCCCGCCCCACCAGTCAGACTAGTGCCCCCGCCCCACGCGCCGACCCTAGGAAATCCCAACCGACCTGACACACGAGCCAAGCCGCGCCAGGCCGACCCCACCAATCAGGCCAAGTGTGGGGCAACGGAGGTTGACAAGAGGGAAACGAGCGTTTGGCCGATATGCGAGCAAACCAGGGCACAAACCAGAGAAACGGCGCGGGTATGGTACAGACCGATAAAACTCAGAGAACCATGGCACATAACCAATTATCTCTTATATGTACTATCTCCATTCCCCGAGATTGGTGCTTAGTGATCAAAACTCAACCGAGTAGTAGATCACTGAGCGCGAATCTTCGAAAGAAATTCAATATCCAGTCCCCAAGATTCGTTCTTAGGGACCAAAACTCAACCAAGTAGTAGATCACTGAGTGAGAATCTTGGAAAAAATTTCAATCTCCAGTCCCCAGGATTCGTGCTTAGGGATCAAAACTCAACCGATTAGTAGGTCATTGAGCTTGAATCTTTGAAAAAATTTCTATCTCCTTGTTGAACCTAAGTCCCCGAGATTGCTGTCGGAATTCAAACTTTTCAGGAGTGTACCAAGAAGCGCAGCAGCATCTTCCATACCCTGCTCGCCGACTTCGGCCAATCCAAGAAGTCGCTGGAGAAGATGCGGAAGGAGAGGGATGGCGGGCGCCAGATCGCCATCGATCAGAAGTCCACGCTTGAGCAAGCGCAGGCCGAGATCGTGCGGTTGAACGCCGAACTCGGTACGGACAAGACGGTCGCGGATGATGTGAAGAAGGGCTTTGTCGAGGCCAGCAAGATGCAAAAGCAGACTCTGGACCAGTCTCAACGGATATTTCATAAAACGGGCTCTCTATGGATCCCCACAAGTGATATATTCTCGCATGAATTGCTAAGGATCCAGTAAGTCCAACATTGATTCCTCCTTGAGCGTGCCGACGTGGCTGAAACTGAGTTGGGCCTTCTCCGGTCAAAGCAAGATGTCTGGTTGACCGAGCTAACCGGCCTCAATCGCAAAATGAATAGTGAGTGCTTCCGATTTCCCATTTCCGTTTTCCCATACTCCGACATCTTCGTAATACTTATCCCGGTGACAGTTCTTCTCTCTAAAGGAAAATTCGAGCACACGCGAGAACCTGCGAATCTAGCCATTGCAACAGCTCGGGAGAAGAGGGTAGAGGAAGATCCGCTATCTTATGCTTTGGACATCGAGGATCATCTGAATGCCATGAAGGCCCGGATAGCGCCCGTCAAGACCATTGGCACTGGGCTCCTTAGCGCAGAAGTCCATGCGCATGGTGCACTGTGGCCTGGCGTGGAGGCTCGGCCGTCGGTTACCGAGTTGGCTGCATCTCTGCAGGGCACGGGAGGCCGGCAGAATGCCTTGAAGCGGTCCTCTGCTTGTGCCGTTGTTGACCAAGCTCAGCAGCATGTGCTGAGCTGGTATGAGGGTGTCGACTTGGAGGTGATCAATACCCTGCAAGTCATCTCGCCGTGGTATACAGATCCCGCCAAGATCAAGCTGCGGCAAGAGACGGCGCACAGGCTCGCGGGCTGGCAAGATTTCGACTCCTTCGTCACCAATCTTGTGGAGTCTGACTCGAAGTCAGATTATGCCGACGATGTTGGTGTAGACGATGTCAGTTCGGAGATCGAGATGTCGGAAGCCGGTGCTGGCAAAGAAGTCGGCAAATCTGCAGCGGCCACAAAGACCGCCATCCGCGAAGGTGTTGCCGACATCGAGCCACCCGAGACCACCGAGAACACTGTACCCGCGCCGAATGCCGCCGGTGATGCTGATAAGAACTTGCCTGAGCCAAGCGCCCCCGACCATGTCGAGAAGCCGGCATCTCCTCCTGCGCCGTAAGGAACTCGGGTTTTACCCCAACACTAGTCCTGCCCTTTGCCTGAAAACTTTCTACCATCCAAACATTAAATCCCCGAAATGCCGGGTGTAGATGTAATATATACGGCTAAGTAGATAATTTTGCTATGCCGGTTGACTTTTGTTTTAACAAGTAGCAGACTATGCCGGTTTACTTCGCATCAAGTCCCCGGGTTCATTTTCTTGTTTACCATAGTTAGGCGATTTCTGCTCCTGTCTACCATACAGGCGTTCGAAAGTCGAGTCACAAAATCCTGTTTATAGCATACAATACTTATAAATATCCGAGTTCGAGTTCGAAGTTATCTGACATAACAAACATAAATAAAAACCGGGTTAGTAAAACGCATATGCCGAAAAAGCTTTCAAATCAAGTCCCCGAGTTTGTTTCCGTGTTCACCATATTTGATGCTCTATGCTCTTGACTACCATTTCGGCGTTCCTCAGTCGAGTCACAAGATTACTTCAAATGGCATACAGTACTTTGGCTCTGAAACCGGGTTGAGAGTGTTTTCGGCATATAACAAATATAAGCAATAAAAGACAAGGTAGTCCCCGAGTTCAACTCCGGGTTGCCATCATGCAAATAACAAGTAAATAGGCGAGACAAGATAACACTGTAAAAACGAGGCAGTCCCTGAGTTCATCCCGAGTACGCCGACATGCAACTTGACAAATTCAACAATAATCTAAGCGAGGCAGTCCTCGAGTAACTTCTCGGGGTGCCGACATTTCATTAATAAGAGACCGAGATACATACACTACGCCCTTTATGTGTAAAAGGGATGGAGTAGGGAAACATTCCATGACCGTTTGGTCTCCTCACCGGCTTTATCCATTACACCCTTTCTAGCCTCTTGTGCATCTACAAGGTAATAAGAATCGTTGTGCAACGCTTTGCTTACAACAAAAGGCCCCTCCCAAGGAGTTGAAAGTTTATGCATGCCGGCAGTGCGCTGTATGAGCCTCAGCACAAGATCTCCTTCCCGGAATACTCGGGGATGCACCTTCCGGCTATGATAGCGTCGGAGGTTTTGCTGATAAATTGCGGACCGAGATAATGCCAATTCTCTTGCTTCTTCGAGGAGATCGGCATCATTCTCTCGGGCTTCTTTTGCCTCGGTCTCGGTGAACATCGTCACTCTCGGTGAGTCATATTGTATGTCGGTTGGCAGCACTGCCTCTGCACCATTCACCATGAAGAATGGTGTGTACCCGGTGGATCTGTTAGGTGTAGTCCAGAGACCCCATAACACTGTCGGTATCTCCTCTATTCAACAACCCGGTGTTCTCAAAAGTGGCTCGATCAACCGAGCTTTGATGCCGACTAACACCAAGGCATTTCCTCTCTCGACATGCCCATTTGCTTCCGGATGAGCCACCGAGGCCACGTCAAGTCGGATTCTCTTCTCCACACAAATTCGAGCAAACTCCCCCACAGCAAAATTGGTGCCATTATCCGTGATGATGTTGTGCGGGTAGCCATACCGCAAAATGATATACTTCAAGAATGAGACCGAGGTGTGCCCGTCACACTTCCGGATTGGCTTGACTTCTATCCATTTGGTGAATTTGTCCACCACCACTAGCATGTGAGTCATGTTGCTCTTGCCGGTTTGAATTGTCCCACCATGTCCAAGCACCATTCAGCAAATGGTCAAGTGATAGGAATACTCTTCAATGCTCAAGCCGGCATATGTATCCTCAGGGCAAATCTCTGGCATCATCCACATTTCCGGACGATGTCTTCTGCTTTCTGCAGAGCTGTGAGCTAGTAGAACCCTTGTCGGAACACTTTAGCGACCAATGCCCGTGACGAAGCATGGTGCCCACATTCTTCTAGATGTATCTCCAGCAGCATCTCTTGTCCTTCTTCCGGCTCCACGCATCGCTGCAGCACCTCAGTGACACTTCCCTTGTAGAGCTCTGGGTTGACGATGGTGTAGGCCTTGGATATACGCAACACTTGTCTGGCTTCAACTTCGTTCTCCGGCAAGGTGCCATCTGCTATGTATGCCATGATGGGTTGCGCCCAACCCGGCACTGGTCGCACATGAAATATGGGGGCATCTATGTCCATTGGCTCAGCCGACATCACTTCTGCTTGAACGACATGTCCAGTCCCCGAGTTGACCAGTGTAGTCCCCGGGTTCAGTGAGGTGCTCCCGACTTCTACGTCCATAGGCACAGCTTCGGACTCGGGATCCTTTGGAATAAAGATGGATTCCGACTCGGGTGATGGCTGGATTGATGGCTTCCTCAGGTGCTCCAAATCAATGCCGGATGGGATGGCATCTCGAGAAAACCCCAGCTTGGACAACACATATGCAGCTTCATTTTCTCCTCTAGATATATGCTTGAACTCGCAGCCTTCAAAAAATCCGCTTGATTTCTACACATGAAACCGGTATGATGCCATGTTGGCATCAATTGCATCCCAGTTCCCTCCTTGGCAACATTGAGCCCATGAACCAGTGCTTCGTACTGGGCCACATTATTAGATGCCCGGAAGTCAGTTTGCAGCACATATTTCTGCACATCTTGCTTTGGGGAGGTGAGGACAACTCTGGCACCCAACCCGATCTTTGCCTTGGAACCATCGAAATACATCTTCCAAAAATTGAGGTCGGGAAGTGGGGGTGCATCTCGGCCCAGCCCACCAGGAAGTCCAGCAGCGCCTGCGACTTAATGGCGTCTCGTCTCTCGTATGTCGGAGCATACGGAGATAACTGGATTGCCAATTTGGCAACTCGGCCGCTTGCATCTTTGCAGCCAATGATCTCGGCCAGAGGAGCTTCACACACCACTGTGATTGGACTCTTGGAAGTAGTGCTTGAGCTTGGTGACGGCCAAGTATACCCCATATGCCATCTTCTGGAAGTGCTGGTAGTTCTGCTTGGAGGTGGAGATCACCTCACTCAGATAGTATACCGGTCTCTTCACCACCTTGTCCCCTTCTTCTCTTTCCACCAATATTGCTACACTTACTTCCCAGTTTGTGGCTGCAATGTATAGTAACATTGGTTCCTTGGGCAATGGGGATGCCAACACTCGTGCCGTTGAGAGCATTTTCTTCAAGTCATTAAACGCCGCATCAACCTGCGGAGTCCATACAAAAGTTTTGCTCTTTTTCATCAATTGATACAAGGGCAAGGCTTTTTCTCCTAATCGGCTTACAAACCGACTTAGGGACGCCAGGCAACCAGTGAATTTATGCACATCTTTGAGACGTGTCGGCAGTTTCATGCTTTCTATAGCACGTATTTTACCCGGATTGACCTCAATTCCCGACTTGATATTAGGAAACAGAGCAACTTTCCTGCCGGGACACTGAATGTACATTTATCCGGGTTCAGCTTCATCCGGAACTTTCTTAATTTTTTTAATGTTTCTCTCAGATCATCGATCAGGGTAGATTTTTCTTTTGTTTTTATGACTATGTCATCGACATAGACCTCGGCATTCCGGCCTTTCTGGTCATGCAAGCATTTTTCCATACATCTCTAGTATGTAGCACCAGCATTTCTTAAACCAAAAGTTATGACACGATAGCAATAAGCCCCATACGGGGTGACAAAAGCAGTTTTCAATTGATCATCGGGTTCAAAGGTATCTGGTGGAAACCAGAATAAGCATCTAAAAAAGTCAAAAGCTCACACCCGGCAGTAGAATCGATCACTTGATCTATCCGGGGGAGTGGAAATGGATCCTTTAAGCATGCTTTGTTGAGGTTGGTGAAGTCGATGCACATGCGCCACACCTTGAGCAGGAGGGGATCATCTTTCTTCTTCTCAACCAGGACCGGATTAGATATCCAGTCCGGATGCAGTACTTCCATCATGAACCCGGCAGCCAGTAGCACTGCAAGATGCTCAATGATTGCAGCTCTTCTCTCATCCAAGAGGCGCCTAGTCTGATTCTTCACCGGCTTCGCATCCAGCCTAACGAATAATGAGTGCTCGGCAAACTCCTTCGGAACACCGTGCAAGTCATCATTTGACCAAGCAAAGGCATCCCGATTCTCACGGAGGAAGTCGACGAGCTCGCCTTCCTATTTGATGTCCAGGTTGCTGCCAATGATAACCCGGTGCTCCGGGTTAGCCGGGTCAATTTCGACCTTATTGGTCTCCCTGGGTGCCTGGAATGAGGTAGCATGCTCCGGGTTCACCATCCCGGACATGCCAAGCTATGACGTCCTGGCTAGTGCGACCACTTGCTAGATCCTCTTCTTCTCTTCAGCGATGACCATGGACTCGGCTAAGGACGAGCCGGCAGATGCGCACTCAATGGAGCGCTTGTGGTCACCCGAGATGGTGATCACGCCGTACGCCATGTGAGTGGAGATCATGAACTTGGCCAAAGTCGGTCAGCTGATCAGAGCATGGTACGGGCTCTCAACATCCACCACCTCGAAGTCCACACTCTCGGTCCGACAGTTCTCACAAGTTCTGAACAGGATCTCGACCCATATCTTCACCATAGGGGAACAAGAGACCCCTAGCACAATGCCATGGAATGTCGTGTCGCCTGGCAGTAGCGCGTTCATCGACACTCCCAGCTTCAGCATGGTGTCCTTGTACATTATCATGGTGTCCTTGCACTACCATTGTCAATCAGAACCCGGTTGAAGCGGATGTTGAGACTTGGTCCGTCAAAGGTTGGGTCCACCACCAATGCATAACCTCCCGGCTTGCGCATAACCCGGGGGTGATCTTTCCGACTCCAGGTTATCTCCATCTCGGACTAGTGCAGGAACTTGGGTACCCCCGGAATCAACGCATTCACCTCTAGTGCATGCTGGCGCACACTCTTCCTGTCAGTGGGCTGGGTTACAAAGACCACATAGCTTTCGTGAGCATCCCGATAGTTGCCCTGCTGATAAACGGCTTGGTTGCTTGGTCCGACACCGTTGTCGTTTCCGACATTCACCATGTTCACCGGTCTTGGGGCCGGTGGCCTCTGAGCGGGCTGGTTAACTCGGACAACATTGGCTCCCGACAGCGGTGCAGGAGGTCTTGGATGTTAGGCCGAGCTGCCGGAATGTTCAGCAGAGTTGCCCCGGCCCCGCCCTCCCTCAGAGTGCGCTGATACCAGCTGCACTGTCGGGTAGAGTGATTCGCCGGCTTGTTGGACTCCAGAGTGTGGTAACAGCAAGGCTTGTCCAACATCTCCTCGTAGGTCAACGGCTTCCTATGATCCATCCAGTTCTTCTGCACTTCCTGGCTCTATCCCCAAGCCGGGCGACCGACTTTCTGACGCTCGCCACTGCCGTCATCCCCCTGATCTCGGCCTACTGCATTGACATGCTGTGAAGCATAGTGGAAGTCGGGCTGGTTTCTCTTTTGGCCGAAATCCTGGAGCTCAGGATTTCTGTTTGGCCCGGGACGGTGGTTCCCCGAGTTCCTCCTGTTCGAGTCTCCTACTTCCACCAGAGGCTGCATAGGATCACCAAGAGTGTATGTGTCGGCGATGCGCATCGTCTCGGCCAAAGTTGTTGGCATCTTCATTTGCAGTTTCGGCCGCAGCATGGAGCCATGTCGGCATCCCTGCGCAAACCAAGATATAGCTTGCGCCTCAACAACCCCTTCGCAAGAGTTGCGAATGTTGCTACACCGAGTAAGGTACTCCCGGCCAGTCTCATTGTCCCTGTGCTTGCAAATAGCAAATTGCTGAGGTCTGTTGGGCCTCTTGTAGGTGCTGGTGAAGTTGCTGATGAAGGCTTCCTTAAAGTCTAACCAACAGTCTATAATGTCAGTCCTTAGGTTATTCAACCAGATCCTTGACGAACCCTCCAACATTTGCGGCACATACCTCACCGCCTAGCGCCTGTTTCATCCGGCTATGCTTACTGCAGTTTCATAGTCGGTGAGCTAGTCCTCCGACTTCGACCTGCTATCATAAGTCTTGGCACTCCGGTTTAGGTGGAAGTGACGCACCGGTGGCTCCTTCATGATATTGGGTCCAAAGCATGCTGGTCCCGGAGGGCCTTATTCCTCTATCAACTTGGACTGGTGAAGTCGGTCCAGCTTGTACCGGGCATCACACGGGTCCAGCTGTCGAGTTCCTATCCGAGATCCCAGAGGATTCTCGTTTGCTTGGTACTCGAGTTGCTGTAACCTCGAGAGTTACCATCATTATGTCGGTCGGCCACCTGGGCCACTACCACCTGTGGCACTGAGGCGGCGTCTCTCTGCCGGTTTCCCCGGTTCCGCTACGGATTTCGAGGTGGATTACCATGGCTAGCCGCGTTATTGTTTCCTACACCCCGGTTACCGTCTCCACGATCACTCTGAGCGCGACCAACATTGGTCTGCCCGGCTTGCTATATTCCGGCAAAGGCCGGATCATATGCCTGCAGCTGCTTGTTTTTCCCGGAGCCGCCACTCCGACTCCGGCTTCTGCTGGGATGGGGAGAGGAAGCCTCTCCTCCTGATCTGTTGTTCTCGGCCCTAGCCGAGAACACCTGGGACCTGCCTACTCCCAGGTTCTTCTTCTTGAAGGCCTTGTTCTGCCGACTATCCTCGACGACTAGCTCGTTTACCCGATCCTGCTGCTTTCGCCGAGCTTCTCCGGTTAACCCGGACAACTTGGCCATCGCTGCCTCTGTAGCTCTAAGCGTTTTGACGGGCGAGCTATACACCAGCTTGTTAGACGAGGCATGACTAGTGGTTCTACTATGGCTGGGTGCGGCATCACCAGCCAGCTCATTGTTCACGACCCTGCCCTTGTTGCGCAAGTCAACTATCTTATCCCTGTAATCTATTCTAGCGAATCCGTGAGCCGCATTCTACTCATGGAAAGTGGCACTAAGCTCACGCCGAATTTCAGCGATCTCCTGAGCCTCTTCATGCAGCAGCCGCCGCTGTTCTTCCAAGTCAGACGCAGTGACCTCAGTGTCAGCATCAGCTGCCAACGGGACAACTAACTTAGAAACCAGACCCGAGAGTGGATCCGGTCTACGCCGACGCTAGGAGGGTTCGGGATCACCATCCCGGGCCCTCTCCCTCTCCTGGGGAGGTTTTGCCGCACGAGCTCGGCCAGCATGGGTGTCGCCGTCGGCGGCATCCTCGAAGACTTCTTCGAGGACTCTAGCCATCATGACCACGACGCAGCTCGCAGGGCGATCGGTACGCCGGTCGCGAGCGGCGCAGATAAGCAGGTGGATCCTCGGCCTCTAGCACGTCGTCCGGGTAGGCGCAGATGATCTCGGTGGCAACGTAGGTGGTGAAGGTGCCGAAGTCGATGATGCAACTGTTAATCGGGAACGGCTTGTTCCAGAAGTAGCCAGCATTGTCGCTGACGACGTCCATGTCCCCGAGCCTGACGACGAGGCCGGAGAGCACTCGGATGGCGTATTGAACGTCAGGACCCGTCCGGATGTGTACACTAGCCAGCGTCTCTGTCGGCCCCACGGTGGGCACCAACTGTCGTGGTGGTGTTATGAAAGATGCCATAGGATGGCTAATGTGTGGGGCTGATGGACGATGGTGGATCCGGTGAGCGCTAGCGAGCTGAGAATCTCACACGAGATGGACCTCCGAGACAACTAAGGAAATGGCTATGTCCGGAATGAGGAGAACAAGAATCCTAAAGAACACCCAAGAACACTCGAAAACATCTCCGAAAGACAAACAAATGCACAGAATAGCACAAACACACACGATTTACCCAGGTTCGGGACCCAGGTAAGACCCCTACTCCTGCCTTTCCTCTCAATATATGGATGTCACAAGATCTATAAGGGGCTCCTTGAGCTGTTTCGGTGATGAACTAGGATGAACTAGAGAGAGGGAGTAAATGTTCTAGCATTAAATGAGACTATAGTTTTGACACATAAGTTGGGCGTGGATGCTCTGAAGGAGTTAAGGGGCCTTTTATAGATTTCCGGCCGGGATGGCCGGAAACCCTAATCCGCCCGGGTCCCACGGGTCAGAAATGAGCTGGCCAATGGTCATGTCGACACCGGCTAGCGCGACCTAGCCGCCGGGCTATCTAGCAGAGCCCAAAGTCATCATGTCGGCAAGTACTGCGTGCGCCGTCCTGGTTCATCATTGTCTCCTTGTCAGAGACAAGACAAGTCTTCGCTCATGCCTTCTAGCCTTTTTCGAGTTGCCGGGCTAGGCATGTCCAGTCCTGTAACAACGGCGTCGTACCCACTGACACACCCCCGTGTCAGGCGGAAGGTGACCATGCTTCCGTGTCAGGAGGGATATTATTTCCTCCCGTGTCAGGCGGAAAGCCTAGCCCTGCTCATTGACCTTTGCCCGGCACGCCGGATGCCGGTTTCACATTCCGGGATCCCTATTCACCATTCCTGCACAACAAAGACACAGTGGCATTTCCGACATCAGGAAGCTAGATATACTCAACCCGGGATGCCAGGTCGGGCTACCCGGGTTCTCGTCTAGCTGGGCCATGTCGGCCGAACCCGACATAAGCTCATGCCGGATGACTTCTCATGCCGACACCGGGTTCCACTTAGTATCCGGGATGTTGCACAAGAGAAGTATCTCTAGGCCTAGTCTCTCGAAGATGTCTTAGGTTCTCACCAAAGACATCTTCAAGACACTCGGTCTTAAAGGAACCCTTTGCCGATACTTATGCCGCTCTCAGGGTCTGGGGCGTCTATTTATAGTCTCCCCAGATGAGCCCTGACGCCTCCAAGAGATACTTTGGCCCTAGCAATCGCCAAAGGACAAGTTGCCTCTTCAGAGCACTAAGGGGCAGCCCTTTGCACTCTTCAAAGGTCATCTCCTATAGCTATAATGCTGATCTGTCCCGGGTTTTTCCATACTCCGGGGGCAGCCCCTGACAATTTTGATGCTTCACAATGTGCTGAGATGATTGTCGGCCCAGTGGAGACTGGGGTATTAAGAGCCCACTCTCCCCAGGCCTCGCACGCGAGCTAATCAGACAACACGACTAAGGACCAAGCCACGCTGCTTGGAGAGACCCTCGAGAGGCAAGTCCCCTCGTGGTCCTGAAGAGGAAACAAGGGCCTGAAGAGGACCCGCGCTTCAGGATACCCTCCCGAGGCGCAGCGCGCCTGGAGGGAAGTCAACAGGAACCCCTCCACAGGCCTCCCCAGGCCTGTGGGGAAACGTCGCGGCCAAGGAAGTACGGCCGGGCGCACATGGCCTCTGCCACACCCACATGGTGACGCATGCACTCCCTTTGCCGTTTTTGTGATAAAGGAGTCAATAAAGTTGCGCCGTCTGCTCCAGTACTGCCAAGACCTTCCTCTTTGGTGATAAAGCAGCTGGACGGCGCAACCTTCCAAGGAGAACGTCATCGCGGGCTCCACCTCAGAGACTGTCATCCCTACAAGCGGTACTACGCGGTCGGCCGCTTGTTAGCCACCACGCCCAACTTTATCGATGATGGACCGCGTCCATGGACGGGCCCGCTATGGTGGACTCCTGCTCCTCCACGCCACTGCCGTGTAGTAGCCACTTCGGACGCCAAGCGGAAGAAGAGCGCCTACGGCGCCTATAAAAGGAGCAAGACCTACATCGTAGAGAAGGTCGGCCAATTGCTTGCTACAACACTTGTAAACCCTAGCACTACTGAGTAGGATAGCCTTTGGCTGGAGGAGGAAAAAGACCATCGCTTCTCTCCCTAGGCACGAACTGCCTCAAGGGGGCTCTTGGCAAGCTCTGCTGTACTGTAACCTCCATAGTTCAATACAGACAAGCAGAAGTAACGGTCTTACCTCCTCAGGAGAGTCGTGAACCTGGGTACGGGCTGGTGTCTATCTCTGTCGTGGGTGTTTCGTCTCTAGGTCCGGCGAGCACAGTCGCTGTGCCCCTCGAGGGTCTTGACCTCCGCGTTCAATCCCCTTCACGAACTACTCTTCAGGAAGTGACTACCCCTATTCCTAGGGAGTCATAACCCGACATTTCGCGCGCCAGGTAGGGGGATTGAGGCGCGTCAACGACTTTCGAGCCGCCTCCGCCCCATGGCGAACACCCGCGCTACCCGCGCCGCCCGCGTCAACCGACGCACGCCTGAAGGGGGCGCGCCCCGCCAGGCGCCACGGCCACTCGCGCACGACGGGGGCGACCCCGCTGTGAAGAGCGCGCCAACTCGGGCCCTCATGCGGAAGAGCCCGAGCACAACTCCGAGCACTAGGAGGACGCGCAGACGTCACACCCGACGCGGCGCCCCAGCGGCTCCGGTCCTGGTTGGAGCTCCTCAACCACCTCGTCGGCATCGCCACGACGCGCCCTGCTATGTCGCAGTCCACCACGCACACCTCCCTCGCGGGCACAGCCGCGCCAGACGCGCCTCCGCCTCCGCCGTGACCTGCACCGGCTGCGACGCAGAGGGCTGCCTCGCACGCGTCCTCGCCGCACAATTGCTTGATCATGCAACGCACCGCGCCCGACGCTCGCGTGGGAATGGAGCTCCAGCGCAACCGCCAGAACAGGCTCGTGGAAGAGATCGGCCAGGCGGGCCAGCAGAACTGCAGCGCGCTGCAGCATGGAGTCGCCATGTACGCCACCGGCTACATGGCCTTCACCCGCTCCGTGCACCGCGTGGTTTGGCCCCCGAAGTTCATGTCGGCTCTCCCCAAGGGCTACGACAGCTCCAGCAACCCCATCGAGTTCCTGGAGCTCTACACCACCTCCATCCAAGCGGCAGGCGGAGACGACAAGGTCATGGCCAACTGGTTCTCCCACGCACTTCGCGACTATGCGCTGTTGTGGCTCCTAAACCTCCCCGAGGACTCTGTGAACTCTTGGGAGGAGCTCTTCAAGCTGTTCGTCTCCAACTTCAAGGGGACGTACGAGCGCGCTCTCACCCACAACGACATGTGCGATGTGGTGCAGAAGAAGGATGAGACTCTCCGCAAGTACATCCTGCGCTTCAGCCAAGTGCGCAACAAGATCCCGAACATACCTGACACCCAAGTCATGGCCGCCTTCCGCGAGGGCGTTACAAACAGCAGGATGCTCGAGAAGCTGGGTATCCACGACAAGCTTACCTCTGTGGTCAAGTTGTTCGACCTGGCGGACAAGTGCGCCAAGGCTGAAGAGGGACTCATCTTCGTCAAAATGTCCTCGAGAGGGGACGAGCACGCTGAGAGGTCCAGGAGCCAAAAGAAGAAGGAGGAGCCCAAGCACAAGGGCACCGCGGTCCTTGCAGCAGAGCCTGACGAGAAGGGCACCCACAGGTATTCTCCCGAGCTTGGGGAGAGGAAAGACGACCACCGCCCATTCTGCATCTACCACGACAGGCGTAGTCACTCTACCGAGACTTGCTTCGACCTCAAGAGGTTGAGCAAAGAGCGCGAGCAAGGAGAAGGCAGTGGCGGCCGCGGTCGAGGCCGTGGCTACCGCGGGAGCGGGCGCAAGAGCGGCTACCAGAAGCCGTCTGGCAACCAGGCCAATGCCGTGGAGAATAATGGCAACCTCCCTGACGAGGAAGATGGTGGCTATCAAGCTCCAAGAGGCGCCATTGCCTGCATCCTCGGTGGGGCGCAGGCGCCAAAGTCGAACAATCAGTTCAAGAAGTTCGTCCACGAACTCAACGCCGCCCTCCCCAGCACCGAGACCTCCAGGCTTATCAATTGGTCGCAGTACACCATCGCCTTCGACGCTCAGGACCACCCCAAGTGCACCAAGACTGTTTGAACCCTCCCGCTGGTCTGTAGCCCCACCATCGACAAAGTCGTTGTCTCCAAGACACTCATTGATGGTGGAGCAGGCCTGAATGTCATCTCCACAGAGACGTTCGAAGCGCTTCAAGTGCCCTACGAGAGGCTCATGCCCTCTAGGCCCTTCACGCGAGTCACAAGCGGCTCGATCGAGCCTCTGGGGCAGGTTAGGCTCGCCGTCACCTTCGGAAGCGAGGAAAATTACCGCACCGAGCACATCGACTTCGATGTTGCGCACATCGGCCTGCCGTACAACGCCATCCTTGGCTACCCCGCGCTCGCGAAATTCATGGTCGTCACGCATCATGCCTACAACATGGTCAAGATCCCCGGCAGCGCTGGCACAATCACCATCCGTGGACATGTCCTTGATGCTACGCGCGCTGTCGAGACGGCCTACAAGGCCGCCGCCATGGCATTCCCCGCGGGCGAGGACATGGAGCCTCTCGAGAGACCCAAGAAGAAGAAGAAGCAGCTGTTCTCCAGGAGCCAGCCGCTAAAAAGAAAGTCTCTCTATGCTCCAACAGCTCGGGGGCTGAGGGATCGGGGGCTAGCGCCACCATTGGCGCTGCGCTGGCTCCCAAATAGGAAAGCGCGCTCGTCGCCTTCATCTAGGCAAACTCTGACATGTTCGCATGGACACCGTCAGATATGTCTGGTTTCCCGAGGGAGGTGATCGAGCACCACTTATCCGTGTGTCCAAACGCGCACCCCGTCAAGCAAAAAGCAAGAAAACAAGCCCCCGAGAAGCAAGCATTCATCGTCAAAGAGGTCGAGAAGCTCCAAGCGGCAAAGGTCGTCCGCGAAGTTGCGCACCCCACCTGGCTCTCCAACGGCGTGGTCGTCCCAAAACCAGCCGGAGGAGGCCGCCTCTGCATCTACTACACTAATGTGAACAAGGCCTGCCCCAAGGACCCTTATCCCATGCCAAGAATCGACCAGATCGTGGACTCCACGGCAGGCTGCGACCTCCTCTCCTTCCTCGATGCCTTTTCTGGTTATCATCTGATAAAAATTGCTAAGGAAGATGAGGAGAAGACGGCTTTCCTCACCCCTTGCGGTGTGTATTGCTATGTCTGCATGCCCTTCGGCCTAAAAAACGCCGGAGCCACTTTCCAGAGGCTAATGAGGATAGCGCTTGGCGAGCAAATGGGCCGAAATGACCAGACATATGTCGATAACATTGTCGTAAAATCCCGAGAGGGAAACACCCTCCTCAGGTACCTGGAAGAGACTTTCGCCAGCTTGCGCAAGGTGAACATCAAGTTCAACCCCGCCAAGTGCGTCTTCGGAGTGCCTTCAGGCAAACTGCTGGGTTTCCTCGTGTCCCACCGAGTCATAGAGGCAAACCCTGACAAAATCAAGGCCATAGAGGACAAGCAACCTCCACGCCGGCTCAAGGACATGCAACGCCTAGCAGGCTGCATGGCCAGCTTGGGTAGATTCATCTCCAAGCTCGACGAAAGAGCCCTGCCGTTCTTCAAGATCATGAAAAGAACAGGCACTTTCAAGTGGACCCGTGAAGCTGAAAAAGCGTTTGAGGACTTGAAGAGGTACCTAGCCAGCCCACCAGTAATGGTCGCCCCAAGGACAGGCGAGCACCTGAAGCTGTATCTATCAACACTACACAGACCGCCAGTGCCGTCTTTGTGGTAGAAAGGGAAGAGCCAGTACTCCACAAGAAGAGTGCAACCACTCCAAAGACAAAACCCACGGATGAAGAGCTCGACGAAAGGGTAGGCCTCACAAACCAACCGCCAGGCCCAAAGCCACAAGAGAGGCCTGCCCCAAGTCAACCGCTACAAGATGATCCCGCGAGGGAGCCTGAAGAGCCCCCACAGGCCAACCACCTCGAGGGGCCCAAAAAGCCTCCACAGGACAACCCCCTCGAGGGCCATGACAAGCCTCCAGAGGCCAACCCCCTCGAGGGCCCAACGGAGCCCCTTCAGGCAGGAGACGCCAAGGCTACACCGACCACCCTTGTCGAGCATCCAGTCTACTTCGTCAGCACTGTACTGCACGATGCTCACGAGCGGTATACAATGCAGCACAAGCTCCTCGTCGCACTCCTCATCGCCTCAAGAAAGCTGCGACACTACTTCCAGGGGCACCCAATCACGGTGGTTACCTCTTTTCCCCTGGAGCAGATCCTGCGCAACCCTAATGCCACAGATATGGTGTCACAGGATGGAATATAGAGCTGCAACCATTCAATTTGCGCTTCGATACCACAAGGGTAATCAAAGGAAGAGCGCTGGCAGACTTCGTCGCCGAATGGACTGACCCAACCCCTGAAGAGCCTTTGGGAGAAGAACAAGAGCCCTCTGGATACAAAATGCCCAACCACTGGACCATGAAGTTCGACGGAGCTTTCGCTTGTCGCCACGGTGGGGCTGGCGTGGTCTTGATCTCACCAAAAGGCGACAAGCTATATTACGCGTCCAGCTGTGCTTCGGAATCGACAAGATATCCAACAATATCGCTGAGTACGAAGGCCTGCTTGCGGGCCTACGCGCTGCAATCGCCCTGGGCATCAAGCACCTACTCATCAAGGGCGACTCCCAGCTGCTCATCAACTTCTCCAACAAAAGCTACAAGCCTAAGGATGACCACATGGCCGCACACCTTGAAGAGGTCCGTAGGCTTGAGAAGCACTTCAGGGGAATGGAGCTCATGCACATCCCAAGAAAGGTGAACCAAGAGGCTGATGACATCGCCAAGCACGCATCAAAGAGGCAAGCTCAGCTGCCAGTCGTCTTTGAAGAAAGACTCGTCAAGGTATCCATAAAGCAGCCTCAAGAGGCCATGCCCGCAAGCACGGAAGCCTTCTACGCGTCAACTTTATTACCCAACTGACACTGACTTTTGTTTTATAGAAAGAAATGACCTTTAGACTAACTTAGATCCGACTAACCTCTGAAGACTTTTGCGAAGCATCATGAAGCCCAATAACCAAGAAAGTCCTCCTCAACACTCCTCGTCGGCTAAGCTAAAGATAGACTCAATAGAAGACATCACATCCAGCAAGACGCCAAGAACGACGAGAAGATCTGTAACATCCCAAATTTCTCAAAAATTTAAACTTTGCATTCATGCATCATGCATCATATAAGCATGGCATTGAAATCACATAAAGAGTAAATTGAATTTTAATTATAAGTTTAAATAAAGTTGTTTTCAATAAAGAGGTCTATTTGAGCTCTTTATAAAAATCTGTATTTTATTATTTTATTTATTTATCAAAATGATATCAAAAAGTTATAAATTAAATTAGCTTTTCAAAACATATTTTTATGAATTTTTCTGAAATGTTTTGATAAGTTTTAAAAATCAAATTGTTTGGAAAAGGGTTTAAACAAAAAAAAAATGTTTTCGGGCTAGCTGGGCCGAGCCCCTGTGCTATCTGCCGCGCGCGCACGAAGGAACGGCCCAGCAAACCAACCGCGCAGCCCACCTCCCTCCCTCTCTCACTTCCAGACGGGGCCCACCTGTCATATTCATCCCCAAGCCGTGAAGAACACGAACTCACCAAAACCTAGTTTGTTACGGATCAAAATCCGTTAGAAAATCGCGATTAAATCGCTCCCCTCCTTCCCCATATAAACCCCCTCTCCGCCGCCGTTCCCCGCGCCCAAAAACCCTAACCAATACTCACCGAAATCGTGGGAACGAGAGCTTCCATCTCCGACATTGCCGCCGCCGCGTTTCGCTCCGTTCCGGTGAGTACGGCACCCGAGCACCACCTCCACACCCCCTCTGCGACTCCCCGTCTCCGTACGCACCTAACGGACTTGCTCCGGCCTCCTTTTTTGCACCAGGGCGACGTATCTGTCGACGACCCGACGCCACCGTCCGCCGCTCATCTCCGACGAGCACGCAAGGGGAGGAGAAGACCACCTCGACCGCACCTACCTCGCCATAGAGTTCGCCACGACGATCCGCTTCAAGTGGTGAGTAAACCCCCCCACCCCCCCCCCCCCCCCCGATCGTGCGTCTGTTATCCGTAGCCGCAACTCCGGCGATGGCGCCACCGCGGGCAGGAGATCGCCGGCGAACCGCGCCGCCCGACCGTCCCCTTTTTGTACAGGCCGTCGGATCTAGATCCAATGGTTAGATCGGATTGAATCTGGAGCGCTCGTTTTAAAGAAGATCGGACGGTTCGCGTTCGCGATCCGCGCCGAACCGGTATCGGCCAATCGGAGTGCGCCGCGTGGCCTCTTTATTTTCTATTTCGGCTGAAAAAATTGTTTTAAAAACAGAAAACAACACAAATTACAAAATTCATAACTTTTGATCTGTTCATCCAAATTTGATGAATTTTATATCCACGTGAAGCTCTGCTCGTGTAGTTTAGTATGGTTTCATTGTTTATCCTTTTAGTGTATATTAAATTGCGGAATTTAATTGTTTAGCTTTCGGATATTAAATCTATAACTTAATTAATAAAATTTATTTCCAAATAAATCCAATTGTTTTAGAAGTTTATTAATGCCCTCTTTCCAGAGAGTGCAACCTGAGTTTTATTTGAAATTTCTCATAATATAATTAAGGAAATTGGTTTTAGAACTTAAAACTACTATTATGCTCAATATTTTAAATGATTAAATAAAATATTAAAATATTGATCATTGTATTTCATGCATTAATAACAGAGAAATTAAAATGGTAATTATTGGGTTTTGTTAAGTTCATTGCATATTAAGCATGCATACATATTTTTGTCTTGATATTTTAAGTGTTATGCTTGTGTGTTTATTTAGTTTTATTATTTGTCTCTAGATTGTGAAGAGGAGGAAGACCCTTGTGATTGTTATTCTTGCTGTGCGTGTTCCTCTTGCTACCAAGGCAAGTGACATTCATAATCTACCCCATGTTTTCTATATGCATTATTAGTAGATTTTGAGTAGTATGCATGATAGGGAAATTTTGAACTATCTTATAATGCTAAGTTAGTTTACACTTTGTTAATATCCTAGTAGTGTGTAGCCATCCCTCTCCATGCAGCCACCAAAAGTTTTATTAGATGCTTAGCTATGCTATAAAAGTATTTACTTATCATGTTATAGAAATATTGCTAAGTGTTAAAACTTTGAATGCACACCTGGGTGGAATTGGTTGCTTGGTTTATGTTGAGTGGCTTTTGGGACCATGCTTGTGGTTGTCTTTGCCTAGGATGAATCTCTATTCTACTTAGGGCCATGACTATGGTGGTTGTCACCCAGAAGTGCACTTGTGGACGGCCACCCACGAACAAAGAGAGTCCCTCCAAGTTTAGAAGCTTCCCGTGCAGCCTTTTGACAATGGGCTCTGTCTAGAACTACTAAGTGGTGAGAGTGCAACCTGTCAGCTTGACAAGCAGATGTAGAGTTAGTAGGTGGAACGGGTCTTGCTAGTATGGTTGCATCCTTCTTATGAAAGTTCTTGTCTCAATTCTCTCCTTTCCTTAATGCACTCCGCGTGTATAGGATGTCTGGTTTAATTGAGTCTTAAGGTAAAAGTGCACAACCTCTGCAGAGTAGACAAACTGAGTACTCAGCCGTGTCCCCGGTGATGGACTACTTCGAGCAACTGGACAAGGATGGACGGAAGAATCTCAACATGGTTTTCATAAAGTAAAATTTGAATAAGGAAAGAATTATTGGTGCACTTGGGCTTCATCCCTTGGTGCCAAGTCTTTGAGAAACAAAAATGTTTTACAAAAGATAGGAGAAAACCGGCTTTCTGCAAAATAGCCTACAAACTCCACCAAGCCAAATATGCATATAGAATTAGACTTGTCATATTTATCCACCATAGTCACTTGCCAATACTTCAATGTATTGACCTCCTACGGGGGCTGCATATTCAAATGTGCAGGTAATTCTGATGAGGAGTAAGTTTGGACTCGATTCTACACCCAACATGTATGCTTGTGGCGTATGCTAGAAGAGGAGTTCCATTGCTTTTATTTTCGTTGTGAACTCTGAATATTTTAGCTAGTCTTCATGACTATGCACTTTGTAATAAAGCTATACTTGGCTATTTTTGGATCTCGTTGTAGTATTTTGATACTTATGCAATGATACTATATATTTTGTACTGTGGTGCTGGCAGTGATCCAGGGACTAGCACATAACACAGGTGTTCCATCTTTATTTAAAAGATGGGGCGCTACAAAATGGTATCAGAGCAAAAGTGTTGCCTGTAGGTTCGAGCCCTTAGGATTGGTTAAGCCTCTTTTTGATCATAATATTACCATCTTTGAAGTATGTTGGATCCTAGCGGCATAGTGGGATGAAGCGGCCCGGGACTAACCTTACATGTCCGCGTACATGAGACCTGTTCCACAATTATAAGTGGCTGGCCGGGTGTCTGTCTCTCTCACTATAGTGAATGTCCGACTTACAAAGAGTTGATAATAGTGTTGATCACCTGTTAGAAAAGAACTTCTTTTTTTCTAAGTACTTAAGTACACCACAATTCGTATATCTTACCTTTGTCTTGTTTTAATAAACTCTACCTCTATCACTTAAGGATGTCGTTCTTCATGTATCAAACCGCGGAGGACTTCAAGGACATGCGCTTTGGAAGATATCTTCTAGAGTTGGTAGAACTGTTGGCACTTCCAACACCCATCATCAAGGCAAGCCAGCTGAAGCACTTCAACAAAGAAGACTTATGGGGAATTCGCCTTTACCAACAAGGGCGCCAGACTGAACCCAAGACCGAAGACATCCAGTACAAGTCGATTAGTGACTCCTTGGAGAAAGGGCTGAATCTCGTCAAGCAGGAGCTAATAGGACGTCTTTGCTTGCAATTCCAGGAGGAGTTAAAAGACCACTACTTTTCTAACCTTGGCCAACGTGACGAACATGGGATTCCTTACCTTGTTAGCGAGGAAGACAAAAACAAACCAGAACCTTTGTACCCATATCTCCAAGACTTAGAACTTCACCTCTGGCAACTCGAAGAGGATAGGCGCAACGAGCTGTTGAAGAATGATGAAATAATGGCACAAGTCAAGGAGACCCAAAAGAAGATCGAAGCCCAATCAGAGGTGGCCAACGCTCAAGAGGAGAAGTTCCGAGCTCAAGAGAAGAAGTTCCAAAATCAAGAAAAGAGAATTAGAGACAAGAACAAGGAGATCAAGACCTTGAAGGATGAAATTCTGAGCAACAACGTCGAGTTCGAAGCTGATCGAGATTTGATCGAGACTCTACGCCGTGAGAAGAGAATGCTGCAAGAGAAGATTGAAGTCCTGGAGAAGGAAGCAATCGAGACTCTGCACCGGGAGACGACAAAGTTACAGGAGAAGAACGAGGCCTTGGAGAAGGAGGTGAATGGCTACAAGGAGATCCTTACGAAGGAAGGCATCACCATCGAGGAAGTCGAAGAAGATGAAGGAGACGTCATGGACGAAGTTTAGACTTAGTAGTTGGACCACCATATTGTCCCTCGTTTAGTTCGTCGTTCATTTTAAAACATTGATCTCCAACTTGTGGTGTGACAATGATAGAATGTTTGGTTTGTAGACTCTGTTGTTTTATTAAATCAACTTAGATTATTTGTTTCGTTTTGCTAAGTAGACTTTTTCTTTTCAAGTTGTCTTATGAGTGTTGATTGTGTTGACTTGGTTGCTTTGTGCATGGGTAGGATTTTTCTTCTCTTAGTTATGTCTATCTTTCACTCATCTAGGCTGAAAAACCCTACAAATGCCTCCTCGTCGTGATACCAACAACGACGATGTCATGCAACAACTGATGGCCGCTCAAGCTCAGTTGATGAATATGATGACTCAATTCATTGCAGCAACCAACAACCACAACAACAACAACCCGCCACCTCCACCACCACCCCCAGTGGACAGACTTGCTAGATTCCTAAGGCTTAGGCCTAATAAGTTATCCTCTGCTACTGAACCAATAGTGGCGGATGATTGGCTCCGTTCAGTCAACAAGGACTTAGTAACTTGTGAATGTTCTGAGGCAGAAAAAGTGAAGTTCACTGCACACCTGTTGGAAGGATCCGCAGCATTGTGGTGGGAGAATTATCAAGTGACTCATCCTTTGGATGGCATGACTTGGGATGCGTTCAAGGAATGTTTCCGGAATGCTCACATCTCCTCAGGTATAATGAACCTGAAGAAAGAGGAATTTCGCAGCTTGAGGCAAGGAGGTAGAACTCTGAAGGAGTATATGGATGACTTCTGTATGCTATCAAGGTATGCACCAGAGGACATTGACACTGATGCAAAGTGGAAGGAAAAGTTCCTCAATGGACTTTAGGGAGAACTGAAGATACCTTTGTCTGTGGCATATACTCCAAACTATCAAGCTCTGCTGGATCAAGCTATCACCCTGGACAATAACATAAGAAAGAAAGAGAATAGGAAGAGGAAGTTCAGTGCAAGTAAGGTTCATTCTGAAGGGACATATAAGAAACAACACACCTCTGAAGTCAGTAGCCATAAACCCTGGAATCACTCCAACACTAGTAGTGGCCAAAAACATCATGGTCATAACCACAATGGAGGAAACAAAGGAAGCAATGGAGGATACAAAGGAAATAATGGAGGATACAATGGAAATAATGGTGGATCCAGGGGAAACCGTCATCATGGCCATAATCATGGGAATGGTAATCACCGTCCTAACTATGAAGGGAAGAAAGACTTGTCTAATGTGACCTGCTTCAAGTGCAAGAAGACAGGACATTATGCAACTGAATGCCCAGAGAGGAAAGCTGATGAAAATTCCAAGCCCAATCCTTTCCAGAAGGGACAAGTGAACCACATCAATGTGGAAGAAGTTCATGATGAACCTGATGCTGTGATTGGTACGTTCTTGCTCAACTCCTTTCCAGCATTAGTTTTATTTGATACTGGAGCATCTCATTCATTCATATCAAGAGCTTTTGTTAACAAACTTGGGTTAGCTGAGGAAAGTCTAGGAAAACCTATTAGGGTAAGTTCACCTGGAGGAGAGATGATAGTAAATTCAGGGTGTAGCCAGTTAGACTTGCAAATCGGAAAACACACCTTCCCAACAGACTTAGTCATCCTAGAAACCCAAGGATTGGATGTTATCATCGGAATGGATTGGATGACTCGTTTTGAAGGAATCATAGATTGTGCAAATAGAGCAATCACCCTCACCACCCCAGAGAAAAGGAAGATTAAGTTCAGATCAACTTTCGAACTTAAGAAGGTTAGGCTAAATTCTCTTAAGGGGGTTAGCCTTGGTGATGTGCTTATCGTCAAGGAATACCCAGATGTTTTTCCGGAGGAACTACCGGGAATGCCACCCGATAGAGATGTAGAGTTTCTCATCGAACTGAAGCCGGGAACAGGGCCAATAGCTAAAAGACCTTATCCTATGGCCGTCGATGAATTGAAAGAGCTCAAGAAGCAATTAGAGGAACATATCCAGAAAGGATTCATTCGTCCAAGTTCATCGCCATGGGGAGCACCAGTCTTATTTGTTAAAAAGAAGGGTCAAACCCAGAGGCTAGTCACGGATTATAGAGATATAAACGAGCAAACTATCAAAAACAAGTACCTGTTACCCAAGATAAATGAACTATTTGATCAACTGGAAGGTGCTTGTGTTTTCTCAAAGATCGATCTTTGATCGGGGTACCTCCAAATGAAAGTTAGAGAAATGGATATACCTAAAACTGCATTTGTTACGAGATATGGCTCTTATGAGTACACAGTAATGCCTTTTGGATTAACCAATGCACCAGCCTATTTCATGAATATGATGAATAAAGTGTTCATGGATTTTCTGGATAAGCTTGTGGTAGTGTTCATAGATGATATTCTAATCGCCTCCAAGAGTCGCAAAGAACATGAAGAGCACTTGCGTCTGGTATTGCAGAGACTACGTGAACATAAGTTGTATGCCAAGTACAGCAAGTGTGAGTTTTGGTTAGAACAAGTCAGATTTTTGGGCCATGTGGTGTCCAAGGAAGGTATAGCGGTGGATCCTGAAAAAGTTTCAGCTGTAACTAATTGGGAACCGCCGAAGAATGTTGGTGAATTACGAAGTTTTCTGGGCCTAGCAGGATACTACCGACGATTCATTGAAAACTTCTCCAAGATTGCCAAGGCCTTGACGGAATTATTAAAGAAGGAGAAGAAATTTGAGTGGACGGAGGCATGCGAAGCCAGTTTTCAGGAATTGAAGAAACGTCTGGTTTCAGCCCCAGTTCTATGCTTACCTGATTTGGAGAAGGAATTCCAAGTATACTGTGATGCTTCACGCCAAGGCTTGGGGAGTGTGTTGATGCAGGAAGGCAGAGTGGCATCTTATGCCTCTAGACAACTCAAGAAACATGAAGCAAATTATCCAACTCATGATCTCGAGTTAGCATCAGTAGTGCATGCCATGAAAACTTGGAGACCCTACCTGATGGGAAAAAGATGTGAGGTATTCACGGACCACAAAAGTTTGAAGTACATATTTACACAGAAGGAATTGAATATGAGACAAAGAAGATGGTTGGAACTTATTAAAGATTATGATCTAAGTCTTCAATACCATCCGGGAAAAGCTAAGGTGGTAGCAGATGCTCTGAGCCGTAAAGTGTATGTGAATGGCCTTACGGCAGGAGAATTATCCGAGGATTTATGCAAGGCATTCAAGGACCTCAGATTGGAAGTAGTACCTGAAGGGTTTGTAACCTCATTAGTTGTACAGCCCACTTTGATGGACAAGATACGTGAAGCTCAGAAAGGAGACAAGGAAATAGAAGAGATCAAAGTCAATTTAAGAGCTGGAAAAGCAAAAGGATTTCATGAGGATGAGCAGGGGATTTTGTGGTTTGAAAAACGTGTATGTGTGGCCAATGACCCTGATATTAGGAAGTTAATTCTGCAAGAAGCTCATGAAACACCTTATTCAATTCATCCGGGAAATACCAAGATGTATATGGATGCGAAAGAGAGATTTTGGTGGAATAATCTGAATAGAGAAATAGCAGAATACATCGCTAAGTGTGATGTATGTAGTCGAGTAAAGGCAGAACATCAGAAACCAGCAGGACTCTTACAACCCTTGAAAGTACCGGATTGGAAGTGGGATTCCATTGGGATGGACTTCATCACCGGATTACCAAGGACCAGATCGGGTTATGATTCTATTTGGGTTATTGTTTGTCGCCTAACCAAAATAGCTCACTTCATACCCGTGAAGACCACTTATACTAGTGCAAAGCTAGCCGATATTTACATGAAGAGAATTGTGTGCCTTCACGGCGTTCCTAAGAGTATCGTGTCTGATAGGGGGACCCAGTTCACTTCTCATTTTTGGAAGCAGTTGCACGAATCTTTGGGAACAAGATTGGAATTCAGTACGGCTTTCCACCCGCAAACAGATGGTCAGACTGAAAGAGTGAATCAGATTTTAGAAGATATGTTAAGAGCTTGTGCGCTCGACTATGGATCTAGTTGGGATGATAATTTGCCATACGCTGAGTTCTCCTACAACAACAGTTACCAAGCCAGCATTGAGATGGCACCGTTTGAAGCCTTATATGGAAAGAAATGCACAACCCCACTATTGTGGAGTGGTGTAGGAGAACGGAGTTTCTTTGGGCCTGATATAATACAGGATGCTGAAGAGAAAGTCAGGCTGATTAAGGACAGATTGAAAATCGCACAGTCACGCCAGAAAAGCTATGCAGATTCCAAGCGTAGAGAAGTCACCTACGAAGTGGGTGACAGAACTTATTTAAGAGTGTCACCACTACGGGGTGTGAAAATGTTTGGAATCAAAGGAAAGTTAGCACCTCGATTCATTGGACCATTCAAAATTCTTTCTCGCAAAGGTGAAGTGGCATATGAGTTAGAACTACCTGAAGTGTTGTCTACTGTTCATAATGTGTTCCATGTCAGTCAGTTGAAGAAATGTCATCCCGAGATGATGGGAGTTCCTTTAAATGATACTGTACCCCTCGAGGAGGTACAATTGGAGAGTGACCTGACATACGAAGAGAAGCCCATCAAGATATTACAGACAGCAGAAAGAGTCACCCGTACCAAAACCACCAAGTTTTGCAAAGTCCAATGGAATCATCACACCGAGGACGAAGCCACCTGGGAACGAGAGGATGACCTCCGAGAAGACCACCCACACCTATTTGCTGACCTTTCCGAAGCTCGGGGGCGAGCTTCTTCTTAAGGGGGTTAGTCTGTAACATCCCAAATTTCTCAAAAATTTAAAACTTTGATTCATGCATCATGCATCATATAAGCATGGCATTGAAATCACATAAAGAGTAAATTGACTTTTAATTATAAGTTTAAATAAAGTTGTTTTCAATAAAGAGGTCTATTTGAGCTCTTTATAAAAATCTGCTTTTTATTATTTTATTTATTTATCAAAATGATATCAAAAAGTTATAAATTAAATTAGCTTTTCAAAACATATTTTTATGAATTTTTCTGAAATGTTTTGATAAGTTTTAAAAATCAAATTGTTTGGAAAAGGGTTTAAACAAAAAAAATGTGTTCGGGCTAGCTGGGCCGAGCCCCTCTGCTATCTGCCGCGCGCGCACGAAGGAACGGCCCAGCAAACCAACCGCGCAGCCCACCTCCCTCCCTCTCTCACTTCCAGACGGGGCCCACCTGTCATATTCATCCCCAAGCCGTGAAGAACACGAACTCACCAAAACCTAGTTTGTTACGGATCAAAATCCGTTGGAAAATCGCGATTAAATCACTCCCCTCCTTCCCCATATAAACCCCCTCTCCGCCGCCGTTCCCAGCGCCCAAAAACCCTAACCAATACTCGCCGAAATCGTGGGAAGGAGAGCTTCCATCTCCGACATTGCCGCCGCCGCGTTTCGCTCCGTTCCGGTGAGTACGGCACCCGAGGACCACCTCCACACCCCCTTTGCGACTCCCCGTCTCCGTACGCACCTAACGGACTTGCTCCGGCCTCCTTTTTTGCACCAGGTCGACGTATCCGTCGACGACCCGACGCCGCCGTCCGCCGCTCATCTCCGACGAGCACGCAAGGGGAGGAGAAGACCACCTCGACCGCACCTACCTCGCCATAGAGTTCGCCACGACGATCCGCTTCAAGTGGTGAGTAAACCCCCCCCCCCCCCCCCCCCCCCCGATCGTGCGTCTGTTAGCCGTAGCCGCAACTCCGGCGATGGCGCCACCGCGGGCAGGAGATCGCCGGCGAACCGCGCCGCCCGACCGTCCCCTTTTTGTCCAGGTCGTCGGATCAAGATCCAATGGTTAGATCAGATTGAATCTGTAGCGCTCGTTTTAAAGAAGATCGGACGGTTCGCGTTCGCGATCCGCGCCGAACCGGTATCGGCCAATCGGGAGCGTGCCGCGTGGCCTCTTTATTTTCTATTTCAGCTGAAAAATTGTTTTAAAAACACAAAACAACACAAACTTACAAAATTCATAACTTTTGATTTGTTCATCCAAATTTGATGAATTTTATATCCACGTGAAGCTCTGCTCGTGTAGTTTATTATGGTTTCATTAGGTTATCCTTTTAGTGTATATTAAATTGCGGAATTTAATTGTTTAGCTTTCGGATATTAAATCTATAACTTAATTAATAAAATTTCTTTCCAAATAAATCCAATTGTTTTAGAAGTTTATTAATGCCCTCTGTCCAGAGAGTGCAACCTGAGTTTTATTTGAAATTTCTCATAATATAATTAAGGAAATTGGTTTTAGAACTTAAAACTACTATTATGCTCAATATTTTAAATGATTAAATAAAATATTAAAATATTGATCATTGTATTTCATGCATTAATAACAGAGAAATTAAAATGGTAATTATTGGGTTTTGTTAAGTTCATTGCATATTAAGCATGCATACATATTTTTGTCTTGATATTTTAAGTGTTATGCTTGTGTGTTTATTTAGTTTTATTATTTGTCTCTAGATTGTGAAGAGGAGGAAGACCCTTGTGATTGTTATTCTTGCTGTGCGTGTTCCTCTTGCTACCAACGCAAGTGACATTCATAATCTACCCCATGTTTTCTATATGCATTATTAGTAGATTTTGAGTAGTATGCATGATAGGGAAATTTTGAACTATCTCATAATGCTAAGTTAGTTTACACTTTGACAATATCCTAGTAGTGTGTAGCCATCCCTCTCCATGCAGCCACCAAAAGTTTTATTAGATGCTTAGCTATGCTATAAAAGTGTTTACTTATCATGTTATAGAAATATTGCTAAGTGTTAAAACTTTGAATGCACACCTGGGTGGAATTGGTTGCTTGGTTTATGTTGAGTGGCTTTTGGGACCATGCTTGTGGTTGTCTTTGCCTAGGATGAATCTCTATTCTACTTAGGGCCATGAGTATGGTGGTTGTCACCCAGAAATGCACTTGTGGACGGCCACCCAGGAACAAAGAGATTTCTAAGTCCCTCCAAGTTTAGAAGCTTCCCGTGCAGCCTTTTGACAATGGGCTCTGTCTAGAACTACTAAGTGGTGAGAGTGCAACCTGTCAGCTTGACAAGCAGATGTAGAGTTGGTAGGTGGAACGGGTCTTGCTAGTATGGTTGCATCCTTCTTCTGAAAGTTCTTGTCTCAATTCTCTCCTTTCCTTAATGCACTCCGCGTGTATAGGATGTCTGGGTTAATTGAGTCTTAAGGTGAAAGTGCACAACCTCTGTAGAGTAGAAAAACTGAGTACTCAGCCGTGTCTCCCGTGATGTACTACTTCGAGCAATTGGACAAGGATGGATGGAAGAATCTCAACATGGTTTTCATAAAGTAAAATTTGACTAAGGAAAGAATTATTGGTGCACTTGGGCTTCATCCCTTGGTGCCAAGTCTTTGAGAAACAAAAATGTTTTACAAAAGATAGGAGAAAACTGGCTTTCTACAAAATAGCCTACAAACTCCACCAAGCCAAATATGCATATAGAATTAGACTTGTCATATTTATCCACGATAGTCACTTGCCAATACTTCAATGTATTGACCTCCTACGGGGGCTGCATATTCAAATGTGCAGGTGATTCTGATGAGGAGTAAGTTTGGACTCGATTCTACACCCAACATGTATGCTTGTGGCGTATGCTAGAAGAGGAGGCCCATTGCTTTTATTTTCGTTGTGAACTCTGAATATTTTAGCTAGTCTTCATGACTATGCACTTTGTAATAAAGCTATACTTGGCTATTTTTGGATCCCGTTGTAGTATTTTGATACTTATGCAATGATACTATATATTTTGTACTGTGGTGCTGGCAGTGATCCAGGGACTAGGACATAACACAGGTGTTCCATCTTTATTTAAAAGATGGGGCGCTACAAGATCGAAGACTGATGATGTTGACAAAGTCAACCCAAGCTAGTTCTGACGGGATTAGTGTCTTATAACACCCTTTGTCTCGTTATGAAAAACAAAGGCGAGTCAAGTCAACCGACCTGACGCTCTATGAGGCATGAAAAGTTGTTTGCCTGTGTCTAACTGCTAACCCCTCAAGACGGCAATATCGAGACGAGTATCTACATCAGCCCGAAGCACTGAGGAGCTACAACAAGATGAAGGACGTCAGGATATCCAATCCCAACAACACAGTCGGCAACAACTTTAACCATCAACTTTAACCCTTCAAGTGTGCCCCTTTTTAAGGGGGGAAGACTACTGCTAGTTTTATGAGATAGTTGTGACAAAGTTGTTCCTTGCGCCCCAACCCTGGAGTTTTTGAAGTCAGCTCAACAAGAACCCTGCATCATCATCGACCTTGAAGTCAACACTTTCAGCAAAGACCCAAGTCTTCCAGAAGATATCGGATGTCTCATCGACAAGAAGACCTCATACAAGAATTAACAACCCAAGAAGATGAAGAATCATCAGATCCTGTTTTCTTGCACTCTCTTAATACACACTTAGGAATCTCGGGACGAGATTCTTATAAAGGGGGAAGGTCTGTAACACCCAAAATTTGGGAAGCAACAATAACTTAATTAATAAAGACCCAAATTTTTTAGGGAACAAAAACTTTTTGAAATGTCTTGTTAATTGATCTGTATCCCCTCTGATTTCTATATTGGGGATGTTGTGTTTTGAGTTTGTGTTGATAACCTCTCTAGCTATCAACACTAAAACTCAACCTAATTATAATATGACCTCTGAGGTCAATGTTTTAACAAGTGAAATAGTCCACATATCTTCCCCATTCCCTTTTCAATAAACTCTATTTTTGCCCTGGTGTTTTGATTTTAGCAACCACCCAAAAAAACATATATATATCATTTGAAAAACTAACAATCGTCCTAAAAAACTACATTTCGCAAAACTTTATAGGACCATACAATAAGTCCTAAATTATATTGGATTTTAACATGTTGCAAGCATTATCAACTCTCTTTTCCAAAACACCATATTAATTAGCCTCTGGAAACCAATGCTCAGCATGTTGGAGTAATTCTATTTATACCAAGAGCCATGTCTGGATCATTATGATCACCACCTCACCTTATGCTGGTTTAAGTCTATTCCTACCAAAAATAAACTGTCTTGATTTTTGGTGATCACCTCCTCACAAATATTTTTGATTTATATTAAAATTATGGTTAATAATTCAATTGTGTGGGTGTTTATCTATTTGTATGTGTGGTTGACCTTTATGTTATGTGCTTAAATTGTTCCCCATGGGTTTGTTACTTCAAGTGGTGTTTTATGATTTCACATTTAATGTTATGGTTTAAATGGAGGATATAAGCGCTTGAATTGTTTGTCTTGCATGAGTGGAATGTGTTACCTATTGTAAGATTGTTTGGTGTTGATATTTCCTAAATTTCTATTTTAGAATGGTAGGAAATCTATCTTACTCATGATAATTTTTAGCATTTCTAGAGCATGACTACTAGAGTTTCTTTTCTTCAATTTGGAAATGCAACTCACCTAACCTCACCCTTATCATGAATGCTATCTATCCATAACCTTATTTAAAATAATCAAACATGTTTGATCATTAGTGCATGTTTGTTTTAAGTGCTACATTATAAGGTGACCACATCTTGTTTATAACTTAGCAATTTGTCATTTTTGTAGCAAGTGTTGTTGAACCCATTTGACCTCATCTTCTAAGCCAAAACCTGCACCTATACCCCTTCTAATCAACCCAGCTTGTGTTATATTTTTCTTGTCAAGGAGCTCTCAAATCCATGTTAGCAAAGAGGGCTAATCTAATCAGCTCAAAACTCGTCTATAACTAAACATCGACACTCCCTTCTCATCAACCATTGTTTTGACACACCCCAACCCACTCACACACCCACTGGACGTTTTGGTCAACGACCCTGCCAGCCTTAGCTCGAATCTCCTTTGTTTTTCTCTTATGGACATTTCTACGAGCAACTTATGGGCAGAAACGACCAGGCACCTCCCTCTCCACCCAATCCGTGCCCTCGACCCTCTCTGGACCTATCCTCGCACCAGCAGCTCCCCAACACCCTCATGAGTACACTGGCGCACCCCTGCCCCAACCCCTTGTCCATTTCTGTTGTCCGAAGCGCCGCCGTTGCTTCCCTCTATCCGCTGGCCACCTCACCTCGTTCTGGCCAGCCCATGCCGTGCCCCAGCATTTAAACTTGCCCAAACACTCCCCCAGCTCTCTATCCTCCCTCCAGAGACGGCCACTCGAGCCCTCTCCCCCTTGGATGCCCTAGATAATGCGAGGACGCGAGCTCGGTCTCGAGCACTTGCGCAGATGTTTTCCACCATCCTCTTCTCCCTCTGCCCTCCATTCTTCTTCCTGAGAGCTCCCCTCTTCCCTGGCTACCTCTTTGACATTCTCATTTTCCTGCAGGCTCACCGGAGCCGCCGGAACCGCGACGTGCCCGCCGCGGACGCCGATGACCGCGCCGTCGACCTCAAGCCCTCCGACAGGAACAACGACTTCCCCTCGTCTTCCTCGGCCCTCCGCATCTCCCTCTACCCCTCTCTTTTGACCCTCGAGCCCTGAGGTGAGCTGCTCGTCTGCGGCCTCTCCTTCTAGGGTTTTTGTCCGTGCTCTGCACGGTGGGAGGTTGAACACGACTCCTGGCCGTCGATTCCTGGATCCACGGTTCCCTTTGAATCTGGCCGAATCTGTTTTCGGTTGTCCGATCAAGATCGGGCGGTGGCTTACCTGTTCGCCAGCGCGCGCGCCGCCGTGGGCCGGCCCAGCTCGCCCGAGGCGCCCAGCGCCAGATTCGGCCCTTCTGCCCATTTTTCCTTTTTGGATATTTTCCTGTTTTATTTTTCCAGCAAACTAGTGCTCTAGCTTTAATTCGTTTGTGGGAGATCTACTAATCCAAACTGGTTGATTCAAATTGTTTTGAGTAGCTATGTGTTTTGATCATTTGGCACTGGAATTTGCACCATTTACTTAATAACTTGAGTTTTATAGCTCCAAAACTAGCAAACTTTAGTTCTATGGAAAGCCTAGGAGAGTACCTACCTAGATCTATAAGCCTTGCATGCAAGAGATGTGTCTATATAAAGTTCTATTAAGTTTAAGTTTAACAATAGTAGCATTTTGTTGATTTTTAGTTCATTATTAAAAATACTTTTTGGAGTAAATCCAATTTCATGTGGTAGATATTAGTATTAGATATCATATCCTAGCTAGGTAGAATTTTACCTCTTATATTTTGCTCTTGGTATATTAGTTTCTAAAACAGTAGGTTATTACACTTTAAAATGGGTATTCTTATTTTCTGTTATTTGCATGTATCTAGTTTTACTTGTTTGTGCCTTATATGTTTATTCAAATGGTGAAGGAGTATTTTTGTGTGGTACTTATGCATTTTTTTTATCATGCAAAGTTAGATTTGTCGAAAAATAAATCATAGATTGTGCTACACACTATTAATGGTAAAATGTGTGTGTTCCACTAAAACTGAAATATATGGAGCTAGGAGTGTCCAAATTAAGTGAATCCAATTTTTACAGAAAAATAAAACCAGTACCTATCCATAGAAATTTGTGTTGCATCTAAGAGATACTTAAAACTGAAACTACTATCCTTTTGGTGTTGAGACCAGTAGCATTTGTAGGATTTTTAACTCCTGTACAGTAATAACTTCTGATGGAAATCCAATTCCCATAACTTCATATGGTTGCTAAGTGTACTGTGGTAGAAATATTTGATGTTCTGAACATTATCCTAGGGGATATGATCTATCTCCCAAAACAGCACCATATTATCTACTAAAAGTATTATTTTAATTCTCAGTTTCTAGTTAGTAAAATTGTATTAATATTACTAGTCAACTTTTGAAGATTAGAACCTTAACTCAATCATAATAACTTGATTAAACCACTTTGATAATGTGTGGTGCCTTGTTTACTTATGTTTAGCATTATTCACGTTGTACCCTTATAATAACATCAATTGTGTTTATATTCTTTGCTTGTGGGTATGTTTGTGTGTTATGTTTTATGTCTTTAAACATCATCTTGTTTATCTAATAAATGTAATGAGATAAATTCATGTTTTACCTCAATTGTTATGTGTTGATGTTCTTAGTATCTCATAAGTCCAGAAACTTAGGTTATGCTTTAATAACCTAAATGAATTTCCTAAAAGTATTGTTAGCCCTTTCACTTTTGAGTTTCACATAGTTCATCTTGTTTCCTAGGAGTTGCACTAATTTCATTTGTGTGTTATGCATGTGAATGATTGTTTGGTGCTAAATTTTATCCAGTAGTTCCTTGTGTTTGGAATGCTTAATGTATGACTTACTTATTTTAGATTGTTGTCAACACTTGGTTACCATGTGATTATTTGTTTACTGGTTGAAGTGACATTAATTGTTGTGTCCTGTTAAATAAACCTAGTGCACCATTTTAGCTCTTAATCAAATACTTGGGTGAACATTAGTGTTATCCTTTGTTGATTGATTAATAACTTACTGGATTGTGTCTTAGAAATATTATCATGTCTGCCTGAGAGTGTGCTAGTGTTAATGTTAACACTTGCTTGTTTGATAACATATTTTCGATTGGAGTAGCTCCTAGATTAAAACATACTTTTGTCTGAAGTATTTCCTAAGCAATTAAGATACTTTTGTCTGAAGTATTTCCTAAATAATTAAGATACTTTTGTTTGAAGTATTTCCTGATACTAATATAACAACTCTTGTTAAATGATCTAATCACCCTAAGAGACGAACTGCCTTAGTGGTCTGATAGCACTACCCTCTTAGCAAATTAGGGTATTGTGTATATCTTCTTAAGTGAATATGTTGTTTGTCTTAGCTCTATGGAGTTTGTTGTTGTTGTTTAGCTAAATGAGGTGTTTGCTTCTGATTGTTAGCTCAATGTCTTGTGCGATGCTTGCTGTTTGTTATGACCTTGTGGCATTGTCTTGAATGCTGAGTGTTGTTCCTTTTCCTGTTTACGACGCTAGATACGATCGGTAAGGAGCTGGATTTGAGGAGTAAACCGGAGGAACATCAAGATCAAGACCAAGGACATATTGCTGAGCCAGGCAAGCCACCTCACCACTATAATGAACCCTATTATTTTTATCAAGCATGTTTTGTTTTCAAAATAAAATAATGCATGTTTTATTTCTTTTGTGGTACCTTGCCACCCAAAAAACTATTTTACAAAATATTGTTTGGCCAAAGTTATCTGCTAGAATACTGTAGGTATTACAAAAAGAGTTTTACTTGATGAGCCTTGTTGTTGAAGGCTCCATCAAAAAGATTAAATTTTCTAGTAGTCTACCTTCATCTACTTACCTCAAAACTATAGGATGGGAACCTATTTGATAAAATTGTTTTACGGAGGAAAACCCGAGTTGCTGGGAGCAATCGGTGAGCAAGTGTTTTATTAAAACCTGAGTTGCTGGGAGCAATCGGAGATTTTGCGAATACCCGAGCTGCTGGGAGTAGTCGGAGGAGAAAGTGTTTTGAAAAACAAAGTGTGACCCTAGCTGCCGCTTGAACAATTAACCCGTGCAACCACACTACCTGACATGGGTAGGGCTTAGCCGGAAGCTTGTCTGTTTTAGTGTTGGGGCTCTCATACTTTCTATAAGGGCTAGGCCCTCGAAGCCGGGTTGTCGTCCGGAAGAGACAATACACTGCTGAGGACCAGCAGCCGGACGATTACGGCAGGTCTCCTGACGTGGCGGTGTGGCGTCCCGAGGAAACACCAAGAGGTCTAGTGGAGCACACGGTGCCGGGGAGAACAAACCTACCGGGAGGCCCCGATACTAGGGTGGTCATAGTGGAAAGCTTTGATCGTGTTATCCGGACCCCCGCATGTTGTCGTATGACGGGCCGTGGCTGACACGGCGGAATGGCCGATAGGTGTTGGTTAAGTGTGCAAGCTCTGCAGAGTGTAAATCTATTCGAATAGCCGCTTCCGCGGTCATGGACGGTTTGAAAGGTCCGATTAGGCACACTGGTTGTTTTATGGTTTCAAAAGAGAAATGTTTTCAAAGGAAAACAAGGAGGCAACAAAGTGGTACCTGGGAGGTACGGAATTTGGGAGAAGATGGTTGGTCTCGGGGAGACAATCAGTCCGATCTCAAGTCAGGAAAAAGGGGTATCCCCATGCTAGTGCTTTTAATGGTTTTACAAAATAAGGTTTTGAACTTGGATATGTCCTTGCTGTATCTAAGAGAAGAGAATTCTATCTCTAAATGTTTTCTTCAACAAAGATACAGAGATGTCGTATTCTCTATGTCTAAAATCATGGTATTCGAAAACTAAGCCCTATAGTCGTATATAGCGGCTATCCCAGTTTTCAAAAAGTGTTTTATTGCATTATCATGAAAACTTAATCCTTAGAGGTGGTCTTGCGAGTACATAAATGTACTCATATGGCTATGTCCCTGGATATTCAAACGTCCAGGTTTTCAATGAGGACAGATACGACAAGAAGGAGGAGTACGCCGACGACTGCGCCAACTGAGTGTCCCGCTCAACTGCTATGTGGGAATGCGTCAGGACGTGACGAGGGCCAACGCTAGCTGAAACTTCCGCTAATCCTTAGTTAATATTCGTCCAGTGCGACGATGTTTGCAGGCTTGGTCATGTGACCAGTATTTATGTAAGTCTTATGATATTCGAGTTGTATGATGTAACTTTGTATACCATGTTGGTTATGTGATCGCGATGCACTGATCATTGGGATTGTGATCTGTTTACATAACATGGGCATCTCTGCCTGGTAGTCAGAGGGGTCCTTACAAACTTGGTATCAGAGCCATCGTTGACCTTAGGAGACCTTAGTTAGCATGGTCGTTAGCTTAGGAAGGAAATGTTTTGCTAAAACCTATTTCGACAGAAATCTATTTTTTCTCTAGGTAAGACAAATATGGTTTCCACTCCTCACCTATTTCCACAAATATCTTGATCTTACCTCTCTAGTTTAAAGTATTTACAAAAGATTTTCTCTACTATCTTGTCCTTATTCAAAGCTTGTATAAACTTGACGATGAACCCAATTGAGACCTAAATAACTAGTACCGAGACGGTGAAGTTCAGTCTCAAGATTTCAGCATACAACATCAGGGTGGACGTCAAGGGAAGAAACAAGCTATAAAGCAACTCGTGCTTGCCAAAGCAGTGTCACTGTCAAGACTTCAAAATTTTACTCTAGTTGTAACTTCGACAGTCTCAAGCTTTCCAGCATGAACCCAGGCAGATAAAATGAAGACTCCAACTAGTAGGAATGAGCAAGACCCATAGGACTTCTAGGAAATGACCCTTGGTTGGATTCTCCAACGAACGCGTTTGTTGAGTGCCCTTTTTGGTTCTACAGGTGTCTTGTGTGCTCTTTTGATGGTATGATTGTTGCTTGTGTGTGCCTTGTTTGTTTGCTTGTTGTTGAAATGTTGTACTCTTGTATCTTTCACAATCACGCCATTTAGGCAATACATATTAGGCACATATCTTAAATTTGTTTAAACATCTTGATTTCTCCACACACGAACTTTTCTTACCTTTTGCCATAGATGTACGCTAATACACTTATAAACATGTTCTCGAAACTTCCTAAAGTGTTTTCCCTCTGATCTAAACTTTAAAACTTAAAAGTTATCAACTACACATGATACCGAAGCCCCAAAGAAAGCCCAGCCCCGTGATGTGACTGACCTTGTGTAGTTTAATTAATTTTTGTTTTACAAGTATACCATCACTAACTTAACGTATCTCACTTTAGAGTAGTATCTAACACCAGTCAGTAGTGTGATAACTAACCTCCTCAAGACCTACAAACCAAGATCAGAAGAGAAGTGCCAACGGAAGTCTCTCTTACAGATGGTAGCACGGAGGACTCAAAGAACGCCAAGAGCCACAACTTTTTGAAGATTTTATGAGAACCTCCAACCTGTGATGTGCAAAGACGCCCGACGTCATCAACAACGGCAGCAACCAGCACGGAAGACCGTCTACTTGAAGATGTGTCATGAAGCTAGTGTCATTTGTGCCTTCTACGCGTCAACTTTATTAACTCAACTGACCCTGACTTTTGTTTTATAGAAAGAAATGACTTTTAGACTAACTTAGATCCGACTGACCTCTCAAGACTTTTACGAAGCATCATGAACCCCAATAACCAAGAAAGTCCTCCTCAACACTCCTCGTCAGCTAAGCTAAAGATGGACTCAATAGAAGACATCACATCCAGCAAGACGCCAAGAACGACGAGAAGATCGAAGATTGATGATGTTGACAAACTCAACCCAAGCTAGTTCTGACGGGATTAGTGACTTATAACACCCTTTGTCTCGTTATGAAAAAGAAAGGCGAGTCAAGTCAACCGACCTGCCGCTCTATGAGGCTTGAAAAGTTTTTTGCCTGTGTCTAACTACTAACCCCTCCAGAAGGCAATATCGAGACGAGTATCTACATCGGCCCCAAGCACCGAGGAGCAAAGACAAGATGAAGGTCGTCAGGATATCCAATCCCAACAACACATTTGAAGTCGGCAACAACTTTAACCATCAACTTTAACCCTTCAAGTGTGCCCCTTTTTAAGGGGGGAAGACTAGTGCTAGTTTTGTTAGATAGTTGTAACAAAGTTGTTCCTTGCGCCCCAACCCTGGAGTTTTTGAAGTCAGCTCAACAAGAACCCTGCATCATCATCGACCTTCAAGTCAACACTTTCAGCAAAGACCCAAGTCTTCCAGAAGATATCGGATGTCTCATCGACAAGAAGACCTCATACAAGAATTAACAACCCAAGAAGATGAAGAATCATCAGATCCTGTTTTCTTGCACTCTCTTAATACACACTTAGGAATCTCGGGACGAGATTCTTATAAGGGGGGAAGGTCTGTAACACCCCAAATTTTGGAAGCAACAAAAACTTAATTAATAAAGACCCAAATTTCTGAGGGAACAAAACCTTTTTCAAATGTCTTGTTAATGGATTTGGATACCCTCTGATTTCTCTGTTGGGCATGTTGTGTTTTGTGTTTGTGTTGATAACCTCTCTAGCTATCAACCCTAAAACTCAACCTAGTTATAATATGACCTCTGAGGTCAATGTTTTAACAAGTTAAATAGTCCACATATATTCCCCATTCCGTTTTTAATAAACTCTATTTTTGCGCTGAAGTTTTGATTTTAGCAACCACCCAAATATATATATATATATATATATATATATATCATTTGAGAAACTAAAAGTAGTCCTAAAAAACTACATGTCACAAAACTATGTAGGACCATACAATAAGTCCTAAATTATTTTGGATTTTAACATGTTGCAAGCATTATCAACTCTCTTTTCCAAAACACCATATTAATTAGCCTCTGGAAACCAATGCTCAACATGTTGGAGTAATTCTATTTATACCAAGAGCCATGTCTGGATCAGTATGATCACCACCTCACCTTATGCTGGTTGAAGTCTATTCCTACCAAAAATAACCTGTCTTGATTTTTGTTGATCACCTCCTCACAAATATTTCTGATTTATATTAAAAGTATGGTTAGTAATTCAATTGTTTGGGTGTTTATCTATTTGTATGTGTGGTTGACCTTTATGTTATGTGCTTAAATTGTTCCCCATGGGTTTGTTATTTCATGTGGTGTTTTATGATTTCACATTTAATGTTATGGTTTAAATAGAGGATATAAGCGCTTGAATTGTTTGTCTTGCATGAGTGGAATGTGTTACCTATTGTAAGATTGTTTGGTGTTGATATTTCCTAAATTTCTATTTTAGAATGGTAGGAAATCTATCTTCACTCATGATAATTTTTAGCATTTCTAGAGCATGACTACTAGAGTTTATTTTCTTTAATTTGGAAATGCAACTCACCTAACCTCACCCTTATCATCTCTGCTATCTATCCATAACCTTATTTAAAATAATCAAACATGTTTGATCATTAGTGCATGTTTGTTTTAAGTGCTACATTATAAGGTGACCACATCTTGTTTATAACTTAGCAATTTGTCTTTTTTGTAGCAAGTGTTGTTGAACCCATTTGACCTCATCTTCTAAGCCAAAACCTGCACCTATACCCCTTCTAATCAACCCAGCTTGTGTTATATTTTTCTTGTCAAGGAGCTCTCAAATACATGTTAGCAAAGGGGGCTAATCTAATCAGCTCAGAACTCGTCTATAACTAAACATCGACACTCCCTTCTCATCAACCATTGTTTTGACACACCCCAACCCCCTCACACACCCACTGGAAGTTTTGGTCAACGACCCTGCTAGCCTTAGCTCGAATCTCCTTTGTTTTTCTCTTATGGACATTTCTACGAGCAGCTTATGGGCAGAAACGACCAGGCACCTCCCTCTCCACCCAATCCGTGCACTCGACCCTCTCTGGACCTATCCTCGCACCAGCAGCTCCCCAACACCCTCATGAGTACACCGGCGCACCCCTGCCCCAACCCCTTGTCCGTTTCTGTTGTCCGAAGCGCCGCCGTTGCTGCCCTCTATCCGCTGGCCACCTCACCTCGTTCTGGCCAGCCCATGCCGTGCCCGAGCCTTTAACCTTGCCCAAACACTCCCCAGCTCTCTATCCTCCCTCCAGAGACGGCCACTCGAGCCCTCTCCCCCTCGGATGCCCTGGATAACGCGAGGACGCGAGCTCGGTCTCGAGCACTTGCGCGGATGTTTTCCACCATCCTCTTCTCCCTCTGCCCTCCATTCTTCCTCCTGAGAGCTCCCCTCTTCCCTGACTACCTCTTTGACATTCTCATTTTCAGGCTCACCGGAGCCGCCGGAGCCGTGACCGCCTCGGACGCCGATGACCGCGCCGTCGACCTGATGCCCTCCGGTAGGAACGGCGACTTGCCCTCGTCTTCCCCGGCCCTCCGCATCTCCCTCCGCCCCTCTCTTTTGACCCTCGAGCTCTGAGGTGAGCTGCTCGTCCGCGGCCTCTCCTTCTAGGGTTTCTGTATGTGCTCTGCGCGGCGGGAGGTTGAAGACGACTCCTGGCCGTCGATTCCTGGATCCACGGTTCCCTTTGAACCTGGCCGGATCTGTTTTCGGCCGTCCGATCAAGATCGGGCGGTGGCTTACCTATTCGTCAGCGCGCGCGCCGCCGTGGGCCGGCCCAGCTCGCCCGAGGCGCCCAGCGCCAGATTCGGCCCTTCTGCCCATTTTTCTTTTTTGGATATTTTCCTGTTTTATTTTTCCAGAAAACTAGTGCTCTAGCTTTAATTCGTTTGTGGGAGATCTACTAATCCAAACTGGTTGATTCAAATTGTTTTGAGTAGCTATGTGTTTTATTGACCATTTGGCACTGGAATTTGCACCATTTACTTAATAACTTGAGTTTTATAGCTCCAAAACTAGCAAACTTTAGTTCTTGGAAAGCCTAGGAGAGTACCTGCCTAGATTTATAAGCCTTGCATGCAAGAGATGTGTCTAAATAAAGTTCTATTAAGTTTAAGATTAACAACAATAGCATTTTGTTGATTTTTAGTTCATTATTAAAAATACTTTTTGGAGTTTATCATGCAAAGTTAGATTTGTCTAAAAATAAATCATATACTGTGCTACACACTATTAATTTTAAAATGTGTGTGTTCCACTAAAACTGCAATATATGGAGCTAGGAGTGTCCAAATTAAGTGAATCCAATTTTTACAGAAAAATAAAACCAGTACCTATCCATAGAAATTTGTGTTGCATCTAAGAGATACTTAAAACTGAAACTACTATCCTTTTGGTTTGGAGACTAGTAGCATTTGTAGGATTTTTAACTCCTGTACAACAATAACTTCTGATGGAAATCCAATTCCCATAACTTCATATGGTTGCTGATGTTCTGAACGTTATCCTAGGAGATATGATCTATCTCCCAAAACAGCACCATATTATCTACTAAAAGTATTATTTTAATTATGTTTCTAGTTAGTAAAATTGTATAAATATTACTAGTCAACTTTTGAAGATTAGAACCTTAACTCAATCATAATAACTTGATTAAACCACTTTGATAATGTGTGGTGCCTTGTTTACTTATGTTTAGCATTATTCACGTTGTACCCTTATAATAACATCAATTGTGTTTATATGCTTTGCTTGTGGGTATGTTTGTGTGTTATGTTTTATGTCTTTAAACATCATCTTATTTATCTAATAAATGTAATGAGATAAATTCATGTTTTACCTCAATTGTTATGTGTTGATGTGCTTAGTATCTCATAAGTCTAGAAACTTAGGTTATGCTTTAATAACCTAAATGAATTTCCTGAAAGTATTGTTAGCCCTTTCACTTTTGAGTTTCACATAGTTTATCTTGTTTCCTAGGAGTTGCACTAATTTCATTTGTGTGTTATGCATGTGAATGATTGTTTGGTGCTAAATTTTATCCAGTAGTTCCTTGTGTTTGGAATGCTTAATGTATGACTTACTTATTTTAGATTGTTGTCAACACTTGGTTACCATGTGATTATTTGTTTATTGGTTGAAGTGACATTAATTGTTGTGTCTTGTTAAATAAACCTAGTGCACCATTTTAGCGCTTAATCAAATACTTGGGTGAACATTAGTGTTAGCCTTTGTTGGTTGATTAATTACTTACTGGATTGTCTCTTAGAAATATTATCATGTCTTCTTAAGTGTATATGTTGTTTGTCTTAGCTCTATGGAGTTTGTTGTTGTTGTTTAGCTAAATGAGTTGTTTGCTTCTGATTGTTAGCTCAATGTCTTGTGCGATGCTTGCTGTTTGTTATGACCTTGTGGCATTGTCTTGAATGCTGAGTGTTGTTCCTTTTCCTGTTTACGACGCTAGATACGATCGGCAAGGAGCTGGATTTGAGGAGTGCACCGGAGGAACATCAATATCAAGACCAAGGACATATTGCTGAGCCAGGCAAGCCACCTCACCTCTATAATGAACCCTATTATTTTCATCAAGCATGTTTTGTTTTCAATATAAAATAATGCATGTTTTATTTCTTTTGTGGTACCTTGCCACCCAAAAAACTATTTTACAAAATATTGTTTGGCCAAAGTTATCTGCTAGAATACTATAGGTATTACAAAAAGAGTTTTACTTGATGATCCATCAAAAAGATTAAGTTTTCTAGTAGTCTACCTTCATCTACTTACCTCAAAACTATAGGATGGGAACCTATTTGATAAAAAAATTTACGGAGGAAAACCCGAGTTGCTGGGAGCAATCGGTGAGCAAGTGTTTTATTAAAACCCGAGTTGCTGGGAGCAATCGGAGATGTTTGCGAAAACCCGAGCTGCTGGGAGTAGTCGGAGGAGAAAGTGTTTTGAAAAACAAAGTGTGACCCTAGCTACCGCTTGAACAATTAACCCGTGCAACCACACTACCTGACATGGGTAGGTCTTAGCCGGAAGCTTGTATGTTTTAGTGTTGGGGCTCTCATACGTTCTATAAGGGCTGGGCCCTCGAAGCCGGGTTGTCGTCCGGAAGAGACAATACACTGCTGAGGACCAGCAGCCGGACGATTACGGCAGGTCTTCAGACGTGGCGGTGTGGCGTCCCGAGGAAAGACCAAGAGGTCTAGTGGAGCACACGGTGCCAGGGAGAACAAACCTACCGGAAGGCCCCGATACTAGGGTGGTCATAGTGGAAAGCTTTGATCGTGTTATCCGGACCCCCGCATGTTGTCGTATGACGGTCCGTGGCTGACACGGCGGAATGACCGATAGGTGTGGGTAAAGTGTGCAACCTCTGTAGAGTGTAAATCTATTCGAATAGCCCTGTCCGCGGTCATGGACGGTTTGAAAGGTCCCACTAGGCACACTGGTTGTTTTATGGTTTCAAAAGAGAAATGTTTTCAAAGGAAAACAAGGAGGCAACAAAGTGGTACCTGGGAGGTACGGAATTTGGGAGAAGATGGTTGGTCTCGGGGAGACAATCAGTCCGATCTCAAGTCAGGAAAAAGGGGTATCCCCATCCTAGTGCTTTTAATGGTTTTACAAAATAAGGTTTTGAACTTGGATATGTCCTTGCTATATCTAAGAGAAGAGAATTCTATCTCTAAATCTTTTCTTCAACAAAGATACAGAGATGTCGTATTCTCTATGTCTAAAATCATGGTATTCGAAAACTAAGCCCTATAGTCGTATATAGCGGCTATCCCAGGTTTTTAAAAGTGTTTTATTGCATTATCATGAAAACTTAAGCCTTAGAGGTGGTCTTGCGAGTACGCAAATGTACTCATATGGCTATGTCGTTGGATATTAAAACGTCTAGGTTTTCAATGAGGAGAGATACGACAAGAAGGAAGAGTACACCGACGACTGAGCCAACTGAGTGTCCCGCTCAACTGCTCTGTGGGAATGCGTCAGGACGTGACGAGGGCCAACGCTAGCCGAAACTTCCGCTGATCCGTAGTTAATATTCGTCTAGTGCGACGATGTTTGCAGGCTTGGTCATGTGACCAGTATTTATGTAAGTCTTATGATATTCGAGTTGTATGATGTAACTTTGTATACCATGTTGGTTATGTGATCGCGATGCACTGATCATTGGCATCGTGATCTGTTTACATAACGTTGGCATCTCTGGCTTGTAGTCAGAGGGGTCCTTACAAGGCGCGGCGGTAAAATTTATCAGAGGCCTGGTCTGCCGCTTCGGAGTGTCTAACCGCATCATCACCGACAATGGCTCGCAATTCACCGGTGGCATCTTTAGAGCTTACTGCGAAAGAATGGGCATCAAGCTCTGCTTCGCCTCAGTCGCGCATCCGCAGAGAAACGGACAAGGTGAGCGAGCAAATGCAGAAGTCCTTAAGGGCCTAAAGACCAGGACCTTTGACATCCTCAAAGGACACGGCAAGGGCTGGATTAACGAGCCCCCTTCGGTGCTCTGGTCCATCCGCACAACGCCACCCAAGCCTACGGGTGAAACACCGTTCGCCCTCGTCTATGGAGCCGAAGCAGTCCTCCCCACAAAGATAAAGCATGGATCCCCGCCGGTCCTTGCCTTTAACGAGGACCAGCAAGAGGACCTCCACAACGACGACCTGCTGCTTCTCGAGGGGCTACGACGCCGCGCCGCCCTCCGAGCGGCCAAATACCAGCAGGACCTGAGACGCTACCACAGCCGCAACGTGCGATCGTGTTCCCTGGAGGCAGGCGATCTCGTCCCAAGCGAATCCTCTCCAGGGAAGGCCTCCACAAGCTCTCCCCGATGTGGGAAGGCCCCTACAGGGTGACCTACATCGCCAGGCCTGGCGTGGCTCGCCTCGAAACTCAAGACGACATCCCCGTCAAGAATCTATGGAACATCATGCACCTACGCAAGTTCTACCCGTGATCATCGTCATGCCCGTGACCATTGTTATGTCAAGACATCTGGCGGAAGAGGCAGCTTACGGCTCAACCTCCAAGCAATTTTTGTCCCTAGAGGTTAAAAGCTCACGGCTTAAACCTCCAAGATCCAAAGGCTTCTCTCGAGGGTCAACCCTCCGAGCTCTCCTTGTAACGAGCCTCCTCAGGCCGTTGAGAGTCTCTGCCACTAATGGGTGGTCCCCATGCCTCGACTGGTCAAAACATTAACTTGGCAACTCCAAGCATAATGAGACACTTTCGTTCCCAAGTTAACTTAGCGCTACGGCGCCGCTATGTAATGTTTGGTGGTGAGTTTTATTTAGGCATTACTTTGTTGATATGTGCGCTTATATCTCTCCACATGCGTACCTCACGAGCGGGGGCTGAGTACGGTGAGTACGGTGCCAGTGCCTCAAACGACACACCAACAGCACTGCAAAATCTAAGGATCCGAGCTCTGGCTGGAGGGCAAGATCCCACAAACACGCCATCTCTACAAAGGACCTTGGTACTTACTCTCCTCGCGAGGAACACCTGAGGGGACCTATAAGCGGGCACGAGTCCCCTGTACCGTGCTTGTAGTGTACCTACACTTAAAATTATGGTAGGTACCTGTGTATTTTGCAAACCCCTGGATCGATTCATTTGCACAATCAGTTTACGATGAATATCAAAACATTGTATCAATATTACACGAATAATCCAGACTTGGTAAAATAAATAGTTCGATACATCTTTGCATAGCTTAAAGCTAGCTCAGAACAATAAAGAAGTGGAAATTAATCTTAAATGAGCCTCCAACTTCATGATACGCCACAGGCGAAAACATGTTGGTGCAGACTCGAAACCCAAACGTAGTCCTCAATCTTCGTCAAATATTTCTGCACCAAATAATAATTTAAAACAGAGTGGGTCAGATTCCATTAGAAATGGAGTCTGGCAAGTGACACTATGGTGGGCACTTAATGGAATAACTCTATAACCTGTATGCATATTTGGCTGGTGGAGTTCAAGGCTATTTTGAGTAAAACCAATTTTTCCTAACTCTTTATAAAACAAACTTAACATCATAATTGACAACACTGGTTAACCCAAGTGAGCCAACATATATCTCGTCCTTAGGTGCACCCTCAGGTGAAAACCTCCACATTCAATGGTCCTAAGTATAGTAGAAACTATCTTAGGTGAAAACCTCCATGAACATGGTCCTGAGTAGTCCACTGTTGTTCACTTGTCAAAATTTTATTAAGAAATTAGAACGTTGGGATTCCTCCATTGTCCTTGATCAGTTGCAGTCTATACTTGGAATACTTGTCCTTGAGTTCTTCACATTCTTCTCCCTTTATTCCTCACATTCTTCTCCCTTTATCCTCACATCCCTTTGTTCCTGTGTGGCCTTCCACAAGTGTTCTCTCAGGTGAGAACCCCCACATTCATGATCCTAAGTATAGTAGAAACTATCTTAGGTGAAAACCCTAATTAACATGGTCCTGAGTAGCCACTCAACATAAACCAAACAACCAATCCACCCAGATGATTCATTAACTTAGTGGATGTGCACTCCCAAGTAAAAACCCCCACATACTATGATCCTAAGTATAGTAGAGACTATCTCAGGTGAAAACCCTCATAGACATGGTACTGAGTAGCCACTTAACATTTTATAAAACCTTTCATCAACTTCATAGCATCAAAATTTTACTAAGTCATTTTATAGGTACCTAGACACAATGGAATAGGGAATTCTAAACAGGTCTTGCATAACAATACTACTAAGTCATACACATGCTTAGGAACAATTTCTACTTATGCATATAAAATACTTGGGAAATTATGAGGTGTGCCACTTGCCTTGGACACAAGAAGAATAGCAACAGCAACTGCAACTGTTGTCGTTTCCCTCCGAAATTTCTAACACATCAAACAAAACACACATAAACATACAAAAAAATAACAATACAAAAATATGTTATGCATGACGAGCAAAATACTTAGAGAAAATTCTAAGTATATTCTTCAAGGTGATCAACAATTATTATCAACTCTTTGTAAATTTGATATTCACTATAGTGAGAGAGACAGACACCCGGCCAGCCACTTAAGTTGTGGAATAGGTCTCATGTACGTGGACATGTAAGGTTAGTCTCCAGGCCGCTTCATCTCACTATGCCGCTAGGATCCAACGAACTTCAAGATGATAATAACATGATCAAAAATTGTTTATGTCTAAAGTGAAAGACAAGATTTAGGAAACAGGGAACAGATAGAAAGAAGAATGTAGAATCTTCTCCTTGCTTCCTTTTCTTCTTGATGTGATGACTTCATTGCAGTTTTGTAGACTTGATGTCTTTGAAGACTTTATGGTGTTCATGGCTTCCAGGTTGCTCTTGAATATAACTTAGTCATCATAAGGGCCAAGAGAAGAAGGGAGAAAAGAAAGAGAGAGGAAGCAAGATTTAGAAAATATTGCTGGTTGGTCTTCATGAACTTCTTCTTGATTTTCTTCTAAGTGCTTCTACTCCTTGAAGATACTTCTGAAGTCTTATTTTGGCTAAGTCCTTCATTGGCCTTCTAGCTCCATGTTGAAATACTAAATGTCTAAGTACATAGCATTTTACCAAAATACTAAGTTGAAAATAATCCTAACTTAGAGAAAATGAGGAAGGAGTTTTCCTTTAACAAGTATAACTATATAATAAAATAATTTATGCATGAAATGCATTTTTAATCATAAGAAACATTATACTATTTTTTGTGATATTTATAAAATATGCATGAGGTTATAAATGCAATTTAATTAGTTTCTATTTTTGCAAATTATTATAAAATGAATAAATATAAGATTAAAGTTTTCTATGATTAAAATTTTAAAATAAAATTTATAAATAGTGTTAATAGACAGAGGGGATTTAAATAAATTTATATCAATTGGATTTATTCAAAATAATCTTTCTATTAAAAGTTATGTCAAAATAGTCAAACTTAGTCAAATTAAACATACAACTATTAAATCATCAAAATAATATTAAAAAAAATTATAACAGAGGCATCAATTTACAAATATTCCAAAGTTTCTAAAACAATTTTATTTGCAATTTTTGGATTTTAGATTTAAAGTTAGGACAAAAATACTCAAATCCACCATTTGTAACTTGAATATTTTAAACTAAGTCAAATTTGTAATCTAACATATCTAAAATATTCTACATGTCAGGGCTTTCCCAATATATAAAATGTATCAAATTTGGATAAGTGGTTAAAAAGTTATGAAGGTTTGAATATGCAGGGGCTTTTCTGCAAAACTGCCAATTAACTAAATCGAGAAATTCATTTTCCACGTCAGCGCTGATTGGGCTGCTGACGCGGAGCTGATGTGGCTACTGACAGGATCTAGTGATTGGATCTGGGCCATCCAAATCTAGATCTATGGTTCAGATCTAACGGTACCGGTTCGAATTAAAATTCTAATCTCAGCCGTTGGAAGGAGATCAGACGGATGTGGGTAAAGGAGCTCACCGGGCGGTGCTTTTGGTCGCCGGAGACGGGGACGGCGGCGATGCTGCGCTCGGATTTGGAAGGACGTCGCCGGCGTTCTCGGGCGCGAAAATCTCGCTGTAGGTTAAAGAAGATGCTGTCGTCAGCATGACGTCACTGATTTTCTTTTTCTTTTTCTGATTTTTTCATATCTTTTGATTTAAGTGTCCAAATGATGCGAAACAACTTTCTATAAATCTGTAAAATTCATATCTTTGCTTTAAAACATTAGTGGGCATTTTTTGAAAACTTTTGAAAAATAATATTTTGAATTATTCATAAAATGCAAAATTGCCCATTTAGGTCAACTTTGAAATTAGTAATTTAATAAATTCAGTTTGGGTTAATAAAATTTATGAAATTACCCACATTCAAATATGTTTGAATTCAATTTATTTAAACTCATTTTCAAATACTAAATTCATTTTAGGCTTTAGTATAATATTGAATAGTATAACACAACTATATGAAAATGAAAAGAGAAATATAATGTATTCCTTTTTAATTCAAAATAATTTGTGCACCATTAATTTTTTATTAAGATAATTCATTTGAAAACTTCATAACAACTTTGGAAAATATTTTAAATTTAATTCATTTCTTATATAGAAAATATATTCATGAAAAATCATTTTATGTTTTGAAAATAAATGAAAATCATTTAAGCTAATGAAATGTTTATTTGGATAATTCATTAATTATAAAATCTATGAAGTTTTAAGGTTATAAACTATAGACTTGTAATTATTATTATTTTAATTTACGAATAGCTATGACTAAGTGGTTGAAATCAAATACTTAAAAGAAACTCTTTATTACATGAAAATGTTTTGAAGGTTGGCAAATCATTTGTCAAATAATATATTGATCTTTAAGAAATACAATGGGTAATAAGATGTTGAATTTGAAACAACTTTTGGAAAAAAAGATAACTGAGATATTGAAATATTAAACTCTTTCAATATGTTTGAAGTCTTTCATACTTGATTTTCTTATGCATTTTAATGTTTTATTTTAATCAAACAAAAGTTTTAAATTTTAGTGAATTTTAAACATTATAAAATGTTGTGATGTTACAGACTACCACCCTTAAAAGGAATCTCGTCCTCGAGATTCGGAGAATCTAGAAAGACAAAGCAAATGCTTGAAATGATTCTGATAACTCGAGAGGTTTTGAGAAATGAAATTTCTGACATGAAAACTTGAAAACTAGCAGGGGGTGATTTTTCTGATTGGGAGGTTAGAAAGAAAGATGGTTTGGGATCTCCGGGTTGAGGCAAATAGGTTTGAATTAACTGGGTGGGCTACCACCCTTAAAACAAAAAAAATATGTTGGTAGTCAAACATTCTAACTCATACAAGAAGATCAATACAATTAATTACAAACAACATCTAACAAACATCAAGCAACAAGGTTCAACACAAACAAGCACATACGTGAAAATTTCAAACTTCTTTTGAGAAATCGAACTAATCGTTTATCGAACAAAACACACCAATGTCATGGAGAGATAAAATTGATAGTACTGCCATACCACAATTTGATAGGTCAATACATCATCGGATTTCGTTGTTCTAATGGGTAGGTGGTCTAATCTATCTTTTTCTTGAGTGCCTCAAGTTCTCCCTCAACTTCCTTGAGTTCTTCAAGATACTTCTGGGTGTTGTGAAGTCTAAAACGAAGTCTTTCTGCAAGGTACTCGATGGCTCTCCATGCTGCATTTCTTGCTGAATCAAAGAATGGTGTGTGAAGTATTGGGTTGGTGAACATGCAATCACCCTCAGTCTTGGGGTCATCTTCTTTGCTTTTGTATAGATGGACTTGAATCCACCAGTACTCTTGGCCTTCATCCATGAAAGGAAAACCTTTGTATACTATTTCTCCTTCAAAACCCAAACTTTTCATGATATCCTTAAGTGCTCTTGGAAACTCTGTCTCACATTCCATGGTCATGGTCATCACTGGTCCCTTCTTGAGTGATTCAATGAGGGCGGTCATCTAAGGAAAACAAGAGAAGAAACTTAGAAATGAAATAGTTAAGATAGTTACAAGAATGATGTTTGAAAAAAATTATTTTCAGCAAACAGAAGGAAATAGATTTTCAATCCTATGGCCAAATCCTATTTCTATCCAAACCTAGGGTTTCAAACCTACAGGCAACACAGTGCTCTGATACCATCTGTAAGGTACCTACACTTAAAATTATGGCAGGTACCTGTGTATAGTGCAAACCCCTGGATCAATTCATTTGCACATACAGTTTACGATGAATATCACAACATTGTATCAATATTACACGAATAAACCAGACTTGGTAAAATTAATAGTTCGATACATCTGTGCATAGCTTAAAGCTAGCTCAAAACAATAAAGCAGCGGAAATTAATCTTAAATGATACGCCACAGGCAAAAACATGTTGGTGCAGACTCGAAACCCAAACATAGTCCTCACTCTTCGTCAGATATTTCTGCAACAAATAATAATTGGCAACAGAGTGGGTAAGATTCCATTAGAAATGGAGTCTGGCAAGTGACACTATGGTGGACACTTAATGGAATAACTCTATATCCTGTATGCATATTAGGCTGGTGGAGTTCAAGGCTATTTTGCGTAAAGCCAGTTTTGCCTAACTCTTTATAAAACAAACTTAACATCATAATTGACAACACTGGTTAACCCAAGTGAGCCAAAAGATATCTCGTCCTTAGGTGCACCCTCAGGTGAAAACCTCCACATTCAAATGTCCTAAGTATAGTAGAACTATCTTAGGTGAAAACCTCCATGAACATGGTCCTGAGTAGTCCACTTTTGTTTACTTGTCAAAATTTTATTAAGAAATTAGAATGTTGGGATTCCTCCATTGTCCTTGATCAGTTGTAGTCTTTACTTGGAATACTTCTCCTTGAGTTCTTCACATTCTTATCCCTTTATTCCTCACATCCCTTTGTTCCTGTGTGGCCTTCCACAAGTGTGCTCTCAGGTGAGAACCCCCACATTCATGATCCTAAGTATAGTAGAAACTATCTTACGTGAAAACCCTCATGGACATGGTCCTGAGTAGCCACTCAACATAAACCAAAAAACCAATCCACCCAGATGATTCATTAACTTAGTGGATATGCACTCCCAGGTAAAAACCCCCGCATACTATGATCCTAAGTATAGTAGAGACTATCTCAGGTGAAAACCCTCATAGACATAGTCCTGAGTAGCCACTTAACATTTTATAAAACCTTTCATCAACTGCATAGCATCAAAATTCTACTAAGTCATTTCATAGGTACCTAGACACAATGGAATAGGGAATTTTAAACAGGTCTTGCATAGCAATACTACTAAGTCATACTCATGCTTAGGAAAATATTTCTACTTATGCATATAAAATACTTGGAATTTATGAGGTGTGCCACTTGCCTTGGTAACAAGAAGAATAGCAACAGCAACTGCAACTGTTGTCGTTTCCCTCCGAAATTTCTAACACATCAAACAAAACACACATAAACATACAAACAAAAATAACAATACAAAAATATGTTATGCATGATGAGCAAAATACTTAGAGAAAATTCTAAGTCTATTCTTCAAGGTGATCAACAATTATTATCATCTCTTTGTAAATTGGATATTCACTATAATGAGAGAGACAGACACCCGACCAGCCACTTAAGTTGTGGAACAGGTCTCATGTACGTAGACATGTAAGGTTAGTCTCCAGGCCGCTTCATCTCACTATGCCGCTAGGATCCAACGAACTTCAAGATGGTAATAACATGATCAAAAATTGTTTATGTCTAAAGTGAAAGACAAGATTTAGGAAAAAGGGAACAGATAGAAAGAAGAATGTAGAATCTCCTGAGTAGCCACTCAACATAAACCAAAAAACCAATCCACCCAGGCGTTCTCGGGCGCAAAAATCTCGCTGGAGGTTGAAGACGATGCTGACGTCAGCCCTACGTAAGTGATTTTCTTTTTCTTTTTCTGATTTTCTAATTTATCCTGATCTTTTGATTTAAGTGTCCAAATGATGTGAAACAAATTTCTATAAATTTGTAAAATTCATATCTATGCTTTAAAACATTAGTGGGCATGTTTTAAAAACTTTTGAAAAATAATATTTTGAATTATTCATAAAATGCAAAATTGCCCATTTAGGTCAACTTTGAAATTAGGAATTTAATAAATTCATTTTGGGTTAAGATAATTCATTTTTAATTCATTTTAATTCATTAAGGGAAATATAATGTATTCATTTTTAATTCAAAATAATTTGTGCACCATTATATTTTATATTAAGATAATTCATTTGAAAACTTTATTACAACTTTGGAAAAGATTTTAAATTTAATTCGTTTCTTATATAAAAAAATATTCATGAAAAATCATTTTATGTTTTGAAAATAAATGAAAATAATTTAAGCTAATGAAATGTTTATTTGGATAATTCATTAATTATAAAATCTTTGAAGTTTTAAGGTTATAAACTATAGACTTGTAATTATTATTTTAATTTATGAATAGCAATGGCTAAGTGGTTGAAATCAAATATTTAAAAGAAACTCTGTATTACATGAAAATGTTTTGAAGGTTGGCAAATCATTTGTCAAATAATATATTGAGCTTTTAGAAATACAATGGATAATAAGATGTTTAATTTGAAACAATTTTTGGAAAAAAGATAACTGAGATATTGGAAATATTAAACTCTTTCAATATGTTTGAAGTCTTTCATAGTTGATTTTCTTATGCATTTTAATGTTTTATTTTAATCAAACAAAAGTTTTAAATTTTAAACATTATAAAATGTTGGGATGTTACAGTGCTCCAGCGTTTGGGCTCACCCCTCTAACTTCTACAGGGAAGAGATGCTCCCACAAGCCTGAGGAGGCATCCGGGAACGATCCCTCAAGAGGACCTCCTCGCTAGGCAAAAAGCCTCTACAGGGCGAAAACCTCGAGAAGCTAAGTCTCGCACCCGCGCCTTAAGAGCGTTATCAACACTAGTGCACGTTTGCCCCTCAAGCGACTTCACTTTCCCTTACACTTCATGGACTACTCGTACGTCTAAGGGGGGCACTTGAGCATCGCAACTCAGGGCTCTTACCTCTCCTAGGCCTAAACTCCCCCTGGCATTGCGGAGTCATTGCTCCAGCATACCGAAGTGGCGGAGTCATGGCACGAAGAGATGGGTCCTACCGACGCAGAGAGAAAATAGGCATGAAGATGAGTCCAAAGAGACCTCTCGAGGGGCAAGCAAGCTAAAAGCAAATTGCAAATAAGAGTATATTATAGGCCAAAAGGTCGCAAATGTCTAAGCATAAGATTGTTTCAGATACAAGCGCACGCAGGCGCAATGACGTATAGCTCAGGCGGAGGTGTCATAATCTTGTACCTCCTCCACTGCGCCCTCCTCGGTCTCGGCAGAAGCGGCCTCCTCCTCGCTGTCCTCCGCCGCAGCCTCCGCACGCTTGAAGCGGTTGCATAAAGCATCAACTTGCTCACGGATGGAGTTGGAGACCCTGCGCGCATCTTCGCCTTGGGTGGGCCTCCGTGACGGTGGAGAAATTGAAGTCTGGCGTGAGGATCCTGAGGTTGGTGAAGATGCGGTCGACAACCACCGCAGGAGCTGCCAGCTCTCGTCCTCTATCACCTCCCGTAGCTCGGCGACAGGGCCCTCGAGCGCCGTGAAGAGCTGGTCGAAGTAGACCAGGTACATGGCAGCGTCGCCACGTCCTCGGACCTCGGTGTGCGGCGCGTCCGCGCCAAGCTGCGCAGCGAGCTCGTTGCCTCGGCGACCAGCGACTCGAACATGCGCTCACGCTGCTTTGTAAGCGCGCGAGTCGCCTGGGCAGAGTTTGTCGCCTCCGTTGCCCGCTCCATCGCGGGAGCCACCTGTTCCTCCACATCCTTGGCCAAGTAGTTGAGGTCATGAACTGCCTCGTTGCAGGCCTCCTCCGCTCGGCGACGACCATCCTTGGCGCGCTTGAGGCGGGCCTCCAGCTTGGAGTTGGCCTTCTCAAACTCAGCGATCCGCTGAGCATCTGCGGCATGCCTGGCCTTGATGCGGTCCTCCTGCTTCTGGGCCAAGTCACGGTACTCCTGAGACTTGGTCAGCCGGAACTGCTTCTCACGCTGCGCAAGGGCATCCTCCGCCTCCTTCTTCTCGGCGAACCGGTGCTCGAAGAGCTCATAAGTACGCTTCTGGGCAGCGACGTTCTCATCGTACCGCGAGAGCGCCTGGGCCAGGTCTCCTTCGCGCGCCTGAAGCTCCTCGCGGTGGGTGGCTAGGTCCTGCTCCACCTGAAGCCGTTGCTCGTCGCGCTGCCGCAGTTCCTTCTCCTTGAGGGCCAGGTACCGTTCACGCTCGGCAAGGCCCTTGCGGGCCTCCTCCAGGGTTGCCTGCACGGCCTGATGGGCGGAGAGCAGCTGGGCCACCACTTGGCCCATCTCGCGACGCTTCTGCGTCAGCGAGCCCTCCATTGCCTCGCGCTCAGCCGTGGCTGCGCGTAGGAGCTCAGCAGCGGCGTCACGTTCCTCTTGGAGTGGCGCGAGAAGTTCTGCGGCGTCGTGGATGGCCCTCTCGCGGACCTCCTTGGCGAAGCGGGTGGCCTCCTCGCTTGTGGCCTGCAGCGCTGAGTCCTCCTGTCGGCGGGCCTCAACCGCCGCATTGAAGGACGCCCACGACCTCGCGAGCTCCTCCCGCTGCTGGGCGAGCTGTATGTCCCCAAGGGGCGAGCTGCGCCTCCAGGCCCTCCAGGGACTCCCTCACGAGGCTAATGGCGACCTCACGGCGCCCCGTGCTCCAGTCCCAGCCACGGAGGACCAGCTCCTGGCTTGAGGAGGGCCTAGCCCCGGCGTTGAGTCCCGAGAGCCTGGCCCCAGAGTGAGCTCGGGGGCTAGGCTGGGCTCCGCACCCATCCGCGCTAGCGTCCTCTTCGGCGCCCGCGTCAGCAGGGCGCTCATCACCTTCAGCCGGACGGGGAGACGAAGAAGAACTTCCCCCTGCGGACACGCCCGCACCTCGCTCGCCTCTGCCGCAGGCTGCGCGGGAGCCGTGGGCTCACGCGGCGGAGTTGGCGCACGCGACGGCGTCGCCACGCGCGGCGGAGTCGACTCGCGTGGAGGCGTAACCGCGTGAGGAGGAGTAGGAGCGCGTGGTGGAGTGGAGATCCTCTCCTCCGCGGCCTCCACCACCATTGGCTCGGGGGGCGGCCTAGAGGCCTCTGGGCGAGGCGCGTCCTCCTCTGAACACTCACCCCGACGGAGGAACGCCGGTACCGACCCACGCCAGGCCTGGCAAGCGCCAGGAGGGCATGGTCTTGGCGCCTGACCCCTCCGGAGGCGTCATCGCTTTTCTTTTGGAGGGGACGTCGGATGGCCTCACCCGAGAGCGGTCCACGGCAGCCTTGGTGCGAGGCTCGCACCTTCCCGGAGTGGCCTGCGCTTCGGAAGCCTCCCCCTCCTCAACCTCCTCCTCCACGGGGCGCGAGGGAGCCACCACGAAGGCATCATCATCGCCTGACGAGATGTCACAAACCTCGTCAGTGAATGGCCCGACCCTCGAAGAAGACACCTCCCCTGCTGTGGCCTCCTCCTCACCAAGCCCAGCTCCTGAGGCCGAGGGACAGTCCGCTCCCTCCGCTCCTTGCGTCGCCGGCAGTTGCACCTCGATCCCCGTCAAGCTTGTCGGGGTGAACGGAGGCATCCCCTCCAAGATGGCCATGCGCTCCGTCATGTTGGATTGATGGAGAGGTCGGAGCGTCATGGGGAGCTGATCCACGGCAGGCACCGTTGGGTTGACGAAGAGCGCAGACAGGGCGTTGTCGACGGTGTCCTTGTCGTTGTCCTCACAATGAAGCCACATCTTGTCGTTCAGCCCCGAGTACATCCACATGGGCACCGAGTGTGCCTGGAGGGGGGCAATACGGCGCGTCACGAAGTCCGCCACGATGATCTTCCCCGTGAGGCCCCATCAGGCTCGCGTTCCTCGCTCCGTCGAAGGTCGCCTTGCCCCAGTGGGAGTTCTTCAGCGGCGTCTCATCGGGGACCTCGAGCAAGGCGCAGGGATGCTCCACCCCGACGAAGAACCACTTCTGGCGGAAGTCGTCCACCTTCTTTGTCACCGAGGTGACGGCCTTGTCTTCACTCCCTGACAAGGGGATGTAGACACTCCCCATGCCGTCGACGATGCGGAATGAGTCGCACCCAGAGCGCTCATTCTTCGCCGTGCTCCGTAGCGCGTAAAATCACCGGAACAGCCCCACCGTGGGCTCCAAGGCCAGGTATGCCTCGCAGAGCTATGCGAAGACGACGAGGATAAGGATGGAGTTGGGGTGCAGATGCAGCAACTCCACCTGATAGAACGCCAGTACCGCCTCCAGGAACGGCGAGAAAGGCGGGACCAGCCCGGCGGCGAGGCAGTGCTGGAATATCGGAAAATACCCTCGCGGGCGTTTTCCGTGCGCCGCGGGCTTCAGCGCAAGGCGCCGTGCTCGTTCATCCGGTCCGCAACCAGGTAACGGACCTTGTCTAGTGCCTTCTCGTTGACACGCACGCCCAACAGCGCCGCGCCCTGCACGACCTCAGAGGCCTCCACCTGGTAGGAAGACCCTGCAGCGGCCTTGCCCAAGCTCTTGAGGGGACTTATTGTCGGGGCTCGGTGTGCCACGGACGAAAGGAGCTGAAATCGCAGAAGAGATCGGAGGCGGAGAGCTCGAGATGGCAGAGGCTTGTGCGAGACGAATTGGAAACAGTAACGGCTCCCTGCTCCCACGCTCGGGCTTTATGTCACCTCAAGGAGCAGTAACCGGGGCATGGCGGGACCCCCCACGACGCACGCCCCAGATCGTGCACGACCATTACTCATATGAGTGCCATGTGGCTCGGGCCGACCGGGCACTTTGGGCCCACGACGCTCCGTCTACGCCCATGGGCTCACTCGCGCCCATCGTGGGCCCGGGGGCTTCTGTCGTCCCAGTGGAGACTGGGGTATGAAGAGCCCACTCTCCCAAGTCCTCGCACGCGAGCTAATCAGAAAAAACGACTAAGGACCAATCCACGCTGCTTGGAGAGACCCTCGAGAGGCAAGTCCCCTCGAGGGCCTAAATAAACTTCGCTCTCCAACACCGCTCCAAAGTAGTGGTGTGGTGCATTTCCTACCATAAAGCGCCTCAAACGGCGACATCTCTATGCTCGCTTGGTAGCTGTTGTTATAGGAAAATTCCGCGTACGGCAAATTATCATCCCAACTAGACTTGTAGTCCAAGGCACATGCCCTCAGCATATCTTCTAGAATTTGGTTTACTCTTTCCGTCTGTCCATCCGTTTGGGGATGAAATGTTGTACTGAACTCTAATCTCGTGCCCAACGATTCATGTAGTTGTTTCCAGAAATGCGAGGTAACTTGGGTACCTCTGTCAGACACAATCCTCTGGGGAATACCATGCAAACACACTATCCTCCTCATGTAAATCTCTGCCAACTTAGCACTTGAGTAGGTAGTCTTTACTGGCACAAAATGGGCCACCTTTGTCAATCTATCCACTATTACCCAAATCGAATCATATCCCGATCTGGTACGCGGTAACCCAGTAATGAAATCCATTCCTATATGTTCCCATTTCCAATCCGGTATAGGTAAAGGTTGCAACAATCCTGCTGGCTTCTGATGTTCCGCCTTTACTCGGCTACATACATCGCACTTAGCTATATAATCTGCGATGTCTCTCTTCAGGTTATTCCACAAAAATCTTTCCTTTACATCCATGTACATCTTGGTGTTTCCCGGGTTTATGGAATAAGGCGAGTTATGCGCTTCTTGCAGAATCAATTTTCTAAGATCATCATCTTGCGGCACGCATATGCGTTTCTCAAACCACAAGGTGCCTTGTTCATCTTCCCGAAAACCTTTGGCCTTTCCTTCGCTCAGGTTGACCTTGATTTCATCCATTACTTTGTCTCCCTTCTGAGCTTCCCAAATCTTATCCATCAACAAAGGTTGTACGTCCAGTGTTGCTAGGAATCCTTCGGGTACTACCTCTAATCTGAGGTCCTTAAATGCCTTACTTAAATCCTCGGGCAATTCTCCCGCTGTCAGTCCATTCACATGGACCTTACGACTCAAAGCGTTTGCCACTACATTAGCTTTTCCTGGGTGGTATTGTAAACTCATATCATAGTCCTTAATAAGTTCCAGCCATCTTCTTTGCCTCATATTCAATTCCTTCTGGGTGAAAATATATTTCAGACTCTTATGATATGTGAATACCTCACAACGCTTTCCCAACAAGTATGGTCTCCACATCTTTAGAGCATGCACTACCGATGCTAGCTCCAGATCGTGGCTGGGATAGTTGACTTCATGGCTCTTAAGTTGTCTAGAAGCATAGGAGACCACTTTCCCTTCTTGCATCAGGACACTTCCCAGTCCATTATGCGAGGCATCACAATACACTTGAAATTCCTTTTTTATATCTAGCAAACATAAAACAGGTGCTGACACCAGCAGTTTCTTTAGCTCTTGGAAACTTATTTCACATTCTTGAGTCCACTTAAATTTGACTTCCTTCTTCAGTAGTGAGGTCAGTGGTTTGGCAAATTTGGAGAAGTTGTCAATAAACCTTCTATAATATCCTGCCAGTCCAAGAAAACTACGAATGTCTGCCACATTCTTGGGTACCTCCCACTTAGTTACTGCCGACACCTTTTCTGGGTCTACTGCTATTCCATTCTTTGATACAACGTGTCCTAGAAAACCCACTTCTTCTAGCCAGAATTCACACCCACTGAATTTGGCATACAGTTTATGCTCTCTAAGTCTCTGTAATATCAGGTGTAAGTGTTCCTCATGTTCCTCTTGACTTTTGGAGTAAATCAGGATGTCATCAATGAACACCACAACAAACTTATCCAGAAAGTCCATAAACACTTTGTTCATCATGTTCATGAAGTATGCCGGTGCATTGGTTAAACCAAACGGAATTACGGTGTACTCATATAATCCATATCTGGTAGTGAAGGCAGTCTTTGGGATATCTAGTTCTCTTACTTTCATTTGAAAGTATCCTGATCGCAAATCGATCTTAGAGAATACCGAAGCACCCTCTAGCTGGTCGAAAAGCTCATTAATTTTTGTTAGCTGGTACTTGTTCTTGATTGTCACCTCGTTGATTGCTCGATAATCCGTGACTAGCCTTTGAGTACTATCCTTTTTCTCTACAAACAGAATGGGTACTCCCCAAGGTGATGAACTTGGGCGGATGAATCCTTTCTGCAGTTGCTCCTCTAACTGCTTCTTGAGTTCTTTCAATTCAGCTATGGCCATTGGATATGGTCTCTTAGCTATAGGTCATGTTCCGGGAACCAAATCTATAAGAAATTCAACATCTCTATCGGGTGGCATTGCCGGTAGTTCTTCGGGGAAAACATCAGGGTAATCTCTTACCACACGAACGTCTCCCAGGCTAAACCCCTTAAGAGAATTTAGCTTAACCTTCTTAAGTTCGAATTTGGATTTGTATCTAATCTTCTTATTCTCGGGAGTGGTGAGTGTAATGGATCTATTCGCACAATCCGATACTCCTTCAAACTTGGCCAACCAATCCATACCGAGTATAACATCCAGACCTTGGGTCTCTAATATTATCAGGTTTACCGGAAACGAGTGTTTACCAATTTCTAACCTCAAGTTTTGACAATCGGTTTGTGCTAGCATTTCCCCCCCCCCCCCCTTGGGAACTCACCCTAACCGGATTTAGCAGGCTTGTATTAGACAGTTTGTTGTTATTAACAAATGCCCTTGAGATGAATGAGTGAGATGCCCCCGTATCGAACAAGACTAATGCTGGGAAGGTATGTAGTAGGAACGTACCGATCACTACATCTGGTTCATTCTGCACTTCTTCTACATCAAGATGATTCACGTGTGCCTTCTGGAACGGATTTGGCTTCGAAGCTTCCGGTGCCTTCTTCTTCTCTGGACAGTCTGTGGAGTAGTGTCCCTTATTCCCGCACTTGTAGCAAGTCACTTGACTAATATCCCGTTTCGGTTCATTGTTGTGGCGGTGTTGCTCTTTTCCACTGTTGTTCCCATTGAATGGGTGATTGTGTCCATTACCACCTGCCCATTTCCTCTGTATCCAGAATTTCCAACTTTATGGATATGACCGTTATGGTTGTGCCATTTCCACTCTTGTGATTGTTGTGGCTTCCGCTGTTTTCTGGGACGAAAAGTTTCTTCTGCATCAGATTAGTGTTGTACTTATTGGCGCCGAACTTCCTTTTCCTATTCTCCTCCTTCTTGATGTTGCTGTCCAGAGCAATGGCCTGATCAAGAAGATCCTGGTAATTGGGAGCATAAGCCACAGAAAATGGTATCTTCAGCTCACCATTGAGTCCATTCAGAAACTTATACTTCCTCTTTGCATCGGTGTCTACATCCTCTGGGGCATAGCGTGAGAGGGAATTGAAGTCCTCCATGTACTCCCTCAGCGCACGATTCCCCTGTCTCAGGGTACGAAACTCATCCCTTTTCAGATTCATGATCCCAGTTGAGATGTGAGCATTACGGAAACCTTCTTTAAAGGCTTCCCAAGTAAGTCCTTCAAGTGGGTGAGTGATCTGATATGTTTCCCACCACTGTGCCGCTGGCCCCTCCAGTAGATGAGAAGTGAACCTTATTTTCTCCATTTCAGTACACTCGCAAGTAACTAGATCCTTGTTCACAGAGCGTAGCCAATTATCGGCTACGATAGGTTCTGTAGCTGTGGAGAATTTGTTGGGTCGGAGCCTCAAGAATCTAGCAAGGCGATCAATTTGGGGTGGGGGTGGTGGTGGCGGCGGTGGTGGATTGTTTTGGTTCGCCATGAACTGAGCCATCATGGTCATCAACTGTGTCTGAGCTGCCATCATTTGCTGCATCATTTCGTTGGCATTGTTGTTGTCAGGATCACGACGTGGAGGCATCTGTATGGTGTGAGCATAGGTAAGTAGAGATAGAAAGAGACTCTAGAGGAAAATCTACCCATGCACAACAACACACTACACAGAAACACATCAAACAACAACCAATAGACACACCCGAAGTATTTTATAAATTCGATAATTTAGAGATTTGAATACCAAGCTAGGACATGGTTTTCAAGGTACTGCCTCACCACAAATTGGTGGGTCAATACAACTTCGATGAGATAAGGAGAAATACTCGTAAGGTAAGGATAACTGGTGGTCTCTCTAATCAAAATTTGAAACTCCTTATGTAATTGCGGGTGTTCCCACACTTGCGCTTCTTGACACCCGTGGCTTCCTTGGGAGTGTCCTCAAGCTCTTTGTTTTCCTTAGTTAGCAGCTGATTTTCTACACGAAGGATATCCTTCTATTCCTCTAAGATTTCTTTAACGTGACGGTGAACGCGCCTTAAATCTGCCCTGTAGAAAATCTCTTGTCCCAGAAGTATATCCAAGTTATGGCAATGAGCTCCAAGGTCTCCATGATGCTTCTCATTCATACCCCTAAGTGAGAGTTGAACGGGTTGTCCAATGCTATCCCTCCTGGCAAAGTGACGAAAGACGGAGTTGGGCTTGATCTCGTCATAGAACTGCTCAATGATGCGGGACAAGGTCTCCAGCATCGCCATCTCCACACCATTCTTCCAGTTGGGGTATCTAGATCGGAAACGGATCGACTGCGATCCAGGGGGATCAAGACGAGGGAGAACTTCTGCCTCGGTCTTCCAGCGACCTTCAGGATAATCTTCGGACATAATTTCTTTGCCCCTGAAGACTGGCGGCATCAACCTCAAGGTTTTGGAAAACTTAAGGAGCTGGTCACTAAAGTAGTACTGGTCACCTTTCTGCGGGGATATCTCTCGAGTGAAGTTCTTCATCTACAAAATATTGAAGGGGTAAGAATTAATGAGATGAAACAAAAATTTAAGAAAGTGGAAGGTAAGGAAAATATTATAAGAAAAGAAGTCTGAAAAAAATTTATATTTCGAATTTATTGATTTTAAAAATATTTACTTTAGGTTTTGTATCCAATCCTTCGGGTTTCGAGCCTACAGGCAACATTCGCGCTCTGATACCATCTGTAGTGCCCTTGCTTAAGGTAGCAATGGCACATATGAATAGTGCGGAAGACTTGGATCACATAAGTCTCGCAATTTCCAATAAGATGAATATCACAGTACAATGTCAAATTCTATTACAATACGAGACGAATGATCCAAAAACAAATAATCCTTACAATTTTGCATAGCTGAAACGCTAGCCGAATAAATAGTTCACACATTATTTCAGAGTTCAAACACAAATCCAGGGATGACATGGAGCTACATCATCTCCACGAAGCCACTGGCAGATCATGTTGGTTGTAGCTCGAAGACGACCCCCTTACTCCTCATTCGGACATTCTGCAAGTTTTAGTTGCAGCCTAGCTATAAATGGTCAGCACAATTGAATTGTGGTGGCAAGTGACTTTAATTTCCCATATTCTACTAAGCTATATCTATATGCTTATTTGGCTGGTGGAGCTCAAGGCTATTGTGCAAAGCAAGTTTTCTCCTACTTTTGGTAAACAGCTTTTTGAATCAATAACTTCTCTTTAAGAGACATCTCGGGACAAGTCCATGTCCCCTACCCATGTTCACCCATCAAAGTTTTATTAAGAAATTAAGATGAAGATATTTTCAGAAGACAGCCTTGTGTAGTCACTCAAATTGTACGATGCCGGGGACACGGCTAAGATCTTAGGTTTTAACTCTCGAGAGTGTGTGCACTTTAACCATTAGACTCAATCAACCCAAACTATCCTCTACACTCGTTTAGTGAGAAGGAAAAGGAGAAGATCAAGACGAGACTTTTCAGAAGTTGCTTTCGCATGATCATACTAAGAGATTACCACCGTCCTATCAACTCTACCACCATCAATCTCTTGACCCAGGTCCACATCAACTTACTCCATCAAGACAGAGCCCATATTGACCAATGGTTGCACGATACGCAACTAAACTCAGTGTAAACTTAAATCTCATAGCCCTGGGTGGCCTACCACAAGTGAGCAACTCAGGTTAACACCGCATATCATGGCCCCAAGTAAGTGGAAACTATCTTGGGCGAAGACAACCATGAAACTTGGCCCTGAGAAGCCACTCAACTTGAAACCTCCTCGATCGACCCAATCCACCCAGGCGTTAAATTAATTTAGTGGAAATTTTCATTTATCACATCAACCATAAAACAATCATTTTTGCAGCAGGTACTTCCACTAAATTATAATAGGGGTCTAACTGGAATTTCTAAGGGGTAACCTAACAGGTTTGCATAGCATACTACAAATCTCCCAGAAACCTATCATGCATACTACTTTTGCAAATACTGCTTAAAACACTAGGTATGCAATAGAATAAAATAGTAGGTGTTTTATGAAGTCACTTGCCTTGGCAGCTGGAGGGGCAGGCACAACAAGAAAAGCAATCACACGCAAATCCTTCCTCTCCTTCACAATCTAGCACAAGCAATACATACAAATAAATATCCACACGATATCTCACAACACCAAACAAAAGATGTATGCATGCATGATATGCCATGTGTAGAATTAGACACACTTATCAATAATTTATATATTCTGTTATTAAATGCATGAGATGCAAATTCTAGGAATTTCTTATTTCACTTAACAATTGACTAATTGAAAACAATATAGCAAAACTTAGATTCTACAATTACAACTTTTATTATTCTAAGAAAGTTTTCAAATAAGACACATATTAATATTCCTGGGCAGAGGTTAATAACCTAAACCTAAAACAATTGAGTTTATTTGTAAAACATTTTTATTATTTAAGTTATGGATTTAATAGCCGAATTACTCCTCGGATGATCTTGTGAATTATTATTTATCAAAAGCAAAAACAAATGATGTATAAATGATCTACACTAGCAGGGCTATCCGTAGATATAAAATTTGTCAAATTTGAACTTATAAATCAAAAGTTTTGCATGTTTTCTGTTTTATTTATAATAATTTCTACGAAAAAGAAAATAAAAGGGCTACGTGGCGCGATCCTATTGGACGAAAACGGTTCTTTTCTATTTTTCTCTTTTTCTATTTTTTTTTGTTTTCTATTTCTCTTTTCGATGGCCTCCATGGCTCTTTTCACTTTTAGGGGCAAGCATCCTAATATGATATATGATATATACAACACGCTAATGATGATATGATAACATACTGATGGTACAAGTAACTAATACGAATGTGCCATAAGAATGCATATGACAACGATGCCTCTGCTAGTGAGCATGTTATGCAATGATCTATCATAACATGGGTAAAACCACACATCAGCTTTATAGAATAACGCAAAGCAATAAATAAGTAATGAATGACAACACTCATGTAATGTAAGATGGATGTTGCATGGCAATATATCTCGGAACAACTATGGAAATGCTGTAGTAGGTAGGTATGGTGGATGTTTTGAGGAAGACAATTGGCTTATGTGTAGGAGAACAAGCTGAAGATCTCCCACTAGTTTGGATATTCCCGCGAAAAATGCATCAACTCTCAATTTGAGAAAGGGCAATGCAAGGTACCGAAGATGCTAGCAATATGGTGGTGGAAGTGCCATGAAAAACGCAGTTTTAGAACTCACAAGTAAAAAGATTCCAAATAAAAATATGATCATACAATGCATAATGAAAATTAATCCTAGAGGGATCGTGGCAAATGACAAAGTCACCGTTGGCTTCCCCGACCCTAGCGCATAACATAAAGTAACTACGGTTGCTTTAGGGAAATAGAAGTCATATACCATTATGCAATCAACTGGAAATTTAAGTGTGGCACAGCTTCAAGTTTTTCCAGTCCAACCATTAATCATTCCACTTTACTAGACCATCATGTTTACCATTAAGCAAATTAATATCTCAAATCAACATCAATGATTCAAGTGACAAAAATTAATGATCTATAAGATTATGTATCATTTAATTATACCATCTACCACATATAGCATTTTCTGTTCTCAACCAAACACCAATCAACTTATTTAAAAGATAAACTCTCCAAGTAATTAAACAATGAGATATGAGAGTATGATGTAACAAAGCTAACATCTCTAAGAAGAGATGCATGCAAAATAAGAGCTAGCTAGCAAACAATAGCATGAAAAGAATACTCAACGAATATAAGTGAAGAATACGAGTATTCATAACAAAAAGCGGAGCGTGTCTCTCTCCCACACAATAGATTTATAGGATCCATTTTATTCAGAAAATGAAAATAACAAAAATAAAAATAAAACAAAGCTTCAAGAAAAGCACATAAGATGTGACAGAATTAAAATATAGTTTCACTAGATAGAACCTAATAGTTTGTTGATGAAGAAGGGGATGCCTTGGGCATCCCCAAGGTTTGACGCTTGAATCTTCTTGAAATATATTGGGGGTGAACCACCAGGGCATCCCCATGCTTTGGCGTTACTATCCTCTTGATCACATTATATCATCCTTCTCTCTTTATTCTTGAAAACTTCCTCCACACCAAACTTAGAGTAAACTTTATTAGAGGGTTAGTGCACAAATAATTATTGTATTCTGTAGGAACAAAATTTCTACCAATTCTACTTGACGTTAGCTACAGCCACTGATACTTCATAGGATAAAAAGATCCAATCAAAATAGCAAAAGATGCATTGAAAAATAAATGGCAGAATCTGTCAAAAACAGAACAGTCCGGAAAGACGAATTTTTTTGATGCACTTAACTTACACAGATCAGAAAACTCAACCCTAATGAAAGTTTTATATACATCTGTGGATTATTCACAAAAAAGGGCAGATTTTTATGATGTTTATGTGAAGAGTTATGAATTTAACGGTGAACAGCTGAAAACTGTTTTTGCGCTGGAATCCATAATTAGCATCAACTTTCAACTAGAGACTTAACTTGACACAAAAATGCAATAAAATAAAGATACAAAGGAATTGCTACAGAGGTAGGACAAGTCCTTGACTCAACAAAATAAAATAACAGGAAATAAAATAATGGGTTGTCTCCCAAAAGCTCTTTCTTTATAGCCATTTGGCATAGTGATTTTTATGATGCTCTCATCAAAATGAGAGTTGAAAATCATAGGAGAGCATCAAGAGGCAAATATCAAACACATTTAAGTCTAACCCTCTTCCTATGAGAAATAATCTTGTAAAGAAACAAGTCATGTAAGCAAAAGCAACAAACATACAGAGCAAAACAAGTGCAACTTTAAAATTTTCAACATAAAGAGGGGAAACTTAATATTGTTGAGATACATAAAACCATGTTTCCCTCTCTCATAATAACTTTCAGTAGTAGAAATAAATTTATCCATATAACCGCAAAAATCATTCAACTTAGATAACATAGGCACATGGAGAGGATCATTAAATTTATTTTAAACTTCATTACCATGCTTCCCTCTTTCAAAATAGTTACTAAGATAAACATCAAGTTTAAGATCATGGTTGCAACAAATATTTGGAACTAGAGATAATTTCAAACCACATAAGTATTTCTCAACATAACAAAATTTCTCCTCCATGGTGTAATTAGGAGAATTCAAGAACAAAGTAAGACTCTCATGAGTAAGAGTACCATCACAAGCAGCAATTATAACATTTTTTATCCTCACATAAATAAGTAATAACTTCGAAACATAGAGGATTATCAATAAGCATAGGACCATCATCTAAAGCATTTTCATATAGCTTATTTAAGCAACATTCCTCATTATCATTAATAAGTTCATTAGTAGCATCGTGAATAAAATTAACAATATGACTATCACATAAAACATTCTTATCATGAGCCACACACATGAAATAATTATTACTCTCCACATAAGCATGGTCATTCTTATTAATTGCAGTGGGAGAAAATTCAACAAATAGCTATCATTATTATTCTCATCACCATAATCATCAAATACCGGAGGCATATTGCAATAAACATAAAATATATCCTCAACATTAGGTGGACCGAAAATGTCACAATGATTATAATTATCATATATTGGAGGCAAGGTATCATCAAAGAAAATTTTCTCCTCCGTGCTTGGGGGGCTAAAAATATCATGCTCATCAAAACTAGCTTCCCCAAGCTTAGACTTTTCCATAGCATTAACAATAATGGTGTTCAAAGAACTCATACTAATAACATTGCTACTAGCATGCATATAAAGTTCCATATGTTTTTTAATTTCTCTTCAAACACTTCATTTCCTAGCTCACGATAAATATTATAAAGTTTTTTAATAGTTTTGTTGTTTTCCATTTAGCCTAACTAGTGAAAATAAAAACAAGAAACAAAAAGTAATAACTGCAGAATCTGAAGGAGATACCTTCAAGCGCTCACCTCCACGGCAACAGCGCTAGAAAAAAGCTTGATGTCTACTCACACTTCTATTCTTGTAGACAGTGTTAGGCCTACAAGAGTAGAGGTTTGTAGAACAGCAGCAAGTTTCCCTTAAGTGGATCACCCAAGGTATATCGAACTCAGGGAGGTAGAGGTCAAAGATATTCCTCTCAAGCAACGCTGCAATTAAGATACAAAAAGTCTCTTGTATCCACAACACACCCAGTACACTTGTCAGATGTATAGGTGCACTAGTTATGCGAAGAGATAGTGAAATACAAGCAATATGGATGATTATAAGTAGTAATTGCAATCCGTAATAAAAATGGCAGCAAGCAAACATGTAGCAGAACTTGTTGGAAACGGTGTTTTAATGCTTAGAAACAAGGCCTAGGGATCCTACATTCACCAGTGGACATTCTCAACAATGACATCAAAGTTAAATAAATAAACATTACTCTCAAACACTCTCATGTTGGATAACAAACACCATTCATTGTTGAGAGCTACAAGAGCACTCCCAAAGTCAGAGTAAACTAACACCAACAACGACATAAAGGAGTCACACACGGTGCACACACCGTCACCGTTATACCCGTGAATAACTCCGGAGTTCATATTAAAGTAATCTATAGAGCGCATAATAGATAAAGAGTAGCATCACATATTAAACAAGATTACAAAGCTCATGATCACATAAAGATCACATGGGAGAGATAAACCACATAGGTACCGTAGATCACGTAGACTCGGGGGAGAACTACTCACGCATGGTCATGCTGATGAAGAGCTTGATGGAGAGGTGCAGCCCGGAGTGGAGACAGCGTTCCTTGGCAGCCACGGCGCAGTGAGGGGCGGCGGCAGCTGCCCTTGGCGGCGCTTTGGAGGCGGTGGCGGCGGCAGCCCGGCAGTGGTAGACCTTGACGCGGCGGCGGCGGCGGCCCTTCGCGGCCACGGCCACCCTAGGTGATTGGGATATGGTCGAGGAGGTTCTCCTCTCCAAGACGGCTGCCTGGGAGGAGGAAAATCCGCGGTTTTGGGGGTTTTCACGACCTAGGGTTCCTTCCCTTATATGGACTCTCGGATTTCCGTCAGCCCCTTTTGGGCCTCACGAAAACGGGCATATCTGGGGCATCCGGACTCGGATTAGGCTCTTTTCAGGCTTAAAATTTGCGCATGGAAATTTGTGACAACTCTTTATTTTTTTGATTTTTATTTGACGTTGTCTTCGGTGGTCAAACTGGTGATCTCTATAAATGTTCACAGACAGATTTCAGAAAAGTCCCAATTCGAGTGCAACAAGGTTTCCTCTTGTATTCTTGATAATTTCTACACATCAAAGAGTAAAACAAGAACATTGTGCACTTTTGCAACTACTAGTAGGTTAGTCGAAATAAATCATAAGTTTAATATTAAAACAAGTGGTAAAAGCATAAAAATGGCATGAAACAATCAAAAATTATAGATACGTTTTGAACGTATTAGCGATCTGTTGTACGTGGGATTTAGAGTTTATTATAGGCCAAATTAACCATGATGGTGGGAATTGTTGAAGATCTTACGGCCATAAATGGCTAGGGAGCGTGATCCTACTGCTGAAATGGTGGAGGTCATGAGAGAGCTTGTTTTTGGCTCAGTTATAATGTCCCTAATATGAGGGATCCCTAGAGAAGCTGAAGGGAAAACCAAAGCCATAGCTGGATTTATATGAGGAGATTTGCGATGGGAGGATTTTCTCTCAAGAGGACGGGAGAACTAGCCAGTCTCAGAGGCTGAACTGGACACACTTGACGAGCTACCCGGCCCGGATGGTGGAGACAATGAAGAGGAGCATGGGGGTCGTTTCATTCAGCCCCCCCCCCCCCCCCCCCCCCCCGAAAGAGCTTGTTCCGCGTAGCCCGATCCGGGGTATGCAGGAACTTTGGAATCTTCCTCCACCGCGGTCGATGCAGAGTATGACTATGCTAGGTTTGACCCGTCAGGTTGGAGCCACTATTCACGTTGGGGTTGATCTCCACTTAGGCCAAAAGTCTAAGATTGGTGGGAGGTATACTGAAAGCACACTCATCTATATATCATTATCATTCGATACTTTGTATATCCATGTTTTGAAGGGGTTCCGTAGCAGAAAAAAATAATTTTTCTAACTAACGAATACCGAAACTAGACAGGATCTAACTATATAGTACATGCGGTAACGGTGGCAGCACTGGTCACATACCTCTTGTAAACCGAATAGCGGGGATTACGCTCCCGCACAAGCGTTGCCGTTGAAGCTGACGTAGCCGACCTCTAGGTCGCGAAGAACTTGGTGCGACGAAGTAGACGATGACGCGGCGATGATGACGAAGATCCGGCGTCAACGGGGAGGGACGCGCCCAGCACAGGTGGGGTGGCGCCGCCGGCAGGGCAGCCGCGGTGGCTACAATATGTCGCCCAGGCGCCTAAAATGTGGCGCCTCCGAGTACTCACAAGCATACCGAGGTTAACAACAACCCTCGGTCACTCAGATGCAACTGAGATCGCAGGAGTAGAACTTTTCTGGAATCTCGCAGGGCAACGGCGCCCAGCGGTATAGCTTCATGGGAGAGAGAGTGAGAAGCGGCGGAGAATTAACTCAGGCCTGGTGATACAACATTAATTGTATTTTAGAATTATTTAATCCAATTAATATGCCCTTGTATATAAAGGGGGGAGGGGGTGTGCAAACACCTTGCGTCCCCCATGTGGGACTAAAGGAGGGGGAGGGGGGAGGTTGCCGGCTGCACCAAGCATGGTGCGTGGTGGCCATGGGCCCCACCCCATGGTGCGCCGGCCCCCACATGGGCCTCCCTTGGTCCATGAAGTGGGCTGCCCCTTTTTCCTCCTTTTAAATTTATATTAAACTAATATAAATATTATTAATATATTTACATACTATTTAATGTCCCGTGACTCCGAAACATTTTCCGGACCACCCGAACTTCTTTCGGACATTCCCGGAACACTTCTGGACCTCCTCGGAACCCCTTCCGGAACCACCAAAACCCTTTCCGGATTATTTCTCTCTTTATTTCCTTCATCTATTATTCCAAAACTATCTCCAAGTGCCGTTAAGATCTTAAGTCTTGTTACGCTATGGTTTGAGAATACTCCAGACATGGCGAGACCCCTCGCTCGCCAAGGACCGCCAGGGAGGCCCGGATGCCTGTGACGGTCCCTGTGCATTCTACGAATTTCGTCGTTGAACCATAATCATGATATTCATTCCTTTTGTTTCTTTGATACTACCTTGTCCGATATATGATCATAGACATCCGATACCCTGTTGTATCTCGTTACCGATAAGGTTAATAAACTCGTCTTAGATATTACATCTCCATGACCTAGTCATAAGCTGCGCAGCTATATAGACGTAATCTCACCGAGTGGGCACAGAGTATCTTTCCATTACGTGAATGAACAAATCCCGCTCTTGATCCATACGTCTAAACATACTCTTTCGAGATACACAAGATACACATTTATAGTCACCCATTTATGAACTGACGGTTGATGCACTTAGAGTATCCTACGGAGTAGCAATAAATATGATTTCACGGTCTGAGGAATAAGCTATCATATTACTTTCCTATTGCAAATGATGAACATCATAATACGATCTTATTGCAATACTTTGATGCGTATGTCTATCACCTTATTCTCCCAATAAGATGACCTCATTGTCAACCGACGTCATTGCACATGATCGGGAAATCTCGATCAACAGTTGCCCAATTAACTAGTTTATACAGAGGCTTACTAGGGACTCTAGTTTGTCTATATATCACACGTGTAATAACAATTCTGATTAATACAGTTATAGCACGATAAAAAAACAGATTATAAACTTATGAGATATTGCGATAAATACTATATATTTATTAGCTTCAAGGGCATATCTCCTTCATGTTTGCTTTATTTTTCTTCATTTGTTCATGCTTTGCTTTGCTTTCCAAAAAAACTCAATAAAATACCAAAAAGATTTTTCTTTTTTCTCTTGCTGGTTTGTTTTAGTATCTAGTATTAGTATGCTTCGTATTTATTTCAGTTCAATATGCAAAAACATAAAAAAAAATTGCTTTGGTATGTGTTGTTTTGCGCAGGGACAGATTTCTGCTGTCCACCGTTAAATTCATAACTTTTTACAGAAACGTCGGAATGACCTGACATTTCCTGTGCTGGGATGTTTACACAACTTTCATTAGTTTTGATTTTTCTTATATGGGCATGTTAAGGTCATCGAAAAAAATCGTCTTTGCTGGTTGTTCTGTTTTTAGTTCCTAAATCCGAAAACCCAGAAATATTTGCTATTTCGCTTTGATTTTGTATAGTTCGTTTCAGAGATCATTACCTTCAGTTACTCCATGGTGCTCGGTTATTATTTCATATCTTTCAAGCACACAAGTGATGAGGCAATTATGATGATCTATGACAATTCGAGTGGGTAAGAGGTTGGTAATGAACTTTATTTGTTTTTCATTTTTGTACATATACACATTCACGTGAGCATGCTTAAATGGTTCGCATAAGATATATGTTCAGCGGTGGATGCTTAGTAGTTTGTGTTCTCTTATGATCGTTTCCAATTTATTAATGATGGATGACATGTTTCTATGGATATTTGCTTGCATTGTTTTGTTCATAATAGAATATGACATTGTGGTATCCTCCTCTGAATAATTCATTTGAATTGTCATGGCACATTGTTACATATGGTATGACTGAAAACAAAAAGTCAATTAAGCCTTGATAATTTATTTTGTCTCGGAGTTCTAGTATCATTTTTACGCCTCCGTCAATTCTATTTTGTCGCAAGCATGATTATGACAGTTATTGCTCTCTTGAATTGTCGCTCCAATCTTTTGCTAGCCTCCAATTGTATTAAGCTGAAAATGCGTGTGCTTTCAAATCCCTGAAAACCAAGTTATTCCAAAGAGTCCACCATAAATACCAATACATGGCATTTCAAACTATTCAAGTAAATTTGCATGTGCTATCTTTAAAACCTTCAAACACTTCTAAATTTGTGCCACTATTTTGAGCTCATGAGGAAGTAGTAGTTGGGCTTGCTATCTTTCATTCTAATTAAGTAACTGACTTGCATGCTACATCTGCTCGTCATTAATCTTGTAATATCAAAAAGATTTGAGAAGAAAAAAATGGGCACTCCTCCATGGTTTGAGATTGTTTGGTGGGCACCCGAGGATTCGGTTAGCCATGGTTGTGTAAACGAAGGTTGGGAGGAGTGTCAAGCTATCAAAATAAATGTATTTAAAGATGCATATTATAAATGCCTGTTTTAAAAATAATTTGTAACCGCTCTCAACTTGCTTAGTATGGAAGACAACAAGAACTCTATTGCCATTCGTTGACCGAACAACCACAACTCAAAAACAATTTTACCTCTGTTTTCAAAATAATGAAAAGCTCTAGCACATGTTAAATCCCTACTTCCCTCAGTGAAGGGCAAATCTTTTACTTTACTGTTGTGTCACCATCCTTCTTTGAGCACCTTCTTGAGACCATAATTGTCATTCTTAGTGTAATGTGCTTGTCCCAGAATACGGTTAACAACAGTGTAATCTTGATGCTTTTATCTTTGATATATTTATTTCTAGTCTTCCCTTGAAACTCAGAGGTGCCTGGACATTTATGTTTTCATGTACCATTCGGGCAAGCGAGATACCACTTTATCATAGTATCTTATGAGCCTTGCAATCATGTGAATTGATATGTTTCCTGTTATTTATCATTGGTATAATTGGCATCTTTTCATGGTTTACACAACTATTGGGTGACACCGTTTACATATATATTGTTATGAATAGTTTAAGCATTTTCCTCATAATGAGAATAGTTACATCATATGAGCAAATGAGTTCATGAAAGTTCTTTTATCGCACTTAGTTGTTAACTGAATTCCTTGAGGACATGCAATAAGCTAAGCTTGGGAGAGTTGATACGTCCAAAACGTATATACTTTCCCGAACACTTTTGTTATTGTTTTACCTCTAATTTGTGTGTATTGAATGCAACTAACACGGACTAACGTTGTTTTCAGCAGAATCGACCTGGTGTCTCGTTTTTGTACAGTAAATCAATTTTATGGAAAAACACCAGAAATTATGCGAAAGTCTCTTTTTTGCCCGAAGAGTCCGGAGCCAGAAGGCCAGACGGAGAGGAGCCACGAGGCCACCTCATCAGGTGTTGGTGCGGCAAGCATCTGGACGCGCCAGCATATGGTGTGGTCACCTCGATCACCCCCTCGCGACCCCCTCTCGGGTATAAGGTCCTCCTGACCTAAAAACGTCGACCTCGTGGCCACTTTTAACAGAAACATCTCCGTACGCCGCCGCCACCTCGAAACTTAATTTGGGGACCAGAAGTCTCTGTTCCAGCACCCTGTCGGGACGAGGAATTGAAGGGGGTCATAACCATCGTCATCACCAACGCCTCTGCATCAACTATCCATGTTTCCCCCATCCATGTGTGAGTAATCCACCGTTGTAGGCTTGAGGGGATGGTAGGGATGGGATGAGATCATTCATGTAATAGTTGTAATATCATTAGGGCATGGTGCCTACTATCCGTTATCGGTGTTTTACGTAATTGTTGCAACTTGTTCAGTTTAATGGTTGACACTAGGGCCCGAATGCCATGATTTAAGATCTGAACATATTATTGTATCATGAAGATAATTATTGTTTTAGATCATATCAATGAGTTGTATACACATGTTATTGTCAGGGGTTGTTAATGCTTTGCTCCGGTACTTTATTAAATGGAGTATCTTAATTGCCAGTAGTTTCCCTAGAGACCCCGCTGCAAACGGGCTGGCAGGACAACAGATGATGTGCAAGTTTCTCATTGCGATCACGCACAACTAGATTGGAACACATGCTTATGATTAGTTAATACATGGATGCTTTATCTTATTTATCTGCAAATGCATATGATTTGATATTACATAAATTATGTTATCCATGCAACGCCGGTACATCCGTCACTATGCCTACAGTGTTTTAATCCTGTTGTCTACTATAATCACAACTGTTGTCTTATTTTTGCTGCTGCTATTATTTTACTACTGTCACTGTTATAAACTGTTGCTACTGATAATCTGTCTCGAGCAAGTCCATTCACAGGTACAGCTTATAAATATTCTTTGACTCACCTTGTGTCGAATCAATAAATGTTTGTTTTACTTCCCTCGAAGACTGTTGCGATCCCCTATACTTATGGGTCATCACTAATTAACCTGTGGGTGCATTTGTCCCTTGTGTTAGCAGTTCTTTCAGTTTGCTTCTTATATGTGTCTGATGTAGAAATTATTTTCAGATTTCTTGTTGAGTTGGGTGATGTAGCATTTTTTTCAGATTAACCATGTGGCACATTGCCTGAATCCTTTTGTAGCCAGTCCCTCATGTTACCAATTCTATCAGATTAAAAGTGTGATGCGTTCCCTATTCGGGCAGATTTCAAGATAATCTATCATATGATGCCAGTTCAAATTGATTGAGTTGGGTGTGAATGATATGGTAGCTATGTCAGATTAATCTACATTTGACGTAGGTACATTTGCTAGGTGACACATGTGTCCTTCATCTGTTGTGAGTGTAGATGTGTTCTCTTCTTGTTCTCTTGATTTTGCTTAAACTACAAATTCTTATGGTTCTTAGATTTTGTTGAAGCTAGTAAATGCATCTGAGAACAAGTACTAGTTTGTGCCTGTTAGAGAACCTCATTGTCGTTGCTAGTTGGCTAGTGCCTAGTTGAAATTGTCTTATAAGATGTCTTTCATATCCAGTTAATGAATTTGGTACTTAACCCATTCTATCATATTCCTGTTTTATACCATTGTTTGCTTGTGTACAAATTTGTATCTAGCTAACTTAAAACAAGAGCATGGATTAACAGATACTAAATAGTTTGAATCATGTCGTTGAAATGTGTTGTATGGTGTTTGCACATGTACGAAACATATGGCGACAACAACATCGACATGGCGACACAAGGACATCGACACGGGTTTGCAACGATGCCAACAATAACAATGGGGCTGCTGCAACAACGACGATATTGATGTCGTGGCGACAATATTGAGAGGGAGTATATTTTGCATGTGTTACATAAGAGCAAAGATTACAATCTGCTATTTTCTCATGTAATTTTGTGAATCTGTTTTGTGAATCTGTGTAATCATGTTGTTTCGTGAAGACAAAGTTTGTCCAATATTGTTAGTTCAAAAGTTTCATTCTTTAATTAAATCATAACTGATTTTTTTTAAAACCAAAAATTGGTACTAGAGGTGTGCATACCGTATGCACGCCCCAAGTATTTTTTTTAATCTCTTAATTATACCTAGTGGCTAACAAGGCCAACTGTGCGCCAGCAGTAATGTATCTACTAGTGGGGAACAAGATGAAATGTGCGCCAGCGGTACACAGTCTTGTTGCGAAGCGGTAAGCAAAATGTGTTCGTCAGCAGTAGGATTTCCCTACTAGTACAATAAACAATTACAACAAATAAAACTTTCATCCAAAGTGTGTGTGCACTCTCAACAAATTTTTACAAATGGCATAAGATACATCATTTTAATCTACTAAAATAAACATGTAAACGTGTTGCCAAATAAGAAGCATAGTTCGGTATATACCAGGAAACCACAGAAGAGAAGACCAACGAGAGGAGAAGCAAAAATAACTGAGTGCAAGAACCAAATATATAGCCTAACCAAGTGAAATCCAATAATATCCACAACCACACTACAGTTTCTATTCACATTAGTAATGGTTCACTCCAGTAGCGGATCCAGAAATATATCAAAGTCGGGTAACCCCAAATAAAATGTTTAGAATGCTATTTTTTGCTCAAATGTTGATAACAATTAGTATTGTCGGCCGTACTGGAAGCCTAGGCAAGTGCCTAGGCTGTCGGGACACTGGGTCCGCCACTGGTTCACTCCACCTGGTTGAGTCCATCGGTTCCTTCTTTTGTCAAAAAATCATTCTTGGGTCTGCCCATTCAGGGAAGCCGAAAATATGCAACCTTAGATCAACGGCTACATAGAGCTTCGACCTATAAATACCATGTTTAAGTGGGTCTCCTCCGTAATAAGGCACACTCCCTCCACTCTACAACCATATAAAAACAGTCCAAGAAAACCTGTTACATATCTAAATTCATAATTGTTTTCAAATGCTTTACAAAACACTACAATTTCTTATAAATCTGCATTCCTAATGGACGGGGGCGGCGCCTACATGATCTAGTTAATCTCTACAAGCATAGAACCTTGGAGCGGAGCTGCGAGCTGCCTACCGGCAATGGGCCCCAGGAGTCCACATGATGTTCTCAGGTACAAACAGGCACTAGAAGCATCTCGTCGTTGGAGGTGAAAAATTTCTCGGGTACAGCGGCCACCAGCATGGGCTGGTTTCGGCTCCGACCACAACGGCATCCATAGTAGCAGGGATGAAGAGCTTGGAGACGGCGACGGCGAGCAGTTCGGGCCGATTTCGGGTGTGAACAGGACGAGGACGACACGGAGGATGACATGCTTGGATGGACACGACGGAGCTCCTAGTTGTTGCGCCTCCTGGCCGCATGCCTTGCATGCCGCCGATACATTGGACGCGGGGTCATGAAGCAGCATGATTCTGTGTTTTTGGCGTCGCACTCTCCACAGGCGCAATGTGTTTCGAGGAGCTGGTCGAGGGTGGCAGGGATTCGGCGTCGCTGTCCAGTTCTGCCGTTGGTGCCATTTTTCTTCTCGTCCCTTGTTTCCCCACCAGATTCAATGCGTCTCCAAGGCAAATTCTGCGAGGAGAGGATGTTATAGTTCTTCATGCAGTCTGCTGGGGCCTTGTGAAGCGCCTCGCGGCCGTTGGTGTCGAGATATATTGGGAAGCTGCGGTCGTGTGCAGGGTGAGAGACACTCGGCCGGAACGCCCCATGCACCACAAAGTGATTGGCAATCGATGGTGCCCCCCAAGATTGCACTTACTTGTTTGGACGTCGGGGAAGTCGTGGCGGTGGCCTGACGATGTGGTGCGGTGACGCATTCGTGTGAGCTGTGGATGGGAGGTGGGTGGCGGTGGGGGGGGGAGAGACGACGAGGAAGAACATGGATCCTGTTGCTTTCTACGTGTGGTTGGAGACCCCAAGAGGAAGGTTTGAAGTAGTGCAGCAGTAAATTTCACTCAGTTATGAAACCAAGGTTATCGAACCAGTAGGAAATGAGAATTCCCTCGAGGTGTCAACGGCGCCAGGAATCTCGGTGGCGTGTAGTTGACGTGGAGGCTACACACAACACAATGAATGTATTTTGTCCCAACTCAACGGTGAGGGTGTAAATCTCACCGGCTTGCTTTAACAAAGGATTAAACGTATGTGTGGAAGAAAGATGTTTGTTTGCAGAAAGTATAAGGTTTACAGTTGGTGGTTTATCAGATTAAAGAGAAGGACCGGTGTCCACAGTTCACTAGTGGTGTCTTTCCATAAAAAATAATAATATTCATACGGGTAAACAAATTATGGCTCGGCAATTGATAGAATAATGAAGTGTATAATAATGCATATACCAAATTTATGATGTCTAGTGTGAGATTCATTTGGGTATTACAACAAAATACATAGACCGTTCCAACCGCATCTATGACTAATAATCCACCTTTCGGTTAGCGTCCACACCCCTTTCAGTTTTAAGTTGCATGCTACAGATTAGCTCCTTAAGCACTGTGTGTAAAGTAAGTATGTAGCATCATCCTTAGACAAAGTACTATTGTTTTATCCCTAATAGCAACAATACATCTACAACCTTAGAGCTAGCTGTCACCACCCCAGATTAAATAGAGACATGAACCTACTATCGATCATAAATACCCCCTCTTGGAGTCACAAGCATCTACTTGGCCAGAACATCTACTAGTAACAGAGAGCATGCAAGATCACTAAATAGCACATACATGATATATTATGAAGTAATAACTTTAGTATTCAATATTCATCGGATCCCAACAAACACAACATGAAGTATTACATAATGGTGATCTTGATCATGATAGGCAACTCACAAGATCTAAACATGATAGCACAAGAGGAGAAGACAACCATCTAGCTACTTCTATGGACACGTAGTGCAAGGGTGAACTACTCACGCATTAGCCCGGAGGCGGGCATGGGGACGTGGAGCCCTCCGGAGTCGATTCCTCCTCCCGGCAGGGTGCCGAGGAGAAGTTCTTATCTCTCCCGAATTGGTGTTGACGACGGCGGCGGCTCGGGACCATTGGAGGAAATAATGAACATCGTGCTAGGGTTTTTGTTTCGGGGGGTAAATATAGGCAAAAGGGCTAGGTCGGTGGAGGCGCGAGGGCCCCACACCACACGCTCGAGCAGCCCCACTTCCTGCCGCGCGAGCACGTGGTGGCGGCGCCTCGGCCTCCCAGTTCATTTCGTCTTCGGTGTTCTAGAACGTTCCCAAATAGTAATGGACTTCAGAAAAGAAATCGTCCGATTCCGAAAATATTTCCTTACGTACTTTTCTGAAACAAAAAATAGCAGAAAACAGGCAACTAGCACTGTGGCATCTTGTTAATAGGTTAGTCCCAGAAAATGCATAAATCTATATAAAATGCATATAAAACATGTCATAACTTGGTATTATATAGCATGGAACATAAGAAACTATAGATACATTGGAGACGTATCAACATCACCAAGCTTAGTTCTACTCGTCCCGAGTAGGCAAGAACGATAAAAGAATAATTTCTGAAGTGGCATGCTTTTACACAATCTTGATCACAATATAATGTAAGGCTCATGTTATGAATTAAGTGATTCATGGCAATGATCTATAGTTTGCCAACAAATAGATAAGGAGTAAACAAATACATCATACAAGTAAAAACTTTTCATGAATAGTACTTTCAAACAAGCATCGAAAAGATTTGAATAAGAGTTAAATCATAAAGATATATTATCTAAGTAAAACAGCATTGAAGCAACACAAAGGAAGATATTAGTTTCAGCATTGGCTTTCAAGTTTTGAACATGCATATCATATAGATAGTTGTCAACACAAAGAAATATAGCATGCGCAATAAGTAAGTATATAAGAATTGTTGCACACAGTTGACACAAGTGTTTGCTTCGGCGATAAAAAGAAGTAGGTAAACTGACTCAACATAAAGTAAAAGATAGGCCCTTTGCAGAGGGAAATAGAGATACAAGCATGTGCTAGAGCTTCTTATTTTATAGGTTTTTGAAATCATATAGAGCATAAAAGTAAGTTTTTTAGTGGTGTTTGTCGTTGTCAACCAGACTTTCTTAAGAGCGCCTCCCATGAAGGATGTTATTTCTACCCAAGGGCAGATCATCCCTCTTTCTCTTTTGTTTACACATGTAGTCTGAAACTAGTATCATTGCTTGGCTGATCAGATCAGGGCAAAAATGTGAAGAGAATGCAACAGTTAAAGTTGTAATTAATTGGGACTAGGGACCCCATTTGCCAGCTCTTTTTGCAAAGTTAATGGATAAGCGGTGTATATGCCACTAGTCCGGTTGGTCAAAGTCTGTCAAAAAGAAAATGACAAGGTTGATATCCGTAACACCATATACTTCCTCATGAGCTAATAAATATTGACACAAATAAGGGATAATAAGTTTTAAATTATCAGTAGCACATGAAGTATTTACTTGGAATGGCAGGAAATACCATGTAGTAGGTAGGTATGGTGGACACAAATGGCATGGGTTTTGGCTCAAGGATTTTGGATGCACGAGAAGCAATCCCTTTCAGTACAAGGCTTTGGCTAGCAAAGTTTGTTTGAAGCAAACACAAGTGTAACATCCCAAAATTTTGGAATGTTTAAAAATCACTAAAATTTAAAACATTTATTTCTGATAAAATCATTAAATGTCAAGAAAAGCTAAACAAAAATGATTATATTGAATTATACAAAAGTTTTAAGAATTTAATTGAAACAAGTAAAACCTTATTTTCAAACTTGAGATGATAAGCTAAAAATAAGTATTCTAAATACTTATTAACCCTAACACCATATTTGTAAAGTACCTTAAATTATTTTTGGTATGCCTATTTCAAATTGTTTTGTATAAGTTATTTAATTTCAAAACAATATATCTTGGGTTCTTGATAAACCCTAGATAAATATTTATAGTCACAAAACTATTTAGAACATTCTATATCCTTAAAATATAGCTTTGATTCAAGTGTTTGATTTTGAAATGGGTTTGGAAAGATCTAATTTAAACATTTGCATTTGTGAAAGTTTCTTAATTTTATTGAGACACAAATCTCTTAATTAAGAGTCTGTTTTAAATTCTACAAAAAATGTCAATCTATATTATTGGAAAATTTATAATTTGAAATGTGTTGAAAATATCAATTTGAATGTTTTAAAAAGAAAGACATGGTTTTTACAAAATTTAGGAATTGCTTTGAGGTAATTTGGATAAATAAAACAAAAAATAAAAAATAAATAAGAAAACAGAAAAGGGAAAAGAAAAGAATCGGAACAAAAAACATTAAATTGGCCGAGCACAACACCAACCCAGCCCGGCCTCTCACTCACCGACACTACGGCCCTACCAGTAAGGGGAGGTTATCCCTAACCTCCGGCTGCTCCACGACGCCCACAAGCTCAACGCGTCGCCCACTTCCCCCCCCCCCCCCCCCCCCCCGCTCGCCCGAGGCCAGAAACAGCGCCCCGCTTCCCTCCTTTAAATCTCCGAGACCCCGTACTCCTTTCCCCTCTCACGACCTTCGATTTTGTGCCCCTAGGTTGCCGCCAACGCCCGCCGGAGTAGCCACTGCCACCGCTGCAATTTCTTTAATTCCGGCAAGGTTTGCACTTCCTGGAACCCGAGACCCTCCGCAACCTCTTCCCCTCGTCCTAACTCATCGTCCTAATCCCTCCCGTGATTTTTAAAGCAGTAGAATCATCGGGTCGTTGCCCGACCTGAGTCGCCAGAGCCGCCTTGTCTCCATCCGCACCTCCACGAGTTTCCAGGAAGATTCCGGTGTCGCCGACACCTCCATCGTCTTCGCCGTGACCAGAGGAGCCTCACCGTCGCCTCCCATAGCCCGGAGGACATCCGTGGTGTCATCACCGTACACGCCCGAGCCGCGGCGCCGCCATCCTCCTCGCCTCCGGCGAAGTTCCGCCTCCAGGTAATGGCCAGCTCCTTAGGATCGTTTGATCTCCTGCAGATGGCTCGGATTAGATCACTTGATGAACCGGTATCGTCCAATCATAGCACGCCACGTCACCCAAGCCTTTCTCGATTTTTTTCCGAATTAAATTAAATGGCGATTTAGCAGAAAAGCCCATGTAACTTCAAAACATCATATCTTTTAGCCACAAATCCAAATTTGACAAACTTTATACCATTGTAAAGCCCTGGACCAGTGGAATCTTTTAGCACTGTCTAATTTCAAATTTGACTAGTTTAAATGAATTCAAATTTCAAATGGATGATTTGAGTAAATTTAACCTAAGTTCAATTTCATTAGTTCAAGAATTGCAAATAAATATTTTTAGAAAGCTTAGGATCTCACTAATAATGTTGCATTGTTAAAATTAATTTTTAGCAATTTTATTCCCATTTAAAAATTAGAAACCCTATTTGTATGTTTTTAACATAGTTTAAAATTCTGTTAACCTTAATAAATTGTTTTCCTGTACAAAAATGACACAAGTATTTTATTTTGACCAGAAGTAACAAAACTAAGTCCTATGACATTAATTTTTTTGTAAATTGAATTATGAGATAAGAATTGACTATAAACTAAATGAAAACAACTATTGATGAATACATTATTGTGTTGTTTGCTTTTATGTGTTATGGGTTTATTGGAATTGTGTGTTTATTGTATTTCTCTTTCATCATATAGATTGAACGAAGTGAAACGTTCTTCGTTGAACAGAGTGTGAGAAACGATAACTTTCAAAGGCAAGTGACACTCATAAACCACCTGTTATTTTCACTATATGCATAGTAGTATTTTCTATAGTATGCATATTAGGAATTGTGTGCAGTTATTATTTTATGCGATGCCCCTATGTAGTATTTAGTTATCCCCCACCCTGAGCTTAGTAGCAAGAACACTTAGTTGGATGCTTAGCAAAGCAATGAAAAATGTTTTGATTTGTTGGATAGTTAAAAATTAATGAAGTTAATTAATGAACTACCTGGGTGCTGGTTGGAGAACCATGGTGGGTGGCTACTCATGGGGGTCCATGTCTATGTTTCATGTCTATGGTAATTACCCTTGGTGGAAGCACACAATTGTGGAAAGTCACCCATGCTCAGAGAGATTGTAGACGGGCCTTGTTTATTATCTTATAGTGCAACCACTGGTCATATGGGCTCTATCTTGACCATACATGTTGTTAGACCCCGATCCGTCGTGACCAGCAGATGTAGGGGGTTGATAAGTTGGTTCGGGTCACGCGTTGTGACTCGGGGAATTACTTCGAAAGGGTCTCGTCTCGGTCTTCTCTTTTCCATTTCGTAATTGGGTGACATTGACGAGGGAATGATTGGGTCTTGTGGTGAAAGTGCACACCCTCTCGAGAGTAAAAACTAAGTATACTTAGCTGTGTCCCCGGTTATGGACATTTGAGCAACTAGACAGGGGAGATGTTGAAGATCTCCTCATCCCAAATTCTTTAATAAAATTAGGTGGGGAACAAGGGTTTGGGAGAGCTCACCGCTTTCTATCGGTCGTGCTCGTTGTGAGTTGTTTTCAAAGTTGTTCACCATTTTTTATCGGTGGTACTCTTTGTTGTCAAAGGTGTTCACTATTTCCTATCAGTGGTACCCTTTGTCTAAGATGAAAAGCTGTTTTATAAATGATAGGACAAAACTGGCTTTGTGCAAATCAGCCTCAAACTCCACCGAGCCAAATATGCATGTAGATATAGTCTTAGTAATTTTCCTTTAAAGTGTCATCTTGCCACCACAATTCAATTGTGCTGACCCAATATAGTTTTGGGCTGCAACTCACCATTGCAGGATCCTCTGGCGAGGAGTAAGGATTGTTAGGGTCACGAGTCTCCAACTAACATGCCTTGCCTGTGGCACATGATGAAGATGGAGCTCACTTATCTATTTGCTTTCCGTTGTGTGTTCATTTCCGTTTGAGCTAGCCATGGGCTATGCACCTTGTATCGAACCCTTTTATTTCTGGATCATCGTGTAATGAATATTGATGCAATGTTATGGTATTTCATCTTAAACTGTGTGTGCTAGCAAGTCGATCCAGCTAGTCGCTACCTTATAATAAGGAGGGCCTTTACAACAAGTATAAGGTATGACAACAAGACATATATAACAACATATTGCAAGCATTATAAAAGTCTATATTGTCTTCCTTTTTGTTCAGACACTTTAACTAGAAAATATCTTGACCTTAGAGATACCAATCATGCAAACCAAATTTAGCAAGTTTTACGGTAGTTCCTCACTAATAGTTTTTACTACATGATGTAAAAGCTTAAACATGATCTACTTGAGAGCTGAAAACAATTGCAAAGCACCACAACATACAAGATAACAATCCATAAGAGCATGTATATCTTTCTTTATACCATCTACCATATTTAGCATTTTCTGTTTCCAACCAAACACCAATCAACTTATTTCAAAAGATAAAACTCTCCAAGTATTTAAACAATGAGATATGAGAGTATGATATAACAAAGCTAACAGCTCTAGCAAGAGATGCATGAAAAACAAGAGCTAGAAAGCATTTCAGTAGCTAGAAAAGAATACTCAACAAATATAAGTGAAGAATATGAGTATTCATAAGAAAAAGCGGAGCGTGTCTCTCTCCCACACAAAAGAACTATAGGATCCATTTTATTCAGAAAATGAAAATAACAAAAACAAAAATAAAACAAACATGCGCTTCAAGAAAAGCACATAAGATGTGACGGAATTAAAATATAGTTTCACTAGAAAGGACTTGATAGTTTTTTTATGAAGAACGGGATGCCTTGGGCATCCCCAAGCTTTGACGCTTGAGTCTTCTTCAAATATGTTGTGGGTGAACCACCGGGGCATCCCCAAGCTTTGGCTTTACTATCTTCCTGATCACATCATATCATCCTTCTCTCTTGACCCTTGAAAACTTACTCTGTCGGAGAGTGACTCCCAGGAAACAGGGATAGTCACACTTTACAGAGAGTGTTCGAACGGGGACTGAACGCGGAGGTCAAGCAACCCTCAAGAGGCACGACGACGGTGCTCATCGAGCTTAAAGAGTAACAACACGACAGAGAAAGACACCGGCCTGTACCCAGGTTCACGACCCTCTTGAGGAGGTAACACCGTTACTCCTGGTTGTATGTATTGCACTGCAGAGGATTACAATACGATGAGCTTGCCGAGGGCTCTCTTTTGGCAGTGCGGAGCTCAAAGAGGGAAGCTAGGATCTTCTTCCTGCTCGAGCCACTTGTCTATCCTATGGTCTTGACTGGTGTTCAAGAGCTCAACTGATCGATCATTTTCTACGGAGGTGCTCCCACTTCTTTTATAGGCGCTCCGGGCCTCATCCCTGCGCTCTGTGCAGAGGATGGGTTCCCACATGGCGATCAGACGAAGGAGTGGGGTGCACCGCAGCAGAGGATGTCCATGGACTCGGTCCATCCGTTCAAAAGCTTGCCTTAGTGGCCGGTAAACCACCGTCCACGGATGACGGCTAGCTGGTGCCGCAGAGGTCGCGGGGGAGCCCATGGTGACGTTGTCGTTGGAGCGTTGCGCCGTCCAGCCGCTTTATCACCAAAGGGGAAAGCTTCGTAGTCCGGCACGGGCGGCGCAGATTTGTTGACTCCTTTAATCACCGGAATGGCAACTGCGGCGCCTTCGTCATCGCGAGCAGACGCGTGCGTCACTCTGCCGCTGCTATAGAGGCCATGTGCGCTCTGAAGTGGTTGCTTCGTAGTGAAGTATCTCCATAGGGCCTTGGTGGCCTTGTGGAGAGATTCACGTTCACATCTCTCCAGGGGAAGAGAGGCTTGTAGAGTAGTCGTTCTGGGAGTAGCCTCTTCAAACCCTGTCGAGGAGGTTCCTCTCAAGAGTCTCTCAAAGCGCTGGCTTGGTCCTTAGTCGTTTCTTGGATACTATCACGTGCGAGGGCTGTGGAGAGTGGGCTCTACACACCCTGGTCCCCACTAGGCCGATAGTAGCCCCCGGGCCCAAGACGGGCGCGGCGAAGCCCATGCACTCAGACGAAGCGTCGTGGGCCCAAAGTGTCCGACCGGACCGAGACACGCGTCGCGCGGTTACGTTGTTGCAAAGACACGATCTCTGGGGCGTGCGTTGTGGGGGGTCCCACCACGCCCCGGTAACTGCTCAGACAAGACATAAAGCGTGCGTCGTGGAGACGTTACTGCTCTCACTCTGCGCCTCCAATCCTTCGACTTTTCCTTCTTCACCTGCGCACTCCGGCGAACTCTGCTTCCTTCCGCGCTTCTCCATGCTTCTCCGTGCTCTCTCCTATTCCGGCAATGAGTCCTACCAAGGGCAAGGTGGCGATGGCGAGGTCCAGCGCAGACGCGCCGGGGGAGGCCGTGGTCGGCGCAGCGCTGCTCGGGGAACAGTACAACGACGCGGCACTGGACAAGATCTAGCATTTGGTCGCGGGGTCGACCAACGAGCATGGAGCTAGTGCTCTCCGGGCCGCGAATCTCGGGCGACTCCCGAAGGGGTTTTTCCCCACTTTCCTCCAAACCGTCACCGCCGGGCTGGTGCCTTCGTATTCGCCCTTATTGGAGGCGATCTTGGAGTTCTACCAGATCCAACTCCTTCATCTCCACCCCAATTCCATCTTGACCCTCTCCATCTTCGCCAACCTCTACGAAGCCTACTTGGGCGTCCACCCCTAGGTGGCCCTCTTTCGGAGCTTCTACGCGCTCCGGAGCTCCGCGACCCTCGAGCGGTCATGATGCGTCTCCTTTCGCATCGTGGACGGCATGGGGGAATCTACATCCCTATGTCGTGGAACGGGGACAAGCCCGTCATGGCGGTGGTGAAGAAGGTGGACGATATCCGACAGAGGTGGTTCCTCATCGGCGTCAAGTCGCCATGCACCTTCCTCGACGTTCCGGAGGCGCCGCCGGTGAAGAACTCCCACTGGGGCAAGTCTGTTTTCCGCTGCCTGAAGTATCTCCAGGAGGAGGGCCTCACAGGGCAGATGGTCATGGAGGACTTCGTTAGGCGCCGCATCGCTCCGCTTCAACCGCACAAGAAGCCGATGTGGATGTACTCAGGCCTTACACACCCGATGTGGCTCCATCCTTGTGACAACCACCCTGAAGTTGTCGCCACCATCATGGGCGTCCTCTTCATCAACCCGGACGTGCCGGTGGTGGTTGCGGCGGCGCTGAGGCCTCTTCATCAATTCTCCATGAGCCAGCGGCTGGATATCCTAGAGGGGATGCCGGCATTCACCCCGATGGGCCTAGCGGGGGAGGAGAAAGAAGTGGCCGCGCCTGTGGCGCAAGACGCGGGGGCCACGGAATCGCCCTCCGCTTCGGGAGCCGGACCAGGTGGCGAGGAGGCCAGGGCGAACCCCTCAACCGGAGAGGCGACTTCGTCAAGGGCCGTGCCCCTTGCCAAAGAAATTTTCGAGGTCTCGTCACGCGATGACGAGTCCTTCAGGGTGGCGCCATCGCGCCTTGTGGAGGAGGAGGACAAAGATACCGTGGCAGGGCGGCGAGAGCCCTAGTCCAATGCGGCGTCGACAAGCCTGTGGCGAGGCCGTCCGACGTCCCCCTCAAGAGGAAAGCAGAGGCGCCTCCCGAGGGATCTGGCGCCAAGGACAAACTATCGTGGCGCTCGCCAACTTGGCGTGGGTGGACACCCACGCCTAGCAAGCTGAGTAAATATCTTGACTCCAATCGCCTGTTTCTTAGTTTCCCTTTCTCCACTCTTTTCTGATGGTTCTTCTTGTTGTTTGTCAGTGACTTGGTGCCTGCGAAGCGTCGCAGGCTTCGCAAGGCTGCCGATGAAAAGAGGGCCGCGGCGGAGGCCATGGCTGACGAGGCCATGAGGCATGTGGTAGTGGACACCGCAGGCCCTACTGGGAGATGCCTTAGGCGGAGGCGACAGCTCCGCCTCCCGAGGGGAACAACCCTGAGGAGCAAGAGGAGAGGGTGCCAACTCCTCCTCGCGCGCTTACCCTGCCTCGCGTGCAAACTCTACGTCGCGCCCAGACTCCACCTCCTCGCGCGCTTACCCTGAATATTTTGGAATGTTCAAAAATCACTAAAATTTAAAACTTTGTTTTGATTAAAATAAAATATTAAAATGCATAAGAAAACTAACTATAAAAGACTTCAACCAATTTTGAAAAAGTCTATTATTTCAAAATTCCCAATGTGTCATTATTTTCAAAAGTTATTTCCAATTAAACATTACATTATCCATTGTATTTCAAAAACCTTAATATGTAATTTGACAAATGTTTTATAAGCTTCAAACCATTTTATTCTAATAAAATAGTTTACTTATAAATAATTGATTTCAACCACTTAGCCATATCTATTCATAAATTCAAGACTATTAAAATGGTATAATTGCCAAATGGTTTTCACTCTTTTAACTAAGTTCAAAATATAGTTTGGAAATTATAAGCCTATAGTTTATAATTTTAAAACTTCAATAATGAATTATCCAAATAAACATCTCATTTGCTTAAATGAATTTCATTTATTTTCAAAGCATGAAATGATTAATATATTCTAAATAAGGAATGAATTAAAACTAAAATCTTTTCCAAAGTTGTTATGAAGTTTCAATTGACTTATCTTAATATAAAATATAATGGTGCATAAATTATTTTGAATTAAAATGAATACATTTTTTTCCCTTTTTATTTTCATATAGTATGTGTTATGTTATTTAGTATTATACTAAAGCCAGAAATGAATTTAGTATTTGAAAAGGAGTTTAAATGACTTAAATTCAAACATATTGGAATGTGGGTATTTTACAAATTTTATTTAGCCACAAGAAAATTTAATTAGGATATAATTTCAAATTTGACTTTAAGTGTCACTTTTGTATTTAATCAATATTTCAAAATATTATTTTTAAAAAATGTTCAAAACATACCCACAACTGGTTTAACACAAAGATATTGTTTCTACAAACTTTTAGAAATTTATTTGACATCATTTGGAGTCTTAAATCAAAAGATATGAAATAAATAAGAAAAACCAGAAAATAGAAAAAAGAAAAGAAAAAATGATGACGTCATCGATGACATCATCGTCTTCAAGCTCAGCACGGACGAAAATAACTCCCATGTCCATTGATTTAGGCGTTTCTTCCCGAATTGATTCCCGACGTTTTAAAGCTCCAATTGATGTGCGGTTTCTTCCTGCTTAAAGCCCGTTGCCTCCTCCATCTTTTGCCCCTAAAAGCCCTCTCCGAAACGCCTCGAGGCTGGAGAATTTGCTCGCCGGAGACGCCTACCGCCGCTGTCGGTTTCTTCATTTCCGGCGAGAGGAAGCCACCTCAATCTCCGAGACCACGCTCATTCTACTCCCCACCCAATTGCACACCACACCAACGTCCTCGGCGAGTTTTATCGCGACCAAATTGTGCGGGGCGAGCAATACCCGAGACACCGGCACCGCCGCACCTCCGGCCGCTTCTCCAAGCCGTCTCGGGAAGCGCTGCTCGACGCAGACCCCTCCACCATCCTCTTCGAGACGCGCCGTACGCGTTGCCGCCTCCTATTCAACCGGGGAGTTTCCAAATCTCCATCGCCGTGCTCAACTGAAGCTTCACCGCCGCCGTCTCCAACGCCGGCGAGGAATTGCACGCGAAGAAGAGAGCCCACGCCACCGACGACCACGCCATCTTCTCCGCCGCGACCTTCCACGCCTCTAAGTCGTCTCCCTCTCGTACGGGAGCCACCGAAGCATCGACCGCATCTACTCCCGAGCGCCGGCGCCGCCGTCTTCTTCCTCTCAGGCGAACTTCTCTAGCGAGGTAAGAAACTCGCGCCCAGATCCGTCCGATCGAAATCCAACGCCTCAGATTAGATCCCAATTTGAACCGGTTCGGGCCAATAAGATCACGCCACGTGTCTGCCGCGTCAGCGCCCAGTCAACGCACAGTCAGTGCCACGTCGTGCCTAGTCAGCGCTGACGTGGAAAATGAATTTCTCGAATTTAATTAATTTGGCAGTTTTGCAGAAAAGACCCTACATATTAGTTTTATCATATCTTTTTCTCTGTTTATCCAAATTCAAATATTTTTATATATTTGGAAAGCTCTCAACATGTAGAATATTATGGATCTGCCAATATTCAAATTTGACTTTGTTTAAAATATTCAAATTTCAAATGGTGAAATTGAGTATTTCTGTCATAACTTTAAATCTGTAAATTCAAAAATTGCAAATAAAATTGTTTTAGAAACTTTGGAATATTTGTAAATTGATGCCACTGCTATAAAATATTTTTGAGTAATATTTGAATGAATTCATAGTTATATATTTAATTTGAATAGTTTGAGTATTTTCAACATAACTATTAATAGAAATATTAATTTTGATTAAATCAAATTGCAATAAATTTAATTAAATCACCTCTGGCTATTAACACCATTTATAAAAATTGTGTTATAAAATATAAATCACGTAAAACTTTAATCTATATGTTTTCCTTTTATTATGTTTGCAAAATTAGAAAATTGCAATTATAACTTTATGCATACTTTATAAATATCACAAAAATTAGTATTATGTTTCTTGTGATTTAAAATTGCATAGCATATTTTATCTTATAGTTATATTTCCCATAAGGAAAACTCCTCCCCCATTTTCTCTAAGTTAGGATTATTCTCAAACTTAGTATTTTGGTAAAAATGCTATGCACTAGACACTTAGGATTTTCAACATGGAGCAAGAAGGTCAACGAAGGACTTAGCCAAAACAAGACTTCAGAAGTACCTTCAAGGAGCAGAAGCACTTAGAAGAAAATCAAGAAGAAGTTCATGAAGACCAACCAGCAATATTATCTAAGTCTTGCTTCCTCTCTCTTTCTTTTCTCCCTTCTTCTCTGAGACTTCGTGAAGACTAAGTTAAATCCAATGACCAGCCTAGGTGATACAAAAATCATCAAGTCTGAAGATTATTCAAGTCTACCAAGAATTAAATCAAGACATCACCTAGAAGAAAGTTACAAGTCTGGAGATGAAGCCTGGAGGACAACTACAATCGTCCTTCTTGATCACCTTAAAACTTAGTCCAACTTCTAACCTTAATCCTTAGTCAATGGACCAACCTACTTGCCTTGCATTAACTTAAAAGATTTTTCATGGCATAACATGCATTTCTAGTCCTTAGAAATAATTTGCATATTATGAAACTTGTTTGTATGTGTTGTGTGGTTCTGTTTTATGATTGAGTATTGTTGTTTGCTATTACTGTTTAGATTAAACAGAGAGCGAACGTTCGTTGTTGAAAAGAGTTTGTGAACAACGACAACATTCAAAGGCAAGTGGCACACCTCATAAACTTCCTAAGTATTTTCTATGCATTACTTAGTGTATTTTTATATGCATGTGTAGGATAGTATTGCTATGCTAAACCTGTGTAGAATTCCCTTACTCCTGTGTCTAGGTTCCTATATCATACTTAGCAGAAATATTGATGCTATGCAATTGATGAAAAGTTTTACAAACTATTAAGTGGCTACTCGGGGCTGTGCTCATGGTTGTCGTCGCCTAGGATGAATTTCTATTCTACTTAGGGCCGTGAGCATGGTGGTTGTCAACCTGGGAGTACACATCCACTAAGTTAATGAAACACCTGGGTGGATTGGTTGAATGGTTTATGTTGAGTGGCTACTCAGGACTGTGCTTGTGGTTGTCTTTGCCTAAGGTAGTTTCTACTATACTTGGGGCCATGAGCATGGGGGTTGTCAACCTGAGAGTGCACTTGTGGATGGCCACCCAGGGAACAGAGGAATCTGAAGAACTCTGAGTGACGATTGCTTCTCGTGCAATCTTTTGACAATGGCTCTGTCTAGAATAATTAAGTTGTGAGGGTGCAACCTGTCAGCTTGACAAGCAGATGTAGGGGGATGATAGGTGGAACGGGTCTTGCTAGTATGGTTGCATTCTTCTTCTGAAAGTTCTTGTCTCAATTCTCTCCTTTCCTTAATACACTCCGCGTGTATAGGATTTCTCGGACAAATTGAGTCTAAAGGTGAAAGTGCACAACCTCTGCAGAGTGTAAAACTAAGTACTTAGCCGTGTCCCCAGTACGGACAATTTGAGCAGCTGATCACGGACGTCAACGGAGGATTCCACCATTCCAACTTCAGAAATAAAACTTGATGGGTGAACAAGGGAAGATGAGATTTATGGTTTTCATGCCATACTTGTCTTGATTTGAAGAAAGTGTTTTACAAAAAGATAGGAAAAATTGGCTTTATGCAAAATAGCCTTGAACTCCACCAGCCAAATATGCATATAGGCTTTAGAGTTATTCCATTAAGTGTCCACCATAGTGTCACTTGCCAGACTCCATTTTTAATGGAATCTGACCCACGTTGTTGCAATATTTTTCTTATTGCAGATTGTTCAGATGACGAGTGAGGTTTCGTTTATAGGTTTCGAGTCTACAACCAACATATTTTCGCCTGTGGCAGCATGAATGTGATAGAGACTCACTGCTACTATATTTCCGTTGTGTACTTTTTCAATGCTAGCTTTATGCTATGCAACTTGTATCGAATTTTTTGTAAGACTGGATCATCGATATAATAAAATTGATACTTTGTTGTGATATTACATCGTAAACTGTGTGTGCAAACGAATCGATCCAGGGATTTGCACTATACACAGGTATCTGCCTTATTTAAAGTGCAGGTACGCTACAGATGGTATCAGAGCACTGTGTTGCCTGTAGGTTCGAAACCCTAGGTTTGGATAGAAATAGGATTTGACCATAGGATTCAAAATCTATTTTATGCAGTTTTCTGAAAACAAAACTTTTTATTTTGTCTTCCTCATACTCTCATCTACTATCAACCTTCTGAAAACATCTTATTTTTTTCTAGATGACCATGTTCTTATAGTCTAAGTCTGATTCTGCTGCTTCATATGGAAAAGCTACGATGCAACATAAAGTTCTACATGCATGAAAGACCACTGAAGAACCAGGATACGACCAACACTTCGAAGATATCCATAAAGGTTGAACAAGAACTTGAAGCACTTGCGAAGGAAGTAGATGTGACCACCACCTAAATAGAATGACGATATCGTGTTAGTGTATTGATCATATCAACTCGACTATATGACAATACTAGATTGTTTGTTTGTTGTGAACCTTGTTGCTTCATGTTTGTTAGATGTTGATTGATTATGTTATAGATGGGTTGCCTTGTTTTGTTTTATTGAACTAGGATTCCTCCATAGTAAAATTCAACTCATTGCTTTCTAAACCAACCAGATGTCTCACCCAAATACCAACACCAATGTTTTGCATACAACTATGCAACTACTATTTGAGAACCAGAGTCAGTTGTGGAATTTGATCAATGATCAACTGGCAAAGATTGATCAAAACCATAGTGTTTTTGAAGAGGACCTTATGACCAAACCAAAGGTATGCAAAACTTGCGGAGAGATAGGACATACGTCCAAAGAATGTTCTGATGAGTGGCCCCATGGTCATACCAGACATCTAGTTAAAGGATGCCCACAAGTCAGGTTACTTGCTTCCCGTGTGAAGGAACAAATCATGTCCCAATACAGTGTCAATTTTATCCCTTGGTGCAACAAGTTATCCAGCAAACCAAGCAAGGAATGCAACAGTCTCTCATGAAGACCCTGGAGGAACAAGGACAAAAGCTTAAATCCAAGAAATTTCTTAGCCACATAAGTTGCTACACGTGCAAAGATAAGGGACATTACGCTGATAAGTGCCCTGAGTGGAAGAAGGATAAATCTCTCCAAGGATCGAGTAGAAAACGTAAAGTACTATAACTTGCCGTATCACCACATACCATTACATTTTAAATAGTAGTACACTCTACATCAGAAAAATAAACAAGATTAAACAAAGTTCCTAGACTGACCACAAAAATTTCTTTTAAGGGTGGTAGCCACCTAGATAATTCTAACCCAGCTGCCTGAAACCCAGAGATCCCAAACCATCTTTCTTTCGAGCCTCCCCAATCAGAAAATTCATCCCCTGCTATTTTCCAGTTTCCATGTCAGAAATTTCATTTCTCAAAACATCCCGAGTTATCAGAATCATTCAAGCATTTGCTTTGTCTTTCTAGCCTCTCCGAATCTCGGGGACGAGATTCCTTTTAAGGGTGGTAGTCTGTAACATCCCAATATTTTGGAATGTTCAAAAATCACTAAAATTTAAAACTTTGTTTTGATTAAAATAAAATATTAAAATGCATAACAAAACTAACTATAAAAGACTTCAACCAATTTTGAAAAAGTCTATTATTTCAAAATTCCCAATGTGTCATTATTTTCAAAAATTATTTCCAATTAAACATTACATTATCCATTGTATTTTAAAAACCTTAATATGTAATTTGACAAATGTTTTATAAGCTTCAAACCATTTTATTCTTATAAAATAGTTTACTTATAAATAATTGATTTCAACCACTTAGCCATATCTATTCATAAATTCAAGACTATTAAAATGGTATAATTGCCAAATGGTTTTCACTGTTTTAACTAAGTTCAAAATATAGTTTGGAAATTATAAGCCTATAGTTTATAACTTTAAAACTTCAATAATGAATTATCCAAATAAACATCTCCTTTGCTTAAATGAATTTCATTTATTTTCAAAGCATGAAATGATTAATATATTCTAAATAAGGAATGAATTAAAACTAAAATCTTTTCCAAAGTTGTTATGAAGTTTCAATTGAATTATCTTAATACAAAATATAATGGTGCATAAATTATTTTGAATTAAAATGAATACATTTTTTCCCTTTTTATTTTCAAATAGTATGTGTTATGTTATTTAGTATTATACTAAAGACAAAAATGAATTTAGTATTTGAAAATGAGTTTAAATGACATAAATTCAAACATATTGGAATGTGGGTATTTTACAAATTTTATTTAGCCACAAGAAAATTTAATTAGGATATAATTTCAAATTTGACTTTAAGTGTCACTTTTGTATTTAATCAATGTTTCAAAATATTATTTTTAAAAAATGTTCAAAACATACCCACAACTGGTTTAACACAAAGATATTGTTTTTACAAACTTTTAGAAATTTATTTGACATCATTTGGAGTCTTAAATCAAAAGATATGAAATAAATAAGAAAAACCAGAAAATAGAAAAAAGAAAAGAAAAATGGATGACGTCATCGATGACATCATCGTCTTCAAGCTCAGCACGGACGGAAATAACTCCCATGTCCATTGATTTAGGCGTTTCTTCACGAATTGATTCCCGACGTTTTAAAGCTCCAATTGATGTGCCGTTTCTTCCTGCTTAAAGCCCGTGGCCTCCTCCATCTTTTGCCCCTAAAAGCCCTCTCCGAAACGCCTCGAGGCTGGAGAATTTGCTCGCCGGAGCCGCCTACCGCCGCCGTCGGTTTCTTCATTTCCGGCGAGAGGAAGCCACCTCAATCTCCGAGACCACGCTCATTCTACTCCCCACCCAATTGCACACCACACCAACGTCCTCGGCGAGTTTTATCGCGACCAAATTGTGCGGGGCGAGCAATACCCGAGACACCGGCACCGCCGCACCTCCGGCCGCTTCTCCAAGCCGTCTCGGGAAGCGTTGCTCGACGCAGACCCCTCCACCATCCTCTTCGAGACGCGCCGTACGCGTTGTCGCCTCCTATTCAACCGGGGAGTTTCCAAATCGCCATCGCTGTGCTCAACTGAAGCTTCACCGGCGCCGTCTCCAACGCAGGCGAGGAATTGCACGCGAAGGAGAGAGCCCGCGCCACCGACGACCACGCCATCTTCTCCGCCGCGACCTTCCACGCCTCTAAGTCGTCTCCCTCTCGTCCGGGAGCCACCGGAGCATCGACCGCATCTACTCCCCAGCGCTGGCGCCACCGTCTTCTTCCTCTCCGGCGAACTTCTCCGGCGAGGTAAGAAACTCGCGCCCAGATCCGTCCGATCGAAATCCAACGCCTCAGATTAGATCCCAATTTGAACCGGTTCGGGCCAATAAGATCACGCCACGTGTCTGCCGCGTCAGTGCCCAGTCAACGCACAGTCAGCGCCACGTCGTGCCTAGTCAGCGCTAACGTGGAAAATGAATTTCTCGAATTTAATTAATTTGGCAGTTTTGCAGAAAAGACCCTACACATTAGTTTTATCATATCCTTTTCTCTGTTTATCCAAATTCAAATATTTTTATATATTTGGAAAGCTCTCAACATGTAGAATATTATGGATCTGCCAATATTCAAATTTGACTTAGTTTAAAATATTCAAATTTCAAATGGTGAAATTGAGTATTTTTGTCATAACTTTAAATCTGTAAATTCAAAAATTGCAAATAAAATTGTTTTAGAATCTTTGGAATATTTGTAAATTGATGCCACTGCTATAAAATATTTTTGAGTAATATTCGAATGAATTCATAGTTATATATTTAATTTGAATAGTTTGAGTATTTTCAACATAACTATTAATAGAAATATTAATTTTGATTAAATCAAATTGCAATAAATTTAATTAAATCACCTCTGGCTATTAACACCATTTATAAAAATTGTGTTATAAAATATAAATCACGTAAAACTTTAATCTATTTGTTTTCCTTTTATTATGTTTGCAAAATTAGAAAATTGCAATTATAACTTTATGCATACTTTATAAATATCACAAAAATTAGTATTATGTTTCTTGTGATTTAAAATTGCATAGCATATTTTATCTTATAGTTATATTTCCCATAAGGAAAACTCCTCCCCCATTTTCTCTAAGTTAAGATTATTTTCAAACTTAGTATTTTGGTAAAAGTGCTATGCACTAGACACTTAGGATTTTCAACATGGAGCAAGAAGGTCAACGAAGGACTTAGCCAAAACAAGACTTCAGAAGTACCTTCAAGGAGCAGAAGCACTTAGAAGAAAATCAAGAAGAAGTTCATGAAGACCAACCAGCAATATTGTCTAAGTCTTGCTTCCTCTCTCTTTCTTTTCTCCCTTCTTCTCTGAGACTTCGTGAAGACTAAGTTAAATCCAATGACCAGCCTAGGTGATACAAAAATCATCAAGTCTGAAGATTATTCAAGTCTACCAAGAATTAAATCAAGACATCACCTAGAAGAAAGTTACAAGTCTGGAGATGAAGCCTGGAGGACAACTACAATCGTCCTTCTTGATCACCTTAAAACTTAGTCCAACTTCTAACCTTAATCCTTAGTCAATGGACCAACCTACTTGCCTTGCATTAACTTAAAAGATTTTTCATGGCATAACATGCATTTCTAGTCCTTAGAAATAATTTGCATATTATGAAACTTGTTTGTATGTGTTGTGTGGTTCTGTTTTATGATTGAGTATTGTTGTTTGCTATTACTGTTTAGATTAAACAGAGAGCGAACGTTCGTTGTTGAAAAGAGTTTGTGAACAACGACAACATTCAAAGGCAAGTGGCACACCTCATAAACTTCCTAAGTATTTTCTATGCATTACTTAGTGTATTTTTATATGCATGTGTAGGATAGTATTGCTATGCTAAACCTGTGTAGAATTCCCTTACTCCTGTGTCTAGGTTCCTATATCATACTTAGTAGAAATATTGATGCTATGCAATTGATGAAAAGTTTTACAAACTATTAAGTGGCTACTCGGGGCTGTGCTCATGGTTGTCGTCGCCTAGGATGAATTTCTATTCTACTTAGGGCCGTGAGCATGGTGGTTGTCAACCTGGGAGTACACATCCACTAAGTTTATGAAACACCTGGGTGGATTGGTTGAATGGTTTATGTTGAGTGGCTACTCAGGACTGTGCTTGTGGTTGTCTTTGCCTAAGGTAGTTTCTACTATACTTGGGGCCATGAGCATGGGGGTTGTCAACCTGAGAGTGCATTTGTGGATGGCCACCCAGGGAACAGAGGAATCTGAAGAACTCCGAGTGACGATTGCTTCTCGTGCAACCTTTTGACAATGGGCTCTGTCTAGAATAATTAAGTTGTGAGGGTGCAACCTGTCAGCTTGACAAGCAGATGTAGGGGGATGATAGGTGGAACGGGTCTTGCTAGTATGGTTGCATTCTTCTTCTGAAAGTTCTTGTCTCAATTCTCTCCTTTCCTTAATACACTCCGCGTGTATAGGATTTCTCGGACAAATTGAGTCTAAAGGTGAAAGTGCACAACCTCTGCAGAGTGTAAAACTAAGTTCTTAGCCGTGTCCCCGGTACGGACAATTTGAGCAGCTGATCACGGACGTCAACGGAGGATTCCACCTTTCCAACTTCAGAAATAAAACTTGATGGGTGAACAAGGGAAGATGAGATTTATGGTTTTCATGCCATACTTGTCTTGATTTGAAGAAAGTGTTTTACAAAAAGATAGGAAAAATTGGCTTTATGCAAAATAGCCTTGAACTCCACCAGCCAAATATGCATATAGGCTTTAGAGTTATTCCATTAAGTGTCCACCATAGTGTCACTTGCCAGACTCCATTTTTAATGGAATCTGACCCACGTTGTTGCAATATTTTTCTTATTGCATATTGTTCAGATGACGAGTGAGGTTTCGTTTATAGGTTTCGAGTCTACAACCAACATGTTTTCGCCTGTGGCAGCATGAAAGTGATAGAGACTCACTGCTACTATATTTCCGTTGTGTACTTTTTCAATGCTAGCTTTATGCTATGCAACTTGTATCGAATTTTTTGTAAGACTGGATCATCGATATAATAAAATTGATACTTTGTTGTGATATTACATCGTAAACTGTGTGTGCAAACGAATCGATCCAGGGATTTGCACTATACACAGGTATCTGCCTTATTTAAAGTGCAGGTACGCTACAGATGGTATCAGAGCACTGTGTTGCCTGTAGGTTCGAAACCCTAGGTTTGGATAGAAATAGGATTTGACCATAGGATTCAAAATCTATTTTATGCAGTTTTCTGAAAACAAAACTTTTTATTTTGTCTTCCTCATACTCTCATCTACTATCAACCTTCTGAAAACATCTTTTTTTTTCTAGATGACCATGTTCTTATAGTCTAAGTCTGAATCTGCTGCTTCATATGGAAAAGCTACGATGCAACATAAAGTTCTACATGCATGAAAGACCACTGAAGAACCAGGATACGACCAACACTTCGAAGATATCCATAAAGGTTGAACAAGAACTTGAAGCACTTGCGAAGGAAGTAGATGTGACCACCACCTAAATAGAATGACGATATCGTGTTAGTGTATTGATCATATCAACTCGGCTATATGACAATACTAGATTGTTTGTTTGTTGTGAACCTTGTTGCTTCATGTTTGTTAGATGTTGATTGATTATGTTATAGATGGGTTCCCTTGTTTTGTTTTATTGAACTAGGATTCCTCCATAGTAAAATTCAACTCATTGCTTTCTAAACCAACCAGATGTCTCACCCAAATACCAACACCAATGTTTTGCATACAACTATGCAACTACTATTTGAGAACCAGAGTCAGCTGTGGAATTTGATCAATGATCAACTGCCAAAGATTGATCAAAACCATAGTGTTTTGAAGAGGACCTTATGACCAAACCAAAGGTATGCAAAACTTGCGGAGAGATAGGACATACGTCCAAAGAATGTTCTGATGAGTGGCCCCATGGTCATACCAGACATCTAGTTAAAGGATGCCCACAAGTCAGGTTACTTGCTTCCTGTGTGAAGGAACAAATCATGTCCCAATACAGTGTCAACTTTATCCCTTGGTGCAACAAGTTATCCAGCAAACCAAGCAAGGAATGCAACAGTCTCTCATGAAGACCCTGGAGGAACAAGGACAAAAGCTTAAATCCAAGAAAGTTCTTAGCCACATAAGTTGCTACACGTGCAAAGATAAGGGACATTACGCTGATAAGTGCCCTGAGTGGAAGAAGGATAAATCTCTCCAAGGACCGAGTGGAAAACGTAAAGTACTATAACTTGCCGTATCACCACATAACATTACATTTTAAATAGTAGTACACTCTACATCAGAAAAATAAACAAGATTAAACAAAGTTCCTAGACTGACCACAAAAATTTCTTTTAAGGGTGGTAGCCACCCAGATAATTCTTACCCAGCTGCCTGAAACCCAGAGATCCCAAACCATCTTTCTTTCGAGCCTCCCCAATCAGAAAATTCATCCCCTGCTAGTTTCCAGTTTCCATGTCAGAAATTTCATTTCTCAAAACATCCCGAGTTATCAGAATCATTCAAGCATTTGCTTTGTCTTTCTAGCCTCTCCGAATCTCGGGGACGAGATTCCTTTTAAGGGTGGTAGTCTGTAACATCCCAATATTTTGGAATGTTCAAAAATCACTAAAATTTAAAACTTTGTTTTGATTAAAATAAAATATTAAAATTCATAAGAAAACTAACTATAAAAGACTTCAACCAATTTGAAAAAGTCTATTATTTCAAAATTCCCAATGTGTCATTATTTTCAAAAGTTATTTCCAATTAAACATTACATTATCCATTGTATTTCAAAAACCTTAATATGTAATTTGACAAATGTTTTATAACCTTCAAACCATTTTATTCTAATAAAATAGTTTACTTATAAATAATTGATTTCAACCACTTAGCCATATCTATTCATAAATTCAAGACTATTAAAATGGTATAATTGCCAAATGGTTTTCACTCTTTTAACTAAGTTCAAAATATAGTTTGGAAATTATAAGCCTATAGTTTATAACTTTAAAACTTCAATAATGAATTATCCAAATAAACATCTCATTTGCTTAAATGAATTTCATTTATTTTCAAAGCATGAAATGATTAATATATTCTAAATAAGGAATGAATTAAAACTAAAATCTTTTCCAAAGTTTTTATGAAGTTTCAATTGAATTATCTTAATATAAAATATAATGGTGCATAAATTATTTTGAATTAAAATGAATACATTTTTTCCCTTTTTATTTTCAAATAGTATGTGTTATGTTATTTAGTATTATACTAAAGCCAAAAATGAATTTAGTATTTGAAAATGAGTTTAAATGACTTAAATTCAAACATATTGGAATGTGGGTATTTTACAAATTTTATTTAGCCACAAGAAAATTTAATTAGGATATAATTTCAAATTTGACTTTAAGTGTCACTTTTGTATTTAATCAATATTTCAACATATTATTTTTTAAAAATGTTCAAAACATACCCACAACTGGTTTAACACAAAGATATTGTTTTTACAAACTTTTAGAAATTTATTTGACATCATTTGGAGTCTTAAATCAAAAGATTTGAAATAAATAAGAAAAACGAGAAGATAGAAAAAAGAAAAGAAAAATGGATGACGTCATCGATGACATCATCGTCTTCAAGCACAGGACGGACGGAAATAACTCCCATGTCCATTGATTTAGGCGCTTCTTCCCGAATTGATTCCCGACGTTTTAAAGCTCCAATTGATGTGTCGTTTCTTCCTGGTTAAAGCCCGTGGCCTCCTCCATCTTTTGCCCCTAAAAGCCCTCTCCGAAACGCCTCGAGGCTGGAGAATTTGCTCGCCGGAGCCGCCTACCGCCGCCGTCGGTTTCTTCATTTCCGGCGAGAGGAAGCCACCTCAATCTCCGAGACCACGCTCATTCTACTCCCCACCCAATTGCACACCACACCAACGTCCTCGGCGAGTTTTATCACGACCAAATTGTGAGGGGCGAGCAATACCTGAGACACCGGCACCGCCGCACCTCCGGCCGCTTCTCCAAGCCGTCTCGGGAAGCGCTGCTCGACGCAGACCCCTCCACCATCCTCTTCGAGACGCGTCGTACGCGTTGCCGCCTCCTATTCAACCGGGGAGTTTCCAAATCGCCATCGCCGTGCTCAACTGAAGCTTCACCGGCGCCGTCTCCAACGCCGGCGAGGAATTGCACGCGAAGGAGAGAGCCCGCGCCACCGACGACCACGCCATCTTCTCCGCCGCGACCTTCCACGCCTCTAAGTCGTCTCCCTCTCGTCCGGGAGCCACCGGAGCATCGACCGCATCTACTCCCGAGCGCCGGCGCCGCCGTCTTCTTCCTCTCCGGCGAACTTCTCCGGCGAGGTAAGAAACTCGCGCCCAGATCCGTCCGATCGAAATCCAACGCCTCAGATTAGATCCCAATTTGAACCGGTTCGGGCCAATAAGATCACACCACGTGTCTGCCGCGTCATATTCAAGTCTACCAAGAATTAAATCAAGACATCACCTAGAAGAAAGTTACAAGTCTGGAGATGAAGCCTGGAGGACAACTACAATCGTCCTTCTTGATCACCTTAAAACTTAGTCCAACTTCTAACCTTAATCCTTAGTCAATGGACCAACCTACTTGCCTTGCATTAACTTAAAAGATTTTTCATGGCATAACATGCATTTCTAGTCCTTAGAAATAATTTGCATATTATGAAACTTGTTTGTATGTGTTGTGTGGTTCTGTTTTATGATTGAGTATTGTTGTTTGCTATTACTGTTTAGATTAAACAGAGAGCGAACGTTCGTTGTTGAAAAGAGTTTGTGAACAACGACAACATTCAAAGGCAAGTTGCACACCGTGAGCATGGTGGTTGTCAACCTGGGAGTACACATCCACTAAGTTAATGAAACACCTGGGTGGATTGGTTGAATGGTTTATGTTGAGTGGCTACTCAGGACTGTGCTTGTGGTTGTCTTTGCCTAAGGTAGTTTCTACTATACTTGGGGCCATGAGCATGGGGGTTGTCAACCTGAGAGTGCACTTGTGGATGGCCACCCAGGGAACAGAGGAATCTGAAGAACTCCGAGTGACGATTGCTTCTCGTGCAACCTTTTGACAATGGGCTCTGTCTAGAATAATTAAGTTGTGAGGGTGCAACCTGTCAGCTTGACAAGCAGATGTAGCGGTATGATAGGTGGAACGGGTCTTGCTAGTATGGTTGCATTCTTCTTCTGAAAGTTCTTGTCTCAATTCTCTCCTTTCCTTAATACACTCCGCGTGTATAGGATTTCTCGAAAAAATTGAGTCTAAAGGTGAAAGTGCACAACCTCTGCAGAGTGTAAAACTAAGTACTTAGCCGTGTCCCCGGTACGGACAATTTGAGCAGCTCATCACGGACGTCAACGGAGGATTCCACCATTCCAACTTCAGAAATAAAACTTGATGGGTGAACAAGGGAAGATGAGATTTATGGTTTTCATGCCATACTTGTCTTGATTTGAAGAAAGTGTTTTACAAAAAGATAGGAAAAATTGGCTTTATGCAAAATAGCCTTGAACTCCACCAGCCAAATATGCATATAGGCTTTAGAGTTATTCCATTAAGTGTCCACCATAGTGTCACTTGCCAGACTCCATTTTTAATGGAATCTGACCCACGTTGTTGCAATATTTTTCTTATTGCAGATTGTTCAGATGACGAGTGAGGTTTCGTTTATAGGTTTCGAGTCTACAACCAACATGTTTTCGCCTGTGGCAGCATGAAAGTGACAGAGACTCACTGCTACTGTATTTCCGTTGTGTACTTTTTCAATGCTAGCTTTATGCTATGCAACTTGTATCGAATTTTTTGTAAGACTGGATCATCGATATAATAAAATTGATACTTTGTTGTGATATTACATCGTAAACTGTGTGTGCAAACGAATCGATCCAGGGATTTGCACTATACACAGGTATCTGCCTTATTTAAAGTGCAAGTACGCTACAGCTTCCGAGGCCGAGCGGGCCTCTCTGGAGAAGGTCCGCGAGGACTTTGATGCCCGGGAGCGTGGGCTGTGCGTCCTCGAGAAGGAGGTGCGACTGCACAAAAAGCAGCGGCTGAAGGCGTAGGACGAGCTCGCGGCGAAGCACGACGAACTCGAGGCCCAGGAGGGGAACTAGCCGAAGCCCTCGCCAAGCACAACCAAGTGGTGGCCTCCCACTAGAAGATCGTGGAGCGCTTCAAGGTAGGGTTTGCCAAGCAGAGGGATAAGGCGGAGGCAGACTTCCAAACCCGGGAGAAGAAGTATCGCATGGCTGCCGCCCAAGACTACCGCGACAAGCTCGAGAAGAAGGAGAACCGCTTCAAGAAGAAGCGCGCCGAGGACGCCAACCGGATCTGCATGCTGGAAAAGGCGAATGCCCAGCTCGAAAACCGAGCGAAGCGCGCTTCGGAAGGTCGCCGCCTCGCTGAAGAAGCTCACGAGCGCATGTCCCAGGACCTCAACTCCCTCATAAGGGACATGGAGGAGATGAACAAGCAGGTACGTCCTGCCGTGGAGCGCGCGGTGGAGGCTGCCAAGGGCGCCCAGGCGGCGCTAGTGCTGTCTCAGCAGCGGGAGCGCATGTTACAGTCCTGTAGTGCCCTTGCCCAAGAAAGCAATGGCACATATGAATAGTGCGGAAGACTTGGATCACATAAGTCTCGCATTTTCCAATAAGATGTAATATCAAAGTACAATGTCATAATTTATTACAAATCGAGACGAATGATCCAAAAAAAATAATCCTTACAACTTAATATAGCAAAAACGCTAGCTGAATAAATAGTTCACACTTTATTTCAGAGTTCATACACTAATCTAAAGATAGCATGGAGCTACATCATCTCCATGAAGCCACTGGCAAATCATGTTGGTTGTAGCTCGAAGACGACCCCCTTACTTCTCATTCGAACAATCTGCAAGGTTTAGTTGCAGCCCAGCTATAAAGGGTCAGCACAATTGAATTGTGGTGGCAAGTGACTTTTAAAATTTAATATTCCACTAAGCTATATCTATATGCTTATTTGGCTGGTGGAGATCAAGACTATTGCGCAAAGCAAGTTTTCTCCTACTTTTGGTAAACACTTTTTGAAAAATATCTTCTCTTTATGAGACATCTCGAGACAAGTCCATGTCTCCTATCCATGTTCACCCGTCAAAGTTTTATTAAGAAATTGGGATGAAGAGATTTTCAGAAGACAGCCTTGTGTAGTCACTCAATTGTCCGATGCCGGGGACGGCTAAGATTTTAGGTTTTAACTCTCGAGAGTGTGTCCACTTTCACCATTAGACTCAATCAACCCAAACTATCCTCTACACTCATTTAGTGAGAAGGAAAAAGAGAAGATCAAGACGAGACTTTTCAGAAGTTGCTTTCCCATGATAATACTAAGAGATTACCACCATCATATCAACTCTACCACCATCAATCTCTTGACCCAGGTCCACATCAACTTACTCCATCAAGACAGAGCCCATATTGACCAATGGTTGCACGATAAGCAACTAAACTCAATGTAATCTTAAATCTCATAGCCCTGGGTTGCCATTCACAAGTGAGCAACTCAAGTTAACACCTCATATCATGGCCCCAATTAAGTGAAAACTATCTTGGGCGAAGACAACCATGAAACTTGGCCCTGAGTAGCCACTCAACTTGAAACCTCCTCGATCGAACCAATCCACCCAGGCGTTAAATTAATTTAGTGGAAATTTCCACTTACCACATCAACCATAAAACAATCATTTTTGCAGCATGTACCTCCACTAAATTATAATAGGGGTCTAACTGGAAGTTCTAAGGGGTAACCTAACAGGTTTGCATAGCATACTACAAATCTCCCAAAAACCTATCATGCATACTACTTTGCAAATACTGCTTAAAACACTAGGTATGCAATAGAATAAAATAGTAGGTGTTTTATGAAGTCACTTGCCTTGGTAGCAGGAGGAGCAAGCACAACAAGAATAACAATCACACGCAAGTCCTTCCTCTCCTTCGCAATCTAGCACAAGAAATACATAAACATAAATATGTATGCATGCATGATATGCCATGAGTATAACCAGACACACTTATCAATAATTTATTTCTTCTGTTATTAAATGCATGAGATGAAATTTCTAGGAATTTCTTATTTTACTTATCAATTAAATAATAGAAACAATATAGCAAAACTTGAATTCTATAACTACAACTTTTATTGTTTTATGAAAGTTTTCAAATAAGACACATATTAATACTTCTGGACAGAGGGCAATAACCTAACACTAAAATAATTAAGTTTATTTGTAAAACATTTTTATTAATTAAGTTATGGATTTAATTGCCGAATTACTCCTCGGATAATTTCATGAATTGTTATTTATCAAAAGGAAAAACAAATGATGTAGAAATAATCTTCACTAGCAGGGCTATTTGTAACATCCCAAAGTTGTACTTTCCTAAATTGTATGTTTGTGGTGTAATATAGTGTGTCATCATGCATCTTTCTTTTTGAATTGCATATCAATTAAATAAATTACTTTCAAAATTTTAAATCCCATATTTAAATTCAAATGCTTTTCAATTATTTCAAATAAAGTTTCAAATTACTTATAAATAATTAAACCAATAATTAATATGTCTAATTTGAAACTATCAAAAATTCCTCAAAAGTTTTTATGAGGTTCCTTTCTGATTTGTTTTAAAAATACAAAAACAGAAAAGAATAAAAAGAAAACAGAAATCAAGAAGGGAAAAAAAATAGGGGAGAGGCTCTCCTGGCCGAACTGGGCCACTACCTGGCCCAGCCCGACCCAAACGGCCCACCTGGACTCTGTCTCCCTCCTCCGTACGACCCAGAGGAGGAGGTCGAGCACGCTTTCCAGGTCATGGCGCTGGCTCCCTGCCAGGCGCGCCCCACCTGCTCTGCCCCTCTCCTTATCCCTCTCTTTAGAGCCGCGCAGCCGCCAGCCCCAAACCCTAACCCTTTCCCTCTGCCGCGCCGCCGGCGCTCTCTGTTCCCCTCCTTTTCCTCTGTTCCTCTCCTACTCCACCCGAACCCGCCGGAGCGCCGCCACCAATTCGTCGCATTCCGTCGCCCCCGCGCCGTTCCACCTCGCCAGCAGCTACGCCACGAGCTCCTCCGCCTTCGTCGACCAGGAGCCGGACCCGGGGAGCAGCGAGGACGTCCGCGCAGGAGCTTCTTCTCCGTCGCCGGCCACGGCACCCCGCGCCACGGCGAGCACCGATACGAGTCCTCCCGTGCATCCCCTGTGCCCCCGAGCCCAGAAAAGGAGCCGCTCCCGCACCCGCGTGCTAGCCCGAGGCAGCGCCGCCCAGTTTTCCTGTCGCCGGTGAGCCCCCCCCCCCCCCCCCCCCCGACTCTCCGCCGTGCCCCTGTTTCCGTTTTTCTTCAGTTCCGTCAGAGCTAGTTTATAATGTCAAAAGCAAATCCACACCTAGCTAAACAACAACACCACCCGATCCCGAGCGGCTAGCAGCGCGCTCCGATCCTTCCGCGCGCGCTCGCGTGTTCGATCCCCGGCCGGAGTGAATAAAAGTCCACCCTTTTGTTTCCTTTTTCTCCCACTGACGAGTAGGTCCCACCAGTCAGAGACAGAGGCGCTGTAATTTTACCCTGAGCCCCCTGGAGTTTCCTGTTTGCACAGAGGACCTTCACTGCTAAGTTTCTATCACGAACAGGTCCTTGGGTATTTTCAGAAACAACCCTAGAACTAAAAATGCAATAACTTTATTTCTATAACTCCAAATAAAATAAACTTTATATGTTTTCATATCAGAAAAATGCAATAAACATTAATATCACATTCTTATGTCATTTTGCATCATTTATTTTAAATGCTTAGTTTAATTTAACAAATGCACTTAAATAATTAAATATGGAATATATGGGGTAAAAAATATATAATGCCCTAATTCCATTTAAATTGACCATATCTTTTATACCATGTCTTGCCATGCTAATAACATTTAATCTATTGCGTAGATAAATAATGTTGCACTTAAATAATAAATATGGAATGTGTTGGGCAAATAGTTAATTATTGCATACTCCATTTAAATTGATCAAATCACATTGCCATGCAATATATGTTAAACAACTTAATTTGTTGGTTACACAAATAATTTGCACCATAATCAATTGCCGGGATTTCATCCCCGCATTAATATGACCAAATCATCGCATACCATATTGCAACATCATTTGATTGCGCATTTTCTTTGTATTGATTATGTTTCCTATTGTCTGTGTTTTGCTCTTCTCTGGGTAGACGACGACGTGTCTGGTGCCGATACTTTCATACTTGAGATTTCATCTTTTGTGCCGGGCCACAAGCTGCCAGGCAAGCTTCTGCTAACACTTTACACGATTGTTTGATTTTCATTCTTGCCTTTTGATCTATGATATCCTAGTTACGATTCTTGAATTGCGATCCCATCATTTGTTTATCCTGCAGCCCATACAGTTTTATCCCCACATCTTACCACCTGTTGTTTGTTTATCTGTTAGCCTTGTGAGTCGTAGTGCATGCTTAAGGTTGGTTCTGCGAGTCTGTTTGTCCTATGTCATTTATAGTTAGCTGATAGATTGTCTACTTTAATAAAATGCTATCTTTTGTTGGGGTATTATAATTAAAAGATAAGGCACCGGCGGAAGGCCTTGCGAGGTGCTTTGTTCTGCTAAGTGTCGACCTAGGAACTCAGTTCTTGTCCTCGGATCCAATTTTGAGCGCACTAACCGCTTGTGGGAGGCCCTATGGAGCCCCCCGCGGCTTCGATCTAATCCGCTTCTTATCCAGGGCGCCGCAAGTAGTTCGGGCTTTCCATTTGATGCATGCATATGGTTACCTAACGATCTCATGATGTTGGAGTAGTCGATTCTCATATAGGGTGGCACGTTCTTAGAGTGCTATGAAGGTCGTATCCCGCGGGCACTGGACCTGATTAGCCGTGCACACAATCATGCGGTACCTTGGATGGGTCATAGAGAAGAGATTTGCCGTGTTGAGATGCCCTACCTTCTGGCTTTGCTTTTGGGGTTGATCGAACGAGTACGGGTCCAGTAGTGCACCCCTGCAGGGTATAATCTTATCGATGAGCCGTGTCCACGGTTATGGACGACTTGGTGATGATGCTGGCTAACAAGATCTTAGACAACTTACACCTAATCATTGTTAATTAACCTGACTAGTAATATAGACTTACTTTCACAATAACTTGTAACTAAAATTATTCACTGTGTGAGTAATTCCCGAATTGCTTCCTCATACTTGGTTGAGGGGATTAATCCGAGAATGGGTTATGATTGGTGTTGGTTGTAGATGGTTATCTTATGCGCTCTCTTATCCCTCTCTGAGTAGACGGAAGTTGTAGCGTGTCTCTTTACGTTGCTAGTGCTGCTGCCGCTAAGTACACTTAACCCCCATATTTTGGGAGTCTTACAGTTTTATAACCTGTTAGCTTAAGCTTGTTCCATACGCTTCGGTGTATTGACCCGTTCGCGGGCTGTGGTTTTTCTGCAGTTGAGAATTCTTCGCACGACCAGGTTGGTGGATACTACATGGAGTTCGACGACGAGATCTACGACGAGTAGTTAGAGTTCCCCTGGGCTACTTCCTGGTGGACTGCGTGGATGGGCCTTCTTTTCTGTTTCGGCCTTGAGCCATTTGCTTCTTGTCTGTACTCAGACCGGTTTGTTTCCGCTGCATGATGTTATGTTGGGACATGTGTCCTCTGATTGGTGCCATTCGATATATTTTGCTCAGTGAGAGCTTTTGGATATTATTTCCTTTCTTTGTGTCTTAGGTTTATTCTGTGGTTTCAACTTGTTAAAAATCCGACTCGTATACCATGTGTGTATGGTTGAAGTATACGAGTTGGAAGACTTTTTGGGTTCTTGCGTGCACAATCTGGAAACGTATGTGGCGTTGGGGTCGCCAAGAGCTGTCGGCCGATGATCCATTCCGAGCATGGCATGATTGTTTCCTGGGATTGGTAACCCCAGTATGTTCTTGGTTGTGGCCCAACCGATACGTTTCGTTTGTGTAGCTTGAATTCAGGGTCTGACAGTTGGTATCAGAGCTTAAACGCCCTCAGGTTCCCTTCTCCTGGTCGTTGTTTGAGTCTAAAAAAATATTTTGTAGTTATCAGGAAATTCTTAAACGTGAGAGTAGGAATTCTGTTCTTTTACTTCTTTCCCCACCCACCCTCCCTGTTCTTCTGGTAAGGAAGTGTTACGATATTTCCCTTCTCACCTTAATTTTTAAAATTAGGAAATCACGTGTTCTGGGTTTCTGTAGTACCATAGTTGCAGGTGTTTTCAAGGTGGTGCTTTTCGCTTCATCAGTTATAAACCTCTTCGGCTACGTTCAGTTTCTTTCTTGAATCAATCAGTTGTTTCTCCTCTTTTGGTGGAGTTACGTCAAGCTCAATTGGTGTTTCCTCGTTCTAGTGCTAGGCTTCGTTCTTACTTGTCTTTAAACCTTTCTGGAAGTAAACAAAGTGGCGTACCATGATGGATGGCCATGTCTGGTTCTTTGTTGTCTTTTCTAAGCAATCTGAAGTTTTTCCTTTAAAGCGCTTACATTGGATTTTAATTATCCGATTGTGGTGTTAACGTTGTATCCTCCTCAGGATGGAGAGTGGCGAAGAAGATACTCAAATGCCATCCGAAATGAGGCAAGTGCTGTCTCAGATGACGCAAGTTTTGGGTCACATTCAGCAAAACCAAAACCAGGGCAACTGTCGTGTGACAATTGTAGAGTTCCTCCAGCTCAACCCACGCACGTTTGATGTTCCCTCTGAGCCACTGGATGCTGATGACTGGCTGCGTGAGATGAACAATGCTCTGGCTGTTTCTCATGTGTCCGATGAGGACCGTGTTCCGTTTGTGTCCTATCTTCTACGCGGAAAATCCATGTCTTGGTGGGAGAACTTCCAACAGTTACGAGCACCAGGTGTTGTTATCACTTGGGATGAGTTCAAGGAGGCTTTCAAACGCCACCATATTCCCGATGGGGTCATGGAAAGAAAGCGTGATGAATTCTATGACTTGACTCAGGGAAGCATGTCTGTGCTGGACTATCAAGCTGAGTTCAACCGTCTGGCTCGCTATGCTCAATATGAGGTATCGACTGATGCCCAGAAGCAAGCAAAATCTCGCAGAGGTCTGAGCCCAAATCTGAAGTATGCACTCACCTTGTTCAAGTGCGTTAACTTTGAAGAGCTCGTGAACACAGCTCTCCGAGAGGAATTTGGTCGTGAGATGTTTGAGGAATCTCAAAAACATGCTCTTGAAGGTGCTTCTTCTTCAGCAAACACATTGCCTCCACAGAAGCGTAGGCTTTGGGTTCCATATGCATCTCCAACTCAACACACCTATCTTCCAAGCCCTTTAGGGTTCACTCCTCGTCCTCCATCCGTAATGTTTCCTACAAGAGGTTCTCAAGCTCAGAAAAGGCCAAGTGTTCAAATTCCGCCAAAGCCAGTGACTTCAAAAACCTGCTTCAAGTGCGGTGATCCAGGCCATATCTCTATCCATTGTCCACAAAACAAGCTTCATAAGCAACAAGCTCGTTCTTCTCCAACACAAGCTTTAGTTTGTGCTTTCCCCAGCAATTGGCCTACAGCTTGGAGTGGAAGGGTGAACCACCTCAACGCCAAAGAGGCAGAGGAAGCTCCAGAAGTTGTAATGGGCAAACTCCTAGTTAACTCTTTTCCTGCTAAGGTATTGTTCGATACTGGAGCATCTCATTCTTGTGTGTCAGTAACCTTCGCTGAAACAACGAAGCTGCCTCTAGATTCCTTATCTATTCCACTCGTGATCCATTCTCCGGGAACGCAAATGCAGACTTCCATGGTAAGCCATGGAAACCAAATTCAAATTGGAGGTCATTTCTTCCTTGCTTCCTTAATTCTTCTGGGTAACTCAGACATTGATGTCATTCTCGGCATGGATTGGTTGAAGGCCAACAAAGCTAAGATAGACTGTTCCACAAAGACTGTAACTCTTTCTCATCCTTCTGGACAGATAGTCTATTCTCCAAATCAAACCTCTTCAGCTCAGCTTTTCGCTCTCAATGTTCATCCTCTTCCTGCTATGGAAGATATACCGGTGGTCCGAGATTTTCCTGACGTCTTTCCTGAAGAATTGCCAGGCATGCCGCCTGATAGAGCCGTGGAGTTCGTTATTGAACTAGAACCAGACACTGCTCCTATCTCCAAACGTCCTTACAAGATGGGCCCCAAAGAACTGGCTGAACTTAAGAGACAGGTAGAGGAGTTGGAAAGTAAAGGTCATATCCAACCTAGTACTTCTCCTTGGGGTTGTCCTACTCTGTTTGTCAAAAAGAGGGACACAACTGAGCGACTGGTTGTTGACTACCGTCCTCTGAACAAGAAAACCAATAAGAACAAGTATCCCCTTCCTCGCATCAATGACCTGTTTGATCAACTTGCTGGTGCTAAGGTTTTCTCCAAGTTGGACTTGAGGTCAGGTTATCACCAGATCAAGATCCGCAAAGAAGACATTCCTAAGACAGCTTTCACCACTCGTTATGGTCTCTATGAGTACACTGTCATGTCTTTCGGTCTCACAAATGCTCCGGCGACTTTCTCACGTCTCATGAACTTCGTTTTCATGGAATACCTCGATAAGTTCGTGGTAGTCTATCTCGATGACATTCTTATCTATTCCAAAACCGAGGAAGAACACGGAGAACATCTACGTCTTATCTTGTTGAAACTCCGAGAACATCGTCTCTACACCAAGTTCTCCAAGTGTGAATTCTGGCTTCCTAAAGTATCTTATCTTGGTCATGTCATCTCTTCTGAAGGCATTTCTGTTGATCCAGAAAAAGTGAAGGCCATTGTTGAATGGTTGCCTCCTACATCAGTGAAACAAGTCAGGAGTTTCCTTGGCATGGCTAGCTATTGTCGCCGATTTGTTGAGAACTTCTCCAAAATCGCTAAGCCTCTCACCGATCTTACTAGGAAGGATAGAAAGTTCCTTTGGACTCCAAAGTGTGATGAGAGCTTCAATCTCTTGAAAGCTAAACTCACTTCTACTCCTATTCTAGTTGGCCCAGATACTTCCAAACCTTTCCAAATCTTCAGCGATGCATCTCTTCAAGGACTAGGCGCAGTCCTCATGCAAGAACGCAAAGTTGTGGCTTATGCATCTCGCCAGTTGCAGCCTCATGAGCTCAACTATCCTACACATGATCTTGAACTTGCAGCAATCATGTATGCCCTCAAGGCGTGGAGACCTTATTTGTTGGGGCACAGCTGTGAGATCTTCACTGATCACAAGAGTCTCAAATATCTCTTCACTCAACCAGATTTGAACCTCAGGCAAACAAGGTGGCTTGAGAAACTCTCAGATTATGATCTTACCATCTCTTACACTCCAGACAAAGCTAATGTAATGGCTGATGCTCTCAGTCGCAAGTCCTATTGCAACAACCTCATGGTTGAGGACATCCAACCTCATCTTCATGAAGAATTCAAGAAACTCAATCTTCAAGTCGTTCCTTCTGGTTATCTTGCAAACTTGATTGCCACTCCTACACTTGAGGATAAGATCCGTGCCGCACAGTTGCGTGATTCTGGTGTCAAGAATATCAAAGACAACATTGGCAAGGATAAGTACAAGAGTTTCTCTCTCGATGACAAGGGTACTTTGCTGTTTGAAGAACGCATTGTAGTGCCCAAGCTTGACAGCTTAAGAGAGATCATTCTCAAGGAGGCTCATGATACTCCGCTTTCTATCCACCCTGGCAGCACAAAGATGTACCAGGATCTCAAGTCAATCTATTGGTGGACCAGGATGAAGCGTGAAATTGCTCGCTATGTGTCTCATTGTGATGTTTGCTGTCGTGTCAAGGCAGTTCATCAGAGACCACCTGGACTTCTTCAACCACTGCAAATTCCTGAGTGGAAATGGGACAAGATCGAGATGGACTTCGTTACTGGGTTTCCAAAGTCCAAGAAAGGCAACGATGCAATCTTTGTTGTCATTGATCGTCTCTCCAAAGTGGCTCACTTCTTTCCAGTCAAAGAGACAGTATCAGCTAGTCAGTTGGCAGAACTCTATATGACAAGACTGGTTTCGTTACATGGTGTTCCTTTGGCAATAAGCTCAGATCGTGGAAGTATCTTCACTTCTCGATTTTGGGATAGCTTTCAGAAAGCCTTGGGTTCCAAACTTCTGTTCAGCACAGCTTACCATCCGCAGACAAGTGGACAGGTGGAAAGAGTGAATCAAATTATGGAGGATATGCTCAGAGCTTGTGTTATCTCCTTTGGCATGAAATGGGAGGATTGCCTTCCGTATGCTGAGTTCTCCTACAACAACAGCTTCCAAGCAAGTCTAGGCATGGCTCCCTTCGAAGCTCTCCATGGCCGCAAATGCAGAACTCCTCTGAATTGGTCTCAAGCTGGTGAACGTCAATTCTTTGGCCCTGACATTATCCAAGAGGCTGAAGAAAAGGTTCGCATCATTCGTGACAATCTGAAGATTGCCCAGTCTCGGCAGAAAAGCTATTATGATAGCAAGCACAGGGACATGGTCTATGCACCTGGTGATCAAGCTTACCTTCATGTCACTCCTCTGAGAGGCACGCAACGCTTTGGCATCAAAGGCAAACTCGCTCCGCGTTATGTTGGGCCTTTCAACGTTCTTTCAAGGCGTGGTGAATTGGCTTACCGTCTGGAACTTCCTCCAAACCTCTCCAAAGTGCACGATGTCTTCCACGTGTCACAACTCAAGAAGTGCTTCCAAGATCCAGGACGTGCAGTTGATCATGGATCAATTGAACTTCGAGAAGATCTCTCCTATGTGGAACAACCGATTCGCATTCTTGACGAAGCTGAACATTGCACCCGTAACAACACTGTCAAGTTCTACAAGGTTCAATGGTCTCATCATTCTGACAAGGAAGCTACATGGGAACGTGAAGACCACCTCCGTGCCGAGTATCCCGACCTCTTCGTTGCTCCATGAAGAATCTCGGGGCGTAATTCCTTTGAGGGGGGGAGTGTTGTAACATCCCAAAGTTGTACTTTCCTAAATTGTATGTTTGTGGTGTAATATAGTGTGTCATCATGCATCTTTCTTTTTGAATTGCATATCAATTAATTAAATTACTTTCAAAATTTTAAATCCCATATTTAAATTCAAATGCTTTTCGATTATTTCAAATAAAGTTTCAAATTACTTATAAATAATTAAACCAATAATTAATATGTCTAATTTGAAACTATAAAAAATTGCTCAAAAGTTTTTATGAGGTTCCTTTCTGATTTGTTTTAAAAATACAAAAACAGAAAGAATAAAAAGAAAACAGAAAAACAAGAAGGAAAAAAAAGGGGAGAGGCTCTCCTGGCCGAACTGGGCCACTACCTGGCCCAGACCGACCCAAACGGCCCACCTGGCCTCTGTCTCCCTCCTCCGTACGACCCAGAGGAGGAGGTCGAGCACGCTTTCCAGGTCATGGCGCTGGCTCCCTGCCAGGCGCGCCCCACCTGCTCTGCCACTCTCCTTATCCCTCTCTTTAGAGCCGCGCAGCCGCCAGCCCCAAACCCTAACCCTTTCCCTCTGCCCCGCCGCCGGCGCTCTCTGTTCCCCTCCTTTTCCTCTGTTCCTCTCCTACTCCACCCGAACCCGCCGGAGCGCCGCCACCAATTCGTCGCATTCCGTCGCCCCCCGCGCCGTTCCACCTCGCCAGCAGCTACGGCACGAGCTCCTCCGCCTTCGTCGACCAGGAGCCGGACCCGGGGAGCAGCGAGGACGTCCGTGCAGGAGCTTCTTCTCCGTCGCCGGCCACGGCACCCCGCGCCACGGCGAGCACCGATACGAGTCCTCCCGTGCATCCCCTGTGCCCCCGAGCCCAGAAAAGGAGCCGCTCCCGCACCCGCGTGCTAGCCCGAGGCAGCGCCGCCCAGTTTCCTGTCGCCGGTGAGCCCCCCCCCCCCCGACTCTCCGTCGTGCCCCTGTTTCCGTTTTTCTTCAGTTCCGTCAGAGCTAGTTTATATTGTCAAAAGCAAATCCACACCTAGCTAAACAACAACACCACCCGATCCCGAGCGGCTAGCAGCGCGCTCCGATCCTTCCGCGCGCGCTCGCGTGTTCGATCCCCGGCCGGAGTGAATAAAAGTCCACCCTTTTGTTTCCTTTTTCTCCCACTGACGAGTAGGTCCCACCAGTCAGAGACAGAGGCGCTGTAATTTTACCCTGAGCCCCCTGGAGTTTCCTGTTTGCACAGAGGACCTTCACTTCTAAGTTTCTATCACGAACAGGTCCTTGGGTATTTTCAGAAAAAACCCTAGAACTAAAAATGCAATAACTTTATTTCTATAACTCCAAATAAAATAAACTTTATATGTTTTCATATCAGAAAAATGCAATAAACATTAATATCACATTCTTATGTCATTTTGCATCATTTATTTTAAATGCTTAGTTTAATTTAACAAATGCACTTAAATAATTAAATATGGAATATATGGGGTAAAAAATATATAATGCCCTAATTCCATTTAAATTGCCCATATCTTTTATACCATGTCTTGCCATGCTAATAACATTTAATCTATTGCGTAGATAAATAATGTTGCACTTAAATAATAAATATGGAATGTGTTGGGCAAATAGTTAATTATTGCATACTCCATTTAAATTGATCAAATCACACTGCCATGCAATATATGTTAAACAACACTTAATTTGTTGGTTACACAAATAAATTTCACCATAATCAATTGCCGGGATTTCATCCCCGCATTAATATGACCAAATCATCGCATACCATATTGCAACATCATTTGATTGCGCATTTGTTTTGTATTGATTATGTTTCCTATTGTCTGTGTTTTGCTCTTCTCTGGGTAGACGACGACGTGTCTGCTGCCGATACTTTCATCCTTGAGATTTCAGCTTTTGTGCCGGGCCACAAGCTGCCAGGCAAGCTTCTGCTAACAGTTTACACGATTGTTTGATTTTCATTCTTGCCTTTTGATCTATGCTATCCTAGTTACGATTCTTGAATTGCGATCCCATCATTTGTTTATCCTGCAGCCCATACAGCTTTATCCCCACATCCTACCACTTGTTGTTTGTTTATCTGTTAGCCTTGCGAGTCGTAGTGCATGCTTAAGGTTGGTTCTGCGAGTCTGTTTGTCCTATGTCATTTATACTTAGCTGATAGATTGTCTACTTTAATAAAATGCTATCTTTTGTTGGGGTATTATAATTCAAAGATAAGGCACCGGCGGAAGGCCTTGCGAGGTGCTTTGTTCTGCTAAGTGTCGACCTAGGAACTCAGTTCTTGTCCTCGGATCCAATTTTGAGCGCACTAACCGCTTGTGGGAGGCCCTATGGAGCCCCCCGCGGCTTCGATCTAATCCGCTTCTTATCCAAGGCGCCGCAAGTAGTTCGGGCTTTCCATTTGATGCATGCATATGGTTACCTAACGATTTCATGATGTTGGAGTAGTCGATTCTCATATAGGGTGGCACGTTCTTAGAGTGCTATGAAGGTCGTATCCCGCGGGCACTGTACCTGATTAGCCGTGCACACAATCATGCGGTTCCCTGGATGGGTCGTAGAGAAGATATTTGCCGTGTTGAGATGCCCTACCTTCTGGCTTTGCTTTTGGGGTTGATCGAATGAGTACGGGTCCAGTAGTGCACCCCTGCAGGGTATAATCTTATCGATGAGCCATGTCCACGGTTATGGACGACTTGGTGATGATGCTGGCTAACAAGATCATAGACAACTTACACCTAATCATTGTTAATTAACCTGACTAGTAATATAGACTTACTTTCACAATAACTTGTAACTAAAATTGTTCACTATGTGAGTAATTCCCGAATTGCTTCCTCATACTTGGTTGAGGGGGTTAATCCGAGAATGGGTTATGATTGGTGTTAGTTGTAGATGGTTATCTTATGCGCTCTCTTATCCCTCTCTGATTAGACGGAAGTTGTAGCGTGTCTCTTTACGTTGCTAGTGCTGCTGCCGCTAAGTACACTTAACCCCCATATTTTGGGAGTCTTACAGTTTTATAACCTGTTAGCTTAAGCTGGTTCGATACGCTTCGGTGTATTGACCCGTTCGCGGGTTGTGGTTTTTCTGCAGTTGAGAATTCTTCGCACGACCAGGTTGGTGGATACTACGTGGAGTTCGACGACGAGATCTACGACGAGTAGTTAGAGTTCCCCTGGGCTACTTCCCGGTGGACTGCGTGGATGGGCCTTCTTTTCCGTTTCGGCCTTGAGCCATTTGCTTCTTGTCTGTACTCAGACCGGTTTGTTTCCGCTGCATGATGTAATGTTGGGACATTTTTCCTCTGATTGGTGCCATTCGATATATTTTGCTCAGTGAGAGCTTTTGGATATTATTTCCTTTCTTTGTGTCTTAGGTTTATTCTGTGGTTTCAACTTGTTAAAAATCCGACTCGTATACCATGTGTGTATGGTTGAAGTATACGAGTTGGAAGACTTTTTGGGTTCTTGCGTGCACAATCTGGAAACGTATGTGACGTTGGGGTCACCAAGAGCTGTCGGCCGATGATCCATTCCGAGCATGGCCTGATTGTTTCCTGGGATTGGTAACCCCAGTATGTTCTTGGTTGTGTGGCCCAACCGATACGTTTCGTTTGTGTAGCTTGAATTCAGGGTCTGACACTATCCATGGATATAAAATTTATCAACTTTGAACTTATAGATCAAAAGTTATAAATTTTTGAAGTTTTGCATGTTTTCTGTTTTATTTATAAAATTCCTGCGAAAAAGTAATAAAAGGGGGCTACGTGGCGCGATCCTATTGGACGAAACCGGTTCGTGCGGATCGCGGGCGCGAGCCGTCCGATCTAAATAAAATCGGACGCGCGGGATCGTTCCGATCTAGATCCGTTGGATCTAGATCCAACGGCCTACAATGCACGGCCAACCGAGCGGCGCGCGGGTCGCCGGAGCGCTCGCTGGCGATGGCGCCCGCGGCGACGGCGCGTCGGCTACGAAGTTTCCGGCGTTCTTAGAAGCCACAAGAGGAGCGGATCTTACCAAAATGTAGCGGAGGGGGAGGCGAGGTCGATGGCGCGGCGGCGGCGTCAGTGTTCTTCCCCTTTCCTCGTCGGAGTCGTGGACGGCGGTCTCGGATGGATACGGCGTTCGGCTGCGAAATAAAGCACACGAGGGGGCTCAACGTGTGCGCGAGGAGGTGGGGAAGCGAGGGGAAGAAGCGGGAGCGCTCGAGGTGCTCGATTACCGGAATCGTGCAAAACGCCCGGCGGAAATGGCGGCGGCGGCCCGATTCCGAGCAGCCCGGCGGCAGGGTGGTAGGGTTTGGGGGGGTTTTCGGAGGCGGCTTCGAGGGGACTAAATAGGAAGGGACAAGGGATCTAATCGCGGCGAGAAACGGCTCGAAACGGTCTCTGGCGCGGACTCCATCTCCGGCGCGATCTCCGGATGGAGGTTGAAGACGGCTGGCTGGTGGGGCCCACCTGTCAGCGAGGGAGAAGAGAGGGGCGTGCGCTGGAGCGGGCTGATGGGCTGCTAGCTCACGCGCTCGCGACAGATAGCGCCTGGGCCGGCCCGAACTCCATTTCTTTTGAATTAAAATTTAAAAACTGTTTTCAAATCTGATTTACAATATGATTTTCAAACCTATTCAAAACATTTCGCAAAAAATCATAAAAATATATTTTGGAGAGGTTATTAAAATTAGAACTTTTTAATAATATACTTGCCCATTAAATAATTTGGAAAAATTATATTTATTAAGGAAGTTTAAATTAACACTTTATGGAATTATAAATTATTTAAACTTATAAATGAAATTTTATTTAGTACTTATGTCATTTAATGTTATGCCTATATGATGAATGATGCATGAATGCAAAGTTTTAAATTTTTGCAAAATTTGGGATGTTACAAACCTAACCCCCTTAAGATGAATCTCGCCCTCGAGATTCGGATTGGCCTGCAAAAAGTTGTGGGTGTTCTTCTCGAAGATCATCCTCCCGTTCCCAAGTTGCTTCTTCTCGGGGGTGGTGAGTGTAATGGATCTCTTCGCACAATCCAGTACTCCTTCAAACTTGGCCAACCAATCCATACCGAGTATAACATCCAGACCCTGGGTCTCTAGTATTATTAGGTTTACCGGAAACGAGTGTTTGCCAATTTCTAACCTCAAGTTTTGACAATCGATTTGTGCAAGTATTTCCCCCCCTGGGGAACTCACCCTAACCGGATTTAGCAGGCTTGTAGTAGACAGTTTGTGTTTATTAACAAATGCCCTTGAGATGAATGAGTGAGATGCTCCCGTATCGAACAAGACTAATGCTGGAAAGGTATGTAGTAGGAACGTACCAATCACTGCATCTGGTTCATTCTGCACTTCTTCCACATCAAGATGATTCACCTGTGCCTTCTGGAACGGATTAGGCTTTGAAGCTTCCGGTGCCTTCTTCTTCTCTGGACAGTCTGTGGAGTAATGTCCCTTGTTCCCACACTTGTAGCAAGTCACTTGACTAATATCCCGTTTCGGTTCATTGTTGTGGCGGTGTTGCTCTTTTCCACTATTGTTCCCATTGAACGGGTGATTGTGTCCATTACCACCCTGCCCATTTCCTCTGTATTCGGAATTTCTTACTTTATGGATATGACCGTTATGGTTGTGGCCATTTCCAATCTTGTGACTGTTGTGGCTTCCGCTGTTCTCTGGAACGAAAAGTTTCTTCTGTATCAGATTAGTGTTGTACTTATTGGCGCTGAACTTCCTTTTCCTATTCTCCTCCTTCTTGATGTTGCTGTCCTGAGTATGGCCTGATCAAGAATATCCTGGTAATTGGGAGCATATGCCACGGACAAAGGTATCTTCAGCTCACTATTGAGTCCATTCAGAAACTTATACTTCCTCTTTGCAACGGTGTCTACATCCTCTGGGGCATAGCGTGAGAGGGAATTGAAGTCCTCCATGTACTCCCTCAGCGCACGATTTCCCTGTCTCAGGGTACAAAACTCATCCCTTTTCAGATTCATGACCCCAGTTGAGATGTGAGCATTACAAAAACCTTCTTTATAGGCTTCCCAAGCGAGTCCATCAAGTGGGTGAGTGATCTAATAGGTTTCCCACCACTGTGCCGCTGGTCCCTCCAGTAGGGGAGTAGTGAACCTTATTTTCTCCATTTCAGTACAATCGCAAGTAACTAGATCCTTGTTCACAGAGCGTAGCCAATCATCGGATACGATAGGTTCTGTAGCTGTGGAGAATTTGTTGGGTCTGAGCCTCAAGAATCTAGCAAGGGATCAACTTGGGGTGGGGGTGGTGGTGGCGGCGGTGGTGGGGGTGGTGGCGTATTGTTCTGGTTTGCCATGAACAGAGCCATCATGGTCATCAACTGTGTCCGAGCTGCCATCATTTGTTGCATCATTTTGTTGGCATTGTTGTTGTCAGGATCACGACGCGGAGGCATCTGTATGGTTTGAGCGTAGGAAAGTATAGATAGAAAGAGACTACAGAGGAAAAATCTACCCATGCACAACATTACACACAACATAAGCACAACAAACAGCAACCAATAGACACACTCGAAATATTTTATAAATTCGAAAATTAGAGATTTGAATACCAAGATAGGACATGGTTTCAACGTACTGCCTCACCACAATTTGGTAGGTCAATACAACTTCGATGAGATGGGGAGAAATACTTGTAAGGTGAGGATAACTGGTGGTCTCTCTAATAAAAATCTGAAACTCCTTATGTAATTGTGGGTGTTCCCACACTTGTGCTTCTCGCCACCCGTGGCTTCCTTGGGAGTGTCCTCATCGGGATAGGTTATCAATATGGACTCTGGGACGTCAGGGGGAAGGTTCTTCTTTGCCTGGAGTTCCATTTGGCTTAGTTGCTCACACAAATGAGCACACTACGCCTGCAAGGCCAAAATGTGGGCATCCCTCTGCGCGATCCTACCGTCTTGCAGTTCAATCTTGGTTTCAAGCTTCTTGTTCTCCTTAGTCAGCAGCTGATTTTCATCACGAAGGATATCCTTCTCTTCCTCTAAGCTTCCTTTAATGTAATGGTGAACGCGCCTTAAATCAGCCATGTAGAAAATCTCTTGTCCCGTAAGTATATCCAGGTTATGGCAATGAGCTCCGAGATATCCATGATGCTTCTCATTCAGACCCCTAAGTGAGGGTTGAACGGGTTGTCGAATGCTATCCCTCCTGGCAAAGTAACGAAAGACATAGTTGGGCTTGATCTCGTCATAGAACTGCTCAATGATGCGGGACAAGGTTTCCAGCATTGCCATCTCCACTCCATTCTTCCAGTTGGGGTATCTAGACCTGAAACGGATCGGCTGCGATACAGAGGGATCAGGACGAGGGAGAACTTCTGCCTCGATCTTCCAGCGACCTTCCGGATAATCTTCAGACATAATTTCTTTGCCTCTGAAGACTGGCGGGATCAACCTCAAGGTCTTGGAAATATTAAGGAGATGGTCACTAAAATAGTACTGGTCTCCTTTTTGCGGGGATATCTCACGAGTGAAGTCCTTCATCTACAATTTTTTTGAAGAGGTTAGAATTAATTAGATGAAAGAAAAAGTTAAGAACGTATAAGGCAAGGAAAATATTATAAGAAAGGAAAAGTCTGAATAATTTTTCAAATTTGAAATTTATTGAATTAAAAATATTTACTTTTGGGTTTGTATCCAATCCTAGGGGTTTCGAGCCTAGAGACAACATTCGTGCTCTGATACCATCTGTAGTGCCCTTGCCCAAGAAAGCAATGGCACATATGAATAGTGCGGAAGACTTGGATCACATAAGTCTCGCATTTTCCAATAAGATGTAATATCACACTACAATGTCATAATTTATTACTAATCGAGACGAATGATGCAAAAACAAATAATCCTTACAACTTAGCATAGCTAAAATGCTAGCTGGATAAATAGTTCACGCTTTATTTCAGAGTTTATACCTTAATCTAAAGATAGCATGGAGCTACATCATCTCCATGAAGCCACTGGCAAATCATGTTGGTTGTAGCTCAAAGACGACCCCCTTACTCCTCATTCGAACAATCTGCAAGGGTCAGCACAATTGAATTGTGGTGGCAAGTGACTTTTAAAAGCTAATATTCCACTAACTTATATCTATATGCTTATTTGGCTGGTAGACCTCAAGGCTATTGCGCAAAGCAAGTTTTCTCCTACTTTTGGTAAACACTTTTTGAAACAATATCTTCTCCTTATGAGACATCTCGAGACAAATCCATGTCTCCTATCCATGTTCACCCGTCAAAGTTTTATTATGAAATTGGGATGAAGAGATTTTTAGAAGACAGGCTTGTGTAGTCACTCAATTGTCCGATGCCGGGGACACGGCTAAGATCTTAGGTTTTAACTCTCGAAAGTGTGTGCACTTTCACCATTAGACTCAATCAACCCAAACTATCCTCTACACTCATTTAGTGAGAAGGAAAAGGAGAAGATCAAGACGAGACTTTTCAGAAGTTGCTTTCCCATGATCATACTAAGAGATTACCACCATCTTATCAACTCTACCACCATCAATCTCTTGACCCAAGTCCACATCAACTTACTCCATCAAGACAGAGCCCATATTGACTGATAACCCTGAGATGTTGATTGATCTTGTGAACCTAGTGGTGCCTAACAGCCTCATTGATTTTAGTGCTTTAGAAGCTCCTTTTACTGAATCAGAGATTGATGGGATAGTGAAAGAGATGCCTACTGACAAGTCTCCTGGACCTGACGGTTTTAATGGAGCATTCCTGAAAAATAGCTGGGATACTGTGAAGGAGCAGTTTTATTACCTTTGCTTCAAGTTCTATGAGGGTAATTTGGATATCACTAGCATTAATTCTGCCTTTATCACTCTGATCCCCAAGAGATCCAATCCTGAGGGGGTTAATGAGGTTGCACGATAAGCAACTAAACTCAGTGTAATCTTAAATCTCATAGCCCTGGGTGGCCATCCACAAGTGAGCAACTCAGGTTAACACCTCATATCATGGCCCCAAGTAAGTGAAAACTATCTTGGGCGAAGACAACCATGAAACTTGGCCCTGAGTAGCCACTCAACTTGAAACCTCCTCGATCGAACCAATCCACCCAGGCGTTAAATTATTTTAGTGGAAATTTTCACTTATCGCATCAACCATAAAACAATCATTTTTGCAACATGTACCTCCACTAAATTATAATAGGGGTCTAACTGAAAGTTCTAAGGGGTAACCTAACAGGTTTGCATAGCATACTACAAATCTCCCAAAAACCTATCATGCATACAACTTTGCAAATAATTCTTATAACACTAGGTATGCAATAGAATAAAATAGTTCGTGTTTTATGAAGTCACTTGCCTTGGTAGCAGGAGGAGCAAGCACAACAAGAATAACAATCACACGCAAGTCCTTCCTCTCCTTCGCAATCTAGCACAAGGAATACATAAAAATAAATACCCACACAAAATCACACAGCACCAATCATAAATATGTATGCATGCATGATATGCCATGAGTATAACTAGACACACTTATCAATAATTTATATCTTCTGTTATTAAATGCATGAGATGCAATTTCTAGGAATTTCTTATTTTACTTATCAATTAAATAATTGAAAACAATATAGCAAAACTTGAATTCTACAACTACAACTTTTATTGTTTTATGAAAGTTTTCAAATAAGACACATATTAATACTTCTGGACAGAGGGCAATAACCTAATACTAAAACAATTAAGTTTATTTGTAAAACATTTTTATTATTTAAGTTATGGATTTAATAGCCGAATTACTTCTTGGATAATTTCATGAATTATAATTTATCAAAAGTAAAAACAAATGATGTAGAAATAATCTACAATAGCAGGGTTATCCGTGGATATCAAATTTATCAAATTTGAACTTATAGATCAAAAGTTATGAATTTTCTAAGTTTTGCAAGTTTTCTGTTTTATTTATAAAATTCCTGCAAAAAAGAAATAAAAGGGGGCTACGTGGCGTGATCCTATTGGACGAAACCGGTTCGCGCGGACCGCGGGCGCGAGCCGTCCGATCTAAATAAAATTGGACGCACGAGATCGTTTCGATCTAGATCCAACGGCCTACAATGCACGACCAACCGAGCGGCGCACGGGTCGCCGGAGCGCTCGTCGGCGATGGCGCCCGCGGCGGCGGCGCGTCGGCTACGACGTTCCCGGCGTTCTACGAAGCCCCGGGAGGAGAGGATCTTACCAAATTGTAGCGGAGGGGAGGCGAGGTCGATGGCACGGCGGCGGCGTCGGTGTTCTTCCCCTTTCCTCGTCGGAGTCGTGGACGGCGGCTGCGGTCTCGGGTCGCGGACGGATATGGCGTTCGGCTGTGAAATAAAGCACACGAGGGGGCTCAACGGGTGCGCGAGGAGGTGGGGAAGCGAGGGGAAGAAGCGGGAGCGCTCGAGGTGCTCGATTCTTACCGGAATCGTGCAAAACGCCCGGCGGAAATGGCGGCGGCGGCCCGATTCCGAGCAGCCCGGCGACGGGGTGGTAGGGTTTGGGGGGGGGGGGCTTCAGAGGCGGCTTCGAGGGGACTAAATAGGAGGGGACAGGGGAGGTAATCACGGCGAGAAACGGCTCGAAACGGTCTCGATCGCGGACTCCATCTCTAGCGCGATCTCCGTATGGAGGTTGAAGACGGCTGACAAGTGGGGCCCACCTGTCAGCGAGGGAGAAGAGAGGGGCGCGCGCTGGAGCGGGCTGATGGGCTACTAGCTCACGCGCGCGCGGCAGATAGCGCCTGGGCCGGCCCGAACTCCATTTCATTTAAATAAAATTTAAAAACTGTTTTCAAATCAGATTTACAAAATGATTTTCAAACCTATTCAAAACATTTCAGAAAAAATCATAAAAATATATTTTGGAGAGGTTGTTAAAATTAGAACTTTTTAATAATATACTTGCCCATTAAATAATTTGGAAAAATTATATTTATTAAGGAAGTTTAAATTAACACTTTATGGGATTATAAATTATTTAAACTTATAATTGAAATTTATTTAGTATTTATGTGATTTAATGTTATGACTATATGATGAATGATGCATGAATGCAAAGTTTTAAATTTTTGCAAAATTTTGGATGTTACAAGTCCTTAGTGGCTCGAGTCAACAAGCTCGCTGTCAAGCTGGGCGTGGAGGCGCTATATCGCTCCGCCCGATGCTGCCATGTATCTGGTCTACTTCGACTAGCTCTTCACGGCGCTTGAGGGCCCTGCCGCGGTTCTCCGCGAGGTCATCGAAGAGGAGAGCCGCCAACTCCTGGCGGTGGTTGTCGACCGCGTCTTCTACAACCTCCAACGCCTCGAGCACGGTTTTGACTTCACATCAGTGACCGAGCCTCTTGTGGGCGAAGAAGGGTGGCAGATCTCCAACTCCATCCATGACCAAGTCAATGATTTCTGCAGTCGCTTCAAGCGAGCTGAGGTGAAGGCCGATGATGGCGAGGAGGCAGGCTCCGCAAGCGCTGGAGAGTAGGAAGAGGAGGACGATGGCGAGGCTTCCGCCTGATCTGCTCTTGCATTGAACGTGCACTTGTGGCGCTATATACAGAAAACTTTGTTTATTCACTTTTGCCTCGCGTTTTGTAATATAATCTTAAGTAGGCATTGTTTTACTCTACAGTGTGCCCCTCGAGAGGCCTTTTATCTTGACTTCATGTCTTTGTTCGCTCTGCGTCGTTAGGACCCATCTCTTTGCGCTATGACTCCGCCACTGCGGTATGCCTGAGAAGTGGCTCCACAAGGCCGGGGGAGTTTAAGGCTTAGAGAGGTAAGAGATCTTGAGGCACGATGCTCAAGAGCCCCCCTTCGACGTGCAAGCAGTCCATGAGGTGTGAGGGAAAAACGAGACCCTCGAGGGACGACAAGTGCTTGTGAGAGAGGAAAAGTCTCTCGAGGCGTGGGTGCAGGACTTAGCTTTGCGAGGCTTTTTGCTCTGTAGAGATTTTTCCCTGGCGAGACGCTCTCCTTCAGGGGTTGAGCATTTTGCCTCCATGGGCTTGGAGGGACATTTGTTCTCTGTGGATGTTAGGGAGGCAAACCCAAACGCTAGTGCATGGTAGTAAGGACTCATGTGCTCTTATAGGTTTCCTCAGGTGTATCTCGCGAGGAGAGTAAGTACAAAGGTCTTTTGGTGAGGTGGCGTGTTTGTGGGAGCTTGCCCTTTAGCTAGAGCTCGGATCCCTTGGAGTTTGCAGTGCTGTTGGGGTGCTCTTCAGGCACAGGCACCGTACTCAGCCCCCTCTCGCGAGGTGCGCATGCGAAAAATATAAGCGCACATGAAAAAACAATAATGTGAAAGTAAACTCACCACCAAAATATTACATAGCGGCGCCGTAGCAAATAGTTATATTGGGAACGAAATGGTTTATTACACTTGGGGTTGCCAAGCTAACGTTCTTTCCATGTCGAGGCATGGGGACCACCTATCAGTGGCTGAGAGTCTCTACGGCCTACGGTGGCTCGTTTACGAGGAGAGCTCGGAGGGCTGGCCCTCAAGAGAAGCTTTGTGAAGCTTGGAGGTGAAGCCGTGAGCTTCCCTCTAGAGACAAAAAATGCCTGACGTGACAATGATCACGGGCGTGACTATCATCACGGGTATAACTTGCGTAGATGCATGATGTTCCATGGGTTTTTGACGGGGATGCCGTCTTGAGTCTCGAGGCGAGCCGCGCCAGGCCTTGCGATGTGAGAGACCCCGTAGGGACCTTCTGTAGCGTACCTGCACTTAAAATAAGGCAGAAACCTGGGTATAGTGCAGATCCCTGGATCGATTCGTTTGCACACACAGTTTACGATGTAATATCACAACAAATTATCAATTTTATTACAGCGATGATCCAGACTTACAAAATATTCAATACATGTTGCATAGCATAAAGCTAGCTTTGAAAGAGTAAACAGCGGAAATACAATAGCAGCGAGTCTCCATCACTTTCATGTTGCCATAGGCGAAAACATGTTGGTTGCAGACTCGAAACCTTTGAACAAAACCTCACTCGTCATCTGAAAAATCTGCAATAAGAAAAATATTGCAACAACATGGGTCAGATTCCATAAAAAATGGAGTCTGGCAAGTGACACTATGGTGGACACTTAATGTAATAACTCTATAGCCTAGATGCATATTTGGCTGGTGGAGTTCAAGGCTATTTTGCATAAAGCCAGTTTTTCCTTACTCCTTGGAAAACACTTTTCTTCTATTCGAGACACCTGTGGCATGAAAACCACGGTCTCATTCTACCCTTGTTCACCCATCAAGTTTTATTTTTTGAAGTTGGAATGGTGGAATCCTCCGTTGACGTCTGTGATCAGCTGCTCAAATTGTCTGTACCGGGGACACGGCTAAGTACTTAGTTTTACACTTTGCAGAGGTTGTGCACTTTCACCTTTGTACCCATTCAACCCAAACTATCCTTTACACACTTATAGTGATAAGGAAAAGGAGAAGAATGAGACGAGATCATTCAGAAGCATTTTCCCTCCCACCTGGCTTGACCCGTTCCACCTAACACCCTCTAGATCTGCTTGTCAAGCCGGAGAGAGTCCACGCAACATAGTTGATCAAGCCAGGGCCCATTGGCAATGGCTGCACTGGAAGCAATCGTCACTCGGAGTTCTTCAGATTCCTCTGTTCCTGGGTGGCCATTCTCAAGTGTACATACTCCAGGAACCATAGACATGGCCTGAGTAGCCACTCAACATAAACCATACAACCTCTTACCACCCAGGTGTTTCATTCTTAACTTAGTAGAATTTTGGTTTTCACAAAACAACATTTGCATAGCATCAATAGTTCTATTAAGTATTACATAGGAGCCTAGACACAGGAATAAGGAATTTCTACACACGTTTAGCATAGCAATCTCGTCCCCGAGATTCCAGTGTTCAAGAAGAGAGAAAACCAGGGAATTCACGCTCCAAATAATCTTCACGCTCCTAGGTAGCTTCTTCTTCCGAATGGTTGCTCCACTGGATCTTCAGGAATCTGATCTTCCGACTCCGGGTCAGACGGACGTCTTCAGTGAGAACACGGAGTGGTCATTCTCGGTAGGTGAGATCATGATTGAGATCAATGGTGCGATGATCTACCTCTTGATAAGAATGAGTACCACCAGGAGCTTCTAGGCACTTCCAGAGCAGAGACACATGAAACGCATCATGAAATTCTGACAGATGGGGTGGCAGGTCTAGCTGATAAGATACTTCTCCTCTTCGACTGAGCACTCTAAAAGGACCAATATACCTCGGTGCTAACTTCCCCTTCACATGAAAACGTTGCATCCCCTTGAGTGGTGTAACGCGCAAGTATACCATATCACCTTCCTTGAAGCTGAGTTCACGCCTCTTGGAATCGGCGTAACTCTTCTGGCTGGATTGGGCGGCCTTAAGACGGTCGCGAATGAGTTGAACTTGCGTTTCGGCTTCCCTCAGGGTGTCAACCCCAAAGATTTGGCGGTCTCCTGTTTGCGACCAGTTCAAGGGGGTACGGCACCTGCGCCCGTACAAAGCCTCGAATGGTGCCATTTTCAGACTAGCTTAGTAGCTGTTGTTGTACGAGAACTCGGCAAACGGGAAACAGCTTTCCCATTTGGCCCCATAAGCTAACACACAAGATCAAGCATATCTTCTAAAATCTGGTTGACTCTTTCCGTTTGTCCTCCTGTCTGAGGGTGATATGTGGTGCTGAAAAATAGTTTTGTTCCCAAGGCTTCCTGAAGCTTAAACCAGAAACAAGAGGTGAATTGGGTTCCCCTATCGGAAACAATGGTCTTGGGTATCCCGTGAAGGCTGACGATACAGGACATGTAAAGATCTGCCAGTTGATCGGATCGGTGGGTGGTGCGCAGAGGTAAGAAATGTGCGACTTTGGTGAGTCTATCCACAATAACCCAAATAGCGTCATGACCGCGATTGGATCGGGGTAATCCAGTGATAAAATCCATGCCGATCTCATCCCACTTCTACTCGGGCAACTTGAGAGGTTGGAGTAATCCAGCGGGTCTCTGATGTTCTGCTTTTATCCTTTGGAAGATGTCGCAATTTTGGACAAAGAGTGCAATCTCACGCTTCATGCCATGCCACCAGAAATTTTGTTTTAAATCCTGGTACATCTTGGTTCCACCAGGGAGGATAGAATACAAAGTCCCGTGAGCCTCCTTCATAATTAAAAGCTTCAAGTCATGATCTGATGGTACGCAGATTCGTCCCTTGTACCAGAGAGTACCCTCAGAATCAATGGTGAACCCAGGGACTTCCTCTTTGTCCATTCTTCGTTTGATGCCCTCAATGCTTTCGTGGCCCGTCTGTGCTTTCTTGATCTGTTCCCATAAAGTGGGCTGCAATAAGAGTTGATCGAGTGCTCCATAATTGACTACTTCTATACCCATCTTATCTAGCTCTTCCAGAGTTCTGGCTGTCGGGTCTTGATCATGGAGTTGAACGAACACGGACGGCTAAGGGCATCAGCTACAACGTTAGCTTTTCCAGTGTGGTACTTGATGTCCAAGTCATAATCCTTTATGAGCTCTATCCATCTTCGTTGCCTCATATTCAAATCCCTCTGGGTAAATATATACTTCAGACTCTTGTGATCGGTGTAAATTTCGCAACGGTTGCCCATTAGAAAGTGTCTCCAAGTCTTGAGTGCATGAACCACTGCAGCAAGCTCTAGGTCATGGGTTGGATAATTCTGCTCATGCTTGCGGAGTTGTCGCGGTGAGTAGGAAATCACCTTGCCCTCTTGCATAAGGACACATCCAAGTCCAAGTTTGGAGGCATCGCAATAAACCACAAAATCTTTGGTCACATCTGGCATGGTTAAAATAGGTGCGGTAGTAAGGAGCTTTTTCAGTTCCTGGAAGCTAGCTTCACATTTGTCGGTCCAAACAAACTTCTGATCCGTCTTCAATAGTTGAATAAGGGGCGTTGCGATGCTCGAAAATCCTTCAACAAACTTGCGGTAATAACCCGCTAATCCAAGGATGGACCTCACCTCGGTCTGGTTTGTGCGGGTTGGGAAATCAAAGATGGACTTGATGTGGGTTGGGTCAACAGATATCCCTCCAGCTGAGATAACATGACCAAGAAATCCTACTTCTCTCAACCAAAACGGGCACTTGCTGAACTTAGCATACAACTGGTGTTCTCGAAGGGTAACGAGAACCAACCTCAGATGCTCTTCATGCTCCTCTTCCGACTTGGAATAAATCAGGATGTCATCAATGAAGACGACTACAAATTTATCCAAGTATTCCATGAATACCTTGTTCATGAGATTCATGAAATAGGCAGGGGCATTGGTCAGGCCGAAAGACATCACCGTATACTCAAACAATCCCTAGCGAGTGATGAAGGCCATTTTAGGGATGTCAGATTCTCTTACTTTCAGCTGATGGTAACCGGTGCGGAGATCGATCTTGGAGAAGACTCGAGCTCCGTTGAGTTGATCAAACATGTCTTCAATTTTGGGTAGAGGGTACTTGTTTTTAATGGTCACGTCATATAACTTACGGTAATCCACACACAAGCGAGTGGTACCGTCCCTTTTATCCACAAAAATGATTGGCGACCCCCAGGGTGACGCACTAGGGCGAATCATCCCTTTCCTAAGCAGGTCATCCAACTGCTTCTTTAATTCCTCCAACTCTTCGGGGTTCATCCGGTAAGGTTTTTGAGATATAGGACCAGTACCGGGTACCAACTCAATGGTGAACTCAATATCCCGATCAGGGGGCATACCGGGTAACTCTCCGGGAAAAACATCCGGGTAATCACATACTACCTCTTCTAGGATGGTTCCAGCTACACTCTTATGGCAATGACTCGAGCTGGAGTAATGGGTCGAGAAGTGTGTAATCTCCTCTCCTTCCGGGGTGGTTAGGGTGACAGACTTGTTAGTGCAATCTATTTTCCCCCGGTTGACTGCCATCCAATCCATTCCTAAAACCACTTCTATCCCTTGCTTTCATAATACCACTAAGTGCATGGAATCGGGCTCCTTGAATTTCCACAGGAGTCACCTTGCAAGACATAATGGCCTTGGTAGTGGCCCTCGGAATTTGCACCCTCAAAGGACGATGCAACAAAGTTGGAACCATACCATCTTCCTAACAAACGGCTCCGTAACGAAAGAATGGGAAGCTCCCGAATCAAACAAAACTGAGGCAGGAACTGAGTTGACAGGGAATGTACCCATAACTAGGTCTGGCGCCTCCTGATCTTCTTCTGCACTGATATGGTTCAGATGGCCTCGGGTGGCAGGGGCTGCTTTCTTTGGGTACGGGTTCTTGCCTCCAGGTGGGCGGGGTGGCCCTTGATTCATCTTTGTCGCAATGGGGCGACCACCGGTGGGCTGTCTAGTGGGGCACTCCCGAGAGAAATGGCCAGGCTGTCCACAAGTGAAACATCCTCCCGTTGGCTTAGGAGCAGGCGGCCTATTAAAGTCGAGGCCGGGACTGACACCACCTCCAGGACGAGGTGCAGGTGGGCGAGAAGGGTAGCTGGGTCTTGTTGAAAAAGTTGGAGCCCTTGGTGATGGATAAGAAGGCCTCGGTGGAGGTGAAGGGCGCGGGCGGGGGTAACTTCCGGCTGGGCTGCTGCTGCTACTGCCTTGCTGCATCAGCTGGCGACGCTTGCGGTTCTCAAACGAAGCCTTGCGCTTGTGCTCCATCATAATGGCTGCATCAGCCAGGGACTCCAGGTCGGTGAAAGGCATCACCACCAGAAGGCACTGCATCTCATCATGAAGTCCATTCATGAACCTCTCTTTCTTCTTGTCTTCCGTATCGGTATCGGAAGGCGCATACCTTGCCAGAGTAGTGAACTTCTCCAAGTACTCACTGACAGACATACCGCCTTGCTTGAGCTGCATGAACTTCTCTCGCATGATATTGACGAGTCCAGAGGGCACATAACGCTTCAAGAACTTGGTCTTGAACGCCGCCCAAGCCACAACTTCCTCCGACGGCAGCAGAGCAAGAATGGCCTCCCACCATGCTCGGGCAGGCCCTGAGAGGTAGTGGGTGGCGTAAACCACCTTCTCATTTTCACCAAGTTATTCTCCATGTTGTGTTTGCTGGGATCCGATGAATATTGATTACTAAAGTCATTGCTTTACAATATATCATGTGTGTGCTATTTAATGATCTTGCATGCTCTCTGTTACTTGTGTGTGCTTTGGCCAAGTAGATGCTCGTAACTCCAAGAGGGGGTATTTATGCTCGACAGTGGGTTCATGTCTCTATTAAATCAGGGGCAGTGACAAAAAGCTCTAAGGTTGTAGATGTATTGTTGCTACTAGGGATAAAATAGTAGTACTTTTTCTAAGGATGATGTTACTTACTTATTTTACACACAGTGTGTAACATCCCAATTTTCAGAAAAATTAAAACTTTGCATTCATGCATCATCATCATTTAAAACTGTCATTTGAATCACATATGATTTAAATTAAATTTCTTATATATGTTTTAATGGATTTTATGTCCATAAAATTGTTATTAGAATTTATAATAATATCCCTTTATATTCTATTTTTTACTTTAGCCAAAAATACTACCAAAAGGATCTATTTTTAATAAGCTTTTCAAATTATATTTGTATGAATTTTTCTGAGGAGTTTTGGTATAGTTTTGAAATTGTTTTATACTCAAAAGATTTAAAACAAAAAATGAATTTTCAAAGAAAAACGAGTCGGCCAGCTAAGTGGGCCGAAACCCACAAGCTATCTGCCGCGCGCGCGTCACTCCCAGCCCGCCAGCAGCCCAGCTGCTCTCTCTCTCTCTCGGTCACTGACAGGTGGCCCCACCTGTCATCCCCGTCGCGGCGACCCCTTCTTCCCCATATGACGCACACGACCTAGCCGAGAAACGGCCGAATCAATTCTTTGATTCCCGGCGATTTACTCCCCCGTTTACCCCGTCGTTACCCCTATAAGAACCCCCTCGACCCCCTGTCTCTTTTCCCCAAGCCCCATACCCCGAGAGCCACCAGGCCGCCCACGAGCATCCCCGGAGCTCCGCCGTTGCCGTCGGTGAGTTCGACGAATTCCGGTGAGCCGCGTCCCCCTCTAGCCCTCTTTTCACTCCCACTCGTTTTTTCCTTTGTCATTGCGCATCTTGATGACAAGGTTTCGTGGTTTCTTGCGCAGCCAAACTCCGCGTCCGTGCTCATAGACGAGGACCGCCGCCCTGCGCATCTCCGGCGAGCGATTACGAGAAGAGGAGGACGCTCGGTTCTTCTCCACCGCGCCACCAACCTCGCCGCGAGCTCCTCTTCGTCAGGGTATGCCTCGCTATCCTCGTAGAGCAGTAGAACGTTGGGAGCATGGACGCCGGTGATGGCGCCGCCGTGCGCTTCGGTTACCGGAGCTCTTCCGGCCGGCCGCGCCGCTCGGTTTAGGTCATTTTGACCTAGATCGTTAGATCAAAATCGGACGGCCAGGATTAGATCACTTAAAATGAGAACCGGTACACCGCGTCAGCGTCGTGTCAGCGCCACGTCAGTTTCGCGTCAGCGCCACGTCAGTTATTATTTTCAGCGTTTTTCTTAAATCATTTTAATTGATAGTTTTGCAGAAAACACCATGCTTACTGTTTTTATCATTACTTTTTATCTGTTTATCCAAATTTAAATATTTTTATATATTTCAAATCCTTAGAACCAGTAGAATATTCTGGCTTCATTAGTTTTCCGTTTTAGCACATTCAAAAATTTCAAATATTCATGTGAGTAGTTTAAGTGTTTTTGTGATAACTTTAGTTAGAAAAATTATTTTTGAGAAAATCAAATTGCTAAAAATTTGTTTAGATACCCTCTATGCATTAACCATTATTACAAATTTTTGATTTATAAAAATTTATTACTGTGAACTAAAATTCTCGAGTTACCCTTTTATTTAAGTCTAAACAATTGAAAAGAAAATTTTAATTATTATCATGCAGGCTTCATAAATTTTAAGAGCTAAATATATTAGTTTCCCTGAAATCAAATTATTGCATCTCATGCATAGCATATTTTAGTATGGATATATTGCTTGTGTGTTTATTGTGGCTTTATATTTTGTTAGACTATTCGGAGGGAAACGAGAGTCTTTGCAACTGTAACTGCTGCACTCCCGGTTGCCAAGGCAAGTGGCACACCTCATAAAAGTCCTACTATTTTTCTATGCATGAGTAGTTTATTTTCCTAAGCATGTTTAGAACTTAGTAGAAATGCTATGCTAGACTTGTTTAGAATTCCTAATTCCTGTGTCTAGGTTCCCATGAAAATACTTAGTAGAATTATTATGCTATGCAAAACTATTTTGATAAAATGTTAAATTCTACTAAGTTATAATCAAACACCTGGGTGGAATTGGTTGCTTGGCTGTATGAGTTGAGTGTTATCCCTAGGGGTTTTACCTGTGGGATATTCACTTGCGGATGGCAACCCAGGAACAAAGGGGTCTGAAGAACTCCGAGTGAAGATTGGTTCTCGTGCAGCCATTGCCAATATGGGCTCTGGCTTGATCAACTAAGCTGCATGGACTCGCACCGGCCTGACAGGTGGAGGTAGTGGTTTGTAGGTGGAGCGCGTCCGGCCAGCAAGGGGAGGGAAAATGCCTCTGAAAGATCTCGTCTCATTCTTCTCCTTTCCTTATCACTATAAGTGAGTAAAGGATAGTTTGGGTTGAATGGGTACAATGGTGAACGTGCACAACCTCTGCAGAGTTTAAATCTAAGTACTTAGCTGTGTCCCCAGAAACGGACAATTGAGCAGCTGAACGAGGACGTCAACGGAGGATTCCCCCATTCCAACTTACAAATTAAAAACGTATAGGTGAACAAGGGTAGATTGAGACTATGGCTTTCATACCATATTTGTCTCAAAGAGATAAAGATGTTTCAAAGAGTTAGGGAACAACTTGCTTTCTGCAAAGTAACCTTGAGCTCCACCAGCCAAATAAGCATATAGGTTATAGAGTTATTCCTCTAAGTGTCCACCATAGTGTGACTTGCCAGTTCCATTTTTAAATGGTTCTTACCCACGTTGTTGCAATATTTTTCTTATTGCAGACTGTTCTGATGATGAGTGATATTTTGCTAAGGGTTTCGAGTCTTCAACCAACATGCTCGCCTGTGGCACATGCTGATGATGGGGACTCCATGAAGAATAATTTTCCGCTGTTTACTCTGTTCACTGCTAGCTTTACGCTATGCAAATTGTAATGAATATTTTCCAAGTCTGGACCAACGTTGTAATAAATTGACACTTTGCTGTGATATTACATCGTAAACTGTGTGTGCAAACGAATCGATCCAGGGATTTGCACTATACACAGGTATCTGCCATATTTTAAGTGCAGGTACACTACAGATTGTATCAGAGCACTGTGTTGCCTGTAGGTTCGAGCCCTTAGGATTGGAAAAACCTTTTTGATCATAGTATTATCTCCTTAAGTATTTTGGATCCTAACGGCATAGTGAGATGAAGAGGCCTGGAGACAAACCTTACATGTCCGCGTACATGAGACCTGTTCCACAATCATAAGTGGCTGGCCGGGTGCCCGTCTCTCTCACTAAAGTGAATATCCAATTTGCAAAGAGTTGTTAATATTTGTTGATCACCTTAAGTTTTGACTTAGTATTTTTCTAAATTAATAATACACATATGACTAGTACTTCTTTACCTTGTGCACTTCTTGTTTTTAATTCTTTTCCTTCTACCTAAAGGATGACGAGCTTCCACTTCACCACTTGGGAGGACTTCGAGAACACCCGTTTTGGCTGCTACCTCCTCGACATCGGCGAGAAGATAGGTTTACCGCTACCTCAAGTTAAGGGCTTCATCCTGAAGAAGTTTAACAAAGAGGGCTGTTGGGGAATAAAAGCAACTCAGCCAGGACGTGGAGAAGAGCCCCCGTTGGAAATCAAAATTGTTAGTGACTCCAAAGATAAAGGACTCAATCTAGTCATGCAAAACGGCGTCTCTGCGTACGCTACAACACAGAATTAAGGGGCCACTACTCCATTTTCTTTGGAAGGAGAAACGAGGATGGAGAACCTTACCTTTTTTATGTCGGGGATAGAGGCAAAGCAAAGCCCCTTAGTCTTTATTTCCAGGAGTTTGAGATCCTCGTCACATAACTTTATGAGGATAGGCGCACTGAGCTCCTGAAGAACGATGAGCTATGTGCCTTACTCAAGGAGCACGAGGAGAAGATGAAGGCTCAGGAGGAAGTGACTAAGGCCCAAGAAGAGAGGTTTGCTGCACAAGAGAAGTACAAGAGACCTGAGAAAAGGGTTCAAGAGAAGAACAAGATTATCAGAGAACAGAAGGCAGAACTCGAGAGCAATGAAGTCGAGTTTGAGGCTGATAGTGACTTGATCAAGCGGCTTCGTACTGAGAAGAGGGAGCTGCAAGAGAAGAACTCCGCCCTGGAGAAAGAAGTGAAGGAATTAAAGGAAGTACTCGACAATGAGGGAATCGAGATTCAAGAAATTGAAGAAGAGGAAGATGACATGGTCGAGTAGTTAGATAGTGAGACTTCCATTTATTTTACACCTCATCGTTATCTTAGTCTTGTATTGACCTACCAACTTGTGGTAAGGCAGTACCTTCCCTTGTATCCCCGGAACCTCGCGAGTTTATTTCCCAAATTTTCATGTCGTTTTAAACCAAAGGTTTGAGTTGTGTGATTTTTGTTCTTATAAGTTGTTTGGTTGTTGGGGTATTTTCTCTTTAGACCTTTCCGTCTAAACTCATCTATGCAAAAACCACAGATGCCTCCCCGCCGTGTGCCCGATAACAACAACAACAACGACGACCACAACAACAATGATGCTATACAACAGTTGATGGCCGCTCAAGCTCAGCTAATGACTATGATGACCCTGTTCATTGCGGCAACCAACAACAATAACAACAACCATAACCACAACCCGCCACCGCCACCACCCCCCCAAGTGGATAGACTTACCAGATTTCTGAGGCTCCGGCCTAACAAGTTCTCCACTGCAACTGAGCCAATTGTGGCAGATGACTGGCTGCGTTCTGTGGACAGAGATCTAGTGACTTGTGAATGTACCGACGCTGAGAAGGTGAGGTTCACTACTCATCTGTTGGAAGGACCAGCAATTCAGTGGTGGGAAACTTATCAAAACACTCACCCACTGGAAACCTTGACTTGGGAAAACTTCAAGGAAGGTTTTCGTAATGCCCATATCTCCTCGGGCATTATGAACTTGAAGCAAGAAGAATTCAGAAACCTGAGACAAGGAAACAGGAGCCTTAAGGAGTATATGGAAGATTTCCATGCCCTTTCTCGATATGCCTCTGAAGACATCAACACTGAGGCTAAGAGGAAGGCAAAATTTCTAAATGGGCTGAGTGACGAGCTGAAGATTCCTTTAACAGTAGCATATGCCCCAAATTATCAAACCCTCCTAGATCAGGCTATCATACTGGAGGATAACATAAAGAAGGCTGAAAACAGGAAGAGGAAGTTGAATGTTCACAAACACCATTCTGAAACTTCATTCAAAAGGCATTTCCCTCAAGATACAAACCAGAGTCATAAACCTAGGCACTATCCTAGTGGAGGAAGCAACCACAAACATCATGGTCACAACCATAGTGGTGGTTTCAAGGGAAACAATGGGAATCACAAAGGCAATGGAAATGCTGGCCACAACAATGGACATCATCGCCCAAATCCTGAATATAAGAAAGATATCAGCCAAGTTTTATGCTTCAAGTGCAATAACAAGAGCCACTACGCCACTGACTGCCCCGAAAAGAAGGCTGCAGGAGCTGCCAAGCCCAATCCCTTCCAGAAAGTACATGTGAACCACATCAATGTGGAAGAAGTGTACGATGAACCTGATGCTGTCATTGCTACGTTCTTGGTCAATTCATGTCCAGCATTAGTTTTATTTGATACTGGAGCATCGTATTCTTTCATTTCAAGAGCTTTTGTAAACAAACATGGGTTATTTGTGGAAAATATAGGGAGCCCTATTAGAGTAAGCTCTCCGGGAGGAGAAATTCTAGTAACCTCAGTATGTAGACAGTTGAGTCTCAAGATTGGAAAGCATCAGTTTCCTACGGACTTGATCATCCTGGAAACACAAGGCCTGCATGTTATCATAGGGATGCATTGGATGTCCCGTTATGCAGGAATCATAGACTGCTCAAATAGAACCATCACTCTCACCTCTTTAGAAGGTTTAAAGATCAACTTTAGATCAAATTCGAGCTGAAGAAGGTTAGGCTTAATTCTCTTAAGGGGGTTAGTCTCGGTGAGGTTTCTTATAGTCAAGGAATACCCTGATGTGTTTCCGGAAGAGCTACCGGGAATGCCACCCGATAGAGATGTAGAGTTCCTCATTGAACTAAAGTCGGGTACAGGACCAATTGCTAAAAGGCCCTACTGAAAGAACATTTCTTAATCCCTAGTGTTTTGTGTGTTAGTTAACAATACCAATGATATACTAATCCTATTGCTAAGTATTTCAGTTTGGGTGAAACTCATATCACAAATCCTAAATCCAAATTGAATAGAAAAAGAGGTTCTGGAATTCTTCCCAGACTCGGATATTCCGGTTCCCCAACTCGGATATTCTGAGTCAACCCCAGAAAATTGGCTAAGTCAAGTTGAGAAGTACTACTGACTTCAATCGGAAAATCAGCTCGGAAATTTCAAGGACTCGGATATTCCGGTTCACCAACCCGGATATTCCGAGTCAACCTCAGGAAAATTGGCTAAGTCAAGATTCAGAAGTGGTACTGACTCCAATCGGATAATCAGCTCGGAAATTTCAAGGACTCGGATATTCCGGTTCACCAACCCGGATATTCCGAGTCAACCTCAGGAAAATTGGCTAAGTCAAGATTCAGAAGTGGTACTGACTCCAATTGGAAAATCAGCTCGGAAATTTCAAAGACTCGGATATTCCGAGTCAACCTCAGAAAATCGGCTAAGTCAAGTTCAGAATTGGTTCTGATCTCAACCGGAAATTCAGCTCGGATATTTTCAAAGACCCGGATATTCCGGGTGACCGGAATTTCCGGTGTTACTTAAACCGGAATTTCCGGGTGCCCAAGACAGCTAACGGCCAGATTTTGAGGGGGAGTATAAATACCCCCTCACTCACTCAAGAACAGTGAGCTCTCAGATTTTCTCTCTCCTACCATTCTTGAAAGCTCAAATCATCAAGATCTCCCAATCCCCCCACCCAAATTCATTGATCTTTGGAGGATTGGAGGAGAAGGCCCGGATCTACATCCTCACCGAAGGGATTTGCATTTCTCCCCCATTCACTTGGGGATTTCGTGGCTAGGGTTTCTGGTGGGAAAACCTAGTTCACCATTGTTGTACTCTTGGTGTTACCTTGACCTTTTGTGGTCCTTGACCTTTTGTGGTCTTCTTGGGAGCCCCCAATTCAGTTGTGGGTGTGTGCCTCAAGCGTTTGTAAGGGATTCGATCTCCGCCCTAAAAGGGGATCAATAGTGGAAGGTGGACTCGAAACCTTTGTGGTTGAGTTCATCGGAGAAGAAGGTGAGCCTTTGTGGCGTTGCGGCTAACCTGTTGTGGTAGCGCACACCTCTCCAAACGAGACGTACACCCTTGGGTGGAACTCGGGATTACATCTTCGTCTCCGCGTGCTTCACTTGGTTCCCTTTACCTTTGCTCCCTTACTTGCTTATCTTGTTATTGCTTAGATTATCATTTAGGTAAATTCACCGTAGTTGCATATCTTGAGAATTTACCTTTGTGTTGAGCCTAAATTTGAAAAGACCTAAAATTTGTAATAGCACCTATTCACCCCCCCCCCCTCTAGGTGCCGGATTCCCGTTCAATTGGTATCAGAGCCAGGTTCACTTTGAAGGGCTTAACCGCCTAAGTGCAACGATGACGGAATCCGATGCCGAGAGGGCCGCCCGTGAAAAATTAGAGGCGGATAAGGAGGCGTTAGCCAAAGGGGCAACCATGGCTGATCTTATTGATATGAGATCGTCCTTGGAGGCCCAACTCCTCAAGATGAATGAGATGCTCATGGAACTCTTGAAGTCTAAGGAGCCCGAGGCTACTTCTCCCTCTCCTCCTCCTAAGGAACATGCGGGGAACTCTAAGGAGTCATCTTCGGATGGGTCCAAAGATGTTACCTCAAGTGTTCCCGGGATGGCGGAAAAGGATGAACCACCTAGCTCCTCTAACACCCCCAAAGGAGAGGAATTTCATAATGTCAACCATAATTACTCTCCTAACCCTCCTATCCCTCACCCTCATGTAAACTTTAGAAGTGATCCTCCTAAGCTTAAACCTACTCATTTCTCTCAATGGGTATTTCTAATGAAGTCTCATCTATGTAGTGCCTCCATTGAGCTTTGGCGCATCATTGAAGAAGGATACAAGCCCCATGATCCAACCAACTTGACAAGAAGAGAGGTGGTTGATAGCCAACTCAACGCCACCGCTCTTCATCAACTCCAAATGGCCGTTGGAGAGAAGGACATGGCGCTCATTCAACAATTCTCCACCGCCAAGGAAGTTTGGAATGCTCTTTCCGACATCTTCGTTGGGAATGAGAGCATGAAGAAGAACCGGTATGATGCCTTATGCAATGAGGTGGAAGGGTTCTACAAGTTGGATGGAGAAAGCCACGAGGACATGTACCGGAGGTTGGTGTTGGTTGCCAACTCCTTCAAGAACCTCGGGGCGGAGTACATTAATGATGCTTGGATCAAGAGGAAGTTTGTGACCGCTCTCATGCCCTTTGAGGACACGGATTTGAAGACACTCCAAGGGAGACATGACTTTGCAAAGATGACATCCAATGAAGTTATGCAAGAGATGACCGCATACAAGGTGGCCTCCAAGATTGCACAAGATGCAAGAGCTAGAGCCATAGGGATGCACAAGCATGCCTCAATTGCTTTGAAGGCCACCGTTGAAGAAGAGGATGAAGAGGAGTGTGATGATCAAGTCGAGCTATCTAGTGAAGCTCTCTCAAGCACTCTCACTCAACACATGGGTCTTGCGGCAAGAACCTTTTGGAAGAACCCCGGAAGGGCCAAAGCAAGGATTGACAAGAAGTTTCCCCCCAACGGAGGAAAGCCATTCAACAAAGTGAGGCTTTGCTATAACTGCGATGACAAGAGCCACTTTGTTGCCGATTGCCCATGGGAGAGAAGAGAGGATCATGGTGGGAGGCTCGTGGCCAAGACGAAGGGCAAGGGGCCCATGCCCATGAAGAAGCCTTTCTTCAAGAAGAACCAAAAGATTGTCTTGGTGACTCAATAGCAATATCCCACCGATGATGAAGATAGTGACAAGGAGGATACTCCAACGCAAGTGGCCGCACTAGCCATGTCTTCCACATCTCCATCACTCTTCTCCTCACCAAACGAGAGCCCCATCGTCAAGAATGCAAGATGTCTTATGGCAAAGACATCCGAGGTACAATTATCACCCAACTCCATATCACATGACATTGATGATGCTATGAGCTTAGAAGTCAAGGAAGAAATCATTGCTTTTGATAAATTCATGACTAACTTGCAAGGAGAAGGAAAGAAACACTTTGGCTCAATCATGAGTCGTATAGGTGAGCTTGAGGATGAGCTTGAACTAAAAGGTGAGATTGAGAGAGAGGATGCACACGTTAAGGTGTCTCTCCAATCCTCTCTCGAAGATGAACAAGAAGCTCATGCTCTCCTCGAGGAGCAACTTGCTAATATCACTAAGGATCGTGATCTCTACTTTGCTAAATGTAAAATTGTGCAAAATGAAAAGTCCGAGCTTGTAGTTGCTCATGCTAGACTTTGCGAAGACTTCGAGTCACTTGACAATGCTCACAAGGTGTTGACAAGTGATCACGAACGTCTTCTCAAGTCTCGTGATCAACTCCAATCTCGGATATCTACTCTTGAGAAACCTAGCACCTCTACTCCTTTCAATGCTAATGCAAATGTTGTGAAGGGTATTGCTAGGGTTGTGTTTGTTCCTTCTATGGCAACCAAGCCCAAGTCCTCTCTTGATAAAGATAAGGGGACACTCACTACTCCTCTTCATGAGCGAGTGCCCCACAAGGGTAAGGAAGGTCTAGGCTATGTTGCTAAGGAGAAGAAGGAGATCAAGAAGAAGACCAAGTGCACAAGCCAAGAAGGTTGACATTGCGAGTGGAAATGCCACAAGGGGCACTCTCACTCGTAATGACTTTGCGGGCATATCTAACCCCAACTATGCTTTATATGTTGATTATTATGGGGATGTCTATGCTAGATACATTGGTCCTTTTGATGGTTACATTGAATATGCTATTTGGGTACCAAAGACCCTTGATGCTAACCAAAAGGCACCCATTGCAAAATGGGTACCTAAACCCAAGAATTGATTGTGTGTAGGGCCTTGCTTCCGGAGGATCGAAATGGATAATTGATAGTGGGTGCACTAGTCATATGACCGGAAGCCAGGATATTGTAACGGAGTTGAAGCCCAATGATGATCAAATGACCGTTACATATGGTGATAATTCTAAGTCTAAGGTTATAGGGCTCGGCAAGGTGGTAGTGGCACCGGACATCACACTTGTGAATGTCTTGCTTGTCGAGTCCCTAGGTTTCAACTTGATCTCCGTCCATTCCTTAACTTGTTTGGGTTATACCGTTGTCTTCGAAAAGGAAATGGTCATTCTCTTGCGGAGCAAGTCTCTCAATAGGTCTTTCGTTGGGTACATTGAGAATGGGCTCTATGTTGTTGACTTCTCCGGAGTCACCACTTCCCATACAATGTGCCTATTCGCAAAGGCGGACTTGGGTTGGCTATGGCATCGCCGACTAGCCCATGTCAACATGAGGACTTTGCAAAGTCTCCACAAGGGTGGCCATATCCTAGGACTAAAAGACCATGTTTCTTTCTCGAAGGATCGAATGTGTAGGGCGTGTGTTGAAGGAAAAATGCATGACATCTACCATCCAAGCAAGACCATCATTTCGTCAAAAGGGTTTTGGAGCTTCTCCATGTTGACCTCTTTGGTCCCATTCCAGAAGCTAGTCTTGGTGGCAAGAAATATTGCTTGGTGATTGTTGATGACTATTCAAGATACACATGGGTTTTCTTCTTCAAGACGAAGATCGAGACTCAACAAACTGTAACGCCCCGGGATTTATCCCCTTTTAATTTGGTGTGTTTTTCTTTTTTTTTGCATCGACATAGCATCGCATTGCATCTCATTAATTGAATTGTTGCATTTAAATTTATTTTTCACAATTAAATTCAAATGTATTTCAAATTAATTAAAAATGTGTTATTTTCAAATCTTTTAAAAATGTTAAAAACTAGTTTATTAAATTGTCCATTTAAAACTAAAAATATTTTGTATAACATTCGTGTTCAAATTCATTTGTCGATTTTGTTCTAAAAATATAAAACTGAAAAAGTTAAACGGTGACAAATAAAAGCCCAAGCCCATCTAACCCCAAACCCTAGGGTTTCCCCTGGAAACTTCTTTCCCACCCCCCTGCAATTTTTGCAGCCACCCTCCTCTCTTTTCTGGAATTTGCAAAAGATTCCTCCCACCTCCTTTTTTTCCTTTTCTCCCCTTCCTTTCTTTTCTTTTCCTTTTTCTCTTTTTTTTTCCTTTCCTTTATTTCCTTTCTTTCCTCTTCTCTTCCTTCCCGCACGGGAGAGTCTTCCCGCACCAGCCCCGATCCTCCCGCAGCTCGAGCCAGCCCCGCCAGCTCCCCTGCGCCTCCGGCCGCCGGCCGCGCCCTCCGCCCACCACACGCCGTCGCGGCCCGCACCGCAGCCCGCGCTCGCCCGCGCCTCCTCGCCTCCCACCGCCGGCCGCTCGCCGCCGCGCGCCGCGCCGCGCTTGCCGCTACCGCGCGCGCCCCCTGCCGTGCCTGCCCCTGCGCCTCCCGCTCACCCGCCGGCCGCTGCGCCGCGCCTCCGGCCCGTCTCCCTCACCTCCGCCAGCCTCTGCACCACCGCGCTACCTTCCCGCGCGCAGCGCGCCGCCGCGCCGGCGCGCCCCCTGCTCCTAGCCGACGCCTCCCCTGCTCCGGCCCCTCACGCCCGCGCTCCCCCGGCCCCAGCTGCCTCCGGCCGCCGCCCTGCTCGCCGCCGCCGTGTGCCCTTGCTCGCGCCGCCTCCGACGCTCGATGTCCCTGCTTCTCCACAGCCGGCCGCCGCCTCCCACGCGTGTCCCAACCTCCACATTGCCTCCCGCTGCTTTCCCTAGCACGCCACCGCGTGCCTCCGCCCATTGCTCCCCGGCTGCCGCGCGCGCCTCCGCGCCGCGTCCCACGCCACCGTGCCGCGCGCCGCTCCGCGCCGCCGTGCGTTCTTCTATTTCCGGTCGCGTGCACGCCGCCGCCCGCCAGGTGTTCGACGAAATGTCCGCAACACCCCGGCGGCACTTTGTCGTCCGTGTGTCCACCCTTCGTGGTGCTGCCCCGTGCGTGTGCATTTCGCATCATAATGTCATGTGTTGCATCTCTTGGGTTTGTGGGTGTAGCAAATCACCTAAATAATAAATATGGAATGTGTGGGGGTAATAAATATATATTGCCCTATTCCATTTAATTTGGTTATATCACCCATGCCATGTCTTGCCATGCTAATCAACATTTAATTTGATGGGTAGACAAATAACCTGCACCTAAATATTAATTGTCGGAATCCCGGTTCCGCTTAATTCGGATTAAGTGCATCTCGCAATGCATCTTGCCATGTCATGCATCATTCTCCCATGATCATGTTGGATCTTTGCCGTAGTTGTAAAATGCATCTTTTACGCTTTCCAGTGTTTGTTGCTTCTTCGCGGATATGACGTTGAGGTGTGTGAGCAACGACAAGATCTGCTTCCATGCGGGATTCCAGGCAAGCAAAGTTTGCTTGTTTAACTATACATTGTCTTTCATTCCTGCCGTTGATCTCTGCTACCCTAGTTATCGATTCTTGAACTGCGATCCCATCACATGTTTATCCTGCAGCCCATACAGCTTTATCCCCACAACCTAATACCCGTTGCATGTTTATCTGTTGGCCTTGCGAGTCGTAGCGCATGCTTAGAGTTGTTTGTGCGAGTCGTCTGTTGGTCTTATGTTTCATCTGCTTAGTATTATTATTCTACCTTAATAAAATTTTGTATTATATTGGGGTATTATAATTAAAAGATAAGGCACCAGGCGGAAGGCCTTGCGAGGTGTTTTGTTCTGCTCAGTGTCGACCTAGGAACTGAGATTTTGTCCTCGGATCCAATTTTGAGCGCACTAACCACTTGTGGGTGGCCCTATGGAGCCCCCCTCGACTTTGAACGGATCTACAGCTTGTCCATGTGCCGCAAGTAGTTCGGGTTTTCCATTTGCTCATATGCATGTGCATGATGATGATGATGATGAGAGGTTATGTGATACGGGAGGTCATATAGGTGCGGTACGACACGAAGCGGACAGTTCCTACTGTGGTTTGAGCCGCATGGTGGCGTAGTCGCAAACTAATGAGTCCGCAATTGAGATTCGGCCGGACTCCTGACGCGGGTAACAACTCATATGGGTGGCACTTGGACTTGCTGTAGTGAAGGAATAAGTCGTGTTGAGAAGCCCTGATGCTTGCTTGGTTTGATCATGCGAGTATGGGTACAGTAGTGCACCCATGCAGGGTATAATCTTATCGATGAGCCGTGTCCACGGTTATGGACGACTTTGGTGATGATGCTGGCTAATAAGATCTAGACAACTTGCACCTAATTAATGTTAATTAATTTGACTAGTAATATAGAATTATTTTCACAATAAATTATAATTAAAACTGTTCAACGTGTGAGTTTCCCGAATTGCTTCCTCATATTTGGTTGAGGGGGTTAATTCGAGAATGGGTTATGTTTGGTGTTAGTTGTAGATGGTTATCTTATGCGCTCTCTTATCCCTCTCTGATTAGAAGAAAGTTGTAGCGTGTCTCTCTAGGTTGCTAGTGCTGCTGCCGCTAAGTCCACCTCCCCTATATTTTTGGGAGATGGTGTAGAAAGTAGGCAAGTCGGTTTTGCTTGCCAGGGAGTGCCTTGACCCTCTTTTGGGTTGTGCTTTATGTGCAGTCAACAGGTTTGAAGTCTGACGACATTAGCTTGGGAATCCCTCCGGCTTGGCTGGGCAGGGATATGGCGCCATCGCTTATCTTCAGGACTCTTAGTCCAATTTGCATCTTATCCGTAGTCGGATACTTTTTTGCTTCCGCTGTCATTTGAATCTTTGTATTGTATGTTTGTATCTTGACTCGTTCGAGTCGTTGTTGTATTTTATCTTCTGTTGTATTTGTGGATGTATCGGAACTGTTGTATTGTTATCACAATTCCACCCACATAATGCGCATGTTTCGGCGTGCACATTATGTCTGGTGGGCGACCTAAAATCGTTATTATGCGGATTTTGGCGGGAATGCTTAAATCTACATAGTACCGATTTTAGGGCGTCACACAAACTATCATCGACTTCTCCAATGAAGCTCAACGTCAACACAATGCCCCTATCTTGGTGATACAAAGTGACAATGGGTCCGAGTTCAAGAACTACACCTTAAACGAGTTCCTTAGTGAAGAAGGGTTTCGTCATCAATATTCCGCTGCTTATACTCCCCAGCAAAATGGTGTAGCCGAAAGGAAGAACCGCACACTTATTGAGATGACAAGGTCGATGATGGCAGAGTTCAAGTCCCCTCACAACTTTTGGGCCGAAGCCGTCAACACCGCTTGCCATTCATCCAACCGACTCTTCTTTCGCAAAGGACTCATGAAGACACCTTATGAAGTGCTTACCGGGAACAAGCCCAATATCTCCTACTTCCGAGTATTTGGTTGTAAGTGTTTTTATCTCATCAAAGGTGTTCGTTTGGGCAAGTTTGATTCTAAGTCTCTTGAATGGACATTTGTGGGCTACGGATCCGAATCCCACACTTATAGAGTCTATGATAAGGCCTCGCGCATAATCATAGAAACTTGTAGTGTGGTATTCGAGGAGAATGACGGCTCCCTCGTGGAGCAAAGTGGTGTTTCCGGTGTAGGTGATGATGAACCTCAAGATGCTATCCGAAGAATGGGGTTGGGAGTCCACCGCCCCGTTGAACTCTATTATGAGGTTGATCAACAAGGACCAAGTTCTTCACAAGTGGTGACCACCCCAACACAAGAAACACCCATCGACAACACCGTGCCCAATGCACCTTGCCAAGAAGAAGAACAAGATTCTACAGCTGCTCCTGGAATTTCCGGATGACCGGAAAATCCGGTTCAAGCTGGACTCGGAAATTCCGGTGGTTCGGAATTTCCGGTCCCTGAACCCGGAATATCAGGTCCTGCTGACATTCCCGGTGGCAGTTCGCAAGGCCAAGATCAACCCTCTCCCTCACCAATGGACACCACTCCAATGGTTGATCAAGGCCATTAAATCAGTCAAGGCGGAGACATGAATGATCAAGATGATCAAGCGATTCCTCCCACCACTCGGAGGGAAATCGAGATCCGCCGCTTGAATAGGGTTGGCACCTCACAAGAATTAAGAGCTCTATCTCTTGACAAGGTGCATGGTGATGTGAGAAGCAAGGTCTCTACCCGAAGACAACTCGCAAGCTTCAGTGAACATCAAGCTCACATCTCCATGGGGGAACCCAAGAAGGTCTTTGAAGCTCTTGAAGATAAAGATTGGCTTGATGCTATGCATGAAGAGCTCAACAACTTCGAGCGCAACAAAGTGTGGAAGTTGGTGGAAATACCCAAAGATTGCCGCAATGTTATCGGCACCAAGTGGATATTCAAGAACAAGCAAGATGAACATGGCATGGTGGTGAGGAACAAGGCAAGATTGGTGGCTCAAGGTTACTCTCAAATTGAAGGCATTGACTTTGGAGAAACCTACGCACCCGTGGCTCGACTTGAGTCAATCCGTATTCTTCTTGCCTATGCCTCTCACCATAACTTTAAGTTGCAACAAATGGATGTTAAATCCGCTTTTCTAAATGGTCCACTAAATGAACTTGTTTATGTTAAGCAACCACCGGGGTTCGAGGACCTCAAGTATCTGAACCATGTCTACAAGTTGGATAAGGCACTCTATGGCCTTAAACAAGCCCCACGAGCGTGGTACGAGCACCTTAGAGAACTACTTGTAGACCGTGGATTCCAAGTTGGGGAAATCGACCCCACACTTTTTACTAAGAAAGTTAATGGGGAGCTTTTCATTTGTCAATTATATGTGGATGACATTATATTTGGATCGACTAACAAAGCATTTAACGAAGAATTCTCTAAGCTTATGACTGACAGGTTTGAGATGTCTATGATGGGCGAGATGAAGTTCTTCCTCGGATTTGAGATTAAACAATTGAGGGAAGGAACGTTCATCAACCAAGCAAAGTACATTCAAGACATGCTCAAGAAGTACGAGTTGCTTGATCTCAAGGGTGCCTCTACTCCAATGCAAACCAAATGCCACCTTGAGCTCAACCCGAAGGGTAATGATGTGGATCAAAAGGTATACCGCTCCATGATTTGATCTCTCCTCTACCTTTGTGCATCTAGACCGGATATAGTGCTAGCCGTAGGAGTATGTGCAAGATATCAAGCGGCTCCTAAAGAAAGCCATGATGTGGCGGTCAAGAGAATCTTTAGATATTTGGCTTATACCCCAACTTATGGATTGTGGTATCCCAAGGATGCAAATTTCTCATTATGTGGGTTCACGGATTCCGATTGGGCGGGAGATCATGATGATAGGAAGTCAACCTCCGGTGCTTGTCAATTTACTGGGAGGTCCTTGGTGAGTTGGTCTTCTAATAAGCAAAATTGCATATCTCTCTCCACCGCCGAAGCCGAGTATGTTGCCGCCGCAAGTTGTTGCACTCAGTTGCTATGGATGAGGCAAACTTTAAAGGAGTACAGAGTCGATTGCGACAAAGTGCCTCTTTTATGTGACAACGAAAGTGCCATCAAGATTGCCTACAACCCGGTGCAACATTCAAGAACCAAGCATATTGAGATCCGCCATCATTTCATAAGAGATCATGTGGCCGTGGAGACATTGACTTATCATATGTGGGCACAAGGGATCAATTGGCGGATATCTTCACGAAGCCCCTTGAGGAAGGAAGGTTTTGCTTTTTGAGGAATGAGCTTAATATCATTGATTCGAGGTCCTTAGCTTGATCGCTTGCACACTCACCTAGGGCGTAATTGCATCTTATCTAGTTTAGATGTAGGCATGGAAATAGGGGGAGTGCGGTCCTAATACATTGGACCATCCCTCCCCCCATTATGCCGATAGCAAGTGTTCTTTTATCTCTATATTCATTCTTATGACTAATGAGCTAAAACGATGAGTATTGGTTATGTACCCAAGATACATCTTCGCGGTAACATGCCATACACTCCTACATGGTGGCTTCGGCCACCGACCTCCTCTCCTTGAAGAGTTGATTTTATTTGGAGCTTATTGTTGCTATTTGCCCTCCTTTTCATGCATGTGGGAAACCTACTCAACTTGGCTCTTTTGGTTCGATTTGGTTGTTGTGAGTTGAGTATGGTGTACCAATATCAGTTTGGAAATCTATCCCAAGCCTACTTTCCCCTGAAAACATTTCTCTCTATTGCACACAAGTCATCCTTTTGAAAACTGGGATTTTGGTTCAGCAGGTCGGAATATCCGGTTCATTTTGAACCGGAATATCCGGTGTAAGTTACACCCGGAATATCCGGTCTGGCAGTTTGTCCAGAAATATAAGGGCAGGCTCGGGGTGAAGGGCTCATTAGTGCCCTTCTTCCACCCCCGACCTCCCTCTCCTCCAGCCGCCGCCCCTGCTGTTCCCAAGTCCCTCCGGAGCACTCCGACCGCCGGGGAACCTCTTTCTCGGCCGGATCTGCTCCTCCTCCGCCCCGGGAACTCACTCCTCCAAGCAATGGCCTCAATGGATGAGGGTAACTTCACTTTTCTTCTTCCTTATGTGCTTGCACTTGGATCTTGATGTGGAGTTATTTGTTTCAATGTTGCTTCGTAGAGATTGTTCCTAGGACTATTCCCTGCCTTCTACATACATTAGTTTTGCATTATGTTGGATCGATCTAGTTTTAGACCGAGTCAATCTCAGATCTGCAGTTTCTGTCTGACTCGGAATATCCGGTTCAGATTGACTCGGAATTTCCGGTCATGTCTGAACCAGAATTTCCGAGTCAAACACTGCAGTTTTAAGATTAACTCATGTTTAACTACATATGATTCATCAAATGCCTATCTAATGTGTGTATTATCTCCTGACTTGTGTGCACTTACCTTATGCTACCCTCTATGCTCAAATTCACAGGTTCAGGTGGAAGTCCGTCCGCAGGGGGATCAAGGAACACAGGTAGAGCACCTGTCCACAAGCAACCAGTCAACAAGAGAAAGGCCCCTGCAACTCAGAGGGAGAAGAAAGCTGTTGCCAGCAAGCCCTCATTCAAGAAGAGAAAGAATGTCCCTAGTCCCCAACGTCAGAACTACTCCAAGATGAATTCTGTGGATTACTCTCAGCTGAGGCAGGGGGACTGGTACCTCAGCGCAAGAGACAACTCTCTCGATGATCGCAACTTTTGGTGCCAAGCGCAAGAGCACATATTCGTGGATCTCTATCTCTCACTATCGAAGCCCATTCGACCCATGCACCCGTTTGACTTTGCATCTCTGCAGAAGAAAACCGCATTTGCTGAGGCCATCCACATTGTGAAGACCATGGGTTTGGAGAGGTTGGCGCTCATCCGTTGTGCCTACAACGCGCAGCTTGTAATGCAGTTCTTCGCCACCCTAGTGATCAAGGGTGACTCGAAGAAGACCATGAAGTGGATGACTTGGGAATCATACTGTGAGTCCAACTTCGAGGAGTTTGCCAAGGTACTGGGCTACAGGTTTGATGGTGACAATCCCCAAGGCACTCGCATGCACACCCCCTACAAGCTCAACAAGAAGGAGACATCTCACTTATATGGTGTGGGAGCCACCCCTGGATTCACTCGTGACTTGCTTCCGTTGTATGATGTTCTTGTGCGCATCCTGCGTGAGAACATTGCACCGTGTGGTGGCAACAACGACAACGTGGTTACCCCTCTCTGCAACCTGCTCCTTCACGCCAATCGCATTGTGGAGGACTCGGGTTCTGATACTGACTGGAGAGTAGATATGATGGATTACATCTACAATGAGATGTATGAAGCTATGACCACCAGGGTCTCTATTCCTTATGCTCCTTACATAATGAAGCTCCTCCAGTTTAAGTTCCCTGACTACAACTTCAGCAGCAGTGATTTGGTGCCACATGACTTCAAGAAGCTTTATGTGAAGAAGACTGTGGTCAAGCCCCCTCCTAGGCCTTCTACTACATCAGCTACCGGTGGATCTTTCATGGGTGATGCTAGGAGGGCTGCTGCTACCTCTACTCATGTTCCTACCACTCATGCGCATGTCAAGAAGCTGAACTGGTTCCAGCGCAACATCCTTTGCATGAATGTGGACATCCGCAAAGAGCAACACAATGCCTACAAGGATCGCCGTCAGCTGGATTACAAGCAAGACTTGATCCTTCACCACGCTCCTGGCTCTCCTGCTCCTGCTGCTCTGTCTGAGCCCCTGACCTTTGCTCAGTGGAACCAGGGTTCCTTGGCTCCGTGGACACTGATTGACCAGGACCTTGGCGGCAGCTCGTACACCACTGGCTATGACTATGATGAGGAGGAGGAAGATGATGATGAGGAGGCAGCGTCTGAGGAGTATGAAGAGGAGGATGATGATGATGAGGAGGCTGATGATGATGATGAGGAGGAGGACCCCTCGGATTGAAGACTTCCATGGGGACGTAGCATCGCTCTTCTTCCTTTTTGGCGTTTCGATGCCAAAGGGGGAGAAGTTGCTCTACTAGGACTTTTTCGGGGATTTGCAAGGGTCGGGCACAAGCTTATCCATTTATCATTTATCATTTATTTGCGCTTGTGTCCATTTATCGTGTTTTAAGTTACTTGTAAAACTCTCTTTATTTCATTTGTGATAACTTTGTATTGAGACAATGGTTGATGCTATCTTTATATTATGGTTGAGACTTCGAATTGATTGTGTTGGTATTCTCTTCATATTCTATATACACAAGGTATGAAAATCTATCTAGTCTCAATTGCTTCCATAATCTTACATTTTGTCTCGTGTCTTCTTTGTGATATCTTGTGGTTGTTGTTATAAAATTGCTCCTATCCTTTGTCATATTGTGTTGCTTACTTGCATTTATTTAGGGGGAGGCATTTTCTGCCAAAAACATGATATTGCGTTTTGTTTCTATGCAAATCTTGGTATTGTCATCTAACACCAAAAAGGGGGAGATTGAAAGAACATTTCTTAATCCCTAGTGTTTTGTGTGTTAGTTAACAATACCAATGATATACTAATCCTATTGCTAAGTATTTCAGTTTGGGTGAAACTCATATCACAAATCCTAAAGCCAAATTGTAGAGAAAAAGAGTTTCTGGAATTCTTCCCAGACTCGGATATTCCGGTTCCCCAACTCGGATATTCCGAGTCAACCCCAGAAAATTGGCTAAGTCAAGTTCAGAAGTACTACTGACTTCAATCGGAAAATCAGCTCGGAAATTTCAAGGACTCGGATATTCCGGTTCACCAACCCGGATATTCCGAGTCAACCTCAGGAAAATTGGCTAAGTCAAGATTCAGAAGTGGTACTGACTCCAATCGGAAAATCAGCTCGGAAATTTCAAGGACTCGGATATTCCGGTTCACCAACCCGGATATTCCGAGTCAACCTCAGGAAAATTGGCTAAGTCAAGATTCAGAAGTGGTACTGACTCCAATCGGAAAATCAGCTCGGAAATTTCAAGGACTCGGATATTCCGAGTCAACCTCAGAAAATCGGCTAAGTCAAGTTCAGAATTGGTTCTGATCTCAACCGGAAATTCAGCTCGGATATTTTCAAAGACCCGGATATTCCGGGTGACCGGAATTTCCGGTGTTACTTAAACCGGAATTTCCGGGTGCCCAAGACAGCCAACGGCCAGATTTTGAGGGGGAGTATAAATACCCCCTCACTCACTCAAGAACAGTGAGCTCTCAGATTTTCTCTCTCCTACCATTCTTGAAAGCTCAAATCATCAAGATCTCCCAATCCCCCCACCCAAATTCATTGATCTTTGGAGGATTGGAGGAGAAGGCCCGGATCTACATCCTCACCGAAGGGATTTGCATTTCTCTCCCATTCACTTGGGGATTTCGTGGCTAGGGTTTCCGGTGGGAAAACCTAGTTCACCATTGTTGTACTCTTGGTGTTACCTTGACCTTTTGTGGTCTTCTTGGGAGCCCCCAATTCAGTTGTGGGTGTGTGCCTCAAGCGTTTGTAAGGGATTCGATCTCCGCCCTAAAAGGGGATCAATAGTGGAAGGTGGACTCGAACCTTTGTGGTTGAGTTCATCGGAGAAGAAGGTGAGCCTTTGTGGCGTTGCGGCTAACCTGTTGTGGTAGCGCACACCTCTCCAAACGAGACGTACACCCTTGGGTGGAACTCGGGATTACATCTTCGTCTCCGCGTGCTTCACTTGGTTCCCTTTACCTTTGCTCCCTTACTTGCTTATCTTGTTATTGCTTAGATTATCATTTAGGTAAATTCACCGTAGTTGCATATCTAGAGAATTTACCTTTGTGTTGAGCCTAAATTAGAAAAGACCTAAAATTTGTAATAGCACCTATTCACCCTCCCCCCCTCTAGGTGTCGGATTCCCGTTCACCTACCCAATGGCAACTGATGAACTGAAAGAACTCAAGAAGCAACTGGAAGAGTTTATGCAGAAAGGCTTTATCCGTCCAAGTTCCTCACCCTGGGGGGCCCCACTCCTTTTTGTCAAGAAGAAGGATAGTACCCAGAGATTAGTCACCGATTACCGTGACATAAATGAGCATTCAATCAAGAACAAGTATCCGCTACCCAAAATCAATGAGCTCTTCGATCAACTAGAAGGGGCTGTCGTGTTCTCCAAGATCGATCTCAGATCAGGGTACTTTCAGATGAAAGTTAGAGAAAAGGATATACCCAAGACTGCCTTCGTTACAAGATATGGATCGTATGAGTACACAGTAATGCCTTTTGGGTTAACCAATGCTCCAGCCTATTTCATGAATATGATGAATAAGGTATTTATGGATTTTCTGGACAAGTTTGTTGTTGTCTTCATCGATGACATCTTAGTCTACTCCAAAAGTCACAAAGAACATGAAGAACATTTACGTCTGGTGTTGCAAAGACTCCGAGAGCATAAGTTATATGCTAAGTTCAACAAGTGTGAATTTTGGTTAAAACAAGTAGGATTTCTAGGACACCTGGTGTCTAAGGATGGAATAGCAGTGGATCCTGAAAAGGTTGCTGCTGTGACGAATTGGGAGTCACCCAAAAATGTGGGAGAAATCCGCAGTTTTCTAGGACTGGTAGGATATTACCGGAGGTTCATTGAAAATTTCTCCAATATTGCCAAGGCCTTGACTGAACTACTGAAGAAGGGAAAGAAGTTTGAGTGGACAGAAGCTTGTGAGATCAGTTTTCAAGAATTAAAGAAACGCTTAGTGTATGCACTAGTATTATGCTTACCAGATCTAGAGAAAGATTTCCAAGTTTATTGCGACGCTTCATATCGTGGCCTAGGAAGCGTATTGATGCAAGAAGGCAAAGTAGTGTCTTAGGCCTCAAGACAACTCAAAAATCATGAAGTAAACTACCCCACTCATGATCTAGAGTTAGCTTCTGTGGTACATGCGCTAAAGATATGGAGACCTTATTTATGGGGAAAGCGATGTGAAGTATTTACAGATCATAAAAGCCTCAAGTACTTCTTTACTCAGAAAGAATTAAACATGCGACAAAGGAGATGGTTAGAATTGATCAAAGACTATGATTTAAGTCTACAGTACCACCCAGGGAAAGCCAACGTAGTGGCTGATGCCTTGAGCCGTAAGACTTATGTAAACGGACTCACGGCAGGAGAATTGCCTGAAGATCTATGTAAAGGATTTAAGGACCTACGATTGGAAGTGGTACCTGAAGGATTCATAGCATCCTTAGAAGTTCAACCTCTTCTATTTAACAAAATCAAGGAAGCTCAGTTAGAGGATAAAGTAGTAAAAGAAATCAAGAAGAACCTAAGTGAAGGCAAAGCCAGGGACTTTAGAGAAGATGAAGAAGGAACCATATGGTATAAAGAACGCATATGTGTTCCTGACGATGTCGATCTTAGAAAATTAATACTTCAAGTAGCTCATGACTCACCTTATTCCATACATCCGGGTAACACGAAGATGTATATGGATGTAAAGGAGAGGTATTGGTGGATCAATTTGAAGCGAGATATTGCTGAATACATTGCAAAGTGTAACGTCTGCAGTCGTGTGAAAGCAGAACACCAAAAACCAGCAGGGTTACTTCAACCCTTACCAGTACCAGATTGGAAGTGGGAATAGATCGGTATGGATTTCATCACTGGTCTGCCCAGGACTAAATCAGGATATGATTCTATATGGGTTATAGTCGATCGTCTGACGAAAGTATCTCACTTTATACCCGTGAAGACTACTTACACTAGGGCCAAACTAGCTAACATCTATATGAAGAGGATTGTGTGTCTACATGGTGTTCCCAAGAAAATTGTGTCGGATAGGGGTACTCAGTTTACTTCTCATTTCTGGAATCAATTACATGAGTCTCTGGGAACCAGATTAGAGTTCAGCACAGCGTTCCATCCGTAGACGGTTGGACAGACAGAAAGAGTAAACCAAATCCTAGAAGATATGCTAAGAGCATGCGCTCTAGATTATAAGTCGATCTGGGATGATAATCTCCCATATGCCGAGTTCTCTTACAACAACAGCTATCAAGCGAGCATAGAGATGTCGCCATTTGAAGCCCTGTATGGAAGAAAGTGCACTACACCACTACTATGGAGTGGCGTAGGAGAACGTAGTTTGTTCGAACCAGACATAATCAAGGAGGCTGAGGAAAAAGTCAGACTGATTAAGGACCGTTTAAAGATAGCACAATCCAGACAGAAGAGTTATGCGGACTCCAAAACAAGGGAAGTCACTTATGAAGTATGCGATCGAGCCTATCTCAGAGTTTCACCTATGCGTGGAGTTAAAAGATTCTGAATCAAAGGAAAATTGGCGCCTAGATTTATTGGACCTTTCAAGGTATTATCCCGCAAAGGAGAGGTTGCCTATGAATTGGAACCCCCGGAAGCACTTTCCGCAGTTCACAATGTGTTTCATGTCAGCCAGCTAAAGAAATGTCACCCAGAAATGGCAGAGACACTGCTAAGAGATACGGTGCCACTAGAGGAAGTACAACTAGAAAGTGATCTCACTTATGAAGAAAAACCCATAAAGATTTTGGAGACAGCAGAACGTGTCACCCGAAACAAGACCATCAAATTATGTAAAGTACAGTGGAATCACCATTGAGAAGAAGAAGCAACTTGGGAAAGAGAAGATGACCTGAAAGAAGACCACCCTCACCTATTTGCTAGCCAAACCGAATCTCGAGGGCGAGATTCATCTTAAGGGGGTTAGGTTTGTAAGATCCTAATTTTCAGAAAAAATTAAAACTTTGCATTCATGCATCATCATCATTTAAAACTGTCATTTGAATCACATATGATTTAAAATAAATTTCTTATATATGTTTTAATGGATTTTATGTCCATAAAATTGTTATTAGAATTTATAATAATATCCTTTTTATTCTATTTTTACTTTAGACAAAAATACTACCAAAAGGATATAGTTTTAATAAGCTTTTCAAATTATATTTTTATGAATTTTTCTGAGGAGTTTTGTTATAGTTTTGAAATTGTTTTATACTCAAAAGATTTAAAACAGAAAAATGAATTTTAAAAGAAAAACGAGTCGGGCCAGCTAAGTGGGCCGAATCCCACAAGCTATCTGCCGCGCGCGCGTCTTTCCCAGCCCGCCAGCAGCCCAGCTGCTCTCTCTCGGTCACTGACAGGTGGGCCCACAGTCGTGGCGACGCCTTCTTAGCCAAATCACGCCCACGACCTAGCCGAGAAACGGCCGAATAAATGTTTGATTCCCGGCGATTTGCTCCCCCCTTTACCCCGCCGTTACCCCTATAAGAACCCCCCATACCCCGAGAGAAACCAGGCCGCCCACGAGCATCCCCGGAGCTCTGCCGTTGCTGTAGGCGAGTTCGACGAACTCCGGTGAGCCGCGTCCCCCTCTAGCCCTCTTTTCACTCCCACTCGTTTTCTTGCGCAGCCAAACTCCGTGTTTTATCCTTTGTCATTTTGACCTAGATCGTTAGATCAAAATCGGACGGCCAGACAAGGTTCCGCCGTTTCTTTCGTTTTTTCCTTTGTCATTTTGACCTAGATCATTAGATCAAAATCGGACGGCCAGGATTAGATCACTTAAAACCCGAACCGGTACGCCGCGTCAGCGCCGCGTTAGCGTTGTGTCAGCGCCACGTCAGTTATTATTTTCTGCGTTTTTCTTAAATCATTTTAATTGACAGTTTTGCAGAAAACACCCTGCATACTGTTTTTATCATTACTTTTTATCTGTTTATCCAAATTTAAATATTTTTATATATTTGAAATCCTTAGAACCAGTAGAATATTTTGTCTTCATTAGTTTTCTGTTTTAGCACTTTCAAAAATTTCAAATATTCATGTGAGTAGTTTAAGTGTTTTTGTCATAACTTTAGTTAGAAAAATTATTTTTTAGTAAATCAAATTGCTAAAAATTTGTTTAGATACCCTCTATGCATTAACCATTATTAAAAAAAATTGATTTATAAAAATTTATTACTGTGAACTAAAATTCTCGAGTTACCCTTTTATTTAAGTCTAAATAATTGAAAAGAAAATTTTAATTATTATCATGCATGCTTCATAAAATTTTAAGAGCTAAATATATTAGTTTCCCTGAAATAAAATTATTGCATCTCATGCATAGCATATTTTAGTATGGATATATTGCTTGTGTGTTTATTGTGGCTTTATATTTTGATAGACTATTTGGAGGGAAACGAGAGTCTTTGCAACTGTAACTGCTGCACTCCCGGTTGCCAAGGCAAGTGGCACACCTCATAAAAGTCCTACTATTTTTCTATGCATGAGTAGTTTATTTTCCTAAGCATGTTTAGGACTTCGTAGAAATGCTATGCTAGACCTATTTAGAATTCCTAATTCCTGTGTCTAGGTTCCCATGAAAATACATCGTAGAATTATGATGCTATGCAAAACTATTTTGATAAAATGTTAAATTATACTAAGTTATAATCAAACACCTGGGTGGAATTGGTTGCTTGGCTGTATGAGTTGAGTGTTGTCCCCAGGGGTTTTACTTGTGGGATATTCACTTGTGGATGGCCACCCAGGAACAAAGGGATCTGAAGAACTCTGAGTGAAGATTGCTTCTCGTGCAACCATTGCCAATATGGGCTCTGACTTGATCAACTAAGCTGCGTGGACTCGCCCCGGCCTGACAGGTGGAGGTAGTGGTTTGTAGGTGGAGCGCGTCAGGCCAGCAAGGGGAGGGAAAATGCCTCTGAAAGATCTCGTCTCATTCTTCTCCTTTCCTTATCACTATAAGTGTGTAAAGGATAGTTTGGGTTGAATGGATACAATGGTGAACGTGCACAACCTCTGCAGAGTTAAAATCTACGTACTTAGCCGTGTCCCCGGAAACAGACAATTGAGCAGCTGAACGAGGACGTCAACGGAGGATTCCCCCATTCCAACTTACAAATTAAAAACTGATGGGTGAACAAGGGTAGATTGAGACTATGGCTTTCATACCATATTTGTCTCAAAGAGATAAAGATGTTTCAAAGAGTTAGGGAAAAACTTTCTTTCTGCAAAATAACCTTGAGCTCCACCAGCCAAATAAGCATATAGGTTATAGAGTTATTCCTCTAAGTGTCCACCATAGTGCCACTTGCCAGTTCCATTTTAAAATGGTTCTGACCCACGTTGTTGCAATATTTTTCTTATTGCAGACTGTTCTGATGATGAGTGAGATTTTGCTAAGGGTTTCGAGTCTTCAACCAACATGCTCGCCTGTGGCACATGCTGATGATGCGGACTCCATGAAGAATAATTTTCCGTTGTTTACTCTGTTCACTGCTAGCTTTACGCTATGCAAATTGTAATGAATATTTTCCAAGTCTGGACCAGCGTTGTGATAAATTGACACTTTGCTGTGATATTACATCGTAAACTGTGTGTGCAAACGAATCGATCCAGGGATTTGCACTATACACAGGTATCTGCCATATTTTAAGTGCAGGTACACTACAGATTGTATCAGAGCACTGTGTTGCCTGTAGGTTCGAGCCCTTAAGATTGGAAAAACCTTTTTGATCATAGTATCATCTCCTTAAGTATTTTGGATCCTAACGGCATAGTGAGATGAAGCGGCCTGGAGACAAACCTTACATGTCCGCGTACATGAGACATGTTCCACAATCGTAAGTGGTTGGCCGGGTGTCTGTCTCTCTCACTATAGTGAATATCCAATTTGGAAAGAGTTGTTAATATTTGGTTATCACCTTAAGTTTTGACTTAGTATTTTTCTAAATTAATAATACACATATGACTAGTACGTCTTTACCTTGTGCACTTCTCGTTTATAATTCTTTTCCTTCTACCTAAAGGATGACGAGCTTCCACTTCACCACTGCGGAGGAATTCGAGAACACCTGTTTTGGCTGCTACCTCCTCGACATCGGCGAGAAGATAGGTTTACCGCTACCTCAAGTTAAGGGCTTCATCCTGAAGAAGTTTAACAAAGAGGGCTGTTGGGGAATAAAACCAACTCAGCCAGGACGTGGAGAAGAGCCCCCGTTGGAAATCAAAATTGTTAGTGACTCCAAAGATAAAGGACTCAATCTAGTCATTCAAGACCTAATTGGGCGTCTCTGCGTTCGCTACAACACATAATTGAGGGGCCACTACTCCATTTTCATTGGAAGGAGAAACGAGGATGGAGAACCTTACCTTTTTTATGTCGGGGATAGAGGCAAAGCAAAGCCCCTTAGTCTTTATTTCCAGGAGTTGGAGATCCTCGTCACAGAACTTTATGAGGATAGGCGCACTGAGCTCCTGAAGAACGATGAGCTATGTGCCTTACTCAAGGAGCACGAGGAGAAGATGAAGGCTCAGGAGGAAGTGACTAAGGCCCAAGAAGAGAGGTTTGCTGCACAAGAGGAGAAGTACAAGAGACAGGAGAAGAGGGTTCAAGAGAAGAACAAGACTATCAGAGAATAGAAGGCAGAACTCGAGAGCAATGAAGTCGAGTTTGAGGCTGATAGTGAATTGATCAAGCGGCTTCGTACTGAGAAGAGGGAGCTGCAAGAAAAGAACTCCGCCCTGGAGAAAGAAGTGAAGGAATTGAAGGAAGAACTCGACAATGAGGGAATCGAGATTCAAGAAATTGAAGAAGAGGAAGATGACATGGTCGAGTAGTTAGATAGTGAGACTACCATTTATTTTACACCTCATCGTTATCTTAGTCTTGTATTGACCTACCAACTTGTGGTAAGGCAGTACCTTTATAGTGTACCTGCACTTTAAATAAGGCAGATACCTGTGTATAGTGCAAATCCCTGGATTGATTCATTTGCACACACAGTTTACGATGTAATATCACAACAAAGCGTCAATTTTATTACATCGATGATCCAGAATTACAAAATATTTGATACAAGTTGCATAGCATAAAGCTAGCATTGAAAAAGTACACAGCGGAAATACAATAGCAGTGGGTCTCCAACAACTTCATGTTGCCACAGGCGAAAACATGTTGGTTGTAGACTCGAAACCTATAAGCGAAACCTCACTCGTCGTCTGAACAATCTGCAATAAGAAAAATATTGAAACAACGTGGGTCAGATTCCATTAAAAATGGAGTCTGGCAAGTGACACTATGGTGGACACTTAATGGAATAACTCTATAGCCTATATGCATATTTGGCTGGTGGAGTTCAAGGCTATTTTGCATAAAGCCAATTTTTCCTATCTCTTTGGAAAACTCTTTCTTCAAATCAAGACAAGTATGGCATGAAAACCATAATCTCGTCTTCCCTTGTTCACCCATCAAGTTTTATTTCTGAAGTTGGAATGATGGAATCCACCGTTTGACGTCCGTGATCAGCTGCTCAAATTGTCCGTACCGGGGACACGGCTAAGTACTTAGTTTTACACTCTGCAGAGGTTGTGCACGTTCACCATTGTACCCATTCAACCCAGGTTATCCTTTATACACCATTTGTGATAAGGAAAGGAGAAATGAGACGAGATCTTTCAGAAGCATTTTCCCTCCCACTCTGGCTTGACCCGTTCCACCTAACATGCCCCTACATCTGCTTGTCAAGCCGGAGAGAGTCCACGCAACATAATTGATCAAGCTAGAGGCCATATGGCAATGGCTGCACTGGAAGTAATCGTCACTCGGAGTTCTTCAGATTCCTCTGTTCCCTGGGGGGGCCATCCACAAGTGCACGTACTCCAGGAACCATAGACATGGACCTGAGTAGCCACTCAACTTCGCCACCATACAACCAATCCACCCAGGAGATTCATTAACTTAGTGGATGTGCACTCTCAGGTGAAAATCACCATGCTCACGGCCCTAAGTAGAATAGACATTCATCCTAGGCGACGACGACCATGAGCACAGCCCTGAGTAGTCACTTACATTTTCTAAAACTTTTCATCATTGCATAGCATCAATATATCTACTAAGTATTATATAGGAACCTAGACACATGAGTAAGGGAATTCTACACAGGTTTAGCATAGCAATACTATCCTACTCATGCATATAAAAATACACTAAGTAATGCATTAGAAATAATAGGAAGTTTATGAGGTGTGCCACTTGCCTTTGAAATGAAGTCTTTACTCACAAACTCTTTTCAACGAACTCGGGTCTGTCCGTTCAGTCTAAACAATATAAACAAACAACAATACAACAATCATAAAACAAAACAACACAACACATACAAACAAGTTTCTTAAACTTCTAAGGAAAACATGACATGCATGATATGCAAATTATTTCTAAGGACTAGAAATACATGTCATGCCATGGAAAATCTTTTAAGTTAATGTAAGGAAATGTGTTGGTCAGAATGACTAAGGACTAAGGTTAGAAGTTGGATAAAATACCATTTTTATAAATCATCTTGAATAAGCACTCAATGACTTAGTCATGATGTGCATAACTACTTAGAGAAAATACTAACTCTATTCTTCGAAGTGATCAACAAATATTATCAACTCTTTGTAAATTGGATATTCACTATAGTGAGAGAGACAGACACCCAGCCAGCCACTTAAGTTGTGGGACAGGTCTCATGTACGTGGACATGTAAGGTTTGTCTCCAGGCCGCTTCATCTTACTATGCCGCTAGGATCCAACAACTTCAAGATGGTAATAACATGATCAAAATTTGTTTAAGTCTTGAAAGACAAGATTAGGAAAGAGGGAAAAGATAGAAAGAAAGATGTAGTTCTCCTCCAGGCTTTATCTCCAGACTTTTCACTTTCTTCTGGATGATGTCTTGAATGAATTTTTGTAGAATTGATAATTCTTCAGAATTGGTGATTCTTGTATCACCGAGGCTGGTCTTGGAATTAACTTAGTCTTCATGAAGTCTCAGATAAGAAGGAAGAAAAGAAGGAAAGAGGAAGCAAGACTTAGAAAATATTTGCCGGGTAGTCTTCATGAACTTCTTCTTGAATTTCTTCTAAGTGCTTCTATTCCTTGAAGATTCTTCTGAAGTCTTGTTTGGCTAAGTTCTTCATTGGCCTTCTAGCTCCATGTTAAAAATACTAAGTGTCTAGTGCATAGCACTTTTACCAAAATACTAAGTTTGGAAATATTCCTAACTTAGAGAAAAATAATGAAGAGATTTCCTATGGGAAATATATCTATATGAGAAAATAAGTTATGCATGCAATGCACTTTTAAATCCTAAGAAATATCATACAAAATTTGTGATATTTATAAAGTATGCATTTGGCTATAAATGCAATTTAATTAATTTCTATTTTTGGAAGATATAATAAAAGGAATAATTATAAGATTAAAGTTTTTTATGATTAAATTTTTATAATAATATTTTATAAATAGTGTTAATAGACAGGGAGCATTTAATTAACTTTATAGCAATTTGATTTAATCAAAAAAAAAAATTCTATTAATAGTTATGTTGAAAATACTCAAACTATTCAAATTAAGCAAACAACTATTAAATCAACAAATAATACTCAAACTATTCTAAAACAATTTTATTTACAATTTTTGGATTTATAGATCTAGATCTACGGTCCAGATCTAAAGGTAGAGATTCAATTAAAACTTCTAATCTCAGCCATTGGAAGGAGATCGGACGCTCACCGTGCGATGGAGAGGAGGTGGCGGCGCTTCTCGCTGGAGTCGGAGATGACAGCGGCGACGGCGCTCGAGCGTGGACGCTCCGGTGCCTCCGGTGACTCCCCGGATGCGCGGAGGGCAGCTCCGGACGCGGCGCAGCACGGCGAAGCAGATGGAGGCAATGGCGCTGTGTTCCTCGTCTCGGTGTCGCGCAGGAACGAGGCCGGAGCGGGCGTCGGCGACATGGTCGAGCACGGATTTGGAGTGCCCGGCCGCAGGAGGAGGCAAGAGCACATGACCAGTTGCGCAAGAGAGAGGAGAGGGTCTCGGGCTCGGGGGCGACCCTCCTCGCCGGGGAAACGAAGAAAACGGCGGCGGATGTGGATGAACTCCGGCGAGCTCGCGCGGCAGCCTGTGGACGCAATAGGCTAGGTTTTGAGAGGGGGAACGAAGAGGAGATCGTGGGGTATTCATAGGACCAAACAGGGAAACAAATTTGCGAAGTTTACGCTCGGATTTTTGGAGAGAGATCAAGGCGCGATTTCTGGACAGAGCTTGAAGACGAGCTGACGTCAGCATGACGTCAGCAATTTTTCTTTTTCTTTTCTGAATTTTCCATTTTCTTAATAACTATTGATTTATAACTCCAAATGAAGTCAATTCAAATTCTAAAAATTTGTAAAATTATTATCCTTGTGTTAAACCAGTTGTGGGCATGTTTTGAATAATTTTGAAAATTATTATTTTGAAATATCCATAAAATGCATAATTGCCCATTTAGGTCAACTTTGAAATTAGTAATTTAATAAATTTATTTTAGATTAATAAAATTTATGAAATTACCCACATTCAAATATGTTTGAATTCAAGTTATTTAAACTCATTTTCAAATACTTATTTCATTTTTGGCTCTAGTATAATATTAAATAGTATAACACAACTATATGAAAATGAAAAGGGAAAAAATAATGTATTTTTTTTTGAGGCGCAAAACAGTAGTGAAAATCCCTACTAATTAATTTTCTACTTTCTCATTCAGTCCAACTGTACAATAAAATACAAGAAGAGTTCATAAGGTATCAACCCATTGGGGCATGCCCTCTTTGAGAGAGGGTTTAGCTCTATGCATAATAAGCTTGAAAGAATAAATAAAGTCTTCAAAACAATTATCCAGACAGACAGGCTGGTTATCAAAGATACTTCTGTTTCTCTGGTTCCATATGCTCCAGCATCCCACAATCAGGATTTCTTTAAAGCAGATCAATTTGTAACTCTTTTTTGCTGCCAGCAACATAGAGAAAAGGTCAAGATCATTATTCCATTCTAGCAAGAGCTTCCACCAGAAATTTCTGCTGAAGTCACACTCAAAGAAAAGGTGTAAATAGTCTTCACTGACTCCCTTGTTGCACAACACACAATCATAATCCTCAATCATGAAATTCTTTCTGGCCAACAAACCTCTCGTGTTCAGTCAATCTTGCAATAGAAGCCAGAAAAATATCTTGTGTTTTGGGAGTGTGCAAGATTTCCATATCCACCTGAAAGGAGGAGGGGCCAACTCATTTGGCATCAGGTTATCATAAACTCGCTTACTAGAGCAAGGCTTTCCCTTTGGGGCCAGAGTCCATTTATCCAACACGTTTTGCTCAGTGCTAGTGGTGAGAAGGGCTTCAAGCTGGTCACATTGCTGGTTAGCAACAACTGAGAGGGGTATGTGAAACATATCAGCAATGTCTTCATCCACACAAATAGCAACGGCCTGCTTGAGTGAGATTGACTGAGACTTGGCAAAGGAACACAAGTGGGGCAGCTTATATCGTAGCATCTCATCTGTCCATTGGTCTAACCATAACCTAACGGTTCCTCCATCCCCTGGTGCACAAGTGGCAATTTCTAGGAAAGTATTCAAAATATTGATACAATCCTTCAACCAAAAGGATCCCACAGATCCTGAATTTTGTGGTATCTTGTCATGTGTATAATGGGCCTGCCATATCAACTTTACCCATGGGAGGTCCTCTCTATTCATGAATTTAAACAAATGCTTCATGAGTAAGGCAATATTTTGTTTTCTGAGGTTTAAAACTCCCAATCATCCAACCCTCTTGGGCTTGCAGACATTTTCCCACTTGACCAAGCATTTGCCTTTCTTATGTATGTCTTTTCCTCGCCAGAAAAAACCCCTAGTGGAACCCTCAATATAATCCAAGAACCCCAAAGGAAGTTTTAAGGTGCACATAGCAAAATTTGGGATAGCAGATATGATTGATTTTATAACAACTAGCCTTCCATCATAAGACAAGGTATCTGCAATACCTATTAACCTTCTGTCAATTCAGTGGAGAATACCAATCAAGTCTCCCATCTTGGGCCTTGTTGTTCCCAAAGGTAGCCCCAGATATGTAAAAGGCAGTGACTCCACCTTGCAGCCAATAACTAGGGCTAAATTTGTACTTTTCTCATGGTCAAGGTTAATGGGTACTAAGGAGGATTTACAAAAGTTCACCTTCAATCCAGTGGATGATGAGAATTTGTCAAGAAGGACCTTTAATCTAATCAATTGCTCAGGGCAGGCAGGCATAATTAGCAGAGTATCATCAGCATACTGTATGATGGGATAGTCCAAACCATAAGAATCTTCAAGAGGCATATCAATCTCTCCAGAGTGCCAGGCCTCATTAATAACATATTGTAAAAGTTCTGCACTTGAGACAAAGAGGAGAGGTAATAGAGGGTCTCCTTGTCTAACACCCCTTTTGCACCAAATTTTCTTACCAGGCACCCCATTTAATAAGACAGAGGTTGAAGCAGAGGATAAAATCTGAGCAATCCAACTTAACCACAAGTCACCAAATCCAAGACTCTTCAACATGAGAAGAATAGCACTGTATTCAACTTTATCAAATGCCTTTTCAAAATCCAATTTAAGGATAATAATCTCTCTCTTAGATTTGTGGCAAAGGCTGATATATTCAAAAGCCCAAGCTAAGCAATCCTGGATGGTTCTACTCTTAATGAATCCATATTGGTTTTTGTGTAATGCCTGAACAATAACCCTCTGCATTCTATTTGCCAAAACCTTGGTAAGTAACTTAAGAGTAATGCTGACAAGAGAGATAGGTCTAAAATCGTTGACAGTCTCAGGATCACTTTTCTTAGGAATAAGAGTAATATATGCAGAGTTAATGCTATGGATATCAAGATTGCCCTCATAAAACCTAAAACACAACTGATAGAACTGCTATTTAACCTGATTCCAACACTTTTTGAGGAAGGCCCCATTAAAGCCATCCGGGCCAGGTGATTTATATGTAGACATGCATTTGATCACCTCATCAATCTCCTCTTTGGTGAAAGGAACCTCTAGACTTGGGAAATCAATTCCAGGGTTAGGAACAATTAAATTGCACAGATCAAAAGCCATAGTTGGGTTATCGGAGCACCCAATACGCTGCTTAAAAGCATGCCATAGCACAGCTGCCTTGTCATCATGATCACAGACCATTCTGTTATCCTATGTATTCAACATAGCAATAAAATTGTATCTGTAACTTTTGGTGGCATAAGTGTGGAAAAACCTTGTATTCTCCCCCCCCCCCCCCCCATTTTCGCCCATCTAATTTTTGCCCTATTCCTCCAATAAATCCTCTTAGCTTCAAGCAGCTTAAGAAAATGGGTTTTCAGAGATATTATGAAGTTTTTTTCGAGCAGGGAAAGAAGCCTTTGATCCTCTAAACCATCCAGCAGAGCCAGAACAAAGTTACAGGAGTCAATTGTCTTGTTCAGTTGCGAAAGACTTTTGCTCCATCGTTTTAGACCATATCTCAGAGATTTCATACGAGCAGTTATATCTTGTGCTGCATTTTTATAAACGCCATGGTGTTGCCAATAGGTAGAAACAGTTTCAGAAAAACCCAGCATATTCAGCCAGAACTCCTCGAAACGGAAAACCTTAGCAATTGGGATACTAAGTCCAATCTGTATCTTGATGGGTACATGATCTGATGATAACTTAGCCAAAGGGGTAGCAATGGTATTAGGAAAAAAACCAGTCCAGCTGGAAGAGGTGAAAACCCAGTCCAGTTTTTCCAATAAAGGGTCATTCTGCATATTACTCCAAGTGTATGCTCTGCCCTTCAGTGGGATTTCCAGTAAATCATGGTGTCTAATGAATCTATTAAATTCCAACATATTGTGGACATCCCCTCCAGGTCTATTTCTGTTATCTGGCTCCCTGATCAGATTAAAATCCCCAAGGATCATCCATAGATGCATAGGGGAAGTGTCAATGCTAACTAGCCAATTAATAAACAGAGCTCTATCAGCAGACGAAGTAGGACCATACACATTAGTAAGGTACCACAACTGACCACTAATCTTGCAAATCAGTTCCACTGTAACATGGAATTTAGAAGATGAAATTTCTGTCCCATTGAAAAGGTTGCCATTCCAAATGGTTATGATACCCCCTGAACTGCCAACTGAAGGAGAGTAAGCAAACTGATTAAATCTCCTCGGACAAAACTTCCTAATATAGGACAGGTCAAATATTTCTTTTTTTGTTTCTTGGAAACAGATGATATTGCAGTTAGATTCCTCAATATTCTTCCTAATATCATCCCATCTGATTTGGGAATTAATCCCTCTCAGATTCCAGTAAAAAACAATCCATTGTCTACTCATTAAATAACACAAAATGAGCGAACTCTGAGCAATATTAAAAAGCCCAGTAAATCTGTGGTCACTGAAAGGCTGAGAATTGGCAGATCACGGTCCAAATAAGACATAGTGTTCCTGTTAGGAAAACTGATCAACAGCCAGAGCAGGTATAGAAATAACCAGAAACATACACAAATGTGCCAAAATAGCTCAGGATAAAGATGATCACTTAGAACTTCATGTACTAGATAAGGGAAACATAGAGAGTTCAACAGAGGATAACCAAGAGCCAACTTATTACACGCCACAGTCCACAGATAGATAAATAGAGCAGGGCTGAACAGGACCAACACAACCCCCAGATACAAGTTACTCCACACTATCATTTGTAGTATCATAATTCAGATTATCCTCAGAAAGTAGTATAGTTTGCAATGATAATTATACATAATTTGAGATCTAGTATGAATGATAACAACAATATGCAATGCAACTTTCATTTTCGGCTAATATATAATTTGAGATCAAGTATATATGCAACAATTGGCACTTAATGTGCAATGCAACTTTTATTTTCGGCCAACATTGGCACTTAGTTGTTATTATATAATAACAACATTATATGAAATGCAACTTTCATTTTCGGCACCATCAGATTTTCGGCCCATGTATAATAAGAATAACAACAATATAGGCAATGCAACTAGCATTTTTTGCCAATATATAATTTGTAATCAAGTATATAATATAATAAGAATTTTCCTACAATCAATTCGGCCAATATATGTTTCGGCCCAATATATGCAATGCAACTTTCATTTCGGCCAATATATATACTTTTTCACTACAATCGAAGAGATATTGCTATCCTATGTAATTTTCCTATCATATGAATCAACAAATTAAAGAAAACAAGCCCCAACATTGGATTAATTACCTTGCCTAATGGAGACCATGACACGTTTCTTGAAACATCGTTGGATGACCGCAACCTCTCCTTGATCGGCCGTGTACTCGAGATAAAGACCCATGAACTTGTCTTGCTTCCGAGCTTCGCCAAGCCAATTCTTGAAATCGGAGAGAAAACCCGCCACCTTAGTGCTATAGTTCGTATAAACAACAATAAGATATGGGTTGCCATGTGCAAGCACCGATCCGTAGAGAGTGATTGGTGGTTCCGGATTCAGGTGGCCGGAGGGGTCGATGTAGAAGAGAGAGGGAGAGAGTCGCCGGAAGGAGAAAGAGAGAGCCATCCGAAATAATAAGAGAGGGAGAGAAAGAAACTACACAATCGCGTCTAAAATCGTGGCGGGAGTCGAACGGTTAGGGGATTTAGTACCGGTCCGTAACACGAACTGGTACTAAAACTCCACTCGCCGAGCCCCACGCGGACGTTGCCAACCCACTGAGCTTTAGTACCGGCTCGTGTTATGGTCCGGTACTAAAGTTCCCTTACGAACCGGTACTGATGCCCCCTCCCCTCTGACCGTTTGGACCGGTACTGATGCTCATTAGTACTGTAAGGACCCCTCGAAAAAAAATCCGAGATGTCCACGTTATATAAAAGATCACGATCCCAATGATCAGTGCATCGCAATCACTTAACCAACATTGGTATCAAATAGTTACATCATTCAAGTCATACGAATAAAAGTCTTACAACACATAAATGGTCATACGACCAAGTCTGCGAACCTCGTCACACAGGAAGGAACTAAACTAAGATAGCGGAAGCTCATGGCTAGCGTCGGCCCTTGCCATCTCCAGACACTTATCCCACAAATGCAGTTGACCGGTGACAACTAAGTGGCGAAGTCGTCGTCATACACCTCCTCCTCGACGTAGGCCTCATCATTGTAGTCTGGACATTTGAATACCCAGGGCAAAGCCAAATGAGTACAATTACGTACTCGCAAGACCACCTCTAGGTTTTCAGTTTTTCATGGTAATGCAAGAAAACACTTCTCAAAAACTGGGATAGCTCCTATATACAACTATAGGGCTTAATTTTCGAACACGATGATTTTAGACATAGAGAAGACGAGCTCTCTATATCTTTGTTGAAGAAAACATTTATAGATAGAATTCTCTTCTATTTGATTTAGCAAGGACACATCTAAGTACAGAAGCTTTCCTTTGTAATACTTTGTCAAAACACTAGGGTAGGGGTAACCCTTTATCCTAACTTGAGATCGGGCTGGTTGTCTCCCCGAGATCAACCATCCTCACCCAAATTCCGTACCTCCCCGGTACCACCTTGGTGCCTCCTTGTTTTCCTCCGATAAACACTTTCCTTTTTTAAACTAAAACGCCCATACGCCTTGATCTATGGCCTTTCCAACCGTCCATGACCGCGGACGCGGCTATTCGAATAGATTTACACTCTGTAGAGGTTTCACACTTTACCCACACTAATCAGTCCTTCCGCCGTGTTTGCCACGGCCCATCACACGACAGCATGCGGGGGTCCGGATAAGACGATCAAAGCTTTTCACTATGTCCACCATAGTATCGGGTCCTCCCGGTAAGTTTGTTCTCACCGGCACCGTGTGCTCCACTAGACCCCTGGTCTTTCCTTGGGATGCCACACCACCACGGCAGGAGACCCGCCGTAATCGTCCGGCTGCTGGTCCTCAACAGTGTATTGTCTCTTCCGGACGACAACCCCGCTTCGAGGGCCCAGGCCCCATAGAAAGTATGAGAGTCCCAATACTAAAACAGACAAGCTTCCGGCTAAGCCCTACCCATGTCAGGTAGTGTGGTTGCACGGGTTAATTGTTCGAGCGGCTGCTAGGGCAGTACTTTGTTTTTCAAAAACATCTTTCGGTCCGCCGACTACTCCCAGCAGCTCGGGTTTTCGCAAACATCTCCGATTTCTCCCAGCAACTCGGGTTTTAATAAAACACTTGCTCGCCGATTGCTCCCAGCAACTCGGGTTTTCCTCCGTAAAACAGTTTTATCAAATAGGTTCCCATCCTACAGTTTTGAGGCAAGGAAATAAGAGTACACTACTAGAAAAGTTAATCTTGATGGAGCCTTCAACAACAAGGCTTGTCAAGTGAAAAGTCATTTTGTAACACCTACAACAATCTAGTAGATAACTTTGGCCAAACAATATTTTGTAAAATAGTTTTTGGGTGGCAAGATGCCACAAAAGAAGTAAAACATGCATTATTTTATTTGGAAAACAAAACATGCTTTGTAAATAATAGGATTTGCATAATAGTGGTGAGGTGGGCTTGCCTTGCTCAAAGTACTGTCTCTGATCTTGCTCTTCTTCGTAGGTGTGCTCAGCTACCACGTTCTGCACCTCCTCTACTTGCGGATCTACCGTAACATGAAAAGGAAATAACGAAACTATAGTAAATCCTACAAAGGCGTGTTGAAAATAATATAAATTGAAAGAACAATCAGCAAGCAATTCAGATTAGAACCATCCATAGGAGGAATTCACCTAATCACCAACAAAATTACAAATAGAACACACCAAACATATAGTGCTACACTATGGCATGAAATTGAGTGTGCTAACAACACACAAGGAAACATCACAACACTATTAATGTTTTAAGAGGCAAGTGTAAGGGTTTAGTTTAGGTTCTGGATTACAAAGTTGACAAGATTTAGACTCAAGCTTGCTTTTATCCAAAAATAGAAAAATACAAGTATTACATTTAAATAGTTATTATGGTGTTGTTTCAATGGAAAAGGCATAACTTTTAGAGTACTGTTCATAAAGAGAAACCCTTCTACCACAGTACTACTGGGTACTAAAGGGAACTCTGAAAATTGGTTGTGTATTAAAAACGACTTCCAAACAGAAACTAAAAATCATTTAATAGCTACTGATGTCCAAACCAAAAAGGATCTAGTTTATGTTTTATAGATCTCCGGCATGCAAAGTTAATTTGTTTGGAAATATATGAGTTTTATCTTTCAGTAGAAATTTTATTCACCTAATTTGGATAATCCTAACTAAAGTTATCCTAGATTTAAAAGAATAAACTTCTGACCACTATTTATGTACAGAACAAAATATAAATTATTTTGGTGCCAAACCAGTGTGGTATGCTAGATAAAACTTGTGGCTAATCCACACAAATATACCAAACATATTAGTATAGACAGAGGAAGCTCAAACTGTAGCGTACCTGCACTTTAAATAAGGCAGATACCTGTGTATAGTGCAAATCCCTGGATCGATTCATTTGCACACACAGTTTACGATGTAATATCACAACAAAGCGTCAATTTTATTACATCGATGATCCAGAATTACAAAATATTTGTTACAAGTTGCATAGCATAAAGCTAGCATTGAAAAAGTACACAACGGAAATACAATAGCAGTGTGTCTCCAACAACTTCATGTTGCCACAGGCGAAAACATGTTGGTTGAAAACTCGAAACCTATAAACGAAACCTCACTCGTCATCTGAACAATCTGCAATAAGAAAAATATTGCAACAACGTGGGTCAGATTCCATTAAAAATGGAGTCTGGCAAGTGACACTATGGTGTACACTTAATGGAATAACTCTATAGCCTATATGCATATTTGGCTGGTGGAGTTCAAGGCTATTTTGCACAAAGCCAATTTTTCCTATCTCTTTGGAAAACTCTTTCTTCAAATCAAGAAAAGTATGGCATGAAAACCATAATATCGTCTTCCCTTGTTCACCCATCAAGTTTTATTTCTGAAGATGGAATGATGGAATCCTCCGTTGACGTCCGTGATCAGCTGCTCAAATTGTCCGTACCGGGGACACGGCTAAGTACTTAGTTTTACACTCTGCAGAGGTTGTGCACGTTCACCATTGTACCCATTCAACCCAGATTATCCTTTACACACCATTTGTGATAAGGAAAGGAGAAAATGAGACGAGATCTTTCAGAAGAATTTTCCCTCCCACTCTGGCTTGCCCGTTCCACCTAACATCCCCCTACATCTGCTTGTCAAGCCGGAGAGAGTCCACACAACATAATTGATCAAGCCAGAGCCCATATGACAATGGCTGCACTGGAAGCAATCGTCACTCGGAGTTCTTCAGATTCCTCTGTTCCCTGGGTGGCCATCCACAAGTGCACGTACTCCAGGAACCATAGACATGGACCTGAGTAGCCACTCAACTTCGCCACCATACAACCAATCCACCCAGGAGATTCATTAACTTAGTGGATGTGCACTCTCAGGTGAAAATCACCATGCTCACGGCCCTAAGTAGAATAGACATTCATCCTAGGCGACGACAACCATGAGCACAGCCCTGAGTAGTCACTTACATTTTGTATAACTTTTCATCATTGCATAGCATCAATATATCTACTAAGTATTATATAGGAACCTAGACACAGGAGTAAGGGAACTCAACACAGGTTTAGCATAGCAATACTATCCTACACATGCATATAAAAATACACTAAGTAATACATATAGAAAATAATATGAAGTTTATGAGGTGTGCCACTTGCCTTTGAATGTTGTCGTTGTTCACAAACTCTTTTCAACAACGAACGTTTGCTCTCCATTTAATCTAAACAATATAAGCAAACAACAATACAACAATCAACAAACAACAATCATCAAACATACATGCTCATATCTAATGAACAAACAAGTTTTGTAAAACTTCTAAGGAAGACATGTCATGCCATGATAGTCTTTTAAGTTAATGCATAGCAAAAATGTGTGTCAAAATGACTAGGGACTAAGGTCATAAGTTGAATAAAATATTTTGTTTTATATCATCTTGAATAAGCCCTCCAATGGCTTAGTCTTGATGTGTAGAAATATTTAGAGAAGATACTAAGTCATTTCTTCAAGATGGTCAACAATTATTATTTACTCTTTGTAAATTGGACATTCACTATAGTGAGAGAGACAGACACCCGGCCAGCCACTTAAATTGTGGAATAGGTCTCATGCATGTGGACATGTAAGGTTTGTCTCCAGGCCGCTTCATCTCACTATGCCGCTAGGATCCAATAAACTTCAAAGATGATAACATCATGATCAAAGTTTGTTTAAGTCTAAAAGATAAGATTAGGAAAGAGGGAAAAGAAAGAAAGAAAGATGTAGTTAGTCTTCCAGGCTTCATCTCCAGACTTGTAGCTTTCCCCTTGGTGATAACTTGAATGAATTTTTGTAGACTTGATAAATCTTCAGACTTGTTGATTCTCATATCACCGAGGCTGGTCTTGGAATTACTTAGTCTTTATGAAGTCTCAGATAAGAAGGAAGAAAAGAGAGAGAGCAAGAAAGACTTAGAGAATAAAGGAGGTTGGTCTTCTTGAACTTCTTCTTTCTTTTCTTCTAAGTGCTTCTACTCCTTGAAGATACTTCTGAAGTCTTGTTTTGGCTAAGTCCTTCAATGGCCTTCTAGCTCCATCTTGAAAATTACTAAGTGTCTAAGTGTAGCACTTTACCAAAATGCTAAGTTGAAAATACTTCTAACTTAGAGAAAAATAATGAAGAGGTTTTCCTATGAGGGATATAATTATATAATAAAATATTTTATGCATGAGATGAAATTTTTAATCACAAGAAAGCATCAAAATAGCTTTTGTGATTTCTTTATAAATATGCATGAATTTATAAATGCAATTTAATTAATTTCTATTTTTGGAAAATATAAAAAAAAGGAATAATTATAAGATTAAAGTTTTATATGATTAAATTTTTATAATATAATTTTATAAATATTGTTAATAGACAGGGGGCATTTTAATTAAATTTATAGCAATTTACTTTAATCAAAATAATATTTTTATTAATAGTTATGTTGAAAATACTCAAACTATTCAATTTAATCATACAACTATTAAATCATCAAAACTGATACTTAAAATTATTTTATAACAGAGGTATATTATAACACACTCTCTAAAGTTTCTAAAACAATTTTATTTGCAATTTTTGGATTTATAGATTTAAAGTTATTACAAATATACTCAAATTCACAATTTGAAATTTGAATATTTTAAACTAAGTCAAATTGGAATTTTGGCAGATCCATAATATTCTACATGCCGAGGGCTTTCCAAATATATAAAATATTTGAATTTGGATAAACAGAGAAAAATATATGATAGTTTGAATAGATTGGGGCTTTTCTGCAAAACTGCCAATTAATTAAATTGCGAAAATGATTTTACACGTCAGCGCTGACTGGGCTTGTGGGGACCCCTCCTGACTAACCGTCAGAGATGACCACGTTATGTAAACAGATCACGATCCCAATGATCAGTGCATCGCGATCACATAACCGACATGGTATACAAAGTTACATCATACAACTCGAATAGTATAAGACTTACATAAATAATGGTCTCATGACCAAGTCTGCAAACATCGTCGCACTTGACGAATATTAACTAAGGTTCAGCGGAAGCTTCGGCTAGCGCCGACCCTCGTCACGTCCTGACGCATTCCCACAGAGCAGTTGAGCGGGACACTCAGTTGGCGTAGTCGTCGGCGTACTCCTCCGTCTTGTCGTACATCTCTTCATTTCAACCTGGACGTTTGAATATCCAGGGACACAGCCATATGAGTACATTTACGTACTCGCAAGACCACCTCTAAGGCTTAAGTTTTCATGATAATGCAAGAAAACACTTTTCGAAAACTGGGATAGCTGCTATATACGACTATAGGGCTTAGTTTTCGAATACCATGATTTTAGACATAGAGAATACGACATCTCTATATCTTTGTTGAAGAAAAACATTCAGAGATAGAATTCTCTTCTCTTAGATATAACAATGACATATCTAAGTTCAAAACTTTCTTTTGTAAAACTTAGTCAAAACACTAGGATAGGGGTAACCGTTTTTCCTTCCTTGAGATCGGACTGATTGTCTCCCCGAGACCAATCATCCTCACCCAAATTCCGTACCTCCCAGGTACCACTTTGTTGCCTCCTTGTTTCCATCGAAAACATTTCTCTTTCAAAACCATAAAACAGCCAGCATGCCTAGTGGGACCTTTCCAACCGTCCATGACCGCGGACGCGGCTATTCGAATAGATTTACACTCTGCAGAGGTTGTACACTTTCACCACAAGATTCGGATGGTCTGCCGTGGATCAACCACGGACTGTACAGAGACAGCATGCACACATCAGACGGCCAATCCTAATTTCCACTATGTTAATGCTGGTACAAGAATATCCTCTTCGAGTGGGTTTGTTCTCCCCGACACCGAGTGAGCTAGCCGTATCGATCCGGTTTCCCCTAGTCTCACACCGCCATGACAGGAGACCCACCGTTGCTTCCCGGTGGCACACGAAGTCCACACTCTGTATGCCCATTCCCTGGCAGCATTCGGTTCCGGGGACTCTAACCCCATCTAGCCCATTGAGGAATATTCGAATACCAACACCAACAAGCTTCCGTTAAGCCTCGTGCTCATTTTGAGGTAATGTGGTTGCATGGGTTAATTGTTCAAGCGGCAGCTAGGGTCACACTTTGTTTTTCAAAACACTTTCTTCTCCGACTACTCCCAGCAACTCGGGTTTTCGCAAACACCTCCGATTGCTCCCAGCAACTCGGGTTTTAATAAAACACTTGCTCGCCGATTGCTCCCAGCAGCTCGGGTATTAATAAAACACTTGCTCGCTGATTGCTCCCAGCAGCTCGGGTTTTCCTCCATAAAACATTTTTATCAAATAGGTCCCCATCCTATAGTTTTGAGGTAAGATAACAGAATATACTACTAGAAAACTTAATCTTCTTGATGGAGCCTTCAATGACAAGACTCATCAAGTAAAACTCTTTTTATAATACCTACCGCTATTCTAGAAGATAACTTTGGCCAAATAATATTTTGTAAAATAGTTTTTCGGGTGGCAAGGTGCCACAAAGGAAGTAAAACATGCATTATTTTATTTTTTGAAAACAAAACATGCTTGATAAAATAATAGGATTCATTATAGTAGTGAGGTGGGCTTTCCTGGCTTAGCAATATGTCCTTGGTCCTGATCTTGATGTTCCTCAGGTTCACTCCTCACTTCCAGTTCCTTGTTGATCGTATCTAACGTCGTATGCAGGAAAATGAACATCACTCCGAATACAAGACAAAACTACAAGGACATACCAAACAACAAGCATTGCACAAGACACTAAGCTAACAATCAAAAACAAGCAACTCCTTTAGCTAAACAACAATAAACAACCAAGTCCAGAAAGCTAATACAACAACAGATTCTCCTAAGAAAATATACACAACAACTCTGGGTATTAAAAGGTAGTTCTACAGAACACTAAAACAACACATCCTTAGAGTTATTATATCATTTAACAAGAGATGTTATAATAGTTTCAGGAAACACTTCAGACAAAAGTATCTTAGTAGATTAGGAAATACTTCAGACAAAAGTATATTAATTGTTTAGGAAATACTTCAGACAAAAGTATATTAATTGTTTAGGAAATACTTCAGACAAAAGTATCCTAACACACAAGCAAGTATTAATATTAACACTAGCATTGAGCACACTCGCATGCAAACATGTTACTAGCTCAAGAAACACCTACAATCAAGCAACTAAACGACAAACAATGGTAACACCACTGTCCAAACAATTTTATGACTAAGAGCTTAAGATGGTGCACTAGACTATTTAATAAGACACAACAATTAAGGTCACTTCAACCAATAAACAAATAATCACATGGTAACCAAGTGTTGACAACAATCTAAAATAAGTAAGTCATACAGTAAGCATTGCAAACCAAGGAACTACTGGATAAAATTTAGCACCAAACAATCATTCACATGCATAACACACAAATGAAATTAGTGCAACTCCTAGGAAACAAGATGAACTATGTGAAACTCAGATGTGAAGGGACTAGCAATACTTTCAGGGAATTTGTTAAGGATATTAAAGGATAACCTAAGTTTCTGGACTTATTAGTTACTAAGCACATTAACTTATTACATTTGTTGGATAAATAAGATGAGGTTTAAAGAGATAAAACATAACACACAAACATACCCACAAGCAAAGCATACGAACACAATTGATGTTATTATCAGGGTACCAAGTGAATAATGCTAAACATAAGTAAACAATGCACCACACATTATCAAAGTGGTTTAATCAGGTCATTATGATTGAGTTAAGGTTCTGATCTTCAAAAGTTGACTAGTAATATTAATATAATTTTACTAACTAGAAACAGAGAATTAAAATAATACTTTTAGTAGATAATAAGGTGCTATTTTGGGAGATAGATCATATCTCCTAGGATAATGTTCAGAACATCAAATCCTTCTATCACAGTACTTCTAGTAGCTATAGGAAGCTAGGGAAAATGGATTAGCATCAAACGTTATTACTGATCATGAGTTAAAAATCATACAAATGCTACTGGTCTCAAAACCAAAAAGATTGTAGCTTTAGTTTTAGGAATCTCCTGTAGGAAAGGTTAATTTATATGGATAGGTATTTCCTTAATCTTTCTTTAGAAATTGGATTCACTCAATTTGGACACTGCTAGCTCAAGATATTCCATTTTGAGTGAAGAACATTATTTTTACTTGCTTTAATGTGCAACACAAAGCATAAATATTTTTGAGACAAAACCAGCGTGGTATGATAAATAAAACACATAGGTGCTACACAAAAATACTCCTAAACCATTTGTATAAACATACAAGGCACAAACAATTAAAACTAGACACATGCAAATAACAGAAAATAAGAATATCCATTTTAAAGTGTAATAACCTACTGTTTTAGCAAATAATCTACCAAGAGCAAAATATAAGATGAAAAATTCTACCAAGCTAGTATATGATAGCTAATACCAATATCTACCAGATGCAATTGGATTTTCTCCAAAAAGTATCTTTAATAATGAACTAAAAATCACCAAAGTGGTACTGGTGTCAATCTTAAACTTGATATAACTTTAGTTATATACATCTCCTGCATGCAAGGCTTATAGATATAGGTAGGTATTCTCACTGGCTTTCCATAGAACTAAAGTTTGCAAGATTTGGATTTATAAAACTGAAGTTATTAAGTAAATGGTGCAAAATCACACACATGCAAATATATTTTTTAGAAGGGCCAGTTCCACATGGTTAAGAAAACACTTAGCTATGCTACAAAATTAATTTCAAAATTTTCTCATGCACCGATCTACCAGAAATGAATAAAAGCTGGGCTAATAGTTTTCAGGAAAAATAAAAGGGAAAATGTTTAAAAGGAAAACAACCGAACGGGCCGGATCTTCCCGAATCTGGGCCGCCGGAGGCAGGCCGGCCCAGGCGCGCGCGCGGGAGAGTGAGGGGGTAAGTCACCGCACGATCCAGATCAGAGGGCAGGGATTAGATCGGAATGGGTTCAAGGGAGGCCGTTGATCTGAAATCCGACGGACCACCGTCGTCTTCTTCCTCTCGACCGGACGAGGCGAGCAGGAACCCTAGAGGAAGAGGGCGAGCTCGAGGGGCTCACCAAGGGTCTCAAGGAGTGACGAGGAGGGGTCGAGGCGGACGCGGATGCCCGAGGGAGTCGAGGGGAGGTCGTGTTTCGGGCAGAGGGGCTCCCGAGCATCGGTGCACGCGACGATGTCCACCACGGCCATGCCACGACCTCGGCAGCTCCACTATTCCTGAAATCAAATGAGGTTGTCTCAAAGGTTGGTGAAGGTGAGGGGAGAGATCTGGAGCACAAATAGGGAGAAGAGGGACTCGGAGGCGATGGCATTCATGCTCGCAAGAGTTCGCGCTCGGGCGGAGGTTCACGATCGTTTCTAGCCGAGAGAGAGATAGGGACAGCTCGAGGGACCTCGGGGTGGTGGAGTGGAGCGAGTGGAACCAAAATGGCAAGGTGAGAGGGGCTATGGAGCCTCATCTGCAATAAGAGAGGGGTGGTGGCCGGTTGCACGGTCACGGGCATGGGCAGAGAAGGGAGGAGGCTCGGGACGGGCATTGGCCCAGCCAGGCGGTGGGCAATGATGCTCTGCTGGCCTACACCCCTTTGGAAACTTGCTGATGGCCTGGTGTTGTTGGAAACAAAAGGGGTATGGAGGGAGGCCTCTTCTGCCCCCTAGCTGCTCGACAAAATGCCATAGAGAAGAAGACAAAGAGATGTGAGCTAGGGTTTGGACAAGGTCGTGGCTTAAGGGCTCTCCAGGAGTGTGGGGTCTAATGCACACCCTAAACCACGAGTTGGAAAAGGTTAGAGGGGTAGGTTTGGATTTGATGAATTCAGGCTGATTTGATTACCCCACTTTCCTAGCATATATTAGTCAAATCTTTGACCAGAAAAATAAGTTACAAAGAGGGTTGATTAGAGAGGGCATAGGTGCAGGTTTTGGCTTAGAAGATGAGGTCAAATGGGTTCAACCACACTTGCTACAAAAATGACAATCTGCTAAGTCATAAACAAGATGTGGTCACCTTATAATGTAGCACTATAAACAAACATGCACTAATGATCAAACATGTTTGATTATTTAAATAAGGTTATTGATACAAAGTGGAGATGGTAAGGATGAGGTTTGGTGAGTTGCGTTTCCAAATTGAGATAGATAAACCCTAATTATCATGTTCTAGAAATGCTAAAAATTAACAGGAGTGAAGATAAATCTTCTACTTCTCAAAAATAGCAACTATAGACATAATAATACAAAAACAACATTACAAGGGGTAACACAATTCATTCAAGCAAGATAAGCTAAACAAGCATTTAGATCCTTAGTTAAACTATCAACATAAAATGTTGACACAAACAACACCCACAACAATTACACATTTCAATAAAGCAATTCAATACAAATCCACTAGGGCAACCAACAAACATTTAGATAAATCACCAAATTCCAAGAGTGTATTATAAATTTGGTGAGGTGGTGATCAACATGATTATGGCAAGGTTTTGGGTAAAGATAATTTGGCATCTCTTTGGGAATTGATTTCCAAAGACTAGTAAAGTTGGGGTTTTTAAAAGAGAGTTGCTAATACTTGCAACACTACAAACTCAAATGTATCATAGCCCCCTATATAATCCTTTGTATCTTTGCAAACATATAATTTTTGGAAATACTTTTATTATCTCAATTAAACTGTCTTTGGGTAATTGTCAAAATCAAAACATCATGATAAAAGAGTTTTTTAAAAATTAAGATAAGAGGAGATACATGCACAATTTTACTTGCCATAACCATGATCTCAGAGATCATATTATAATTTGTTTGATTTTTAGAAGGTTGTTATTTAGAAGGTATCTACATAAACAACAAAACACAATACGACAAACAGAGCATAAAAGAGAAAACACATCCATTAACAAGATGTTCCAAAAAGTTTTTGTTGCCTCAGAATTTTGGATCCTTTATAATTAAGTTTTTGTTGCTTCCAAAATTTGGGGCGTTACAGGGCTGCTGACTGGGATGCTGACTGGGCTGCTGACGTGGTTAAGTCATCAGATCTGGATCGTCATATCTGGATCTGACGGTCCAGATCAATCCATACCGCTTCGGTTACGAGTTCTAATCTTGGCCGTAGAAAAAGGATCGGACGGCTTACAGTGCTTTGACCGAAAACGGGCGGCGGGGACTCGTCGGACTTGGAGAGGACGGCGGCGCTCGCTCCGGCGTGCACGCTCCGGTCGTTGGCGTGCCTCCCCGGATGAATGGAGGGCAGTTTCGGACGCGGCGCGTCGGGGGGAAGACGAGGGAGACGCCGACGTCTTCCCGTGCATCCCGGAGCGACGAGGACGGAAAGAGGGGCGGCGCCTCCTCCGGTGAGGTCCGGTCGAGCACGGGGTGCTCAAATTACTGCACGAAACAAACGCACACGGCCTTAGCAGATGCGCACGATCGATGGTGAAGAGAGTGAGGAGGTCTCGGTCGCGCTCGTGCTCACCTTGTCGAGAAAACAGAGAAAAACGGCGGCGGACTCGCGTTGCTCCGGCGAGCTTTTTCCGGCAGCCTGGGGTCGTCTCCGAGGCTAGGGTTTGGGGGCAAATGGAAGATAAGAGCGTGGGGTATTTGTAGGGGGCAGAGTGGAAACCGAAACACGTGATTGGTGCTCGAATTTTGGAAAGGGATCGCTGGCGTTCTCGGGCGGAAATTGAAGACAAAGGTCGAAGACGGTGACGTCAGCATGACGTCATCGTTATTTTTATTTTTCTGATTTTTAATTTAATTCATAACTTTTGATTTAAATGTCCAAATGATGTCAAATTAATTTCTAAAAATTTGTAAAATCAATATCTTTGAGTTAAACCAGTTGTGGGCATGTTTGGAACAATTTTCAAAATTAATAATTTTGAAATATTGATTAAATACAAATTGACACTTTATGTTAAAATTAGAAATAAATTTAATAAATCTTTATTTTGGCTAAAATAAATTCTATGAAATACCCGCATTCAAATATGTTTGAATTTAAGTTATTTAAACTCATCTCCCATATTAAATAAATTTTAGCTTTAATAGATTAGTAAATAACCTATTACAACTATTTGTAATGAAAAGAGAAAATGTAATGTAAACATTTTTAATTCAAATTATTTTTGTGCACCTTTAAGTTTCATAATATGATAAATCATTTGAAACTTCATAACATATCTTTATAATAGATTTTAGATTTAATTTATTTATTATACTGGATATAAATTCATGAAAATCATTTTATGTTTTGAAAATAAATGAAATTCATTTAAGCTAAGGAAATGTTTATTTGGATAATTCATTAATTATAAAATATATGAAGTTTTAAAGTTATGAATTATAAACTTATAATTTCCAAAACTTTAATTTGAATTTAGTTAAATGAATGAAAACCATTTGGCAAATTAGATATTGAGGTTTTAATAATTACAATGGATAATAAATTGTTTAACTTGAAACAACTTTTGAAAATAATGTTAAACTGAGATATTTGAAATATAAAACTCTTTAATATGTTTGAAGTCTTTTATAGTTGGTTTTCTTATGCATTTTAATATTTTATTTTAATCAAAAGAAAAGTTTTAAATTTTTGTGATTTTTGAACATTATAAAATGCTGGGATGTTACACAAACGATCAAAACTAGACAAACATTATTTTTAGAGAATCTAAATATACATCTTATGAGAAATAACCTACTGTTTTAAGGAATTGATTTACCATGCATAAAATATATACTGGAAAATTCTACCCTTATAGGATATGAAACCTAACACTCATATCTACCACATCCAAATGGATTTACGCCAGAAAGTATTTTAATTAAAGAATTTAAAATCACCAAATACCTACTGATGTCTTTCTTAGACTGGATAGATCTTTTGTTAGAATCATCTCCTGCATGCATGACTTATAGAACTAGGTAGGCATTGTTATAGGATTTCCAGATAGTCCTGTTTTGCATGATTTGGATTTATAATTCTCAAGTTATTAATAAAGTGGTCAACATACTTCTTTCTACAAGATCTATTATAACACACACATGGAAACATATTTTGGAGAAAATCCTGTGCCACAAGGTTAAGAAAACAAGTAGCTAGGCTACAAAATTTACTCCACGAATTTTGCATGTACAGATCTACCACAAATGAATAAAAGCTAGGATAATACTTTTCTGCAATTTTAAACAGAGAAAAGATTAAAAGGGAAAAACGAGGGTGGTCCGGATCTGGGCCAGATCTGGCGAGGACGGCGCGGATCTGCGCGGGTGAGGAGCTGGGCCGGCACAACTGGGCGAGGCCGCGCGCGCGCCGCCGAAAAACGGGCAACGCCGGCCGCGTTCAAACTCAGTCGTTGATCACAAGATCGACGGTGACGGCGTCGTCTTCCTCGTCGTGCCAGCTCGGGCTAGACGCAGAGAGGGAGAAGGAGAGGGGTGAGACGGAGCGCTCTCCTCGGTCGGTGTGCGGCCAAGGCGATGGTTGGGAAAAAGGGGACGGCGACGGCGAGCTCGAGGATGTCCTCATACTATGCATGCATCGCTAGGATCCATGGCGACGCCGACGACATGCTCCTCTGGTCGTGGACGAATGCAAAGCTCTCGGGCACCTGGAAACAGAACGGGGACGGGGATTATATGACCCTCGAGAAGGGGAGCTTAGCAAGACAAAAATGGCAAAGAAAGAGAGAGGGTAGCGACGGCTACGGCAGTTCTCTTCTGTCAGCTACCGAGGACGTTTTCTTCGTTTCCAGGGCAAAAGGGGCCGAGAGATTGGCCGTGGTTGGTGAGGGAGAGAAGAGGGAGTGTGGGAGGGTCTCGGGGTGCGAAGAAATGAGCAGAGGGAGGGCTCGGGGTGGAGTTTTAACCCAGCCCGATCTAGGGTTCGTTTTTGGACAAAAGAGAGAGAGGGGAGCGGCTACTCGTTCTCCACTGGATGAAATGGGCGGTGGGAGAGAGACACGAGGGAGGGGGGTTGGGATGACGAGTACAGGCCAGTAGAAGAGGAGGAGAAGGGCTCGGGTTGGTCAGGGAGAAAAATCAAGGAAATTGAGTGGAGGAGGGAGGAGCTGGGGAGGCTGGCAGGTGGGGCAGGGAGTGGGGAGCTGTCCCCCTCCTTGTCACCAGTAGAGAGGGTCGATGGAGAGAGAAGAGGGGTAGCTAGGGTTCGGTTAGTCTAGGTTTTCCTTTTCTCTTTTATTTTTCCTTTTCTTCTTTTCTTTATTAGCTCAAGAAAAAAATTAATTTTGATTCCCAAACAGAGATAACCTATCAAACACTAGCTAGAGGAGAAATTTGTCCAAATTTGAGTTCACCCACTTCTTACCTAAATAACAGATTAAAAAGATGATGGAAAATCAAAACAGAAAAGGAAATAGAGTCCAATGGTCTCTGATTTTTTATGCACACTTAAACTTATTGGTTTTATACCTAAACAAGCCCAAAAGTTATTTTTAAAGACTACAAACCAAAATATAACTTGTCTAGACCAAGTTGGTTCTTTTGCATGTCCAAAATGGTTTAAGGTTTGCTTAATAATAAGCTCTAGTTTTGCTATGTTTTAATAAACACGAAGATCACAAGAGTTGAACTTTTCCTCAAGTTATTTTTATTTTAGTGTTTCTATCAACTTAGATGACTAGTGAAAATTAAACAACACTAATAAGAACAATTAAAGATAAATTTATGGCACAATATTTTTCACACAAAAGTTTTAACTAGGGCAGAAAAATCTTGCTTAACACCATAATTCTATACTTAAGAAAAATTAGGGTGTTACAAGTACCGGCCATAAATATAACGATATTGATTATCTGCATGTAAAGTCTTCTTTTCCATTAGAGGAAGCTGATACGTGGGTCGTACTCTCCGCACAATGCGTGGGAATCTCTCCAGATCGTTTATCCTTTTCTTTTTTCTTTCCCAGTTTTGGAAATTGTGTTGGACATTGAATCCTCCACGTGAGTGCTACGACTAGTCATAATGGGTAGTAACATAAGTGCCACATAGATAAAAAAGATGATGTGGCATGTAATTAATGAGGAGATAGGCAAATGGAGTAACATATCTAGTTATCATCACATCACAATTTTCAATACAAAATGTGTTTATAGAGTAATAAATGAGACTACATATGACACTATCTTTATGTTACTTTGCATAGTGAGGGTAGTAACATAGTCTAAAAACACGTGTATGTTACTAGTTGAAGTTTCTCCCCATTATGACTAGTCTACCGCCTCTGTTTGCACTTCTTTTCTTTTTCGTTCGTGATGTGGCCTACACCTTGATGAGCTGCAGGCCTGTTGTATGTATCCGGGCTTTGATGAGCCAATGAATCAATCCCGCTACTGGATTAGGAAACCAAGACCCACGGACTCGCCGGCGGCGCAGGGAATCTCCCGAGGCGAAATTCTTTCGAGTGCGCAACTTGAGATGAAGACCCGATCCGCCGATCCGGCTATGGATGTAACTAGTGCTCACGAGGAATGCCGATGAGCGCTGACGTTGTATCCATGCGCACCTAGCCCCACGGTGGGAGCCAATATTGGGTTGTTAGATCAAAAATATCATCCGGAGGCGATTTATATGGAGCTATGTACGCATGGACATCGTCAATGCGGGTTAGCATACAGAAGACAAGATTTAGACAGCTTTAGGGCCTGCGAAACATCATCCGGTAATACCCCTATGTGATGTTTGTGCCTAAATCTATTTCGTATGCTCGTGGTGGAAGTCGCCGACGGCTCCTCTCTTATGTATGGCTTGAATGTCTAGATGGTGGGATTGGTTTGTTGAGTGTGTCCTCATTGGGATGCCTTGCCCCTTCTTATATAGGTGAAAATGGCCGGTTTACATGTAGAGTGCTAGTTGGACACAGGCTAGTCTCCTTTTTTATTACAAGTTGGTTAGGTGTCCTAGTCCTACTATGGTAGTTCTTCCGGCTTACTGGGTCACCTCTTGATGAGCCACAATCGCCGTCCATGCGGATACCCGTGTCCAATATCCATGACAATGTGCCAATAAGAATTTGTGGGGGATTGCTGAAATTTTAGTGTACTTGGGTTAAGACCCAACTAAAATCCGAAATTCTCATGTCCCATTCTGGTTGGTTGGTTGTGTATGTACGTGACTAATGTTTAGTCACATACTGCTTGTGGAGAGTGAGCTGCATCACTTTATATAGTGTGATATTCTAGTACTAGTATGAGCTAGTGAGAATAAGAAAAGATTAAGAGTGCCACACATGCACTCGTTCTCCTTGCTCGCCTCACCACGCCTTGCCTAGACTCGTCACGACACGTCACGACGCGCGGCGAGTTGCAGGAATCTCGCTGATACGTCTGTCTATAATTTCTTACGTTCCACGTTATATTATACCAAGTTATTTGATGTTTATATGCATTTATATAGTTTTATGCATTTTCTGGGACTAACCTATTAACAAGATGCCACATTGTCAGTTCACTGTTTTCTGCTGTTTATTATTTCAGAAAAGTACTTAAGGTAATATTCTCGAAATTTGACGATTTCTTTTCTGAAATCCGTTTTTCATTGGGAACGTTACAGAAGACCGAACACGAGACTAAGTGGGCGACCGAGGCGGCCACACCACATCCTCGCGCAGCAGGGAGTCTGGCCGCGCGAGGGACACATACGGGCCCCTCGAGGCTCCACCGACCTCGCCCTTTCGCCTACATATACCCCCCGAACCAAAAACCCTAGCACGGTGTTCATTATTTCCTCCACGGGTCCCGAGCCACCGCCATCATTAACACCAATTCGGGAGAGATCAGAACTTCTCCCCGGCACCCTGCCGGCAGGGGGAATCAACTCCGGAGGGCTCTACGTCACCATGCCCGACTCTGGACTGATGCGTGAGTACTTCACCCTTGGACTACGTGTCCATAGCAGTAGCTAGATGGTTGTGATCTCCTCTCGTGCTATCATGTTTAGATCTTGTGAGCTGCCTATCATGATCAAGATCACCGTTATGTAATACTTCATGTGTGTTTGCTGAGATCCGATGAATATTGAGAACTAAAGTTATTGCTTCATAATATATCATGTGTGTGCTATTTAATGATCCTGCATGCCCTCCGTTACTAGTAGATGCTTGTGACTACAAGAGGGGGTATTTATGCTAGATAGTAGGTTCATGTATATATTGAATCTGGGGTGGTGAGAGATAGATATAAGGTTGTAGATGTACTGTTACTACTAGGGATAAAATAGTAGTACTTTGTATAAGGATGGTGTTACTTACTTACTTTACACATAGTCTTAAGGCGATAATCTGTTGCATGCAACTTAATACTAAAAAGGGTGCGGACGTAACCGTAAGGTGGATTATTAGTCATAGATGCAGTTAGAACGGTCTATGTATATTGTTGTAATGCCGGAATGAATCTCACACCAGACATCATGACGTTGGTATATGCATTATTATGCACTTCTTTATTCTATCGATTGCCCAGCTCTAATTTGGTTACCCGCATGAATGTTATTATTATTTATGGAGAGACACCACTAGTCAACCGTGGACCCCGGTCCTTTTCTTTAAGGTTATAAACCACAAACTGCAAACCTGTTACTTTCTGCAAACAAACATCTTTCTTCTACACATACGTTTAATCTTTTGTTACAGCAAGCCAGTGAAATTGACAACCTCACTGTTAATTTGGGGCAAATTATCTTGATTGTGTTGTGTGAAGGTTCCACGTCAACTACACGCCACTAAGCTCTTTTCTGGCGCCATTGACACCTCGAGTGAATTCTCATTTCCTACTGGTTCGATAACCTGGGTTTCAGAACTGAGGGAAATTTGATGCTGCACTACTTCCTACCTTACTCTTGGGGTTTCCCAACAGCACACCACCGTGTGCATCAAGCTCTTTTTTGGCGCCATTGCCGGGGAAATAAGGATTCCACCAAGAGGGGAGTTTTCGCACTTCTAATCTTTTTAATTTATTTGTTATTGTCTTGCTTAGTTTACTTTTATTACTATCTTGTTTGCTTAATATCAAAAATACAAAAAAATTAGTTACTTGCATTACTTTTCTTATTTCGGTTTTGTTATTTTATTTTCAGTTTTGTTATTTCGGTTTAGTTATTTTTCTTTGCTTTGTTTATTTTGGTTTTAGCTTTACTTTTATTATAATGTTGCTGACTAAGTACACTTTTGAAGATATTTCAGTAGGTAGTGGTTCTGTAATTGGAAAAAAAAATATTGAAAAATTCTTTAATCATGTTAGTAAAATTAGTGATCTTGAGGAGAAATCCATTGCTGAACTTGCCCCAACTGAGGAGAAAAGAATTTGGTGATGTCACTATAAAAGCTAGAAAATGTTTTGATCGTTTTAATATGCAAGACTCATGTGTAGATGTTATTAATGCACTTGAAGAATTGGTAAAAACCAAACCTACTAAGGGGGAAGAAATAAAAGTACCAATACATGTGTTAGCACCCGTTTTTGGCAGCCGGCCGGTTTTAGGATCACAAGACTGGAACAAGGCGGAAGGCAGATTTGGGTATGCAAATTTGCTTGAAGGCCCATGGAGGCAAGTCAATTCTAGCCTAAGGAAAAGCAAGGTCAGAAGAATTTGGTAGAAAAGAAGCCAACTTTGTCAAAACAAGATGGACGAAGTCAACTTTGTCTAAACAAGGTGGTAGAAAAGAAGCTTGCTTTGTCAAAACAAGGTGGAAGAAAAGAAGCCAACTTTGTCTAAATAAGGTGGACGAAGTCAACTTTGTCAAAACAAGGCAGCAGAAAGGAAGCCAATGTTGTCAAAATGAGCCGACAGAAGAGAGGCCAACATTGTCAAAACAAGCCGGCAAAAGTAGACAACTTTCCCTGATCAAGGCGGATGGCAATGCAGCTTCCTGCAATCATGGCGGAGGACAAAAGGCAACTTTTCCCGATCAAGGTGAAAGTCTAAAGAAGGCAACTTTCTCCGATCAAGGCAGAAGGAAATAGGCAACTTTCCCCGATCAAAGTGGAAGGCAAGAAGTAACTTTCGTTGATCAAGGCGGAGACAAAAGACAACTTTTCTAAAGGCAATTTGCCTTTATCAAGACGGAAGGCTAAAGGTGGCAAACAGAAGGCAACTTTGAGATCAGGCTGGAAGAAGGAGGCAACTTTCTAAAGAAGCCAGACAGATCGAGTCCGGGTCTAGCACGAAGCCGATCAAGGATCCTCCAAGTTAGGATAGAATCCGACTTAAACCATGAATTGTAATTCGCGTAGGAGTCCAAAACTTGTACGGGAAGTCCAGCCGCCTCATATATATATGAGAGGTGATGGCCGATTGAAATGAAGCAAACAATCGACAACCTATCAATACAACCCTACTTGTGTCTCCTTCAACCCTTGTTCCTGCTTCCGTTGTTCGGCGATTTCACGTAGATCTTGCCGGATATCGAAAACCGAGCTGAGAGCGGCCAAGTCCGGCTTAGCTTAGCCAATCGTCGCCGGCGTACTGTCTTGCGTATCGCGCTGGAAGCCAGCCTCCCGCGGGGCGAGTTGCGGAGTATCTCCCCCGGCACCGCGGGTACACGAGGACGTGTTCGTGTGACGCGTTTCGAGCGCAACAACATGTTAAACTTGTGGCTGTGCATGAAGGTTTGGAAGAAAATTTGGATTTGATTGTCCCTCGAAACCCATTTGATGAAAGTAGTAAACCTAAAAGAAATGAAAGAGGCACATCGGAACCTTATATATATATAATACAATGCATAGTTGAGAGGGTTTTTATTTTTGATCTTGATAATATTTGAGTTTTGCTTTTTGTGCCTAGCTGAAAGGCGTTAAACAAAAGCAATTATGGGAGACAACACACTTTTTATTCCTGTTATTTTATTTTGTTGTGTCAAGGAGTTTTCTCACCTATATAGAAATTTCTTTGTATCTTTACTTTATTACATTGTTGTGTCAACATAAGCCTCTAGCTGAAAGTTGATGCTAAATTTGGATTCCTGCACAGAAACAGTTTTATGCTGTCCACCGTTTAATTCATAACTCTTTACATACAGCTCCAAATAATTTTCCCTTTTTTGTGCGTAATCCTCAGATATATATGCAATTTTCATTAGTTTTTAGTTTTCTGATTTGAGCAAGTTAAGTGCCTCGAAAAAATTCGTCTTTAAGGACTGTTTTTGTTTTTGACAGATTCTGCCATTTATTTCCCAATGCCTTTTTTGCTATTTTGATTGGATATTTTTATTCCATGAAGTATAAGTGGATGTATCTAATGTACAGTAGCATTGGTATCAATTGTGTTCCTAGAGAATATCATTATTTTCGTGCACTAACTCTCTAATGAAGTTTACTCTAAGTTTGGTGTGGAGGAAGTTTTTAAGGATCAAGAGAGAAGGATGATATGATGTGATCAAGAAGATAGTAAAGCCAAAACTTGGGGATGCCCCGTAGTTCACCCCCAACATATTTCAAGAAGACCCAAACGTCATTCTCTCCATAAAATGGATCCTAGCATTCCTTTGTGGGAGAGATACACGCTCCGCTTTTTCTTATGAATACTCGTATTCTTCACTTATTTTTGTTGAGTATTCTTCTCTAGCTACTGTTTTGCTTTCTAGCTCTTGTTTTTCATGCATCTCTTGCTAGATCTCTTAGCTTTATTATATCATACTCTCATTGTTTAATTACTTGGAGAGTTTATCTTTTAAATAAGTTGATTGGTGTTTGGTTGAGAACAGAAAATGCTAAATGTGGTAGATGGTATAACTAAATGATACATAATCTTGTAGATCATTATATTGTGTCACTTGAATCATTGTTGTTTTGAGATATTAATTTTCTTAATGGTAAACATGATGGTTTATTATAAGTGGAATGATTAATGGTTGGTCTAGAAAAACTTGATGTCGTGACACACATAAATTTCAAGTTGATAGCATAATGATATATGACTTCCTTTTGCCTATGGCAACCGTAATGACTTTGTGTTATGCGCTACGGTCATGTCCCCAACAGTGACTTGTTCATTTGCCACAACACCTCTTGGAGTGATTTTCATTATGCCTTGTAAGATCATATTTTTATTTGGAATCTTTTTACTTGTGAGTTCTAAAGCTGCGGTTTTCATGGCACTTCCACCACCATATTGCTAGCCTCTTCGGTACTATGCATTGCCCTTTCTCACATTGAGAATTGGTGCATACTTCGTGGGTACATCCAAACTCGTGGGAGATCTTCATCTAGTTCTACTACACATAAGCCAAATATCTTTCTCAAAACATCCACCATACCTACCTACTACAGCATTTTCATAGCTTTTCCGAGATATATTGCCATGCAACATCCATCTTACATTACATGACTTGTTGTCATTCATTACTTATATATTGCTTTGCGTGATTCTATAAAGGTGATGTGCGGTTTTACCCCTGTTACGCTAGATCATTACATAACCTGCTACACTAGCAGAGGTATCGTTGTCATATACATATTATGTCTTATTCATATTAGTTACTTGCATCATCAGTATGTTGTCATATCATCATTAGTGTGTTGTCATATCATCATATTAGGATGCATGCCCCTAAAAGTGAAAAGAGCCATGGAGGCCATCGAAAAGAGAAACAAAAAAAAAATATTAAAAAAAAAGAAAAAAAAAGAGAAAATAATAAAAAAGGGTAGCATTACTATTCTTTATCACACACTTGTGCTCATGTTATAGCACCATATCATTTATAGTCATCACTTGTGCTCATGTTATAGCACCTTTACCCAATATGAGAGAGTTTTCATGTCTTACTTGCATAACTATGTGGGGAACTTTACACTATAGAACTTGGCTTGTATATCCAATGATGAGCCTCCTCAAAAGTGCTCTAGGTCTTCGTGAGCAAGCAAGTTGGATGCACCCCCACTAGTTCCATTGGAGAGCTTTCATATACTTATAGCTCTATGTGCATTTGTTGTGTGGCAATCACTACTCCTTGCATAGCTTCGATTATAAGACTTCCTCTTGTCTAATGATCACTTGCAGTTTTGTGAGACTTTCTTCCGTTGGCCTTCCAAACCCCACTTAAGATTCTCTTAGCCAAAACATCCTGGTGCCAGGAACCAACGTTGAACGCTTGCTTCTTTCTTTTGAACAAATAAAGAGTTGATCTTCAACGTGCATATTGATATTGCTTGACTTGATCCTTTCACAAAGTTGTCATGTTTGTTGGAAGCATTAGATGATTATATTGTTGTGCTTGAAGCTTAAATCATCTCTAATATCTACTTTGCACGGTTGATTGATATCTAGTACTATATCATTAAAAGCTTTGCTTTGCTTTGCCTACTTGTTTATTTATTACTCATTTGATATCTATATAAACTACAACCCTTATTCATTTGATCTCAGTTTACATGCCTTACATTATTATGTGATCAAGATTGTGTGGAAGCATGTCACTTCAGAAATTATTCTTTTACCATTCTTGCCTACTCGGGACGAGTTGAGCTAATCTTGGGGATGTTGATACGTCTCCAACGTATCTATAATTTCTTACGTTCCATGCTATATTATACAAAGTTATTACATGTTTTATATGCATTTATATAGTTTTATGCATTTTCTTGGACTAACCCATTAACATGATGCCACAGTGCCAGTTCCCTATTTTTTGCTGTTTTTGGTTTCAGAAAAGTACTTAAGAAAATATTCTCGGAATTGGACGATTTCTTTTCTAAAGTATGTTTTTAATTGGGAACGTTCCAGAAGACCGAACACGAGACGAAGTGGGCGACCGGGGCGGCCACACCACGTCCTCTTGCGGCAGGAAGTCTGGCTGCATGAGGGACAGGTGTGGGCCCCTCGGGGCTCCACCGACCTCGCCCTTTCGCCTACATATACCCCCAAACCAAAAACCCTAGCACGGTGTTCATTATTTCCTCCGCGGGTCCCGAGCCGCCACCATCGTCAACACCAATTCGGGAGAGATCAGAACTTCTCACCGGCACCTTGCCGGGAGGGGGGATCGACTCCGGAGGCCACTACGTCACCATGATCACCTCCGGACTGATGCATGAGTAGTTCACCCTCGGACTACGGGTCCATAGCAGTAGCTAGATTGTTGTCTTCTCCTCTTGTGATATCTTGTTTAGATCTTGTGAGCTGCCTATCATGATCTTGATCATCGTTATGTAATACTTCATGTTGTGTTTGCTAGGATCCGATGAATATTAACTGTTAAAGTTATTGCTTCATAATATATCATGTGTGTGCTATTTAATGATCATGCATGCGCTCCGTTACTAGTAGATGCTCTGTCCAAGTAGATGCTTGTGACTCCAAGAGGGGGTATTTATGCTAGATAGTAGGTTCATGTCTCTATAAAATCTGGGGTGGTGATAGCTAGCTCTAAGGTTGTAGATGTACTGTTGCTATTAGGAATAAAACAGTAGTACTTTGTCTAAGGATGATGTTACTTACTTAGATAACACATAGTGCTTAAGGCGATAATCAGTTGCATGCAACTTAATACTGAAAGGGGTGCGGACGCTAACCGGAAGGTGGATTATTAGTCATAGATGCGGTTGGAATGGTCTATGTATATATTTGTAATGACCAAATGAATCTCACACTAGACATCATAACTTGGTATATGCATTATTATGCACTTCTTTATTTTATCAATTGTCCAGCCGTAATTTGTTTACCCGCATGAATTTATTATTATTTATGGAGAGACACCACTAGCGAATTGTGGACCCTGGTCCTTTTCTTTAAGCTGATAAACCAAAAAATTCAAACCTGTTAATTTTTGCAAACAAACATCTTTCTTCCACACATATGTTTAATCCTTTGTTACAGCAAGCCAGTGAGATTGACAACCTCACTGTTAAGGTGGGGCAAAGTATCTTGATTGTGTTGTGTGCAGGTTCCACGTTAACTACGCGCCACCAAGCTATTTTCTGGCGCCATTGACACCTCGGGTGAATTCTCATTTCCTACTGGTTCGATAACCTTGGTTTCACAACTGAGGGAAATTTGCTGCTGCACTACTTTGTACCTTCCTCTTGTGGTTTCCCAACAACACACCACGTGTGAATCACTCGCGCAGCCGAGCTTATCTTTTTGCTGTTCGGGAAAATCTACGAGACATTGATTGATAATTAACGGACACGTTAATTACCTTGCCGTTTCGGAATTCAATGGGATCGTGGGGCGTTTCCGACTCGATCGTGGCTGACAGCCCACGTCCTACCCGACTCGCACCATATATACATCCTGGGACAAACCCTAGCTGCTACTACGAGATACATGGTATAACACCGTTCCAGAGCATTGAGCCACCGTCTACCAAGTCTTCTCCATCCCGTCTTCCGACGTGCACCGGTTGAAGGGACGGTGGCCTCCGGACCCTCGCCTCTTGTGATCCTGTACGGAAAAGGGGCGATCAGGTTTTTGCGGAACGCACTCGCGGGACTACTGGCTTCGAGTTCTTCCCCAACGACGACTTCTTCCCCGACATCGCCAGCCTCTTCATCGACGACATGAACGACACGGGGAACTCCAGCGGTGTGACTGTCGCTGCAACGTATGTGTGCTTGATATTCCTCTATGAAGTTTTGCTAGAGTTCTTACTCTTAGTATGTGCTCTAGATTCATTCTATTTATCTACTGTGTTTTTGTAGATCACATAATTAGTTTAATCTGTGTTATTATAGTCATGAATTGTTCACTGTTTTTTAGAATTAAATCATATGCTAAATCGCCTAATTATTCAACACTTTTTCTTGTTTTTGCTATATAGATGAAGTTTGCTACCATTGATCTCCGATTTGCTACCGTAGCAGACCAATTTTGCTACCATCCTGGTTAGAGGATGATTTTTTTGCACCATTGTTCAAATGGGATGATTTTTTTGCAACCATCGTTCTATCGAAAAAAAGTTGCTACCATGGTGCTCCAGTAGTATAATTTATTTTTCTACAAACGAAACATTTTTGCACCACCATACCAATTGTCAGATTTTACGTGAGAATTATTTTTACTCCGGTCAAACAATTTTTTTGATCCCATCGAAACGGTTTGCCCCATTGTTGTAAAAGTGGGACTGGGGAGGACAAAAACTACATGTATGAGCAGGGGGATGTGGGGGCTAGAAACTTTCCAGCCCTCGAAGGATGCTCAGCGCTTCCCGCTTGAAATTGGGCACGGGCACGCCAACACGAATGTGGCACATCGCACGTCAGGCACGACACGGCACGATAAAAATAGCTGTAAATATTTATAAAAAGGAAAATATAGCTATAAAATTTAATAAAATAAGTAAAAATAGGTATAAAATCTTTACAAAAAGGTGAAAATTGTTAATGGTGTCGTGTCGTCCCGGCCGGCGTGCTTCAAGTCGAGGAGAGGCCCAGTCACTAACATGCATGTGCCGTGTCGCGGCCCATTTAAGTCGTGTCGTGTCGTATCGTATCGTGCTTGGGCCGGGCCAAGAAAAGCGTGCCTCGTGTTGGCCCTTTTGTCCTGGCCCATTTGGCCAGCTATAGTGGGAACCGGCGTAACCGGACGGTGACTGGGCGACGTGGCGGCTTCTGATTGGCTATAAATAGGCCATGAACAGTTGTTACGCGATTCTGGGCGAGGTGGACGCATCTCGGCAGTCGGTCGCGGCGATTGGGTCTCTGGCGGAATGGAGGCGACGTGGACGAATGAATGGCTGCGAATCTCACCATCTTTTATATATAGCTAGATATGTGTGATGCCAGTGGTTTTGCTGTTGGTGTTATTTTTGGACAACGAATATATAAAAAGTAAGACTCCTGATTCTGTTCAAAGGAATTGTGCCACTAGCAAAAAGGAATTTGTTCACTATGCTTGTAAGACTCTTGATTCTATGTAGGGGACCTGCACTTAGCAAATGGCAAGTCCCTGTGTATTGTGCAAATCTCTAGATCGATTCGTTTGCACACACAATTTACGATGCAATATCACAACAAAGTATCAATTTATTACAACATTGATCCTGACATAGAAAATATTCATTACAACTTGCATAGCGTAAAGCTAGCAGTGAAAAGAGTAAACAACGGAAAATTTATTCTTCATGGAGTCCCCATCATCAGCATGTGCCACAGGCGAGCATTGTCGTTGAAGACTCAAAACCATGAGCGAAAATCTCACTCGTCATCAGACAGTCTGCAATAAGAAAGATATTGCAACAACGTGGGTCAGAACCATTTAAAAATGGAACTGGCAAGTGACACTATGGTGGACACTTAGTGGAATAACTCTAATAACCTATATGCATATTTGGCTGGTGGAGTTCAAGGCTATTTGGCATAAAGCCAATTTTTCCTAACTCTTTGGAAAACACTTTTCTTCTATTCAAGACATCCGTGGCATGAAATCCACGGTCTCATTGTACCCTTGTTCACCCATCAAGTTTTAACCTAGAAATTGGATTGGTTGGATCCTCTATTGAAGTCCTTGTTCAGCTGCTGAAATTGTCCGTACCGGGGACACAACTAAGTACTTAGATTTTAACTCTGCAGAGGTTGTGCATGTTCACCATTGTACCCATTCAACCCAAACTATCCTATACACTCTAGAAGTGTTAATAAAAATGAGAAGAATGAGACGAGATCTTTCAGAAGCATTTTCCCTCCCCATATTGGCCTGACGCGCTCCACCAATAAAACCTCTACCACCACCTATCAAGCTGGGGCAAGTCCATGCAGCTTAGTTGATCAAGCCAGAGCCCATATTGGCAATGGCTGCACAGGAAGCAATCTTCACTCGGAGTTCTTCAGGTCCCTCTGTTCCTGGGTGGCCATCCACAAGTGAATATCCCACAGGTAAAATCCCTGGGGACAACACTCAACTCAAACATCCTCTTATCAAAACAAACTCCACCTAGGTGTTTGATTATAACTTAGTAGAATTTAGCTTTTCATGAAAATAGTTTTTAGATAGCATCATAATTCGACTAAGTTTTATATATGCACCTAGACATAGGAGTAAGGAAATTCTAAACAGGTCTTAGCATAGCATTTCTACTAAGTCCTACACATGCTTAGGAAAATAATCTTCTCATGCATAGAAAAATATTAGGACTTTTATGTAGTGTGCCACTTGCCTTTGGAAGTCGTAGTTGTTCACACACTCTCTTCAACAAGGAACAACGTTGCTCTCCGTTCAATCTATACATAGCAATCATATAACCATACACAATCACACAACAACTCATTAATTTATCACACAAGCACAAAAAAAGTGGTATCACTTAATTCAATATGCAAAAAGAATTAATGTGATGATTAACAGGTTTTAAATGGGCTGGTCTTTAGTAGAAATTTATCACACATTAATTTGGTCAAAAACATTTAAATCAAACTTAATGGTCTTAAAAGACTTTTAACACAACTTAATTACATTAAAACATTGTTAAGACACTTTAAATATTTTAACACCAGTTTTAATTGTTTTCTATAATTAAACTTTTATTCAAAACTTATAAAAAATATTACTGGTCAAAAGATAAAGTTTGTGACATTTTGCAAAAAGAAACATATTAACATTATTTCTAGGATTTAAGTATAACAAAAATACTCAAATTAGGCCTCTGATTTTCAAACCATCAAAATAATGCTCAACAATATTTTATAACAGAGGCATAAAACTACACATATTTTAAGGTTCCTAAAACTCTTTTTTTTGCCAGAATTGGATTTATAGAATTAAAGATATAGCAAATTTACTCAAATTGCTCATTTGCAATTTTAATAAATTTAGACTACTGAAGAAAGTAAATAAACAGAACCAAAGTATTCTACATGTCACGGGATTTCCAAGGATATTTTATTTACAAATTTTGAACTTATAGAATTAATACTATAACTAAAGTAATGGTTTACATGTTTCTGTAAATAACAAGTTAGCGCACGACTAAAATATATGTTTTTATTATACCACTGTATTCTACACGCTTATACGAGTTTATAGAATACAAAAACATTGAAAACGGAGTTACGGTCGATTTGCTATGAATTTTGGAAGTTCTCTCTTAAAATAGGCAGAAAAACGAAAATGGAAAATAGCTGACATAGCAGCCACGAGGCGCGAAGCTACTGGCCGATACCGATTCAAACAAGTCATCTAATCTACACCGCTAGATCAATATCTGGGGCCTTACAGCGAGATGGTCTGGAGGTGGCGGCGCGGTTCGCCAGAGTTGAGGGAGACGGCGTCGCCGGTGCTCGGTGTGGACAAACTTGACATTGTGGTGCTCCCCTGGCCACGAGATGAAGACGGCGAGGCGCAGCGCGAGATGACGGGGCAGAAGGCGGTGACGTCGTTGTCTCGGGCGTCCTGGAACGGCGTGGCGTCGCGGATGGAGCGCTTCCACGCCGGCGAGCTTCGATGAGCACGAAATCCACGTCTCGGTTGTGTTAAAGGAGTTAGGACGAGGTCAGTGGATGCGCATGGGGATGGGGAGAAAGAGGAGAGGGTTCTCGGCCTTGGGGGTCGCCTCACCTCGCCGGAATCAAAAAAATCGACCGTGGACGTGAAGAAATCCGGCGAGCAAATTCTCCGGCGTGGGGGCGATTTGGAGAGGGGTTTTGGGGACAAATGATGCAGGACGCCGAGGGCTATCTATAGGAACAAACGGAGCGTGATTTGGTGCAGTAATTTGCCCGTAATCAATCGGAGATTAAATTTGACAAAAACAGTCGTGTCTAATGACGGACGAAATTAGAGCATTTTAAGACGTTTCAAAGAGGGCTTTTGTTGGGATATGAAAGAGGAGGCCATGAGCTTAAAGTAAGAAGAAACGGCGCGTCAATTGGTGGAGTAAAAGGCCGGCAATCATTTCGGGAAGAAACGTACGTGAGCTGTTCGTGCGTTTCTGGTTCAAGAGGTTGAAGCCGACGCTGACATCATCGTCAGCAATTTTTCTTTTTCTTTTTCTGATTTTTCTTATTTATTTCATATCTTTTGTATTAAGTGTCCAAATGAAATTAAATAAAATTCTAAAAATTTGCAAAAACAATATCTTTGCGTTAAACCAGTTGTGGGCATGTTTTGAACACTTTCCAAAAATAATAATTTCGAAATATTGATTAAATACAAATTTGACACTTTTTGTCAAATTTGAAAACATGCCTTAAGTAGTTTTTGGCTAAATAAAATTTAAAATTATAATACTTATATAAGTTTGAAATCAAGTTAATTAAAGTCATTTTCTAATATTAAAACATTTTTGGCTTTAGTACAATATTAAATAACACAACACAACTATTTGAAATGAAAAGGAAAATAAAATGTATTCAGTTTTTTATTTAAAATACTATGTGCACCATTAATTTATTTTATCATAAATATTTGTAAACTCCATAAGCTACCTTTGGAAAACACTCTAGATTTCTTTCATTTCTTATATTGAATATATTCATGAAACATGAAAATCATTTTATATTTTGAAAATTGATGAAGATAATTTAAGTTAATGCTTATTTGGATAAAACATTAATTGTAAAATCCTTGAAGTTTTAAATATATAAACTATAGACTTATAATTTCCAAAACTATGTTTTGAACTTAGGTAATTGAATGAAAGCCATTTGGCAAATATACCATGTTTTAAATAGTTTTAAAGAACATATGTAAATATTATTTTAGAATTTATGAATAGATATGGCTAAGTGGTTGAAATCAAATACTTATAAAGAATTTTTTATTACAAGAAATTGTTTCAAAGTTAGTAAACCATTTGTCAAATTATAAATTGAGGTTTAAGAAAAACAATATATAGTAAAATGTTTAACTTGAAACAAGTTTTGAAAATAGTGATTACTTGAGCTATTTCAAATGATAAACAATTTGGAAGATGCTATGAAGTCTTTTATGGTTGGTTTTCTTATTCTTTTAATGTTTTATTTCAATCTAAAACAAAAGTTCTAATTTTAGAGATTTTTAAACATTCCAAAATATTGGGACGTTATAGACTACCAGCCTTAAAAGGAATCTCGTCCCCGAGATTCAGAGAGGCTAGAAAGAAAAGCAAATGCTTTGAATGATTCTGGTAACTCGAGAGGGGGAGTAATCCAGCTGTTGACACGGAAACTACAAACCGGCAGAGAATGATTGCGCCAATTCGGGATGCTAGAGGGAAAGATGGGCTTGGGTCTCCGGGTATAGGCAAATGTGTTTGAATTATCTGGGTATGCTTCCACCATTAAAAGAAAAGTTTTGTTGGTACTCAAACATTCTAACTGATACAAGAAGATTAAGACAATTTATTACAAACAACATCTAACAAACATCAAGCAACAAGATTTAAACACAAACTAACAAATACGTGAAAATTTTCAAACTTCTTTTGAGAAACCGAACAAATCGTTTATCGAACAAAACACACCAACATCATGGGAAGACAAAATTGATAGTACTGACATACCACAATTTGATAGGTCAATACATCATCAGATCTCGTTATTCTAATAAATAGGTGGTCTAATCTATCTTTTTGTTGTGTGCCTCGAGGTCCTCCTCTACCTCCTTGAGTTCTTCAAGATGCTTCTGGGTGTTGTGAAGTCTAAAACGAAGTCTTTCTGCAAGGTAATCGATGGCTTTCCATGCTGCATTTCTTGCTGAATCAAAGAATGATGTGTGAAGTATTGGGTTGGTGAAAATGCAGTCACCCCCAGTCTTGTGGTCATCTTCTTTGCTCCTCTATAGATGGAGTTGCACCCACCAGTACTCTTCGCCTTCATCCATGAAAGGAAAACCTTTGTATATTGATTTTCCTTCAAAACCCAAGCTCTTCATGTTATCTTTAAGTGCTCTTGGAAACTCAGTCTCACATTCCAATGTCATGGTCATCACTGGTCCCTTCTTGAGTGATTCATTGAGGCTTGTCATCTAGAAACAAGATAAGATACTTAGAAAGGAAATAGTTGAGATAGTTACAAGAATGATGTTTGAAAAGTTTTCTTTTCTGCAAACTGAATGAAAATAGATTTTCAATCCTATGGCCAAACCTATATCTATCCAAACCTAGGGTTTCGAACCTACATGCAACACAGTGCTCTGATACCATCTGTAGCGGACCTGCACTTAGAAAATGGCAAGTCCTTGTGTATAGTGCAAATTCCTGGATCGATTCGTTCGCGCACACAGTTTACCATGCAATATAACAACAAAGTATCAATTTACTACTATGCTGATCCAGACTTAGAAAATATTCATTACAACTTGAATAGCGTAAATCTAGCAGTGAACTGAGTTAATAGCGGAAAAAAATTTCTTCATGGAGTCCCCATCATCACCATGGCCACAGGCGAGGATGTTGGTTGAAGACTCGGTACCCTTAGCGAAAATCTCACTCGTCATCGGAACAGTCTCCCATAAGAAAGATATTGCAACAACGTGGGTCAGAACCATTTAAAAATGGAACTGGCAAGTGACCCTATGGTGGACACTTAGTGGAATAACTCTAATAACCTATATGCATATTTGGCTGGTGGAATACAAGGCTACTTTTCATAAAGCCAATTTTTCCTAACTCTTAGGAAAACACTTTTCTTCTACTCGAGACATCCTTGGCATGAAACCCACTGTCTCATTCTACCCTTGTTCACCCATCAAGTTTTAACTTAGAAATTGGAATGGTGGGATCCTCCGTTGACGTCCTCATTCAGCTACTCAAATTGTCCGAACCGGGGACACGGCTAAGTACTTAGATTTTAACTCTCGTATCTTAATTGCAGGGTTGCTTGAGAGGGATATCTTTGACCCCTACCTCCCTGAGTCCAATATACCTTGGGTGATTCACTTAAGGGAAACTTGTTGCTGTTCTACAAACCTCTGCTTTTGGAGGCCCAACACTGTCTACGAGAATAGAAGCGTGCGTAGACATCAAGCTATTTTCTTGCACTGTTGCCGCGGAAGTAAGCGTTGGAAGATATCTCCTTTAGATTATGCAGTTATTACTTTTTGTTTCTTGTTTTCATTTTGACTAGTTAGGCTAATGGAAAACCACCACAAAATTAGAGATCTTTATGAAATTTATATTTAATTAGGACATGATACTTTTGAAGAGAAAATTAAAAACATATGGAGGTTTGTTTGCATAATAGTGGTAGTAATGTTATTAGTATAAATTATGTGGACACTATTATTGCTAAGGCTATGGAAAAGCCTAAGCTTGGAGAGCTACATTAAACAAAAACAATATTTTTTGCTCCTCAACTTTGGAGGAATTATTTATCCTTGATAATGCTATATCTCCAATATGTGATAATTCTAATGATGCTTGTGATATTCTAAAGCCACCTGAAGAAACAGTGCCATTTAAAATACCTATGAAAATTATTGATCGTGTTATGGATATTCGCTATGTAGGGGATGGAACCGTCCATCCTGGTGATCATTTGCTATTTTTACAAGAATTTTGCGAGTTGTTCAAGTGTTCAGGTATTTCGATGGACAAAGGTAAGAAGAAATTATTTTCTATGTCACTTAGTGGAAGAGCTACGCATTGGTATAAATTGTTGAAGAATAAACACTCTCTTGGATGGGAGGAGGTTGTATCTCTCTTTTATTCTAAATTTTATCCTCCAAGTGAGATTCACCAAGATCTGGCCTCATGAAGGATAAAGCATTGCTCAAGCCTAGGGAAGGCTGAAAATATTAATACTCAAATGTCTTAACCATAAGCTTCCTGATAAAATATTTTTTAATAATTTTGTAGCGTACCTGCACTTTAAATAAGGCAGATACCTGTGTATAGTGCAAATCCCTGGATCGATTCATTTGCACACACAGTTTACGATGTAATATCACAACAAAGCGTCAATTTTATTACATCGATATCCAGAATTACAAAATATTTGATACAAGTTGCATAGCATAAAGCTAGCATTGAAAAATTACACAGCGGAAACACAATAGCAGTGAGTCTCTATAACTTTCATGCTGCCACAGGCGAAAACATGTTGGTTGTAGACTCGAAACCTTTACGAAACCTCACTCGTCATCTGATCAAATCTGCAATAAGAAAAATATTGCAACAACGTGGGTCAGATTCCATTAAAAATGGAGTCTGGCAAGTGACACTATGGTGGACACTTAATGGAATAACTCTAAAGCCTATATGCATATTTGGCTGGTGGAGTTCAAGGCTAATTTGCATAAAGCCAATTTTTCCTACTCTTTTGAAAACACTATTCTTGAAATCAAGACGAGTATGGCATGAAAACCATAAATCTCATCTTCCCTTGTTCACCCATCAAGTTTTATTTCTGAAGTTGGAATGGTGGAATCCTCCGTTGACGTCCGTGATCAGCTGCTCAAATTGTCCGTACCGGGGACACGGCTAAGTACTTAGTTTTACACTCTCCAGAGGTTGTGCACTTTCACCATTGTACCCATTCAACCCAAGGTATCCTTTACACACCATTTGTGATAAGGAAAGGAGAGAATGAGACGAGATCTTTCAGAAGCATTTTCCCTCCCACTCTGGCTTGACCCGTTCCACCTAACATCCCCCTACATCTGCTTGTCAAGCCGGAGAGAGTCCACGCAAAATAATTGATCAAGCCAGAGCCCATATGGCAATGGCTGCACTGGAAGCAATCGTCACTCGGAGTTCTTCAGATTCCTCTGTTCCTGGGTGGCCATTCACAAGTGTACATACTCCAGGAACCATAGACATGGACCTGAGTAGCCACTCAACATAAACCATACAACCACTTACCACCCAGGTGTTTCATTCTTAACTTAGTAGAATTTAGATTTTCACCAAACAACATTTGCATAGCATCAATAATTCTACTAAGTATTGCATAGGAACCTAGACACAGGAATAAGGAATTCTACACGGGTTTAGCATAGCAATACTATCCTACACATGCATATAAAAATACACTAAGTAATGCATATAGAAATAATAGGAAGTTTATGAGGTGTGCCACTTGCCTTTGAATGTTGTCGTTGTTCACAACTCTTTTCAATGATACTCGGGACTCTCCGTTCAATCTAACAGTATAGACAAGCAACAATACAATAATCAACAGCAAGCACAACTCCACAATGCATACAAACACATACTAGATGAATAAATAAGTTTTATAAAACTATCTAAGGAAAATATGTTTATGCATGATGTGCAAAATATTCCTAAGGGCTAGAAATACTTTTTCATGCCATGAAAATCTTTTAAGTTAATGCAAGGCAAATAGGTTGGTCCAAAAGGACTAAGGGCTAAGGTCATGAGTTGAATAAAATATTTTGTTTTATATCTTCTTGAAACAAGCACTCTAATGGCTTAGCCATGATGTGCAAGATACTTAGAGAAAAATACTAAGTCATTTGTTCAAGATGATCAATAATTATTATCAACTCTTTGTAAATTGGACATTCACTATAGTGAAAGAGACAGACACCCGGCCAGCCACTTAAATTGTGGAACAGGTCTCATGTACGAGGACATGTAAGGTTTGTTTCCAGGCCGCTTCATCCCACTATGCTGCTAGGATCCAACAACTTCAAGATGATAACATCATGATCAAAATTTGTTTAAGTCTAAAAGACAAGATTAGGAAAGAGGGAAAAGATAGAAAGAAAGATGTAGTTGTCCTCCAGGCTTCATCTCCAGACTTGTAACTTTCTTCTGGATGATGTCTTGATTGAGTTCTTGGTAGTCTTGATGAATCTTCAGACTTGATGGTTCTTGTATCCTCGAGGCTGGTTTTGGATTTACTTAGTCTTCAAGAAGTCTCGGAGGAGAGGGAAAGACAGAGAGAAAGACTTAGAGGATAGAAAGGGGTTGGCCTTCTTGAACTTCTTCTCACTTTCTTCTAAGTGCTTGACATCATTGGGATGCTTCCAGAGTCTATTTTCTTCTAAGTCCTTCATGAACTTCTTCTTGATTTTCTTCTAAGTGCTTCTTCTCCTTGAAGATACTTCTGAAGTCTTGTTTTTGGCTAAGTCCTTCATTGGTCTTCCAGCTCCAAGTTGAAAATCCTAAGTGTCTAGTGTAGCACTTCACAAATATGCTAAGTTGAAATGATCCTAACTTAGAGAAAACTAATGAAGAGGGGTTTTCCTATGAGAATAAAATATGCTATGAATGAAATGAAATTTTAAATCACAAGAAACATAAAAATAACTTTTGTGATTTCTTTATAAATATGCATGAGTTTATAAATGCAATTTAATTAATTTCTAGTTTTGGAGAATATAATAAAAGGAATAATTATAAGATTAAAGTTTCCTATGATTAAATTTTTATAACAAAATTTTATAATTAGTGTTAATAGACAGAGAGCATTTAATTAAATCTATTGCAATTGTATTTAATCAAAAATAATGTTTCTATTAAAAGTTATTTAAAAAAAATAGTCAAACTTGTTCAAATTAAACACACAACTATGAAATCATTCAAAAATTACTCAAATTTATTTTATAGCAGTGGCATTAATTTACAAATATTCTAAAGTTTCTAAAACATATTTATTTGCAATTTTTGGATTTATAGATTTAAAGTTATTACAAATATACTCAAATTTCCCATTTGAAATTTGAATATTTTATACTAAGTCAAATTTGAATTTTGACCGATCGAAAATAATCTACATGTCAAGAGCTTTCCGAAAATATAAAAATTATTAAATTTGGAGTTGTGGTTAAAAAGTTGTGACCGATCTAAGTGGCAGGGGTTTTTCTGCAAAACTGCCAAATAATCTAATTAAAAGAATTTATTTTCTGACGTGGCAGCTGACTGGGATGCTGACTGTGCAGGCCACGTCAGCGCTGACGTGGTTAAGTGGATGAATCTGGATCGTTAGATCCAGATCTGACGGACGACAGTGAATCATACCGGTTCGTTAAAATTTTCTAATCGTGGCCGCTGAGATCGGATCGGACGGCCAGGATGAAATGACCATACCGTGGCGGCGCTCCGATGGCCGGCGATGGAGGGGACGGCGGCGCTGCGCTCGGGCGTGGACGGAGGCGACGATGCGGAGCTCCCCCGGACGAACTGAGGCGACGGTGGTGTGCAGATCGTCGCGGCGATGTGGATGGTGGCGACGGCGTCGTGTCGCTCTTCCTGGCGCGGCCGGCAGCGGTGGAAGGAGTGCGGCGGCGCTCCGGTGAGATCCGGTCGAGCACGGGGCGCTCGACTCACTGCACGAAATAACCGAACGCGGGACTTAGGAGGTGCGCACGGAGATGACGAGGACAGAGGAGAGGACCAGGGGCTCGGGGGAGGTCTCACCGTGACGGAATCGTGAGAAACGTGGCGGCGGAGGAGACGAACTCCGGCGAGCTCGTACGGCGGCCTGGCGGCGTCCTTGGGGCTAGGGTTTGGGGCAAATGGAAGAGGAGGTCGTGGGGTTTAAATAGGCCAGAGCAAAGGAAACAAATCGCAGAGATTTCGCCAGATTTGGGAACGAGATTGGAGGCGGATTTCTCGGCCGGAGGTTGAAGACGGGCTGACGTCAGCATGACGTCAGCAATTTTTCTTTTTCTATTTTTATTTGTTTAATTCATATCTTTTGATTTAAATATCCAAATGATGTCAAATTAATTTCTAAAAAATTGTAAAAATAATATCTTGCTGTTAAACCAGTTGTGGGTATGTTTTGAACACTTTTCAAAAATAATAATTTAGAAATATTGACTAAATGTGAAATTGACACTTTATGTTTAATTTAAAACTAGGGTTTAATTAATTTTAATTTTGGCTAAATAAATTATATGAAATACCCATATTCAATTATGTTTGGATTTCAGTTATTTAAACTTGTTTTGCTGCAATCATTTTCTTTATTTTGGCATAATATTAAAGAACAAAATATAAATAATGTTTAGGAAATGTGAAATATAAGGTATTCATTTTTAATTGAAAATAATTTGTGCAACATTATATTTTATATTATGATAATTCATTTGAAACTTCATAACAACTTTGGAAAATATTTTTGTTTTAATTCTATTCTTATTTAGAATATATTAATCATTCCTTGCTTTGCAAATAAATGAAATTCATTTAAGCAAGTGTAATGTTTATTTGGCTAACTCATTAATTTAAAATATATGAAGTTTATAGTTGTAAATTACATAATTGCAATTTTTAACACCATGTTTTGAACTTAGTTGAGAGAATGAAAACCATTTGGCAACTAACACCATTTTAAATAATTTATGAATTTATGAATAGATATGACTAAGTGGTTGCAATCAATTTCTTATAAGTAAACTATTTACTTAAAATAAAATGGATTGTAGTTTGTAAAATATTTATCAAATTATATTTTAAGGTTTTTGAAACACAGTGGATAATAAAATGTTTAAACTGTGACATTTGAAATATTAACTCAAGTTTGAAATCTTTCATAGTTGGTTTCCTTATACATTTAATATTTTATTTTAATAAAAAGAAAAGTTTTAAATTTTAGTGATTTTGAATATTATAAAATGTTGGGATGTTACAAATTTGTATGCAAGGCTTTCAGGACATTGAAATGATTATCTAGATGCCTCGGAGGGCTCTTTCACAAGTAACAAGGTTGAAGCTAGATGGGATTTCCTTGAAACAATTCGAAACAATGCTGAAATTTGGTAAAGAATCATGTATAAACTATGAATATATTTGCATTAAGTCTTTCGCCGAAACTACTGGTTTTCAAGAGCTTAGTGCTAAGTATGGTCGATGCTCATATTATTGTTGATTGTTCTAGAACCTTAGCATCTCATATTAATGACCCTAAAGAAAATTGGGACGTGTATCATGAACCTTTCAAAGACACTTGCATGGAAAATGAAATTGTTGTTAATGATTGCAATAGTCATGCTCAAGCTCCTAAAAATACTATTTCTTATAAGCATGTTAATTTTTGTGGAATACATAGACCTTGTGGAATTAATCAAATTGAAGATGAATATTGTATCCATCATAGGAATGAAAATACTAGAGGTTGGTATAAGGTTTTGAGACATCTCGGTAAAGCAATTTGTTCCACCTACCCTTCTATTTGTGAACTTTGCTATGAAGAGGGTCATTTCGAATTTCAATGCTTAGGTTCTAATAAGGATATTGTAGGAGAATTTTGTGATAACATGATCACTCCTAATCAACATGATGAACTTACATTATTTTTGGGGTGTGAAGAGATATCAAGAAAAACTTCTTTGTTGAACATGAGTGATATTGATATGAATGCTTTGTTCCATGAATGTTATCTTTATTGTGTTAATAATTGCCATGCTAACACCTACATACAAAATATTGTATAGGATGGGACTATACCAACGTATGATAGGACTAATATGTGTTTTCATCTAATTAATGAAAGAGAGGAATTGCCCCAAGTTTCTTCCAATGTCTCTAATACTAAACTAGGTTATGTGGAGAAGCTTCCTTTCAAGCCTCTCCCCCCTAAAAAGGAAAAGATGAAGAAAAAGGGAAAGATGAAGAAGAAGAGGAGTAAAAGGAGAGAGAAGAAACAATATCTTCTCCCAAACTTGTTGCTCCTATAACAATTGATACTTAAAATTCTGAATTTGATGATTCTGAACTTGATGATTAACCTATGCATGTTATTTATATTAGTGATCATGATTGGGAAAAGCACACTTCTTTAGATATTGAAGATCTTTGGGATAATAATTCTGAAAATTATGATGATAATAATTGCTATACTATTAGTGCTATCCATGTTTCTTCCCATGATGATATAGAAAGCTATGAGTTTGTTTGAAAATCCTTTTGCTACTAATGATTATATATTTGATTCATCTCCTTCTAGTGTCGGGGATGTACTTCCCCGGTACCCTGAGGGTATGGAATTATTGTGTTGATATTGAAGGTAAAAGTGCATCTAAATAATAAAGGTGTAAAGGAAAAAGAAGAGAAAGGGCATCTCGGGCAGAATTGAGGATAATTGGGCCGAATTCCCTACGGGCCGAGATCTGCATCTCGGTTGACCAAGATCCCAGCTCGGTCGTCTTCCCCAGCGCCTGCGACTCCTCCCCTCGTCCTCGACCTCGCTTCCAACTGCCTCCCCGCCCTGCGCCCCCAACAGCGACCTCCCTGACATCGCCGCCTCGGCCCGGCCGCGCTCTACCTCGCCTTCGACATCCAAGCGCGCCGCCTAGACTCCCCCTCGGTTGCATCCTCCCCGACATCGACCTCCGGCATCTCGAGATTGCCCCTGACTTCCCCGCCCCCAACTCCGGCGTCCTCACCGACCTCAGCTTCATCTCCACCCGATGTAGGCATCCCGCCACCACTCGAGCTCGCCCCCTACCTCGACATCGCCGCCCCCGACTCCAGCATCCTCTACTCTGACATCACCCAAGCCCGGGCCTCCACCTCGGCAGCACGTCCGTCCCCGCTCGACCTTATCCCGGCGCCGCCCCAAGTTCTCCTCCGATATGGGCACTTCCTCGACCTCGACGGGATCTCCTCCGGCATCCGCAGCTCCGACACGTGCCTCGTCCGCCCTCCTCTTCACCCGACATCGCCCACACCTCCCCGGCATCCGGCCGCTAGCGCCCGGCCACCCGCACCTCGGGTTCCGGCGCAGGACCGCGCCCTCGCCCGAGTGCGGCGACCCCTGTCTTGGTCGCCCCCGTGCCAACTCGGGTGCGTCCTGCTGCACCGCTCCCCCTCCCGGCAGAGAGCTCCCGGGTCCAAATCCTACCAGCATACTGAGACCTCGGCTGCAAGTTAACTTAGACAGATCGAAGAAAAGGAGAAGGCCAGGCTACTTCCTCAACCGACACGGTATCCTTCATTGACAAATACAGATACTCTGCCCCAACACCACTGCACCGGCATCACCCATCTCGGTAGCAGGATCAGCGATGAGGATAAGAAGAGGACGTGGATATGTGGAAGACAAGCGCTAGATGACGAAATCCAGTACATGTCCAGCAGGGCTACAGTGATGCTACAATGCCCGGGATGTGACAATAGTACACTGCGCGGTGACACAGTGAACAGTGCCGATTAGTCCCCAGTAGTCACCTCAGCTACAGTGCACGGTGGGAAGTGATTCTTGTCTTCTTGTCCCTGCCTTGTCCCCTAGGCTCTCCTATATAAAGGGCACCAGGGGGAGAGGGATAGAGGCCACCATCCCCCACCACTTCATCCCCCCCCCCTTTCCATTTGCTCTCAAAGACCTCTTAGAGGCATGTCTAGCAGCTCGTGGAGCATTTGTATCATCGGAAGTCGGAATACCCGTGAGAAATATATCAAATAGGCTAGATGCTGCAGTAGGGGTTTTATCTCCTCACGAGAGCCTCGAAGCAGGGTAAACCCGAGTTGGTACCCATGTCGGTTGAGTTTGTCTGCGCGCAAGTTCATCGCGCAATCCCTCCCCGAGATCCCCTTGCGTCCATCGGCCCCACAAATTAGCCTACCCGTAGGAATTTGTCTGTTCGCCAGGACAACATCTAGTAAAAATGATGACATGTTGGCAAATGAACACACTTTAGAGGATAATTATTCTATTGCTTATGATGATACTATGCCTCCGGTGTTTGATAATTATAAAGAATACTATGACATGGGTTCTAATTACAATTATCCTTTTGAAACTTGTCATAATTATAGAGGAATCACTCAAACCAATCCTTTGAATATACAACTTGTCTATCATGTTCAAGTTCTTTATGATGATCCTACTCCCTTTGTTATTAATGAGAACAACTTTTCTTATGAGGGAGATAATGATACTTTTATGCATATGGATCATGATAATAATGTTTCATGTGATGGTTATATTGTGGAATTTATCAATGATTCTACTGAAAGTTAATATGAGAGAAGAAAACACAGTTGTAAAAGTTTTCATGATAGTAAAACACAGTTGTCTCTATATGCTTAAAGTTTTTAAGTTACTCTTGTTTTATCTTCTTATGCTTGTTGCTTTGTGCTTTCATTATTTGTTTCTTTACATTCCTTTGCATAGGAAGTGGGTTAGACTTAAATGTGTTTGATGTTTACCTCTTGATGCTCTCCTATGATTTTTAACTCTCATTTTTATGAGAGCATCATATGAATCTCCATGCCTATCTTAATGGCTATAAAGAAAGAGCTTTTGGGAGACAACCCATTATTTTATTTACTGTTATTTTATTTTGTTGAGCCAAGGAACATGCCTACCTATGTAGCAATTCCTTTGTATCTTTATTTCACTGCATTGTTGTGTCAACTTAAGTCTCTAATAGAAAGTTGATGCTAAATTTGGATTCCTGCGCAGGAACAGTTTTCTGCTGTCTACCGTTAAATTCGTAAGAATTCACAGATAAACTATAATGACCTGGGATTTTTTTGCGTGATCCTTAGACATGTATGCAACTTTAGTGAGTTCTGAGTTTTCTTATTTGAGCAAGTTAAGTGCCTCGAAAGAAATTGTCTTTACAGGATGTTCTGTATTTGACAGATTCTGCCATTTATTTTGAAATGCCTCTTTTGCTATTTTGATTGGATCTTATTGTTCCATAAAGTATCAGTGGATGTAGCTATCATCCAGTAGCATTGGTAGCAATTGTGTTCATATAGAATATGAGAATTTTTCATTATGCACTAACCCTCTAATGAAGTTTACTCTAAGTTTGGTGTGGAGGAAGTTTTCAAGGATCAAGAGAGAAGGATGATATGATGTGATCAAGAAGATAGAAAAGCCAAAGCTTAAGGATGCCCCGAAGGGTCACCCCCAACATATTTCAAGAAGACTCAAGCGTCAAAGCTTGGGGATGACCAAGGCATCCACTTCTTCATCGACAAACTATCAAGTCCTTTCTAGTGAACCTATATTTTAATCACGACACATCTTATGTGCTTTGATTGAAGCATCTTTTTTTTGTTTTTTTTTTACTCTGAATAAAATGGATCCTAACATTCCTTTGTGGGAGAGAGACACGCTCCACTTTTTCTTATGAATATTTGTATTCTTCATCTTTATTTGTTAAGTATCCTTCTCTAGCTACTTCAATACTTGCAGCTCTTATTTTTCATGCACTTCATGTTCAGAGTTGTTAGTTCTCATATGTTATAGTCCCATATCTCATTGTTAAATAAGTTGATTGGTGATTGGTTGGAAACAGAAAATGCTAAATGTGGTAGATGGTGTAAAGAAAAGATACACATGCTCTTATGGATTGTTATCTTGCATGTTGTGTACTTGGCAATTGTTTTGAGATGTCAAGCAGATCATGTTTAAGTTGTTAGATTATGTATTTAAAACCTACTCCCTCCGTTCCAAATTAGATGACTTATATTTGGACAAAAGTGGATGTATCTAGATATGCTATAAGTCTAGATACATTCACTTTTTGACAAAAGGAAGTAATCCATTTTAGAACGGAGGGAGTATTAGTGAAGAACTACAATAGGGCTTGCTGAAATTTGGTTTGCGTGTTCGGTATCTCTAAGGTCTAGATATTTTCTAGTTGAAGCGTTTGAACAACAAGGAAGACAATATGGAGTTTTATAATGCTTGCAATATGTTTTTTATATACGTCTTGTTGTTATACTTGTGTTTGCTTCAAGCAACCTTGCTAGCCAAAGCCTTGTACTGAGAGGGAATGCTTCTCGTTCATCCAAAATCCTTGAGCCAAAACCCATGCCACTTGTGTCCACCATACCTACCTACTACATGGTGTTTCCTGCCATTCCAAGTAAATATTTCATGTGCTACCTTTAATTCAAAACTGATTATCCCTTATTTGTGTCAATGTTTATTAGCCCATGAGAAAGTATGTGGTGTTACGGATATCAACCTTGTCATTTGCTTTTAGAAATACATTCACCAACCGGACTAGTGGCATATACATCCTCTTATCCATTAACTTGCAAAAGAGCTGGCAAATGGGGTGCCCAGTCCCAATTAATTACCACTTTAACCGTTGCATTCTCATCATATTTTTGCCCTGGTCTAATCAGCCAAGCAATGACACTAGTTCTAAACTTCATGTGTAAATAAAAGAGAAAGAGGGATGATCTGCCGTTGTGTAGAAATAACGTCCTTCATGGAAGCCGCTCTTAAGAAATTCTGGTTGACTAGGGGAGAAGAATGCCCATTACCATTACCATTCATTGACAATGACAAACACCACTCAAAAACTTACTTTTATGCTCTCTAAATGATTTCAAAAGCCTATAAAATAAGAAGCTCTAGCACATGCTTGTATCCCTATCTTTTACTTTATGTTGAGTCAGTTTTCCTACTTCTTTCTATCTCCGAAGCAAACACTTGTGTCAACTTTGTGCAACAATTCTTATATGCTTACTTATTGCACATGTTATATTTCATTGTATTGACAACTATATATATGATATAGATGTTCAAAAGTTGAAAGCTAATGTTGAAACTTATATCTTCCTTTGTGTTGCTTCAATGCTCTTTTACTGAGATAATATTGCTTTATGAGTTAAATCTTATGCATATCTTTTTGATGCTTTTTCGAAAGAACTATCCATGAAAAGTTTTTACTCATATGATGTAGTTGTTTACTCCTTGTCTATTTCTTAGCAAACTATAGATCATTGCCTGGAGTAACTTCATTCATAACATGAGCATTACATTATTATATGATCAAGATTGTGTGAAAGCATGTCACTTCAGAAATTATTCTTTTATTGTTCTTGCCTACTCGAGACGAGTAGAACTAAGCTTTGGGATGTTGATACGTCTCCAACATATCTATAATTTCTTATGTTCCATGCTTATATTATACCAATTACTACATGTTTTATATGCATTTTATATGGTTTTATGCATTTTATGGGACTAACCTATTAACAATATGCCACAGTGCCAGTTCCATATTTTCTGCTGTTTGTCGTTTCAGAAAACCACCTAACAAAATATTCTCGGAATTGGACGATTTATTTACCAAAGCTCCTAGTTTTCCCGACACGTTCTAGAAGTCCAAAGGAGAGAAAAGACGGAGACCGAGGGGGCCTCACCATGCCCAGGCGCGGCAGGCTTTCTGACCGCACGAGCACGTGGAGACGGCCCCTCGGTCCTCCACCGCCTTCGCCCTTTCGCCTACATATACCCCCCCCCCCCCCAACGTAAGACCTATACGAAGAAATATTTCTCGAGAAGAGTTTTGCTGCGCCGCCGTCATCGAAGACAAAATTCGGGGGGACATAAGTCTTTGTTTCGGCACCCTGTCGGGACGGGGAATTGCCTCCGCAGTCATCTCCATCGACTGCACCGCCATCTCCATCGCCATTGTTGACTCCGATGATGAGGAGTGAGTAGTTCTCCCCCGGGGCTGCGGGCTTGATATGTCCAAAACGTATCTACTTTCCCGAACACTTTTGCTATTGTTTTATCTCTAATTTGTATGTTTTGGATGCAACTAACACGAACTAACACTGTTTTCAGCAGAATTACCCTGGTGTCTCCTTTTTGTGTGCAGAAATATCAACTTCGGACAAAAAGCCCAAAAGACATCCAGGAAATATTTTTCATCCGAGGGGAACCTAGAACCACGAAGACCAAACGGAGAAGAGGATCAAGGGGCTCACACCACCCCGTGGCGCGGGCCTATCTGGTCGGGCCAGGAGGTGGTGTGGCCGCTTCGGCCACCACCTCGCGACCCCCTCGCGATACAAGACCCTCCTGACCTAAATACGTTCGGGGGATATCCACATTTCCAGAGAACACCACCATACTGTAGCGTACCTGCACTTAAAATATGGCAGGTACCTGTGTAAAGTGCAAACCCCTAGATCGATTCATTTGCACACACAGTTTACGATGAATATCACAACATTGTATCAGTATTACACGTATAATCCAGACTTTGCATAGCTTAAGGCTAGCTCAAAACAATAAAGCAGCGGAAATAAATCTTCAATGAGCCCCCATCTTCAAGATACGCCACAGGCGAAAACATGTTGGTGCAGACTCGAAACCCAAACGTAGTTCTTACTCTTCGTCAGAAATTTCTGCAACAAATAATAATTTGCAACAGAGTGGGTCAGATTCCATTTAAAAATGGAATCTGGCAAGTGACACTATGGTGGACACTCAATCGGAATAACTCTAAAATCTGTATGCATATTTGGCTGGTAGAGTTCAAGGCTATTTTGCATAAAGGAAAACCTTTGTATATAGCTTCTCCTTCAAATCCCAAGCTCTTCATGTTATCCTTAAGTGCTCTTGGAAAATCAGTCTCACTTTGTAGGGTCATGGTCATCATTGGTCCCTTCTTGAGTGATCCAATGAGGTTGGTCGTCTAAAAAAATAAGATAAGGAATTTAGAAAGCAATTACATAAGATAGTTACAAGAGGAACATTAGAAAAGTTTTGTTTTAGTAAACTGAATAAAAATAGATTTTCAATCCTATGGTCAAATCCTATTTCTATCCATACTTAGGGGTTTCGAACCTACAGGCAACCTGGCTCTGATACCATCTGTAGCGTACCTGCACTTAAAATATGGCAGGTACCTGTGTATAGTGCAAACCCCTAAATCGATTCATTTGCACACACAGTTTACGATGAATATCACAACATTGTATCAATATTACACGAATAATCCAGACTTGGTAAAATAAATAGTTCGATACAACTTTGCATAGCTTAAGGCTAGCTCAAAACAATAAAGCAGCGGAAATAAATCTTCAATGAGACCCCATCTTCATGATACGCCACAGGCGAAAACATGTTGGTGCAACTCGAAACTGTAACATCCAAAAATTTTGCAAAAATTTAAAACTTTGCATCCATGCATCATTCATCAACAGATATAAAACTACATCACAAAATTACAAAATAAAACATCAAATTATAAGATTTAATAATCTACAATTCCAGAAAGTGTTAATTAAACTCCTTTGAATATATATTATTTTTATCAATTTATTATGGGCAAGTATAATGTCAAAAGTTTCCATTTTTAATAACCTTTCCAAACCATATTTTTATGAATTTTTCTGAAATGTTTAGAATAGGTTTAAAAATCATTTTTGAAATCAGTATTTAAAAACAGATATAAATTTCACTTAAAAGAAAAGGATTTCGGGCCGACCCGTTAGCTATCTACCGCGCGCGCGCGTCCGAACGTGGCCCAGCCAGCCCGCGCAGCCCATTCCCCCCCCCCCCCTCCTCTCGTTGACAGGTGGGACCCACCTGTCAGCTTCGTCTTCCCCCCGCCGGAGATCGCGCCCGATTCGAAATCGGAGACCGGCCGTGATTCCCGAGCGGAATCAGCGCGAGGCTTCCTCCCCGCGCCACCCTATTTAAACCCCCACCTCTGCCGCACCCCTCCGCACCCCTAACCCTAAATCTTCCGCCGCCGGGCAGCTTGCTAGCGAGCTCGGACCTCCGCCGCCGAAAAGCTTGCCGTACGGAGTACTCCGACCACCTCCGAGCTCGCCTTTGCCCCTCCTCGATTCCCCTCCTCGTTGCGCACGTTTTTGACTTTGTCCCGCGGGTTATTTTCCAGCCGAACGTCGTATTCGTCCACGCCCGAGGGAAACCGCCGCCACAAGCAAATCCGACGAGCTGCACGAGGAGAGAAGACCACGCCGACGACCACCACCGCGCCATCGACTCCACCCCGACGTCCTCTACGCCTCGGTAAGCTCCGTTCGTTCCGTAGCCCCGTAGGACGCGAGAACGAGTAACGCCGGCCGTGGCGCCGCCGCGGTCGGGCGAACTCCGGCGACTGCGCCGCCCATTTTTGGTCAACGGATCGTGGACCGTCAGATCCAGATCCAATGGATCTAGATCGATGAGATCTCGCGCGTCCATTTTAAATTAGATCGGACGGCTCTCGCAGCCGATCCGCGTCGAAGCGGTACCGACCAATGAGATCGCGCCACGTAGCCCCTGTTATTTCTTTTCGCAGGAATTTTTATAAATAAAACAGAAAATTTGCAAAACTTAGAAAATTCATAACTTTTGATCTACAAGTTCAAATTCGATAAATTTTATATCCACAGATAGCCCTGCTCATGAAGTTTATTTCTACATCATTTGTTTTTCCTTTTTACAAATTATAATTTGTATAATTATCAGAGGAGTATTCCGGCTATTAAAATAATAACTTAAATAATAAAAATGATTTAGAAATAAAAATTAATATTTTTAGGATTGTATTATTTCCCTCTGTCCAGCAATATTAATAAATGTCTTAATTGAAAACTTTCATAAAAAAATAAAAGTTGTAATTATAGAAATCAAAGTTTTACTATATTATTTTAAAATTATTTAATTGATAAATAAAATAATAAATACCTGGAAATTAAATTTCATCCATTTAATGACAGAAGAAAAAAATTATTAATAAGGGTGTCATATCATCATCATAGCATATCATTCATGCATACATGATTATGTTTGGTGTTGTGATGATATTGTGTTGGTATTTATTTTATTCATTGCTTGCGCTAGATTGTGAAGAAGAGGAAGGACTTGCTTGTGATTGTTATTCTTGTTGTGCTTGTTCCTCCTGTTACCAAGGCAAGTGACACTCATATTATACCCAATATTTTCTATACGCATATGTAGTATATTTTGAGTAGTGTGCATGATAGGGAATTTGATATATTTTATAATGCTAAGTTAGTTTGTATTTCACAAATATCCTAGTAGTGTGTAGCCACCTTTTTTCCAACGCAGCCATGAAAGTGTTTTTATTAGTTGCTTAGCTATGATATTAAAATGTTTACCATGTTATAGAAATGTTTCTAAGTGTTTCAAATCTAAAATACACATCTGGGTGGAATTGGTTGATATGGTTTATGTTGAGTGACTTTTGGGGCTATGCTTGTGATTGTCGTCGCCTAGGATGAATGTCTATTCTACTTAGGGCCATGAGCATGGTGGTTGTTACCCAGAAGTGCACTTGTGGACGGCCACCCAGGAACGAAGAGATTACCAAGTCCCTCCAAGTTTAGAAGCTTCCCGTGCAGCCTTTTGACAATGGGCTATGTCTAGAATAATTAAGTTGTGAGGGTGCAACCTTTCAGCTTGACAAGCAGATGTAGAGTTGATAGGTGGAACGGGTCTTGCTAGTATGGTTGCATTCTTCTTCTGAAAGTTCTTGTCTCAATTCTCTCCTTTCCTTAATACACTCAGCGTGTATAGGATTTTTGGGTTAATTGAGTCTAAAGGTGAAAGTGCACAACCTCCGCAGAGTCGACAATCTGAGTACTTAGCCGTGTCCCCAGAAATGGACTACATCGAGCAGCTGGACAAGGATGGGCGGAAGAATCTCAACACTGTTTTCATAAAGTAAAATTTTGACTAAGGAAAGAATTGTTGGTGCACTTGGGCTTCATCCCTTGGTGCCAAGTCTTTGAGAAACAAAAGTGTTTACAAAAGATAGGAAAAAAAACTTGCTTTCTGCAAAATAGCCTACAACTCCACCAAGCCAAATATGCATATAGAATTAGACTTGCCGTAAATTATCCACCATAGTCACTTGCCAATACTTCATTGTATTGACCTCCTTCGGGGGCTGCATATTCAAATGTGAAGGTAATTCAGATGAGGAATAAGTTGGACTCGAGTCTACATCCAACATGTCTGCCTGTGGCGCATGCTTGAAGAAGAGGCTCATTTGCTATTGCTTTTGTTGCGAACTCTGAATATTCTAGCTAGTCTTTATGGCTATGCACTTTGTAATAAAGCTATACTTTGCTATTTTTGGATCTCGTTGTAGTAATATGATACTTATGCAATGATACTATATATTTTGTACTGTGGTGCTGGCAGTGATCCAGGGACTAGCACATAACACAGGTGTTCAATCTTTATATAAAAGATGGGGCGCTACAAAATGGTATCAGAGCAAAGTGTTGCCTGGAGGTTCGAGCCCTTAGGATTGGTTAAGCCCCTTTTGATCATAATGTTACCATCTTTGAAGTATGTTCGATTCTAGCGGCATAGTGCGATGAAGCGGCCCGGGACAAACCTTACATGTCCGCGTACATGAGACCTGTTCCACAATATAAGTGGCTGGCCGGGTGTCTGTCTCTCTCACTATAGTGAAAAATCCAATTTACCAAGAGTTGTTAATATCCGTTAATCATCTCAAGATTTGACTTAGTATTTTCTAACTAATACACACTATGACTAGTCCCCCTTACCTTATGCTTTTCTTGTTTTAAATTTTCCTTCTTTCTACCTAAAGGATGACGAGTTTCCACTTCACCACCGCGGAGGACTTCGAGAACACCCGCTTTGGATGCTACCTCCTAGACATCAGCGAAAAGATAGGGTTACCACTACCCCAAGTCAAGGGTTTCATCCTGAAGAAGTTTAACAAAGAAGGTTGCTAAGGAATAAAAGCAACTCAGCCAGGACGTGGAGAAGAGCCCCCACCGGAGATTAAAATGGTTAGCGACTCCAAAGATAAAGGACTCAATCTAGTCATGCAAGATCTGATTGGGCGCCTCTGCGGACGCTACAGCACAGAGTTGAGGGGCCACTACTCCATTTTCTTTGGAAGGAGAAACAAAGATGGAGAACCTTACCTTTACGATGTTGGAGAAAGAGGCAAGGCAAAACCCCTTAGTCTTTATTTCCAGGAGCTGGAAATCCTTGTCACGGAGCTGTATGAAGATCGGCGCACGGAGCTCCTGAAGAACGATGAGCTATGTGCTTTACTTAAGGAGAACGAAGAGAAGATGAAGGCACTAGAGGAAGTGACTAAGGCACAATAAGAGAGGTTCGCTGCACAAGAGGAGAGATACAAGAGGCAGGAGAAAAGAGTTCAAGAGAAGAACAAGACTATCAGAGAACAAAAGGCAGAACTCGAGAGCAATGAAGTCGAGTTCGAGGCCGATAGTGACTTGATCAAAAGGCTTCGTACTGAGAAGAGGGAGCTTCAAGAAAAGAACTCTGCCCTAGAGAAGGAAGTGAAGGAAGTCAAGGATGTACTCACCAATGAAGGAATCAAGATTCGGGAAATTGAAGAGGAAGAAGAGGACATGGTCGAGTAGTTAGTTAGTGAGACTACCATTTGTCATACACCTCATTATCCTAGCCTTGTATTGACCTACCAACTTGTGGTAAGGCAGTACTTTCCCTTGTATCCTCGGAACCCCGCGAGTTTATTTTCCAAACTTTTATAGCATTTTCCCTAAACCAAAGGTTTTGATCCATGTGTTGGTTGTTTTATAAGTTATTTGTTGATTGATTGCTAGACTTGATTGTTTTGTGCATGGGTAGGATTTCTCTTTAGAGTTCTATCAATCCTTTACTCATCCATGCTAAAACCCCACAGATGGCTCCACGTCGTGATTCCGACAACAACGAGGCTATGCAACAGCTGATGGCAGCTCAAGCCCAACTGTTGACTATGATGACTCAGTTCATTGGAGCCACCAACAACAACAACAACAACAACAACAATAATAACAACTACCCGCCATCCCCCCCCCCCACCACCACCACCTCCAGTGGACAGACTTGCAAGATTTCTAAGGCTTAGGCCTAATAAGTTTTCCTCTGCTACTGAACCAATAGTGGCGGATGACTGGCTCCGTTCAGTCAACAAGGACTTAGTAACTTGTGAGTGTTCTGAGGCAGAAAAGGTGAGGTTCACTGCACACCTATTGGAAGGACCCGCCGCCATGTGGTGGGAGACATATCAAGTGACTCATCCCCTGGATGGCATGACTTGGGATGCGTTCAAGGAAGGTTTCCGCAATGCCCACATTTCCTCTGGCATAATGAACCTGAAGAAAGAGGAATTTTGTACCTTGAGGCAGGGAGGTAGAACTCTGAAGGAGTATATGGATGACTTCTGTATGCTATCAAGGTATGCACCAGAGGACATCGACACTGACGCTAAAAGGAAGGACAAATTCCTTAACGGACTTAGGGGAGAACTGAAGATACCCTTGTCTGTGGCATATGCTCCTAACTATAAAGTTCTGCTGGATCAAGCAATCACTCTGGACAATAACATAAGAAAGGAAGAGAATAGGAAGATGAAGTTTGGTGCAAGTAAGGGTAACTCTGAAGGGACACACAAGAAAACCCACACGTCTGAAGTCAGTGGACATAAACCCTGGAACTATTCCAACAGTGGTAGTGACCAAAAGCATCATGGTCATAACCACAGTGGAGGATACAGAGGAAACAATGGAGGGTACAAAGGAAATAATGGTGGGTTCAAGGGAAACCATCACCATGGCCATAATCATGGGAATGGTAATCCCCGTCCTAACTCTGAAGGAAAGAAGGACTTGTCTAATGTGACCTGCTTCAAGTGCAAGAAGACAGGACATTATGCTACGGACTGTCCAGAGAGGAAGGCTGATGAAAATTCTAAGCCCAACCCTTTCAAAAAGGGGCAAGTAAACCACATCAATGTGGAAGAAGTTCATGATGAACCTGATGCTGTGATTGGTAAGTTCTTGCTAAATTCTTTTCCAGCATTAGTATTATTTGATACTGGAGCATCGCATTCATTCATATAAAGGGATTTTGGAAACAAACATGGGCTAGCCGAGGAAAGCTTAGGAAAACCTATAAGAGTGAGTTCACCTGGGGGTGAGATGATAGTAAATTCTGGATCTAGGCAATTAGAGTTAAAGATTGGAAAATATCTTTTTCCAACAGACTTAGTCATCCAAGAAACCCAAGGTTTGGATGTTATCGTTGGAATGGATTGGATGACCCGTTTTGAAGGAATTATAGACTGTGCAAACAGAGCAATCACCCTCACCACCCCAGAAAAATTGAAGATTAAATTCAGATCAACTTTTGAACTAAAGAAAGTTAGGCTAAATTCTCTTAAGGGGGTTAGCCTTGGGGAAGTGCTGATAGTCCAGTAGTACCCAGATGTTTTTCCAAAGGAACTACCGGGAATGCCACCCGACAGAGATGTGGAGTTTCTCATTGAACTGAAACCGGGTCCCGGACCAATAGCTAAGAGACCTTGCCCTATGGCTGTCGATGAATTAAAGGAGCTCAAGAAGCAACTGGAGGAACACCTTATGAAAGGATTTATCCGCCCAAGTTCTTCGCCCTGGGGAGCGCCAGTTTTATTTGTTAAAAAGAAAGATCAAACCCAGAGACTAGTCACGGACTATAGGGATATAAATGAACACACTATCAAGAACAAGTACCCGTTACCCAAGATAAATGAGCTATTTGATCAACTAAAAGGTGCTTGTGTCTTCTCCAAGATTGATCTTCGATCAGGTTACCTCCAAATGAAGGTTAGAGAGATGGATATACCAAAGACAGCATTTGTTACAAGATATGGCTCATATGAGTACACAGTAATGCCATTTGGATTAACAAATGCCCCAGCCTATTTCATGGATATGATGAATAAAGTGTTCATGGACTTTCTGGACAAGTTTGTGGTAATGTTCATAGATGACATTCTAGTCTACTCCAAGAGTCACAAAGAACATGAAGAGCATCTACGCCTAGTATTGCAGAGACTATGTGAACATAAGTTATATGCCAAATTCAGTAAGTGTGAATTTTGGTTGGAACAAGTCGCATTCCTAGGTCACATAGTATCTAAAGAGGGTATAGCAGTGGATCCTGAAAAGGATTCAACTGTAACCAATTGGGAGCCACCAAAGAATGTTGGAGAATTACGGAGTTTCCTTGGGCTAGCAGGATACTACCGAAGATTTATAGAAAACTTTTCCAGAATCGCCAAGGCATTGACGGAATTATTGAAGAAGGAGAAGAAATTTGAATGGACTGAGGCATACGAAGCCAGTTTTCAGGAATTGAAGAAACGACTAGTTTCAGCCCCAGTTCTATGCTTACCTGATTTGGAGAAAGAATTTCAAGTGTACTGTGATGCTTCACGCCAAGGTCTGGGAAGTATGTTGATGCAAGAAGGCAGGGTGTCATCTTAGGCCTCTAGACAACTCAAGAAACATGAAGCAAATTATCCAACTCATGATCTCGATTTAGCATCAGTAGTACATGCCCTAAAAACTTGGAGACCCTACCTGATGGGGAAAAGATGTGAGGTATTCACGGACCACAAAAGTTTGAAGTACATATTTACTCAGAAAGAATTGAACATGAGACAAAGAAGGTGGTTGGAACTTATCAAGGATTATGATCTAAGTCTCCAATATCACCCGGGAAAGGCAAATGTGGTAGCAGATGCCCTGAGTCGTAAGGCTTATGTGAATGGCCTCACAGCAGAAGAATTATCCAAAGATTTATGCAAGGCATTCAAGGACCTCAGATTGGAAGTAGTACCAGAAAGTTTTGTAGCCTCATTGGTAGTACAACCTACCTTGATGGACAAGATACGTGAAGCGCAGAAACGAGATAAGGAAAGTTACATCATACAACTCGAATAGTATAAGACTTACATAAATAATGGTCTCATGACCAAGTCTGCAAACATCGTCGCACTTGACGAATATTAACTACGGTTCAGCGGAAGCTTTGGCTAGCGTCGACCCTCGTCACGTCCTGACACATTCCCACAGAGCAGTTGAGCGGGACACTCAGTTGGCGCAGTCGTCGGCGTACTCCTCCTTCTTGTCGTATCTCTCCTCATTGAAAACTTGGACGTTTGAATATCCAGGGACACAGCCGTATGAGTACATTTACGTACTCGCAAGACCACTTCTAAGGCTTAAGTTTTCATGATAATGCAAGAAAACACTTTTCGAAAACTGGGATAGCTGCTATATACGACTATAGGGCTTAGTTTTCGAATACCATGATTTTAGACATAGAGAATACGACATCTCTATATCTTTGTTAAAGAAAAACATTTAGAGATAGAATTCTCTTCTCTTAGATATAACAAGGACATATCTAAGTTCAAAACTTTCTTTTGTAAAACTTTTAAAAGCACTAGGATGGGGATACCCCTTTTTCCTTCCTTGAGATTGGACTGATTGTCTCCCCGAGACCAATCATCCTCACCCAAATTCCGTACCTCCCAGATACCTCTTTATTCCACAGAAACACTTTTCCTTTTTAAAACAACTTCTTTCTCCAGACGCCCGGTATGGCCTTTCCAACCGTCCATGACCGCGGACGCGGCTATTCGAATAGATTTACACTCTGCAGAGGTGGTACACTTTCACCACAAGATTCGTATGGTCTGCCGTGGATCAACCACGAACTGTACATGGACAGCATGCACACATCAGACGGCCGATCCTAACTTCCACTATGTTAATGCTGGTATAAGAATATCCTCTTCGAGTGGGTTTGTTCTCCCCGGCACCGAGTGAGCTAGCCGTATCGATCCGGTTCCCCCTAGTCTCACACCGCCATGACAGGAGACCCACCGTTGCTTCCCGGTGGCACACGAAGTCCACACTCTGTATGCCCATCCACTTGCAGCAATCGGTTCCGGGGACTCTAACCCCATCTAGCCAATTGAGGAATATTCGAATACCAACACCAACAAGCTTCCGTTAAGCCCCGTGCCCATTTTGAGGTAATGTGGTTGTACGGGTTAATTGTTCGGGCAGCAGCAGGGACTTCAAAATTAAACCTCCATCTCCGACTGCTCCCAGCAGCTCGGGGTTTCGCAACATCTCCGAATGCTCTCAGCATCTCGGGTTTTCGCAACCTCTCTGAATGCTCTCAGCATTTCGGGTTTTCATAAAACATTTCTTTCTCGCTGATTGCTCCCAGCAACTCAGGTTTTCCTCCATAAAACAGTTTTATCAAACAGGTTCCCATCCTATAGTTTTGAGGTAACTAATTGAAGGTAGACTACTAGAAAACTTAATCTTTTTGATGGACCCTTCAACAACAAGGCTCATCAAGTAAACTCTTTTTGTAATACCTACAGTATTCTATCAGATAGCTTTGGCCAAACAATATTTTGTAAAAAAATAGTTTTTGGGTGGCAAGGTACCACAAAAGAAATTAGACATGCATTATTTTATTTTGAAAACAAAACATGCTTGATAAAAATAATAGGATCATTATAGTGGTGAGGTGGCTTGCCTGGCTCAGCAATATGTCCTTCGTCTTGATCTTGATGTTCCTCAAATTCATCCCTCACTTCCCGTTCCTTCCCGATCGTATCTAACGTCGTAAATAGGAAAATGAACTACACTCAGAATACAAGACAAACCACAAGGACAAACAGCAAGCATTGAACAAGACACTGAGATACAAACGGCAGCAAACAAATCCGTTAGCTATACAACAACAATCAACAAAGTCCATAGAGCTAAGACAACAATAGGTACTCCTAAGGGAATATACACCACAACTCTGAGTATTAAAAAGGTAGTTCTACAGAGCACTATAACAACACATTACTTAGGGTTATTATATCATTTAATAAGAGTTGTTATAATGGCTTCAGGAAATACTTCAGACAAAAGTATCTTAATAGTTTAGGAAATACTCCAAACAAAAGTACCTTAACACACAAGCAAGTATTAATATTAACACTAGCATTGAGCACACTCAGATGCAAACTTGTTACTAGCTCAAGAAACACATACTAACAAGTAACTAAGCGACAAACAACGGTAACACCACTGTTCAAACAAGTTTATGACTAAGAGCTAAAATGGTGCACTAGGTTTATTTAACAGGACACAACAATTAAGGTCACTTCAACCAATAAACAAATAATCACATGGTAACCAAGTGTTGACAACAATCTAAAATAAGAAAGTCATATATTAAGCATTGCAAAACACAAGGAACTACTGGATAATATTTAACACCAAACAATCATTCACATGCATAAAACACAAATGAAATTAGTGCAACTCCTGGGAAACAAGATGAACTATGTGAAACTAACTAGTGAATGACATCACAATACTTTTAGGAAATTCATTAAGGTTATTAAAGGATAACCTAAGTTTCTGGACTTATGAGTTACTAAGCACATCCATACATAAAAATTGAGGTAAAATAGGAATTTATTACATTAATTCAATAAATAAGAGGATATTTAAATAGACAAAACCTAACACACATACATACTCACAAGCAAAGCATATAAACACAATTGATGTCATTATTAGGGTACAAAGTGAATAGTGCTAAACATATGTAAACAATGCATCACATCTATAAAAGTGTTTTAACCAAGTAATTATTATTGAGTTAAGGTTCTGATCTTCAAGAGATGATTAGTAATATTTCTACAATTCACATTTGCTAAGAACAGATGATTTAAAACTAACACCTCTATTAGCCAAATTTTGTTGTTTTGGTAGATAAATCATAACTCCTAAGATAATGTACATAAAGTAGAATACTTCTACCACAATACACCTAGCAACCATATCAAGTGGTGAAACTTGGATTTGCAATATAAGCTATTACTGAACATGATTTAAAAATCATACAAATGCTACTGGTCTAAATACCAAAAAGAGTGTAGCTTTAGTTTTAGGAAAACCATGTATGAAAAGTTAATTTATATGGATAGGTATTTCCTTAGTCTTTCTTTTGAAATTGGATTCACTCAATTTGGACACTCCTAGCTCCATATATTTCAGTTTTAGTGGAATACATACATTTTACCATTAATAGAGTACAACATAAGATATAAATTATTGTTACACAAACCCAACTTTTCATGCTTAGGAAAACACATAAGTATCCAACAAAATTACTCTTAATTTATTTGTACAAACATATATAGCACGAAACATTAAAATCGAACACATGCAATTGACAGAAAATAAAAATATTATTTTTCTACTATAATAACCTACTGTTTTAGCAAATAATCTACCACGAGCAAAATATAAGATGAAAAATTCTACCAAAGGAGTATATGATAGCTAATACCAATATATACCACATGCAATTGGATTTACTCCAAAAGGTATTTTTAATAAGGATTTAAAATTCTTCAAATAGTTACGGATGTCATTCTTAAACTTTATATAACTTTAGTTAGACACATCTCCTGCATGCAAGGCTTATAGATCTAGGTAGGTATTTTCACTGGCTTTCTATAGAACTAAAGTTTGCAAGATTTGGATTCATAAAACTCAAGTTATTAAGTTATTTTCACTGGCTTTTTACAAGATTGCACATATCACACTCATACAAATATATTTTTGAGAAGGGCCAGTGCCACATGGCTAAGAAAACCCTTAGCTATGCTACAAAATTAATTTCAAAATTTTCTCAAACACAGATCTACCAGAAATGAATAAAAACTGAGCTAGTAATTCTCTGGAAAAATAAAACAGGAAAACATCCAAAAGGGAAAAATGCAGAAAAGGCCGGATCTGGCGCTGGGCGCCTCGGGCGAGCTGGGCCGGCCCAAAAGCAAGCGCGGGAGGATGAAGGGGTAAGTGGCCGTGGATCGATGATCCAAGGGCTGAGAATAGAATCGGCGGCATTCAAGGAGAGCCGTAGATCACGGATCGGACGGATCTCTGCCGTCTTCAACCTCCCGACCAGGATAGGCCGAACCAGAAATGGAAGGAAGGGGGCGACGAGGGATGGCTCACCCAGGGCCTCGCTGGACGGCTGAGGAGGATGGAGGAGGATGCGGAGGTCGAGGGGCGCGCATGGATGGACTTGGTTCGCTGAGGCGCGTCCTGGAGCGGCGAAGAGGTCGACGGCGTCCACCTCGGGCACGTCGTGGCTCCGGCGGCTTCCCTGCACCAAAACGCGAGAGGAGATGTCTTAGGGGTAGCTCTTGGGGAGGGGAACGAGATAGGGAGGAGAGAAATAGCAGAGGGGGACGGAGGCCAAGGCGTTCGTGCTCGAAGGAGTTCGGGACCGAGTGGCGGTTTTATTCGATTTCGAGCAGAAGAGAGCGAGAGCTCAAGAGATCTTGCAGGGGGTGGGTGAGTGGAAGTGTGGGAATGCAATGGGCAAGGTTTGACGGGCTGTGGTGACCTCGGATGCTTTAGAGAGGAGTTGGCCGGTCCACGGTGCTCCGAAGGCACAAACAACAGGGGGAAGAGGCATGGCTCGGGATTGGAGGAGAGGGGCGGTGGAGGAGCGTCTGGCCGTGCTGCAGATGGATTTGGAAGCTAGCTAATGGCTCAGAGCGGATGGAGGGGAGTGAGCAATGGTTAGGTCTTCTCCTGCCTCCCACCTGTTTGACTAAATGCCACAAAGAAAGGACAAAGGGTTTTCTGTGCTAGGGTTTTGGGAAGGTCGTGCTATGGGTACACCAGGGGTGTGGGGATCCAATGCACACCAAAAATAGAGGATGGGGTGAGTGGGATGAGGGTTTTAGATATAGGTCATTATTGGCTGATTGGAGTAGGCCACTAAACATGGATGGATTAGTCAACCTCTTGACAAGAAAATTATAAAACTAGCTGAGATGGCTAGAGGGAAAATAGGTTTAACATTTTGCTTAAAAGTTTCGGTCACAGGGGTTCAATAACATCTAGATACAAAATTGTCAAAATGCTACTCTGTAACACAACCTAAGGCCACCTTATGTTTAAGCACTCAAAACAAGCAAGAGTTAGGGATTAAACATTTTTGTAAAATTTAAAGGAGGCCATAAATGGAAAGTAGAGGTGATGTAGATAGTGCTAGAGGTTTGTATTTCCAAGATGAACAAAATAAACCCTAATTGCCATGCTCTAGGAATGTTAAAAAAAATAATGGAAATGAAGATAGTTGTTTCTTATTTGAAAAAGGATAATCTTTGAGTTTCTCCTAAAATCAACATAATAATCAAAGGTTAAACACACCACAACCATATGACACAACATTTAAAGCATGAATGATATCAATTAAATTATATAAATAAGATGTTATCTCATACACCACCACATGAACACACATAAAATAACACATTCATGGGAAAAAAATTAAACACATAACATATAGGTCAACCACACATAAAAATAGATAAACACCCACACAACTGGATCAATAGCCATACTTTTAATATAGATCAAAAATATTTGAGAGGAGGTGATCAACAGAATAAAAACAGGTGATTTTTGGTAGGAATATACTTAAACCAGCATAAGGTGAGGTGGTGATCATAATGATCGAGACGGGGCTCTTGGTATAAATAAAATTACTCCAACATGCTGAGCATTGGTTTCCAGAGACTAATTAATATGGTGTTTTGGAAAAGAGAGTTGATAAGGCTTGCAACAAGTTAAAATCCAATATAATTTAAGACTTATTGTATGGTCTTATATAGTTGTGCAAACATGTAGTTTTGAGGAATACTGTTAGTTTCTCAAATGATATATATATTTTGGGTGGTTGCTAAAATCAAAACATTAGGGCAAAATAGAGTTTATTAAAAAGGGAATGGGAGAAGATATGTGGACTACTTCACTTGTTAAAACATTGACCTCAGAGGTCATATTATAACCTGTTTGAGTGTTAGATGGTTGTTATTAAGGAGTCATCAACACAAACATCAGAACACAACTTGACAAACAGAGCATACCAGGGAAAACACATCCATTGACAGGACATTTCAAAAAGATTTTTGTTGCTTCCAAAATTTTGAATCTTTTCTAAATTTAGTTTTTTATTGTTACCAAAATTTGGGGTGTTACAGCTTGCCACGTCACCCAGCAATTTTTTTTGTTTCATTCCGAATAGAATTAAAAAGGCAGAATTGCAGAAAAGTCCCTGTAATTCAAACCCCCATAACTTTTTACTCACATATCCAAATTCAAATATTTTTATATATTTGGAAAGCCCTTGAAATTTAGAATATTTTAGATCTGCTAAAATTCAAATTTGACTTAGTTTAAAATTTTCAAATTTCAAATGTTTGATTTGAGTATTTTTGTCATAACTTTAAATATGTAAAGTCAAAAATTGCAAATAAAATTGTTTTAGAAACTTTGGAATATTTGTAATTTTATGCCTCTGTTATAAAATAATTTTGAGTAATATGTGAATGAATTCATAGTTATATATTTAAATTGAATAGTTTGAATATTTTCAACATAACTTTTGATATAAACATTATTTTTGAATAAATCCAATTGCTATGAATTTATTTAAATCCCCTCTGTCTATTAACACTATTTATAAAAAAAATTATAAAAATTTAATCATAGAAAACTTTAATCTTATATTTATTCCTTCTATTATATTTTCCAAAAATAGAAATTGATTAAATTGCATATATGACCTCATGCATATTTATAAAGAAATCACAAAAGTTTTTGTGAAGCTTTCTTGTGATTAAAAAGTGCATTTCATGCACAACATATTTTATTATATAGTATACTCCTCATAGGAAAACCTCTTCATTATTTTCTCTAGTTAGGATTATTTTCAAACTTAGTGTTTTGTTAAAATGCTATACACTTAGACACTTAGGATTTTCAACATGGAGCTAGAAGGCCAATGAAGGACTTAGACAAAACAAGACTTCAAAAATATCTTCAAGGAGTAGAAGCACTTAGAAGAAAGATCAAGAAAAAGTTCATGAAGACCAACCAGAAATATTTTTTAAGTCTTGCTCCCTCTCTCTTTCATTTCTCCTTTCTTCTCTTAGACCTCTTGAAGACTAAGTTAAATCCAAGACCAGCCTAGGTGATACAAAAATCATCAAGTCTGAAGATTATTCAAGTCTACCGAGAATTCAATCAAGACATCATCCAGAAGAAAGTTACAAGTCTGGAAATGAAGCCTGGAAGACCAACTACATCTTTCTTTCTAACTTTTCCATCTTTCCTAATCTTGTCTTTCACTTTAGACTTAAACAATTTTTGATCATGACATTATCATCTTGAAGTTTGTTGGATCCTAGTATCCAATTTATGAAGAGTTGTTAATAAGTGTTGATCACCTTGAAGAATAGACTTAGTATTTTCTCTAAGTATTTTATGCACATCATGACCTAGTCATTAAAGTGCTTATTCAAGATAAAGTTTTAACAAAGTTATTTTTATCCAACTTGACCTTAGTCCTTAGTCAGTTTGACTGACATATTTGCCTTGCATAAACTTAAAAGATTTCCATGGCATGACATGCATCTCTAGTCCTTAGAAATAATTTGCATATCATGCATGACATGTTTTCCTTAGAAGTTTTATAAAAACTTGTTTGTTCACTATGTATGTACAAGTATGTTTGACGATTGTTGTTTGTTGATTGTTGTATTGTTGTTTGCTTATATTGCTTAGACTGAACGGAGAGCAAACGTTCGTTGTTGAAAAGAGTTTGTGAACAACGACAACATTCAAAGGCAAGTGGCACATCTCATAAACTTCCCAATACTTTTCTATGCATGAGTAGAGTATTTTTCTATAAGCATGTGTAGGATAGTATTGCTATGCAAGACATGTTTAGAATCCCCTATTCCATTGTGTCTAGGTACCTATAAAATGACTTAGTAGATTTTGAGGCTATGCAATTGATGAAAGGTTTTATAAATGTTAAGTGGCTACCCAGGACCATGTCTATGAGGGTTTTCACCTGAGATAGTATTTACTATACTTAGGATCATAGTATGTGGGGGTTTTCACCTGGGAGTGCACATCACAAAGTTAATGAATCATCTGGGTGGATTGGTTGTTTGGTTTATGTTGAGTGGCTACTCAGGACCATATCCATGAGGGCATTCACCTAAGATAGTTTCTACTATACATAGGATCGTGAACGTGGGGGTTTTCACCTTAGAGCACACTTGTGGAAGGCCACCCAGGAACAAAGGGATGTGAGGAATAAATGGATAAGATTGTGAAGAACTCAAGGAGAAGTATTACAAGTAAAGACTACAGCTGATCAAGGAACAAGGAGGAATCCCAACATTCTAATTTCTTAATAAATTTTGATAAACAACAGTGGACTACTCAGGACCATGTTCATGGGGGTTTTCACCTAAGATAGTTTCTACTGTACTTAGGACCATTGAATGTGGGGGTTTTCACCTGAGGGTACACCTAAGGACGTGATATCTTTTGGTTCACTGGAACTTGCCAGTGTTGCCAATTATGATGTTAATAAGTTTGTTTTCCAAAGAGATAGGAAAAATTGGCTTTATGCAAAATAGCCTTGAACTCCACTAGCCAAATATGCATATAGGCTATAGAGTTATTCCATTAAGTGTCCACCATAGTGTCACTTGCCAGACTCCATTTTTAATAGAATCTGACCCACGTTGTTGCAATATTTTTCTCATTGCAGATTGTTCAGATGACGAGTGAGGTTTCGTCTAAAGGTTTCGAGTCTACAACCAACATGTTTTCGCCTGTGGCAGCATGAAAGTCATAGAGACTCACTGCTATTGTATTTCCGTTGTGTACTATTTCAAAGCTAGCTTTATGCTCTACAACTTGTAAAAAATATTTTGTAAGCCTGGATCATCGATGTAATAAAATTGATACTTTATTGTGATATTTCATCGTAAACTGTGTGTGCAATAGAATCGATCCAGGGATTTGCACTATACACAGGTATCTGCCTTATTTAAAGTGCAGGCACGCTACAATTCTTGATGTGCTTGTTCCTCCAGTTACCAAGGCAAGTGACACTCATATTATACCCAATATTTTCTATATGCATATGTAGAATATTTTGAGTAGTGTGCATGATAGGGAATTTTGATTTATTTTATAATGCTAAGTTAGTTTGTATTTAACAAATATCCTAGTAGTGTGTAGCCACCCTTTTTCCTAAGCAGCCATGAAAAGTTTTTTTTATTAGTTGCTTAGCTATGCTATTAAAATGTTTACCATGTTATAGAAATGTTTCTAAGTGTTTCAAATCTAAAATGCACATCTGGGTGGAATTGGTTGTTATGGTTTATGTTGAGTGACTTTTGGGGCTATGCTTGTGGTTGGCGTCGCCTAGGATGAATGTCTATTCTACTTAGGGCCATGAGCATGGTGGTTGTTACCCAGAAGTACACTTGTGGACGGCCACCCTGGAATGAAGAGATTACCAAGTCCCTCCAAGTTTAGAAGCTTCCCGTGCAGCCTTTTGATAATGGGCTCTGTCTAGAATAATTAAGTTGTGAGGGTGCAACCTGTCAGCTTGACAAGCAGATGTAGAGTTGATAGGTGGAACGGGTCTTGCTAGTATGGTTGCATTCTTCGTCTGAAAGTTCTTGTCTCAATTCTCTCCTTTCTTTAATACACTCAACGTGTATAGGTTTTTGGGTTAATTGAGTCTAAAGGTGAAAGTGCACAACCTCTGCAGAGTCAACAATTTGAGTACTTAGCCGTGTCCCCGGAAATGGACTACTTCGAGCAGCTGGATAAGGATGGGCGGAAGAATCTCAACACTGTTTTCATAAAGTAAAAATTTGACTAAGAATTGTTGGTGCACTTGGGCTTCATCCCTTGGTGCCAAGTCTTTGAGAAACAAAAGTGTTTACAAAAGATAGGAAAAAAACTTGCTTTCTGCAAAATAGTCTACAACTCCCCCAAGCCAAATATGCATATAGAATTAGACTTGCCGTAAATTATCCACCATAGTCACTTGCCAATACTTCATTGTATTGACCTCCTTCGGAGGCTGCATATTCAAATGTGCAGGTAATTCAGATGAGGAATAAGTTGGACTCGAGTCTACACCCAACATGTCGGCCTGTAGCGCATGCTTGAAGAAGAGGCTCATTTGCTATTGCTTTTGTTGTGAACGCTGAATATTCTAGCTAGTCTTTATGGCTATGCACTTTGTAATAAAGCTATACTTAGCTATTTTTGGATCTCGTTGTAGTAATATGATACTTATGCAATGATACTATATATTTTGAACTGTGGTGCTAGCAGTGATCCGGGGACTAGCACATAACACAGGTGTTCCATCTGAAGGGGATCGTGGGCAGAAAACAATAATTTTCCTAGCAACGATATCCTTAAACTAGCCAAGATCTATTCTATGCAGATATAGTAGTACGAACGGAGATCGGAATACATACCCTTGTAGACCGAAAGCGGGGATTACGTTCCCGCACAAACGTTGTCGATGAAGACCGACGAAGCCGACCTCAAGGTCGTGAAGAGGAAGCAGGCCTCCGAGTACCGCTAGCGCAGCACCTCGCAGGGAGTCGCACACGTACGGTGGAGACGACGCCTCCGAAGCTCCAGTCCAGGACGAGCAGCGGAAGACTTGGACCGGAACACCAGCAGCGCGGCAGCGGGCTATGGTGGAGGAGATCCCCGACTCCTCTTGCTCGGCGCGGCTCCAACTTGGGAACCACGAGATCGAGAGAGAAATCAGGAATTAATTGGTGAATTAAAAGGCTGGCGGGTGCCCTTTCTTATATAGGCTCCCAAGGGGAGCCAACCTTGCCAGCTAGGCAATGTGGGACTAACCCACACAGCCTGGTTCGGCCAAGGGGGGGGGGGGGGGGGGGGGGGGGCGCCGGCCCCCTGGTGGGCCCCTTGTGGCCCACCTAGGCCGGCCCCTAGGCTCCCACCGAATTCCCCAAGGGGGTTTCCCCCCTCTTGGGCCTTCTTTCGTCCGGAAGGCCCATTTAGGGAAATCTGCCTTAATAAATTCGAAAATAAATATATAAAATCATATTTGCATATTAATAACACTAATTAATATCAAACATAATATATAAAATATTTCCTAGCTCCGAAAACTCTTTCGGCGCTGCCCGATCTCCATCGGACCTCTCTCGGGACTGTCCCGGTGATCTCCTTCCTTTCCGGTTGTCTTGTTGAAACCCCTTAAGTGTGTTACCCTAGCGGTTCGATATAATATCAGGTATGATCAAGACTCCTCAATGATCAACGACTAACTCGTAGGCCTGGACCCCCTGAATTAATCCCTGAGATATAACGAATGACTTTCATCTATCAAACCTGAACGTGAAGTCTTAGACCTTTTGCCATAGCGATACTTAGCACGTCCGAGTGTCGTTCCATAGATATCTCCATACCTAATCCCGACCCCGTTACCGACGACGCTATCTTCTACTCGTTCATGATCTCATGTCTCCGTGACCTAGTCACATGCTTGCAAGCTCATTAGACAAGATCTCACCGAGTGGGCCCGAGAGTATCTATCCTGCTACACGGACTGGCAAATCCCGCTCTTGACCCCTCGTCTCAATACTCCTTTCCAATACCCAAAAGTATCACCGTTATTGTCATACTAAATAAGATACGACGTTTGGTGCAATCAAAGTATCTTCGGGGAATACCGATAAGAGTTGATCTCACGGTCAAAGGTGTAATGACTATGTTCTCCAAAACTGGGTATGTCCATCACATTGCTCTCCAGCGATATGACTCTCATTGCCGACCGGCGCCATGCCCCATGACCGGGAAACCTCGATCATCAATCGCGCAACGAAACTAGTCTTAGTAGAGGCTACTAGGGACCTGGTTGTTTACGTATCACACCCGCATTAATGTTTCCGCTTAATACGGTTCAAGCATGACACAAAAACCTATTATAAACAAACGAGATATGATAAAGAATACACTTTATTAATTGCCTCTAGGGCATATCTCCTTCAGTCTCCCACTTGCACTAGAGTACAATTTAATCTAGATTACAACTTGGTAAAAGCCTAACACCCATAGCTAACTGGTGCTGTTCATGCTTATCAAGCGGAAGAGGCTTCCTCAGCGGATCTGCCACATTCAGATCCGTATGCACTTTGCAAATCTTCACATCGCCTTCTTGTACGTACTGACGTATCACGTGGAAGCGTCGGAGAATGTGTTTGGCGGTGGAGTGAGTCCTTGGCTCCTTGGCGTTCGCAATGGCACCCGTATTGTCGCAGAAGAGGACCACGGGGTCTTGCACGCTCGGGAACACTCCAAGTTCGATGACGAACTTCCTCAGCCACACAGCTTCATTCGCAGCCTCGCAGGCAGCAATGTACTCCGACTCCATTGTAGATTGTGCGACTATGGGTTGCTTCCCACTTCTCCAGCACACGGCGCCTCCATTCACCTTGAACACGTAACCTGTCTGTGACTTACAGTCATCGGGGTCTGAGCAGAAACTTGCATCTACGTAACCCGTTACGCCAAGTTCCTCATCGCAGCCACCATACACAAGGAACATTTCCTTTGTCTTATTGAGATACTTAAGAATGCTCTTAACAGCTATCCAATGCGGCATTCCAGGATTACTCTGGAACCGGCTTGTCAAACTTAGAGCTAATGCCACATCTGGTCTAGTACTCAACATTGCATACATGATCGATCCTATGGCTGAAGCATAAGGATGTTTCGTCATTTCGGCCTTACCCAGTTCCGTTACCGGACACTGCGCCTTACACAATACCTTATTCTTGATAACCGGCAGAGAACCCTTCTTTGCCTTCTCCATATGAAAACACTTCAATATTTTATCAAGATAAGTACTCTGACTTAGTGCTAATAGGCGCCTTGATCTATCACGGTAGATCTTTATGCCTAAAACATACGCAGCTTCTCCTAAGTCCTTCATGGAAAACTTACTGTTTAAATATTCCTTCACGCTATTCAGAAGTTCCACATCATTCCCTATTAGCAATATGTCGTCAACATACAGTGCTAAGAACACAACTGAGCTCCCACTCATTTTCTTATAAATACAGGTCTCTTTCACATTTTGGATAAATCCAAAACCTTTGATTACCTCATCAAAGCGAAGATTCCAGCTCCGAGATGCCTGCTTCAATCCATAGATGGATCGCTGAAGCTTGCACACCTTGTTAGCACTTCCTGGATCGACAAAACCTTCCGGCTGTACCATGTACAACTCTTCCTCAATGTTTCCATTCAGGAAGGCCGTTTTGACGTCCATCTGCCAGATTTCATAATCATAGTAGGCAGCTACCGCTAACAAAATCCGAATAGACTTAAGCATCGCTACCGGTGAAAAAGTTTCATCGTAGTCAATTCCTTGAACTTGTCGGAAACCCTTTGCGACAAGCCGAGCTTTATAGACGGTCACATTACCATCAGCATCAGTCTTCTTCTTAAAGATCCACTTATTCTCGACGGCCTTGCGCCCTTCGGGAATATCCACCAAGGTCCACACTTGGTTATCATACATGGATCCTATTTCGGATTTCATGGCTTCAAGCCATTTCTCGGACTCTAGACTCTCCATCGCCTCCTTGTAGTTCGTAGGTTCGTCTTGCTCGACTAGCATGACGGTGCAAACCATATTGCCATACCATTCTGGTGGGATCCGAGATCTACCAGACCTACGAGGTAGAACATCTTCCTCGACAGTTTCTCCCACTCCTTCCACGGAGGACGTTTCCGGAATTGCTTCCGTTGCGCCACTCGGAATCTCGAGTTCAGGATCAACGATTTCATCGAGGTCTACCTTTCTCCCACTTACTCCTTTCGCGAGAAATTCCTTCTCTAGAAAGGCACCGGTCTTCGCGACAAAAGTTTTGCCCTCAGCTTGGTGGTAGAAGGTGTACCCAACGGTTTCCCGTGGATATCCTACAAAGACGACTTTCTCCGACTTCGGTTCGAGTTTGTCGGGCTGTAGTTTCTTAACGTACGCCTCACAACCCCAAACCTTCAGGAACGATAACTTAGGCTTATGGCCATACCATAATTCATACGGCGTCGTTTCAACGGACTTGGACGGAGCCCTATTTAAAATGAATGCGGCTGTTTCTAACGCATAACCCCAGAAGGACACTGGCAGATCGGTAAGAGACATCATAGATCGGACACTATCCAGTAGAGTACGATTACGTCGCTCGGACACACCGTTACGCTGCGGAGTTCCGGCGGGCGTAAGTTGGGGCACTATGCCACAACTCTTCAGATGTGTGCCAAACTCAAAACTCAAGTACTCTCCACCGCGATCGGACCGGAGATGCTTGATTTTCCTATTAAGCTGATTCTCAACTTCACTCTGGAATTCTTTGAACTTTTCAAACGTTTCAGACTTGTGTTTCATCAAATAGATATAACCGTATCTACTCAAGTCATCAGTGAAGGTGACGAAGTAACGATAACCATTGCGTGTCGAAACGCTCATTGGTCCACATACGTCTGTATGTATGATCCCCAACAAATCCGACGCCCGTTCAACGAAACCTTTGAACGGTGTCCTGGTCATTTTGCCCATGAGGCATGGTTCACATGTATCGAGGGATCCGAAATCCAACGAGTCCAAGAGTCCATCGGAGTGGAGTCGCTTCATGCGCTTTATACCAATATGACCAAGACGGCAATGCCACAAAAACATGGCGGTATCGTCACTACACTTAATTCGTTTGGCCTCTATGTTATGGATGTGAGTACTACGATCGAGATTCAACAAGAATAAACCATTACTCTCGGGAGCATCAACATAAAAGATATCATTCATATAAATATCACAATTGCTTGACACTGATTTAAATGAATAACCATCTTGTAACAGGCAAGACCCACTTATAATGTTTACACTCAAGGATGGCACAAAATAACACTTATTTAAAACCAAAACTAATCCCGATGGTAGATGCAGAGGGAGCGTGCCGACAGCCACCACGTCGACTCTCGATCCGTTGCCGACGCGCATCGTCACCTCATCCTTTGCCAGCCGCCTTCTATTCCGTAACTCCTCCTGAGAGTTACATATATGAGCAACAGAACCAGTATCGAATACCCACGTGTTGCTCCGGGCGGATGTAAGGTACACATCTATTACATGTATATCAAATATACCTTTCTCTTTGTCGACCGTCTTGCCAGACTTCTTATCCTCCAGATACTTGGGGCAGTTGCGCTCAGGTGATCCGATGGTTACCTCCATCTTCTTCAGCTTGATTTCTAATTCGGCCACTTCGAGCATCTTCAGGATTTCCGACAGGGGTTTTGACGTCCCTTTCATGCCGTAGTCCACTATGGCGTTCTTATAGCTAGGGGGCAGAGAAATCAGCGCCCTATCAATCACCAACTCCTTTGGGATCACACTTCCCAGATCACTCAGAAGTCGAGCGCAGCCAAACAACTTGGCCAAGTGCTCACTGATATTGCCGTGCTCTTCCATCTGGGCTGAGAAGAGAAGCACAGCTGCCTCGTACGTCTCAGGCTTGACTTGTCGTGCAAAAACAACCATGAGTTCAGTGATTATTTCATAAGCACCCTTGTTCATGAAGCGGTTTTGCAGGTCAGCCTCCATGGCAAAGAGCATGCCACTCTGGACATAAGAAGAAATCTCCGCTTTCACCCCATGGACAATCATATCGATTTCCGGGGCAGAGCTTGGAAGATCACCTAAGGGGGAATCAAGGATGTAGGCCACCTTGTGGGTTTCAAGGATGGACTTCAGATCGCGGAACCAGGATACGAAGTTAGACCCATCGGTCTTAAGCTTCTCTTTCTCAATGAACAGGTTCAGGTTAAAGGAGGGGTGAGACATCTACAATGGAATTTGCAACAACATAAGACTTTGTTCATAATAATTTTGAGTTATAGTATTTTAGAAAATAACTAACATAACTCCCACTCAAACGAACATCCCTCCTGGTCGTTTAAGCGATTACACGACCCCCATCCATTGCACCACCCCTCATCATCAAAGCCGGCGGCACAACTTCAAGAGTAGACAAAATCGTCCGTCACACCAATTTTGTGACTCGTGCTCGGCCTTTCGGCCTTCCTGTTCCGAGGCCATACTTCTGAGTATGCTAGGCTCGCCACCAAAGACCTCCACGCTGACGCTTGTGCAACATGGCTTACACCCACCGTATGCGAACGAAGATATGTCTGACACCCGATCATCACGGCCTGCCTCATAACGTAGAACTTTATTGGTGGTGCGCGTTGGAGGGAGAACACTAGTGGTATTTTGAAGGGATCATCTTATTCAACTACCGCCGTGTAACACACAATCACACACAAAATAAGATGCACACAAAACATCAAATGTAATGCAATGTGATATAGTCCATCGCGCCATTGTCTTCTTGGCGCCCGCAGTTTATAAACAATTTAATAAACCTACCTTGACCATATCACATAGCCCCTGCAAAATAAAGTTAGACGCTTCTACTTTATCTTTTGCATATTTTACGTGGCTTGGGGCTTTCGTAAATAGAACCGCTTCATACCTACGAATCTTATGACCACAACAACGATCCAATAATTGCATGTTTAAGCATCCCTTTCGGGCCCTCCATTGAAAATGCGAAGACCAACTAAAGAGAGAGAAACTGTCACCCGCCAGCCACAGATACGGTACAAGCCGTATGTCAGTAGTGGAACCAGTCTCGCGTAAGCGTACGCGTAAAGTCGGTCCGGGCCGCTTCATCAACTCAATGCCGCTGGAATTTGCAAGTGCACGCTAGAGGGTAGCAAATAACAGGAACGGTGCCCCCGTGCAGAGCACGGGTTCTAACAGCGTACAGCTATATCTTACGATAGATCGGCTCTGATACCACTGAAGGGGATCGTGGGCAGAAAACAATAATTTTCCTAGCAACGATATCCTTAAACTAGCCAAGATCTATTCTATGCAGATATAGTAGTACGAACGGAGATCGGAATACATACCCTTGTAGACCGAAAGCGGGGATTACGTTCCCGCACAAACGTTGTCGATGAAGACCGACGAAGCCGACCTCAAGGTCGTGAAGAGGAAGCAGGCCTCCGAGTACCGCTAGCGCAGCACCTCGCAGGGAGTCGCACACGTACGGTGGAGACGACGCCTCCGAAGCTCCAGTCCAGGACGAGCAGCGGAAGACTTGGACCGGAACACCAGCAGCGCGGCAGCGGGCTATGGTGGAGGAGATCCCCGACTCCTCTTGCTCGGCGCGGCTCCAACTTGGGAACCACGAGATCGAGAGAGAAATCAGGAATTAATTGGTGAATTAAAAGGCTGGGGGTGCCCTTTCTTATATAGGCTCCCAAGGGGAGCCAACCTTGCCAGCTAGGCAATGTGGGACTAACCCACACAGCCTGGTTCGGCCAAGGGGGGGGCGCCGGCCCCCTAGTGGGCCCCTTGTGGCCCACCTAGGCCGGCCCCTAGGCTCCCACCGAATTCCCCAAGGGGGTTTCCCCCCTCTTGGGCCTTCTTTCGTCCGGAAGGCCCATTTAGGGAAATCTGCCTTAATAAATTCGAAAATAAATATATAAAATCATATTTGCATATTAATAACACTAATTAATATCAAACATAATATATAAAATATTTCCTAGCTCCGAAAACTCTTTCGGCGCTGCCCGATCTCCATCGGACCTCTCTCGGGACTGTCCCGGTGATCTCCTTCCTTTCCGGTTGTCTTGTCGAAACCCCTTAAGTGTGTTACCCTAGCGGTTCGATATAATATCAGGTATGATCAAGACTCCTCAATGATCAACGACTAACTCGTAGGCCTGGACCCCCTGAATTAATCCCTGAGATATAACGAATGACTTTCATCTATCAAACCTGAACGTGAAGTCTTAGACATTTTGCCATAGCGATACTTAGCACGTCCGAGTGTCGTTCCATAGATATCTCCATACCTAATCCCGACCCCGTTACCGACGACGCTATCTTCTACTCGTTCATGATCTCATGTCTCCGTGACCTAGTCACATGCTTGCAAGCTCATTAGACAAGATCTCACCGAGTGGGCCCGAGAGTATCTATCCTGCTACGCGGACTGGCAAATCCCGCTCTTGACCCCTCGTCTCAATACTCCTTTCCAATACCCAAAAGTATCACCGTTATTGTCATACTAAATAAGATACGACGTTTGGTGCAATCAAAGTATCTTCGGGGAATACCGATAAGAGTTGATCTCACGGTCAAAGGTGTAATGACTATGTTCTCCAAAACTGGGTATGTCCATCACATTGCTCTCCAGCGATATGACTCTCATTGCCGACCGGCGCCATGCCCCATGACCGGGAAACCTCGATCATCAATCGCGCAACGAAACTAGTCTTAGTAGAGGCTACTAGGGACCTGGTTGTTTACGTATCACACCCGCATTAATGTTTCCGCTTAATACGGTTCAAGCATGACACAAAAACCTATTATGAACAAACGAGATATGATAAAGAATACACTTTATCAATTGCCTCTAGGGCATATCTCCTTCACCATCTTTATATAAAAGATGGGGCGCTACAGAAACCCAAACGTAGTTCTTAATCTTCGTCAGAAATTTCTGCAACAAATAATAATTTGCAACAGAGTGGGTCAGATTCCATTTAAAAATGGAGTCTGACAAGTGACACTATGGTGGACACTCAATCGGAATAACTCTAAAATCCGTAAGCATATTTGGCTGGTGGAGTTCAAGGCTATTTTGCATAAAGCCAATTTTATCCTATCACTTCATAAAACAGTTTCAACATCATAAGTGGTAACACTGGCAAGTTGCAGTGAACCCAAAAGATATCTCGTCCTTAGGTGCACCCTCGGGTGAAAACCCCCACATTCAATGGTCCTAAGTATAGTAGAAACTATCTTAGGTGAAAACCCCCATGAACATGGTCCTGAGTAGTCCACTGTTGTTTATCAAAATTTTATTAAGAAATTAGAATGTTGGGATTCCTCCATGTTCCTTGATCAGCTGTAGTCTTTACTTGAAATACTTCTCCTTGCGTCCTTCACAATCATCTCCATTTATTCCTCACATCCCTTTGTTTCTGGGTGGCCTTCCACAAGTGTACTCTCAGGTGAGAACCCCCACGTTCATGATCCTTAGCATAGTAGAAACTATCTTAGGTGAAAACCCTCATGGACATGGTCCTGAGTAGCCACTCAACATAAACCAAACAACCAATCCACCCAGATGATTCATTAACTTAGTGATGTGCACTCCCAGGTAAAAATCCCCACATACTATGATCCTAAGTATAGTAAAGACTATCTCAGGTGAAAAACCTCATAGACATGGTCCTGAGTAGCCACTTAAGATTTTGTAAAACCTTTCTTCAATTGCATAGCCTCAAAATTCTACTAAGTAATTTCATAGGTACTAGAAACAATGGAATAGGGCAAATCTACTAAGTCCTAGACATGCATAGGAAAATAACTAAATCATGCACAGAAAATACTTAGGAATTTTATGGGGGTGTGCCACTTGCCTTGGCAACAAGAAGAATAGTAACATCAACTGCAACTGTTGTCGTTTCCCTCCGAGATTTCTAACACATCAAACAAAACACACATAAACATACTAACAAGTAACAATACAAGAATATGGTATGCATGATGTGCAAAATACTTAGAGAAAATACTAAGTCTATTCTTCAAGGTGATCGACCATCATTATCAACTCTTTGTAAATTGGATATTGATCCAACAAACTTCAAGATGGTAATAACATGATCAAAAATTGTTTTAAGTCAAGATTAGGAAAGATAGAAGAAAATGATGTAGGTTATCTTCCAGGCTTCATCTCCGGACTTGTAGTATTCTCCTTAGTGATGTCTTGATCACCATGTCTTAGAGAGAAGAAAAGAAAAGGAGAAAGAAAGACTTAGAGAATAGAGTGGGTTGGTCTTCTTGGACTTCCTCTTGATTTTTCTTCTAAGTGCTTCTACTCCTTGGTGATTATTCTGGAGTCTTGTTTTGGCTAAGTCCTTCATTGGTCTTCTAGCTCCAGGTTGAAAATCCTAAGTGTCTAAGTGCATATCACTTAACCAAAAATGCTAAGTTGAAGATATTCCTAACTTAGAGAAAATAATGGAGGACTTTTCCTATGAGGAGAATAACTATATAGTAAAATATGTTATGCATGCAATGCTCTTTTTAATCATAATAAACATCATCCAAAAATTTGTGATATTTTATAAAGTATGCATTAGGCTATAAATGCAATTTAATTAATTTCTATTTTTGCAAAATATCATAAAAGGAATAAATATATTATTAAAGTTTTACGTGATTCTTTTATAAAAAAATTTTATAAATGGTGTTAATAGACAGAGGGCATTTAATTAAAGTTATAGCAATTTGATTTAATCAAAATTAATGTTTCTATTAATAGTTATGTCAAAAATAGTCAAACTATTCAAATTAAAACATACAACTATTAAATCATGAAAATAATACTCAAAAATATTTTATAACAGAGGCATCAAGTTACAAATATTCTAAAGTTTCTAGAACAATTTTATTTGCAATTTTTGGATTTATAGATTTAAAGTTATTACAAATATACGCAAATCATCCATTTGAAATTTGAATATTTTATACTAAGTCAAATGTGTAATTTTACAGATCTAAAATATTCTACATGTCAAGGGCTTTCCAAAAATATAAAAATATTTGAATTTGGCTAAACAGATAAAAAGTAATGATAAAAGCAATATGCAGGGGGTTTTCTGTTAAACTGCCATTTAATTCAATTTAAGAAAATCGCAGAAAATTTTTCTGCCTACGTGGATCCGACGTGGCGCTGACTGTGCGCTGACTGTGTGAGCCACGTCAGCGTACCGGTTCGGTAACAAGTGATCTAATCCTAGCCGCTCGATCAAGATCCTACGGATCAGAGGCAAGGTTTCACCGGGCGGCGCGGGAGGTCGCCGGAAAAAGGTCGCCGCGGCGGCGCTGTGCTCGGGCGTGGATGCTTTGGACGGTGTGGAGCTCCCCTGGCTTCGTGGAGACGGCGGAGAGGTGCCGCGGAACGAGACGAAGGCTTTGGGCGTTATGGTGTGCTTCTCCGTCTCATGTTCTTCCCGCAATCACTCGCCAGAGTTGACGGAGGCGACGGCGAGTTTCGGGGGTGGACAAGCGCGTCGAGCTGGCGCACGAAAAGTTACGAGACCAAGTCAAAAAGGTGCGCTGTAACAAATGAAAGAGAAGGGGGGAGATGGGAGGGCTCGGGGTGTCCTGGACTCGCAGGAAATGGAGATCGTCGCCGGTGGCCGTGGCGGAGCTTCGTGGATGCTTATGAGCAGCCCGGTGGCTCCCGAGTTTTGGTTTTGGGGGCAAAACAAAGAGGAGGTTGAGGGCTTTAAGTAGGCGTGGTCGGAAGCCATCAAAACGTCTTTAATCGGGCGAAATGAAGAGAAGAAACGCCGTCCGTTTTCGGCTCGGTCGGGGGCGTGGTCTCCGGATGAACGTTGAAGACGAACCTGACGTGTGGGCCCCACCCGTCAGTGAGAGAGAGAGAGAGAGAGAGAGAGTAGTCTGGGCCGCTGCTGGGCTGGGAGGAGTTGCGCGCGCGGGAGGTAAGAATTGGGCTTCGTCCCAAAAGCTCGGAGGGCTGACCTCGTCTATTTTGTTTTGTTCAAAGATTTTCTGTTTTAAAACTTTTGAATTTGAAATAAATTCATAATTTTATCAAAACTATTCAAAAAAATCCATAAAAATACTTTTTGAAAAGCTTATTAAAAACAGAGCTTTTTGGTAGTATTTTTGTCTGAAATAAAAATTAATAAATTGGAATATTATAGAAAATACAATTAACATATTTATGGAAATAAAACCTATTTAAACCTATAAATGAATTTATTTTTATTTAAGCCCTATGTGATAACATGATGAACGATGAGATGCATGAATGCATGAATGCACTGCTTAAATTATCTTTTCCAAAGCAACAATGCTTAAATGTTTTCAAAAGTTTTAAATTTTAGTGATTTTTAAACATTCCAAAATATTGGGATGTTACACATACGTTGCCGCCACCGTGAACCCTAGTTCGGGGACCAGAAGTCTCTGTTCTAATACCCTGCCGGGACAGGGAATCAAAGGGGATCATCGCCATCATCATCGCCAACGCCTCTCCATCAACCATCCATGTTTCCCCCATCCATGAGTGAGTAATTCACCGCTGTAGGCTTGAAGGGATGGTAGGGATTGGATGAGATCACTCATGTAATAGTTGTACGATCGTTAGGACATAGTGCCTAGTATCCGTTATCAGTGTTTTACATCATTGTTTCAACTTGTTATGCTTAATGCTTGACACTAGGGCCCGAGTGCCATGATTTCAGATCTGAACTTGTTATTGTATCATGATAAAAATCATTGTTTTGGATCATATCTATGAGTTGAATACACATATTATTGTCCGGAACCGATGGCCCCAAAGTAACAGCAATTGGGATAACCGGAGGAAATGGCTATAATGTGAGGATCACATGAATTCGCAAAGTGTTAATACTTTTCTCTGGTACTTTATTAAAAGGAGTACCTCAATTGCCAGTAGATTCCCTAGAGGCCCCGCTGCAAACGGGCTGGCAGGACAAAAGATGACGTGCAAGTTTCTCATTGCGAGCACGCACAACTAAATTGGAATACATGCTTATAATTAGTTAATACTTGGATGCTTTATATTATTTATCTGCAAATGCCTATGCTATGTTATTACATGAATTATCTTATCCATGCAACGCCCGTATATCCATCCCTATGCTTATAGTATTTTAATCTTGTTGTCTACATCAATCACAATCACTGTCTTAATTCTCCTGCTACTGTTATTTCACTACTGTCTCGGCTATAAAACTGTTGCTAGTGATAATCTGTCTCGAGCAAGTCTATTCACAGGTGCAGCTGATCTGACAAATCATCTGTTAAAACTTATAAATATTCTTTGGCTCCCCTTGTGTCAAATCAATAAATTTGGTGCCTGTGATGGATGCATTTTGTGATAAATTATAATATATCTAAAGAGGAAGAACATTATAATAAATTTTGTGATTGGATGAAACCATTGTTCTTGCAAATTCCTTTGACTCATGCTATTAAGTTGCCTCCTTATTCTAAATGTATGAAAGATATTGTGACTAACAAAAGGAAAATTCCTAATGAAGAAATATCTACTATGCTTGCTAATTACTCTTGCAATGGCAAGGTTCCAAAGAAGCTTGGTGATCCAGGTATACCAACTATTTCTTGCTCTATTAAAATAACTATGTTAAAATTGCTCTATGTGATTTGGGAGCTGGAGTTAGTGTTATGCATTTCTCTCTTTACAAGAGACTTTACATTGATAAATTGATACCTATTGATATATCTTTGCAAATGGCTAATAAATCTACTGTTGTTCCTGTTGGAATTTGTGAGGATGTTCCTGTCCAAATAACTACCAATTGCTTAATTTTAACTGACTTTGTTGTTCTTGAAATGCCTGAAGATGATAATATGTCTATTATTCTTGGAAGACCTTTTCTAAATACTGCAGGGGCTGTTATTGATTGCTATAAAGGAAAGGTTACTTTTAATGGTCATGACAAGGAGCATACTGTTTATTTTCCCAAGAAAGTTGATAGAATGCTTGGAGTTAATACAATTACCAATTTGAGGTCCATTAGAGTGGGAAGTATTGATTGCCCATATAAAGAAGAATACAAAACTCCCATGATTGGATCCATACCAATTCATTATAAGGTAACATGAGTGTCTCATATGGTTTAAAATCTTTCATGTCATAAAAAATTCATTTGGTGGCAAGACTTGTTCAACCTTGTTAACAAGTGCATTTTAAATGCATAAAGAGGCTAAACAATTTTCTTTCTCTCATCCTTGTTATACCCACTGTAATGTTATTTAGTTTGTAATGTTTAGTTGAATTTGTTGTTAGAAAATAATTTTTCAGTATTGAATTTAATAATGCAAAATACCATAAAATGAAAAAATAAAGTTTCTCAGAAAATTAAAAAATTTATATGAAAAATCATATTTTTCGAGGAGGCTCCAGGAAGTGCCAGAGAGCAACTAGGGGGGCCCCTGGGCCACCTCACCACTTGGTGGCGCGGCTGGCATCTGGCCACGCCAGCTGGTGGTGTGGGGCCCACATCCCCCCCCCCCCCCCCCACTTGCTCTCTCTCCTTCCCCTGCCTCCCTCTTGCCCGAAAAATCACTCCTGGATATTTCAAACACGTGTTCTTGCTGCTCCTCTCCTGGGATTTTGATATCCACATTCATCCAATTTTTGTTGCTGAAATTTTGTGCATCTCCTCTCCCGTATGTGACTCCTCTGAATATCCAAAAATAATTTAGTTTAGTAGTGTATATCTGAAGTATTTTGCTGTTGTAGATATCTTGTTTAGTGAGTTTGAATGCTTGTTCTAAGTTGAAATAACTAGTTTTGATGCATGCTTAAGCCTCTAGCAAGTCATTATAGTGGTTTCCCTTCATTTAGTTGGCTAAAAATCGATTTTTATGATGTTTGTTGAAAATTTCAGAACATGGAAGGAAATGCATTTGCACTAGATCCTAGAGAGATAGTGTTGGATGGGAAGTTGAAGGTGCATAGAGAGGAAGGAGTATACCCTGCCGTCTACCCGTGCTCGCAATTCATGGAATTCACGAGGATTACCCAAGATTTTCATTCTCTAATGTCAAATGCAGGATTGGAAAGTTATCCTTATGATCAACCTTTCCAATATGCTATTTTTTCTATGTCGATGGTGCAGGATTTCCGCTGCAATTTGAACTCATATAACCCCACCGTGCATTACAAAATTTACAACAAATATGTGGACTTGCCTTTTGGTGTTTTCTGTGTAGTGATGAGAGATCCACATGGAGGATCATTGGAGAAGCCGAAGGGTAATCCAAGGCTATGGATGGATGTGTATGAAGAGATATGCTATGGGAGGAGCTTCTCTAAGGTGGACGGTAAAATCAGGAGTATTCATCTCCCTTCCATTTGTTATTTCGCATACTTCACTGCTAAGTGTGTGCTAGCTAGGAAATCAGCTGGTAAACTAGGCTTGCCTGATTTAGCTTTTCTAGCAGCTGCTTTGCGTCGTGATAGGACTTATAAATTGGATGCTCTGATTGCTCACCGTTTCGCTACTAACCGCGATAAGGTAGGAATTTGCGGCGAGGACTAGCTGGTTCACGATTATTTGCTTTGCATTGTTTAGAACCCCATCCTCAGGATTTGTTGTTACCTATTGAAAAACTTGATATTAATTCAATGAGGAGGCATGAATTTATTGCTGAAAATGGTAGCTTGCATTATCTCCCTTACACCATAACTTTTACAAAGAAGAAATACTACAAAGTAACTACCATTGAGAGAATTGTTATCTTGCATGTGCCTCTTCTTAACCTTGTTGCCTGGGAGAACTTGTCAGTCTCAGAGGTTGAGTTGGAAACAATTGGGGAGCAGCCCGGACACCAGCTTCCTGTACCCAGATGCGGGGTATGCAGGACCTTCGGGATCTTCCTCCACCGCAACCGATGCGGAGTACGACTACACGGGGCATAACTCACCTAGTTGGGACGATTATTCACCTTGGGATTGATATCCACTTAGGCCAAAATCCTAAGCTTGGGGGGAGGTATACCGATAGCACACTCATCTATATATCAATATCATTCGGTACTTTGTATATCAATGTTTCGCTTTAGTTTTCTTTCTTTCATTTGTTTATGCTTTGTTTGCTTTCTATAAACTCAAAAATACCAAAAAGATTTTTGTTATTTCTCTTTCTGGTTTGTTTTGTATCTAGTATTAATATGCTTAGTATATATTTCAGTTCAGTATGCCAAAACATAAAAATATTTTGCTTTGTTGTGTGTTGTTTCGCACAGGGCCAGATTTCTGCTGTCCACCGTTCAATTCATAACTTTGTACAGTAATGTCGGAATGACCTGAATTTTGGTGTGCATATTCCTGATGTGTACGCAACTTTCATTAGTTTTAAGTTTTCTGATCTGGGCATGTTAAGACCCTCTAAAAAATTCATCTTTGCTGGATGTTCTGTTTTTAGTTTCCAAATCCGAAAATCCAAATATATTTGTTGTTTCTCTTTGCTTTTGTATAGTTTGTTTCAAAGGTCATTACCTTTAGTTACTCCATGGAGCTTGGTTATTATTTCATATCTTTCAAGCACACAAGTGACTACGACAATTTCGAGTTGGGTAAGAGGCTGGTAATGAACTCTATTTGTTTCTCATTTTTGTACATATACTCATTCATGTGACCATGCTTAGATGGTTCGCATAAGGTATATGTTGATTGGTGGATTATTAGTAGTTTGTGTTCTCTTATGATCGTTTCAAACTTATTTATGATGGATGTCATGTCTCTTTGGATATTTGCTTGCATTGCTTTGCTCATAACAGAATATAATATTGTGGTATCCTCCTCTGAATAATTCATTTGAATTCACTTGGCACATGCTTGCACATGTTCTGACTGAAAACAAAAAGTCAATTAAGCTTGATGACAAATTTTGCCTCAGAGTTCTTGTATCTTTATTATGCCTCCATTAATTCTATTTCATCGCAAACATGATCATGACGGTTATTGCTCTCTTGAATTGTCGATTTCGCATCTTTTGCTAGCCTCCACTTGTACTAAGCTGAGATAATGCTTGTGCTTCTAAACCCCTGAAAACCAAGTTATTCCAAACAGTCCACCATAAATACCTATACATGGCAATTTCAAACCATTCATGTCGGGGGGCTGCCCCCCAGGTAGGGAAGATCCCGGCGCAATTCGACAGTGTGGCAACAGTGCTTGACCTTTGGCGAGAGCAAGGGCCACCCCCTAGTGCGCTGAAGGGGCAACTTGACCTTTCGGAGCTGGTAGAGTGCAAGGTGCCTCCTGGCAGGCGCAAGGGTCATCCCTGGCAGCTATAAATAGCCACCCCGAGCCCTCATAACAGCACAAGCATCAGAGGGTGGTTCCTCTAGGAACTAGCTTCTCGAAGATGTCTTTGCTGGTAGGCTAAGACATCTTCGGGAGGCTAGGCCTAGAGATACTCATCCTAAGAGGAACTCGGGTGCATCCGGGAGAGACCTCGGACCTTGTGGCCCGAGAAGACTCCCGGAAGGAGAAGTACTCGGACGTACCGGATAGGCAATCCGGGTAAGTGCTAACCGGAACGTTTATCTCGGTCCTAGCAGGTTACAAGGTATGTGCAGGAAGGACTCGCAAGGTCGAGCAAGGAGGTGACCGACATGGGGGATGCCGGAAGGCCGTCAACGGTCTGGAGCAGGCTTTCCCGCCTGATGCGGGGGGAAGTACCGTCCCCCTGACACGGAAGCATGGTCACCTCCCGCCTGACATCGAAGCATGGTCACCTCCCGCCTGACACGGGAGCGCGTCAGCCGGTACGACAACAGTACGACAAGACCGGACATGCCTAGCCCGGCAATCCGGAAAAGGCTACCCGGGATGGGCAAAGACATGTCCTGTCTCTGACAGGGGGACAATGATGTTCCAGGACGGCGCCTGCTGTCCTTGCCGGAATGATGACGAAGGGGCTACGCCGGATAGCACGGCGGCTAGGTCGCACTAGCCGGTGTCGACATAACCGTTAGGCCTGTCCGGTGGGGCCAAGCCGGATTAGGGTTTCCGGCCCTCCTGGCCGGAACTATATAAAAGGCGCCATAACTGCTCCTTTGAAAGAAAGACCAACTTGGGAGCCAAAACTCTAGTCTCATTTACTCCTAGAGCATTTACTTCCTCCTCCCTGTAGTTCATCTAGTTCTTCGTGTTCTTCACCTCAAGAGCTCTAAGAGCAAGTTGTAGCCCTTGTTCCACACTTATATTGAGAGGAAAGGCAGGAGTAGGGGTGTTACCTCCCCACGAGGGCCCCGAACCTGGGTACATCGTGTGTGTGTTGAGTGCCTTCGTGCATTTGTTCGCGTTTGCTAGATCTTTCCCCTTGTGCTTTGATCTTCTTTCTTGTTCTTGGGAGATCTCGGTTACGCCGGGATCCTCCCCGTGTGAGCTCTTCAGCTCGCTATCCCTCCCCGGATCAACCAACGTCCATCGGCCCCACACATTAGCAATCCTATGGCATCTGCCGTGACACCACCACGACTGTTGGCGCCCACCATGGGGCTGACAGAGGCGTTGGCTGGTGTACACATCCGGACGGGTTCCCCCGTTCACTTCGGCGTCCGGGTTCTCTCTGGCCTTGTCGTCAGGCTGGGCGAGATGGATTTCGTCAGCGACAACGCAGGGTGCTTCCGGAACAAACCCTTCCCGATGAACGAATGCATCATCGACTTCGGTGGCTTCACCACCTACGTCGCCACCGAGGTTATCTGCAGCTACCCGGACGATGTCCTGGAAGCTGAGGATCCTCCCATGCTCTGCGCCAATCGGGGTCCGTGTGCCAGTCGCACCACGAGCTCCGTCGCGGTCATGATGGTCGGGGCAACCGAGGAGGAATTCCAGGACGCCGACGGCGATGCCGGTAGCGGCCATGTTCGCTTGGCCAAACCTCCTCAGGAGAGAGGTACGGCCCGAGACGGCGATCTGCAGCCGTCCCAGCCCCGTCGTCGCCCGAATCCCCTCTCGGGTCTGGTGGCCAAGTTGGCTGTCCCCTTGACAGCTGAGGCAGACACCCAAGCCATTTCAGCTGACTTGGATGAGCAACGTAGGTTGCTGCTCGCCGAAGCGCAAGAGATCGCCGAGATCCGGCGTGAGCTCAGTGCTAGCCTCCGGGAGTACAATGCAGCTCACGGGTTCCTTAAGATAGACTCCCGGGACAAGCGCATCGCGGATCTGCGCAAGAAAGGAAGAATGGTGAATGATGAGCTGGCCGGTGGGGCCGCAACCAGTCATACGGGTAGCATGATCTCGGCTGGGAAACCGGTATACAGCTCGCCTGCAAAAACTCTTAGGGCTGCCGAAGCCGCCATGGCGGAGCTGGCTGGGCTATCCGGTGAGGCTCTGCGCAAGCAGCAGGAACGGGTGAATGAGTTGGTCGTCGAGGCCAATCGGCAGAACCAGGCCTTCAAGAAAAAGAACCTCGGGGCGGGATCACAAGTGCATTCAGCTAGGGCTGACAGCCAGAAATCGGACGGAGAGGCCTCCTCCCCGCATCCGAGCAGAAGCAAGAGCAAGAGCAAGAGCCGGAGCCGAAGTCGGGGCTCCGGGAAAAACAAGCAGTTGCAGACTTATGACCCGACCTTTGCCGGTATCCAGCGAGTCGGGCAACATAATTCGGGGCAGGCAGAGAGTACTCTCGGTGGTGGCGACCAGGGTGTAGGAAACAATAACCCGGCTAGCCGTGGTAATCCACCCCGGAATCCGCCACACGTTCAGGGAAAACAACGAAGGGAGGCCGCCTCTGTCCCGCAGCAAGCTGTGATCCCGGTACAAGACCGGCTCAACGATGTCAATTCAAGGTTGCAGCAGCTTGGGTACCAACCCAATGAGAATCCTTTGGGATCTCGGATAGGAACCCGACAACTGGATCCGGCCGATGCCAGAATCCGGCTCGACCGGATTCACTAATCCGAGCTAGTGGAAGAGCAAGGACCTCCGGGACCTACCTGCTTTGGACCCCGAATCATGCGGGAGCCGCCTGTACGGAACTTCCAGCTCAACTGAGGTGCTAAGACCTATGACGGCAGCAAGAAGCCGGAGGACTGGTTGACCGACTATGTACCTGCAGTAAGCATAGCCAGTGGAAACAGACGCTGGGCGGTACGTTATGTGGCGCAGATGTTGGAAGGACCTGCCAGAATCTGGCTGAACAACTTGAGAACCGGCAGCATAGACTGCTGGTTAGATTTCGAGGAGGCGTTCATCAGCAACTTCACCAGCACGTACAAAAGGCCAAACAGACCTCAACAGCTCGCCATCTGTAGGCAAAGGAGCAACGAAACCGACCGGGAGTACCTTACCCGGTGGAGCAACATTCGCAATTCTTGCGAAGGAGTGGTAGAGGCACATGCCATCTCCTGGTTTGCGCAAGGATGTCGGCACGGCTTAATGCTTTGGCGGAAATTGCAAAGGAATATGCCGACGACCTTGGCAGAGACCATGCGCATCGCCGATACCTACACGCTTGAAGATCCCATGCAACCCCTGGTGGATGTCGGTGACTCCAACAGAAGGAATGCGGGACCTCAGCGTTCGGGATCGAGCAGAAGCCATGATCGCCAAGATTTTGGACAGAAGAGGAATCAGCCCGAGTACCACCATGCCGCACAGCATGTCGCAGCTGTGACCCGAGATCAAGAATATGCCGGCAACAGTCAGCGTTAGAAGACAAGTGGCTTGGCTTGGGGTCAGAGCCAGGAAGTACAGAAAACTTGGGTGGACCAGAAGAAGCCCCTGACATATGAAGAGATGTTGAACAAGCCATGTTGTTACCATACCCTGGAGGCCAACAAGCCGGCGAACCACTCCACTCGGCAGTGCAGCTGGTATCAGCGCACATTGAAGGAGGGCAGCACGGGGGCTACTCGGCCGAGTGCTCCGGCATCTCGACCCAACATTCCGAGACCTCCCACTCCGGCTTCCGGAGCCAACGCGGTCCGGATTAATCAACCTCACCGCGGACCACCACCCTGGCCGGTGAACGTGGTGCACACCCGGAACGACAATGGTGCAGGCCCCAGTAATCAACCCGGACATCAGCAAGGCAGCTACCGGGAGGCACATAAGAACTATGTGGTCTTCGTGACCGAGCCCACTGACCGGAAGAGTGTGCGGCAGCGTGCCCTAGAAGTGAACGCTGTGATTCCGGCGGTGCCCAAGTTCTTGCACTGGTCCGAGATGGAGATCACGTGGAGCCGGAAGGATCATCCCAGAGTTATGCCTAAGCCGGGGGCGTATGCCTTTGTGGTAGACCCAACCTTTGTCGGACCAAGCCTCAACGTCCGCTTCAGTCGGGTTCTGATAGACAATGGCAGCGCCATTAACATCATGTACAAGGATACGATGCTGAAGCTGGGGGTGTCCATGAACACCTTGCTACCTACCGAGATGACCTTTCATGGCATTGTGCCCGGAGTCTCTTGCTCACCCATGGGTAAAGTCTGGGTTGAGGTGTTATTCGGAACACGGGAAAACTGCCGAACCGAGAGCTTGGAATTCGAGGTTGTGGACCTCGAAAGCCCGTACCACGCACTGATCGGCAGGCCAGCCCTGGCCAAGTTCATGATCCCAACTCACATGGGCTACCTGAAGATGAAGATGCCGGGTCCTAACGGCATAATCACCATCTGGGGGGACCACAAGCGCTCCATGGAGTGTGCTTCGGCCGGCTCGTGTTTAGCTGAGTCCCTGGTGATAGCTCAGGAAAAGAAGAGGATCCAGCAAGTGGTGGCGCTAGCCAAGACATCCCAACTCGGGATGCCCGGGATGGCAAACCCGGAGCAAAGCGCGTCGTTCCAGCCACCAAAGGAGAAGAAGAAGGTGGGGGTGGACACCAGCAAACCGGAGCGTCAGGTCATCATTGGCAGCAACCTGGACAGCAAATAGGAAGGCGAGCTCGTCGACTTCCTCCGTGAGAATCGGGATGCTTTTGCGTGGTCGAGTGACGATCTGCAAGGTGTTCCGAGGGAGTTGGCTGAGCACTCTCTATTTGTTAGACCGGATGCGAAGCCGGTGAAGCAACCGACTAGGCGCCTCTCGGATGAAAGAAGAGCTGCCATCATGGAGCATCTTGCTATACTGCTGGCTGCCGGATTCGTGATGGAAGTGCTGCACCCGGATTGGATATCGAATCCGGTCCTGGTAGAGAAGAAGAAAGATGATCCCCTCCTGCTTAAGGTGTGGCGCATGTGCATCGACTTCACCAACCTCAACAAGGCATGTCCGAAGGACCCCTTTCCACTTCCCCGGATAGATCAAGTGATCGATTCCACTGCCGGGAGTGAGCTCTTAACTTTTTTAGATGCCTATTCTGGTTTTCACCAGATACCTTTGAATCCGGATGATCAATTGAAAACTGCTTTTATTACCCCATATGGGGCTTATTGCTATCGTGTCATGACTTTCGGTTTGAGAAATGCTGGTGCTACGTACCAGAGGTGCATGCAGAAATGTTTGCATGACCAGATAGGCCGGAATGCCAAGGTCTATGTCGATGACATAGTCATAAATACAAAAGAAAAAGCCAAATTGATCGATGATCTGAGGGAAACATTTAAGAACTTAAGAAGGTTCCGGATGAAGTTGAATCCGGATAAGTGCACATAATTACTCGGTTTCCTCATCTCAAGCCGGGGAATTGAAGTCAACCCGGGTAAAATACGTGCTATCGAGAGCATGAAATTGCCCGTACGTCTCAAAGATGTGCAGAAGTTCACTAGTTGTCTTGCATCCCTAAGTCGGTTTGTGAGCCGACTAGGTGAGAAGGCCTTGCCCCTATACCAATTGATGAAGAAGAGCAATACATCCGTTTGGACCCCGCAGGCCGATGCGGCGTTCAACGATTTGAAGAGAATGCTCTCAACAGCACCTGTGTTGGCGTCCCCGTTGCCCAAGGAGCCTATGCTGTTGTATATTGCTGCCACTAACCGGGTAGTCAGTGTAGCCATTGTGGTAGAGAGAGAAGAAGGGGACAAGCTGATACAGAGACCGGTGTACTACCTCAGCGAGGTGATCTCGGAATCCAAGCAGAACTACCCGTACTACCAGAAAATGGCGTATGGAGTGTACATGGCAGTGACCAAGCTCAAGCACTACTTCCAAGAGCACCCAATCACAGCGGTGTGCGAGGCTCCACTCGCCGAGATCATCGGTTGCAAGGATGCTAGCGGCCGGGTTGCCAAATGGGCCATTCAGTTGTCTCCGTACGCTCCGGCATACGAGAGACGAGATGCCATCAAGTCGCAGGCGCTGCCGGACTTCTTGGTAGACTGGGCCGAGATGAAGTACGAACCTCCGATGCCGGATTAGAATGTCTAGAGGATGCATTTCGATGGCTCCAAGGCCAAGATCGGGTTGGGTGCCGGAGTGGTTCTCACCTCACCAAAACAAGATGTGCTGAAGTATGTCCTGCAAATTCATTTCTGGGCATCTAACAATGTCGCTGAGTACGAGGCCATGGTTCATGGACTGAATGTCGCCAAGGAGATCGGCATCCGCCAGATAGAGTGTTTCGGCGATTCCGACCTCGTGGTGCAGCAGGTGTCGGGGAACTGGGACGCACTGGATGCCAACATGGCCTTGTATCGGTTTCATGTGCAGAAAATATCTGGATTTTTCGAGGGATGCGAGTTCAAGCACATACCCAGAGGAGAAAACGAGGCAGCAGATGTATTGTCCAAGCTGGCATCATCTCGAGACGCCATCCCTCCCGGGATCGCTCTCGAACACTTGAGGAAGCCATCTATTCAGCCCTCACCCGAGTCGGATTCTATCTTCATCCCCAAGGAGCCTGGTTCGGAAGCTGTACCCATGGAAGTAGAAGTCGGGAGCATCGCATCGAACCCGAGGACTGCACCACAATGCTTAGAGAGGCAAAGAAAGATGATGATGGAGGTGATGTCGGCAGAACCAATGGACATAGATATTCCCGTGTTCCCGGTTCGACCTGTCCCGGGATGGCCACAGCCCATTATGGTTTACATCTTGGAAGGAATTCTCCCGGAGAACGAAGTGGAAGGCCGGCAGATAGTGCGAAGGTCAAAAGCATACACCGTCATCAATCAAGAGCTATACAAGAGGAGTGTCACCGAGGTACTCCAGAGATGTGTGGAACCGTAAGAAGGCCAAGAGATGCTGCTGGAAATACATCAGGAGGAATGTGGACATCATGCATCATCCCGGGCCCTGGTGGCGAAAGTGTTCCGGCATGGGTTCTACTGGCCTACTGCGTTACAGCAGGCAGAAGACATTGTCCGTAAGTGTGGAGGATGCCAGAGGTTTGCTCACCGAATACATATGCCGCCATCGGCACTGAAGACAATCCCTATCACTTGGCCATTCGCGGTATGGTGTTTGGACATGGTCGGGCAATTCAAGCCGGCAAGAGGCAATATGACACACATACTGGTCATGGTGGACAAGTTCACCAAGTGGATAGAGGTCAAGCCAATCCGGAAGTGTGACGGACACACCACCGTGCAATTCCAGAAAGACATCACCTTGAGGTACGGATACCCACACAGCATCATCACGATAATGGCACAAATTTTGCCGTGGGGGAATTTGCTCGATTTTGTGCTGAGAAGGGAATCCGGTTGGATGTGGCATCAGTCGCACACCCGGAAGCAAACGGGCAAGTTGAGAGGGCAAATGCATTGGTCTTGGCCGGCATCAAAGCCCGCTTGATCGAACCACTGTTGAGAACTCTGGGATGCTGGATAGAGGAGTTACCGGCAGCATTATGGGGTCTCCGGACCACACCGAATAGATCTATCGGCTATACGCCATTCTTCATGGTATATGGTGCCGAGGCAGTACTCCCGACCGACATACAGTATGATTCCCCGAGAGTGACAATGTTTACCGAGACCGAGGCAAGAGAACCCCGAGAAAATGATGTTGACTTACTTGAAGAAGCAAGAGAATTGGCATTATCCCGGTCTGCAATTTATCAGCAAAATCTCCGTCGCTATCATAGCCGGAAGGTGCACCCAAGAGTGTTCCGAGAAGGAGATCTTGTGCTGAGGCTCATCCAACGCACGGCCGGAATGCATAAGCTGTCGCCTCCATGGGAGGGACCTTTTGTGATAAGCAGGGCATTGCATAATGATTCTTATTACCTTGTAGATGCACAAGAGGCTAGGAAAGGTGTACTGGACAAATCCGGTGAGGAAACCAAGCGTCCATGGAATGTAGCCCTGCTTCGACCCTTTTACACGTAAAGGGTACAGTGTATCTTGTAGTTCGATTTTTTTTCTATCAATGAAAGTTCGGCACCCCGGGAGGAACCCGGGGACTGCCTCGTTGTGTGCCCCTTTACTTTGTTCCATTTATTTATTATTTCATATGGCATCCCGGGAAGGAACCCGGGGACTGCCGGGTACCTATTTTTTATGCTCTCTATATGCCGGGGAAGTTCCGAGGTTGATTCTCAAGTCAAAGTAATGTATGTCATGTGAAGTAATCTTGTGACTCGACTGACGAACGCCGAAATGGTAGTCAAGAGCAAAGAGCATCAAATGTGGGGAACATGAAAACGGTCTCGGGAACTTATCCGGCATATCTGTTTTACTAACCCGGTTATTTTTATGTCGGGAATTCGGCTAACTAGAACTCGGATATTCATAAGTAATGTATGCGTGCATGGAATTTTGTGACTCGACTGTCGAACGCCGAAATGGCAGACAAGAGCAGATATTGACTAAGTATGGTAGACATGGAAATGAACTCGGGGACTCGTTGCAGAGTAAACCAACATAGCTCGTTTTTATATAAAACATAGTGCAAAGTACGAATTTAATGAGTATATATTACAAGTTGTACCCGGCATCCCGGGGATTTAACGATTCTACACTTGAGTGTTTCTAGGGGATAGGGGAAGCCGGCTTCTCGGTGGTAGCAGCAGCAGGAACGGCGGTGACAGTATCCTCCGCGCCGACAGAGGTACTCGGGGCATCCGGATGCGCCTCGGCCTGAGAGGCCTCGGGTGGCGATGGAGTGGTAGCATCCCAGGAGTCCACGATCTCGGTGGCGGCACCGGAAGCGGTATCGTCTTCCTCCGGGATCTCGGCCTCCGCATCACCGGTTGCACCGGTCTCGCCGTCATCCTCATAATCTGACTCGGAGTAAGAGGTGATGAGGCTGGTGGTGAAGACGCCGATGTCGGACCAGGAGGCGATGCGATGCGCCACCTCTTGGCGCCGCTATACCTTGGCCGGATCGGTGCACCACGGCGAGATGGTGTGCAGGCGCTGGACCACATCAAGGTCGAGACCCTCGTACCAGATAAGCACATGGGTCAAGACTTGATCGGCGCCAGCCCGCGCACCAGAGCGCTTCCAAAGCGTGGAGTCGCTTGCCGGCATCTCGGAACGCAGTCGCCAATTCGCTGACCGAGAGGGTAGCGCTGACGCCTGGCCATAGTGCTCCATGGACATGGACCGCCGCGCTGATCAGCTCGGTCCCGATCGACCGGAGAGGCACTATCCGGGCCTTCAACCCGGTCAATCTCGGGAACGATCCCGGGGACTCGCGGTGTTCCGGGATCTGTGTCAATTAAACTACTCGGTAGGGAGAATCTCGGGGACTCGTGTTCAAAGTCTTGTTATTGTTTCTAAAGATTGGAGCCTAGTGGTCTGCTATTCGGTGGAATCTAGAACACTAAGCACCAATCTCGGGGACTAGTCGGGATGGAACAATTAAATTTTGGAAAAGGTAAAGAGATCAAACTTACTTCGACCACCCGAGTAACGTCGAAGATGTCGGAGGAGCAATAGGTTTGGCGGAGGCTGTTTTCTGCCCGGCGGCCTTGCTGCGTGATTTCCCGGCAGGATGGTCAGATTGCCGGGAAGGGGCCGTGGGCTGTTTCAGCGGAGGAATCTTGCCCGGGGCCTGCCGGGAGGAGGCTCCCGGCACGACCTGCCGAGGAGGACTTGCGATGTCCGTCTCAAGCCCAGGCACCCTGCGCGGGCTGTCCGGAAGGAGGATGTCTTCCGATGCGGCGGTAGCCTGGGCCGGAATCTCGTCCACCACGAGACGAGCATCCGGAGTCGCAGCGGCAGTCTGCGCGTCACCAGGGGCAGGATGCTCGCTCTCTCGTGCGGAAGGGCGAGATGGAGAAGGAGCAGCCCGAGGCGGGCTAGGAGTGCGGGATCCCGGAGGTTGGGAAGCCGCGGATGCCGGGATGTCAAGTGCATCTCTGAAAGAAGTATATCAGAAAAGACTTCGGGAGAAGATAAAACCATGTAACTCAAAGCAAAAAGATCTTACCCGGAATCGACGGTGGGAGGACCTCTCCTTCGGCATGGAGGCTTCTCGGTCGTTCGCTTGTTCGGCCTGCTCTTCTTGGGGGTGGCGCTGGGTGCACCGACAGGGGTGGTGTCGGAAGCCGCACGCTTGCGGGTCTCGGCGCGCTTCGTCAAGGTCGTGGGTCTCGGAGCCACTGGCGAAGCTCAGTTGAGGGGAAGAGCGTCAATCACATCGAGTATTTGACAATCAGTCTCATCCTCGTCATCTGACGAAACGGAAATAGGCTCTGAGGTTGAAGGGTTGCCCGGAGCAGCAGCACGAGCTAGAGGAATGGCAAGATGGTCCTCGCCGTCGGGATCCTCTCTCGGCATCTTATCCGGTGCCGGGACGTTCGGCGCGAACTTCCCACCGGCATGCATCGCGTCCTCTTCGGTCTGCCGCTCGAATAACTGCACGAACAAGTCATTGCATGACAACCATGTCGGTTTCCAGCAGAATCCAGGTGCAAATGTAAGTTGGCGAAAGATAAACACAAGCACCTGTCGCATTGGTTTTTTCCGGGAACCCCCGACAAGACCCCAAGTATAGTCATCTGGCATCTTCGTTCGAGCAATAGCTCGAACGCGCCGGGCGACTGCGGAATGGTCCAACCCTAAGATGCTGGTCCTGGTGGGATCTAATATCCCGTCCATATGGCACATCTTGTGCACTCGGGTTTGTAGGGGGCAGACGCGGCGAATGATAAAGCAGCGCAGGAGGTCGTCGCCAATCATTTTATCCGTCAGCACATTGAGGACGTCGTGCATACATCTGACCTCCTCGGTATCCGGGAGTTGGTTCTAGAGGTCGAATTCGCAGGGAGGACCAATGGCGAACTCCGGCAGATTGATGAAATCCGGGTTCGAGGATCCCGGACTATCTCCCGAAACCTCCCGGTTCTTCACGTAGAAGAAGCTACGCTGCCACTTTCGGCAAGATTCTAGCCCCTGGACTTTGGGGAATCCGGAATCAGCGCGGGGAATTATAGTGGCCGCCCCGCAGTTGACTAAGTCTTTGACCTTCTTATCCGGGTTGGGGATGACTTGGCGGCGGAGGATGAAGTACTTGGCCCAGAGGTCCAAGAAAGGCGACACGCCGAGATACGCTTCCGCGTAGGTGGTGAAGACCGAGAGCATCATTATTGCGTTGGCTGGGAGATGATGGGGTTGGAGGCCGTAGATGACGAGGAAGTCGCGGAAGAAGGGGCTAGCCGGAAGCCCGAACCCACGCTCAAAATGCGTGAGGAATACAACTTATTCCCCGGGTTGGGGTTCCGGTTGGACCTCGCCTTCCGAAAGTCGACTCTCGACTTCTGGCGGAATCCGGTGCGTCCGGTACACCCACTCGAGATCCTTCTGGATGGTCTCGGAACCATCCCAACACCCCCGAACACTCTCTTCACCCATGTCGGCTAGGTCGCATTAGCCGGTGTCGACATAACCGTTAGGCCTGTCCGGTGGGGCCAAGCCGGATTAGGGTTTCCGGCCCTCCTGGCCGGAACTCTATAAAAGGCGCCATAACTGCTCCTGAAAGAAAGACCAACTTGGGAGCCAAAACTCTAGTCTCATTTACTCCTAGAGCATTTACTTCCTCCTCCCTCTAGTTCATCTAGTTCTTTGTGTTCTTCACCTCAAGAGCTCTAAGAGCAAGTTGTAGCCCTTGTTCCACACTTATATTGAGAGGAAAGGCAGGAGTAGGGGTGTTACCTCCCCACGAGGGCCCCGAACCTGGGTACATCATGTGTGTGTTGAGTGCCTTCGTGCATTTGTTCGTGTTTGCTAGATCTTTCCCCTTGTGCTTTGATCTTCTTTCTTGTTCTTGGGAGATCTCGGTTACGCCGGGATCCTCCCCGTGTGAGCTCTTCAGCTCGCTATCCCTCCCCGGATCCACCAACGTCCATCAGCCCCACACATTAGCCATCCTATGGCATCTGCCGTGACACCACCACGACAATTCAAGTAAATTCGCATGTGCTACCTTTAAAACCTTCAAGAACTTTTCAATTTGTGCCACCGTCTTGAGCTCATAAGGAAGTATGTGGGGTTACGGACATCAACATTGTCGTTTGCCTTTGGGTAGACTTTCGCCAACCAGACTAGTGGTATATACATCCGCTTATCTATTACTTTGCAAAAAGAGCTGGCAAATGGGGTGCCCAGTCCCAAATTAATTACAACTTTAATTATTGCATTCTCTTCACATTTTTGCCCTAATCTAATCAGTCAAGCGATGAAAATAGTTTTTAACTACATGTGTAAAAAAAAGAGAAATGTGGGATGATCTGCCTTGGGTAGAAATAACGTCCTTCATGGGAGCCGTTCTTATGAAAGTCTGGTTGACAAGGGGGGTAGAGTACCCATTACCATTCGTTGACGGTACAACCACCACTCAAAAACAATTTTACCTCTATTTTGAAAATAATAAGAAGGTCTAGCACATGTTGAATCACTACTTCCCTCAATGCAGGGCATATCTTTTACTTTACTGTTGAGTCACCATCCGTCCTTGAGCACCTTCTTAAGAGCATAATTTTCATTCTTAGTGTAATGTGCTTGTCCCTTAATATGTTAACCGCGGTGTAATCTAGATGCTTTTATCTTTTATATCTTTATCTCTAGTGTTCCCTTGAAACTCAGAGGTGCCTGGGCATTTATGTTTTGCTGTTACATTTGGGTAAGCGGAATACCACTTTATCATACTTTCTTATGATCTTTGCAATCATGTAAATTGATATGTTTCATGTTATTTATCATCGATATAATTGGCATCTTTTCATGGTTTACATAACTATTGGGTGACACCGTTTATATATGTCTTATTATGAATAGTCTAAGCATTTGTCCTCATAATGAGAATATTTGCATCACATGAGCAAATGAGTTCGTGAAAGTCCTTTTATCGCACTCAGTTGTTAACTGAATTGCTTGAGGACAAGCAATAAGCTAAGCTTAGGGGAAGTTGATACATCCAAAACGTATCTATTTTCCGGAACACTTTTGATATTGTTTTACCTCTAATTTGTTTTTTTATGCAACTAACACGGAATAACGTTGTTTTCAGCAGAATTACCCTGGTGTCTCCTTTTGGTACAGAATATCAACTTCGGAGAAAAAGCCCAAAAGACATCCAGGAAATATTTTTCACCCGAGGGGAACCCAGAACCACGAAGACCAAACGGAGAAGAGGATCGATGGGGCCCACACCACCCCGTGGCGCGGGGCCCATCTGGTCGCGCCAGGAGGTGGTGTGGCCGCCTCGGCCACCACCTCGCGACCCCCTCGCGGCTACAAGACCCTCCTGACCTAAAAACGTTCGGGGGATATCCACTTTTCCAGAGCACACCACCGTACGCCGCCGCCATCGCGAACCCTATTTCGGGGACCAGAAGTCTCTGTTCCGGTACCCTGCCGGGCGGTGAATCGAAGGACATCATCGTCATCGCCAAGGCCTCTCCATCAACCATCCATGTTGCCCCCATCCATGAGTGAATAATTCACCGCTGTAGGCTTGAGGGGATGGTAGGGATTGGATGAAATCACTCATGTAATAGCTGTAAGATCGGTAGAGAAGGGGATCGCAGGCAGAAAACAAAAAATTTCCTGGGAACGATATCCTTAAACTAGCCAAGATCTATACTATGGAGATATAGAAGTACAACGGAGATCGGAATACATAGCCTTGTCGACCGAAAAGCGGGGATTACACTCCCGCACAAGCGTTGATGACGAAGACGACGTAGCCGACCTCTAGGTCGTGGAGAACTCGGTGCGACGAAGACGACGAAGATGACCTCGAGGTCGGGTGGAGGAAGTAGGCCTCCGAGCACCGCTAGCGCAGCACCTCGCAGGGCGTTACACACATACGATGGAGACGACGACCTCCGAAGCTCCGGTCCAGGACGAGCAGCGGAAGACTTGGACCGGAACACCAGCAGCGCGGCAGCGGGCTATGGTGGAGAGACCCACTGTCTTCTCGGCGCAACTCCGACAAAGGGAATCACGTTATCGAGGAGAGAAAGAGAAATTAATTGGTGAAATAAAAGACCAGGGGTGCCCTTTCTTATATAGGCTCCCGGGGGGCCAACCTTGCCAGCCAGGCAATGTGGGACTATCCCCATTGCCTGGTGCGGATATGGCCAATACGCCGGCCCTTGGTGGTCCCTATTTGGCCCACCTAGGTCGGCCAAGCCCCCCCCCCCCCACCGAATTCCCTTGAGGGTTCCCCCCCCCCCAATGGGCCTTCTTTCCACCAGAAGGCCTATTTAGGGAAATCAAACTATATAAATTCGAAAATAAATATATAAAATCATATTTAAACATTAATTACACTAATTAATATCAAACATATTATATATAATTTATTCTACCTCTGAAAACTATTTCCTCGTTGCCGATCTCCATCAGACCATTCCCGGGACGTTCCTGGTGATCTCTTTCCATTCCGGTTGTCTTGTCGAAACGCCTTAAGTGTGTTACCCTAGCGGTTCGATATAATAACAGGCATGATCAATGACTAACTCGTAGGCCTGGACCCCATGAATTAATCCCTGTGACATAACGAATGACTTTCATCTATCAAAGCTCGACGTCGAGTCTTAAACCTTTTGCCATAGCGATACTTAGTGTGTCCGAGCATCGTTCATAGATATCTCCATACCTAGCTGACCTCATTACCGACAACACTATCTTCTACTCATCTATGATATTATGTCAGCTTGTGACCTTGTCACATGTTTGCAACCTCATTTGACATAATCTCACCGAGTGGGCCCTAGAGTATCCATTCCGCTATACGGACTGACAAATCCCGCTATTGACCCCTCGTCTCAACCACTCCCTTCCGATACCCAAAAGTATCACCTATCATTGTCACACTATATAAGATATGATGTTTGGTGCGATCAAAGTATCTTCCAGGAATAACAATAACAGTTGATCTCACGGTTGAAGGCGCAATGACTACGTCCTACAAATTATGGGTAAGTCCATCACATCGTTCCACCTAATGATATGACTCCATTGCCGACAGACGCCATGTTTCATGATCGGGAAACCTCGATCATCAATTGCGCAATGAAACTAGTCTTATTAGAGGCTACTAGGGACCTTGTTGTTTATCTACCACACGTGTATTAATGTTTTCGCTTAATATAGTAATAGAATGGTATAAAACATATATTGAACAATTGGGATATGACAAATAAACTATGTTTATTAAGTGCCTCTAGGGCATATTCCCTTCAGTCTCCCACTTGCACTAGAGTAACACTTAATCTAGTTTACAACTTGGTAAAAGTTCAACACCCATAGGATCTTGGTGCATGCGTGTCTCGTGGAAGAGGAATACAGTCAATATATCTCACACATTGAGACCTATATGTGCTTTACAACACTTCTATGTCACCTAGTTTGACATCATCCCGTATCTTACGATGACGGTTAAATATATCCCAGTGGATGGAGTGAAACTTGAACCTATGCTCAAAAACGGTTCAGTCCAATCACACTTGCTACTTCTGAAGATGCCATATATTTCTATACCTACGTAGATTATGCAATAGTGCATTCATATGCGACTTCGCAAGCTAACCATGTCTTTCTTCAAAACAAAGAACATCTCCTATATGAGATTTCTAGTCGTACAGGTCAGTGTCACAACTTGCATCATTGTAACCGTTTTACAGCAAGTTGTTTTTCCACTCTTACCCTTTATTAGAAAACATATCTTCAGTTCTCATAGACACTGAAAAATATACTTAACGTTTGTTCATTGATCCACACAAGGATCACTCTAGAACCCGTTCTTCAACCAAGAACTTGGGTCACGCCAAGTCGAGCTTTCAGTCTGATAGAATCTATGTCTGATACATAGAGAATGTCGAACATCATTTTTTATCACTGAAAATGCCAAGATAAACTAAATATTTTAGCTAGTCATACAAGAAAGAACCTCTTTCTTCGCTTGTTCTATTCTGAAACACTTCAGAATCTTAAATTAGCAAATATTCTGACCTAATGTTATTAAGCCCCTTACGATCTATACAATTATAGATTGGATGCCTAATATTCCTAACTTCATTCATAGAAAATTTAATAAATTAAATAATCCTTTACACTCTACTAGAGGATCAGTGTCGTTCAATATGTCGGTACATACAAAATCATGAATGACACCTAGCTCCCACTCAAATATGCCTTCCGCATATAAGATCAAGGAAAGCTACTTAGCTCCCACTCAAATATGCCTTCCGCATATAAGATCAAGAAAAGCTACTTTGCTCCCACTCACTTATTTGCAAATGCAAGTTTCTTCAACTATTTTGGACAACTCCAAAATCTTTTGATCACATCATCAAAGTGAAGATTCCAGCTTTGATATGCTTGCTTCAGCCCATGAATGGACAACTGAAGTTTGCATACATGTTTAGCATCCTCAGGATCACCAAACCATTATTGTACTAGTTACAACTCTTTCTTAATGACACTATTAATAAATATGGTTTACTTATCCATCTATCAATTTCTCAATTTGAAATTATAGTGATTACTAAACGACCAATAATAGATTTAGGCTTCGCCACTTGTGACAAAATCTCGTTGTGGTCAACTTTTGAATCTGTCAGAACTGTTTTACGACAAATCGATCCTTGTCGGTATCTACTCTCTCATAAAATTCCATATTCTATTAACAGCCTAGATGCCATCAACAAGATCTACCAAGTCATTACCTGGTAATCATACATGGAATTTATCTCGGATCATTTATGACTCATAGTCATTTCTCGGACTTTAGGTCTACCATCTCTTCTTCGTAGTTCGTATGTATGCCATATTATATTAACATGACCTTCATACAAAATGGTCGTAACACACACAGTGTGGAACACAACCTCGTACGCCTAAGTTCTTAGCATGAGCTCAGAGCATCATGATCTTGTATCATCGGCTTCTTTCAAGCTATGGAGCACGACACCGAAAACACTTTCGGTTGCGCCACTCTGATATCTGGAGAGAAAGTTCATCAACTTTGTCTTGCTCTACCTTCTTTCTCACTTATACCCTTGGACAAGAAACTATTTCTTTCGCAAGGTATATCCCGGCAACGATTTTGCCTATGTCGTGAGACATGTACCCAACTAACTCTTTAGGTATGGTACACTACAAAGATTAATCTATTTTAGGTTTGATCATATCTAAACACTACATTGCTGAAACGACAATCTAGGCTAAAATCCATGCCATCACTCATATGGTATTTGTCTCTATGTATTTAAATGGTTTCCCTATTATCTAACGTGAATGTTGCGTTTCTACCATATGACTCTAATGATCACAATAATTCGGTAAGAGATTTATTTAGCATACACTATCCGATAGGGTGCGATACGACGTCCTAACATGCCATAACACTATGGTGTTCCATGCAACGTAATTTGTGGAACTCTTCTCACAAGTCTTCCAATGATGTGCCAACATTATAACTCAAATCTTTATTTCCTCGATCTGTATCGCAGGAATTAGATTTTCTTGTTAAATTTATTTCCTACTTCATTCTGAACTTGTTTGATCAAATCAAAATTTCCAGACTAACATTCCCTGAGTGGATATCCATATGTCTACTCAGAATATTCATGAAGTCCATGAAATAAAGACTTCCACTACACGTTAAAGTACTTCATTGATTCACATACACCCATATGCACAATTCTCAACAAGTTATACTCAAAACATTCACTGAAGTTCACGAAATAAACGTCTCCACTACCTGTCAATTACTTCATTGATCCACATACATCTATATGCATGACTATCAATAAGTTATATGCCCGTTTTCCGAAAACGCTTTCTTAGTTATCTTGCAAGTGTCAAAAGATCAAATCTAAGGACTTGTAGATTCATCCGTTATGGATCTAATTCATTGATTATAACATTGACATGAATTAAACGGCAGTGCCAGACATATGTGGTGTCTTTATTAAGTTTGTAACATTTGGCATTAATATTATGAATGTGGGAGCTTCTACCCTCTAAATGCAAATCGTCATATGATCATTACTTCAGAAATATAGGACAATGAATTTGTCACTAACATATATGAACAATTGTCTCGCAAGAGGAGACACACTTATAATGATCATACTAACAGGCGATCATAAAAGAATTTATTAAAATGGTAGATCCGAAGGGAGAGTGTCTATGGCCATCACAACAATTTGTCTGCCATTATCAACACGCAATGTCGCCTCATCCTTCCAAGCTACTCAAGTAGTAAATCCGGTTTTCACAAAACATGACTAGTATAAAAAAACTTAGTCACTACTGCGAGTACTTGCTTAGGTAAAACATTCATAACGTGTATATCATATATACACCATCATCATTGATGACTTCCGGCGATCTGTTTCATCTTCTTGATACTTCAAACGTAATCAAGAACCATGAAGGTGAACGATTCCCCTTGCATGACATAGTCTATGACAAAACATTTGCACTTGGCAACGACGTTGTCATCCAGTGATCGAGCTGAGCGAGGCGTCTCAATGTTCATCAAGTATGACCATATGTCATCAAGTATGACCAATGTCATCAAGTATGACTAGTGCCATCAAGTATGACCGCCACGTGCTCCTTCAATGTGTGTATTCTGTTCCATCTTGGTTGAGAAGACAATCAGTCAACATACTGATAAAATTCATCAACCCAATTTTAGGGGTATCCCGAGTTTAGCGATCATCTCATATGTTCGCGATCTAATAACTTGTACCTACCGTTGATTCTCTATGGCAGAGATCATAGCATACAGTGGACTATGATGATATCATCCGCACAAAACCTGATAATCCAAATTATCCTTTTGTTAGCGGAATCTCCGGGTTTATCTCCTAGCGGGAATTGGATCACAAAGAGCTAACGGTTCAAACAAGGAGTATCCTCAAGCTCAAGTATAAAACTACGAAGTTTGGACTCAACCTTTTAAGTTTCTCAATCGTAGGATTGTGCCTAATTTTAAAGAAGCTATCACAATGGTCAATATCTACAAAGGTTTTGCAAAACATGACTTTGTTCATTATATTTTGAGTTTCTAGTATTTTAGAAAATAACTATCAGAACTCCCACTCAAACGAACATCCCTCCTGGTCGTTTCAGCGATTACACGACCCCCATCCATTGCGCAACCCCTCATCGTCAGAGCCGGCAACACAACTTCAAGGGTGGACAACGAATTGTCGATCACAACAACTTTGTGACTCATGCTCGACCTTTCGGCCTCCGTGTTCCGAGGCCATATCTGCATATGCTAGGCTCGCCGCAATAACCTTCAACGAACGCGCGTGCAACATGGCTTACACCCACCGTATGCGAACAATGATATGTCTGACACCCGATCGTCACGGCCTGCCTCATAACGTAGAACTTTCTTGGTGGTGCACGTCAAAGGAAGAACACTAGTGGTATTTCGAAGGGATCATCTTATATTTCTACCGCCGTGTAACTAATATATTCTAATATATAATCACACAATATAAGATGCACACAATAACATCAAATGTAATGCGACGTGATATGGTCCATGCGCCATGGTCTTCTTGGCGCCCACAGTTCATAAACAATTTAATAAACCTACCTTGAACATATCACATTGCCCCTGCAAAAATAAAGTTAGACGCGTTCTACTCTATCTTCTACATATTTTACGTGGCTTGGGGCTGTCGTAAAAAGAACTGCTTCTTACCTACGAACTTATGACCACAACACCGATCCAAAAATTGCATGTTTAAGCATCCCTTTCAGGCCCTCCATTGAAAATGCAAAGCCAGCTAAACAGAGAGAAACAGACACCCGCTAGCCACAAATACGGTTCAAGTCGTATGTCAGTAGTGAACCAGTCTCGCGTAAGCGTACGCGTAAAGTCGGTCTAGGCCGCTTCATCAACTCAATACCGCTAGAATCACAAGTGCACGCTAGAGGGTAGGAAATAACAAGAACGGTGCCTCCGTGAAGAACACGGGTTCTAACAGCGTACAGCTATATCTACGATAGATCGGCTCTGATACCACTGAAGGGGATCACAGGCAGAAAACAAAAAAAATTCTAGCAATATAGCCTTAAACTAGACAAGATCTATACTATGAAGATATAGAAGTACAGCGGAGATCAGAATACATACCCTTGAAGACCGAAAAGCGGGGATTACGCTCCCGCACAAGCGTTGACGACGAAGACGACGTAGCCGACCTCTAGGTCGCGGAGAACTCGGTGCGACGAAGATGACGAAGATGACCTCGAGGTCGGGTGGAGGAAGTATGCCTCCGAGCACCACTAGCGCAGCACCTCGCATGGCGTTAAACACATACGGTGGAGACGACGACCTCTGAAGCTCCAGTCCAGGACGAGCAGCAGAAGAATTGGACCGGAACACCAGCAGCGCGACAGCGGGCTATGGTGGAGAGACCCCCTCTCTTCTCGGCGCAACTCCGACAAAGGGAATCATGTTATCGAGGAGAGAAAGAGAATTTAATTGGTGAATTAAAAGGCCAGGGGTGCCCTTTCTTATATAGCCTCCCGGGGGGAGCCAACCTTGCCAGCCAGGCAATGTGGGACTATCCCCATTGCCTGGTGCGGCTATGGCCAATGCGCCGGTCCTAGGTGGGCCCTATTTTTTCCACCTAGGCCGGCCAAGCCCCCCACCGAATTCCCTTGAGGGTTTCCCCCCCCCCCCCCCCATGGTCCTTCTTTCCACCAAAAGGCCCATTTAATTAAATCAGCCTAAATAAATTCGAAACTAAATATATAAAATCATATTTAAACATTAATTACACTAATTAATATCAAACATATTATATATAATTTATTCTAGCTATGAAAACTATTTCATCGCTGCCCGATCTCCATCGGACCATTCCCGGGACGTTCCCGGTGATCTCTTTCCTTTCCGGTTGTCTTGTCGAAACCCCTTAAGTGTGTTACCCTAGCGGTTCGATATAATAACAGGCATGATCGAGACTCCTCTCCGATCAATGACTAACTCGTACGCCTGGAACCCATGAATTAATCCCTGTGATATAACAAATGACTTTCATCTATCAAAGCTGGACGTCGAGTCTTAAACGTTTTGCCATAGCGATACTTAGTGTGTCCGAGCATCATTCAAAGATATCTCCATACATAGCTGACCTCGTTACCGACAACACTATCTTCTACTCGTCTATGATATTATGTCAGCTGGTGACCTAGTCACATGTTTGCAAACTCATTTGACATAATCTCACCGAGTGGGCCCTAGAGTATCTATCCGGCTATACGGACTGAAAAATCCCGCTATTGAGCCCCCGTCTCAACTACTCCCTTATGATACCCAAAAGTATCACCTATCATTGTCACAATATATAAGATATGATGTTTGGTGCGATCAAAGTATCTCCAGGCATAACAATAAGAGTTGATCTCACGGTCGAAGGCGTAATGACTACGTCCTACAAATTATGGGTAACTCTATCACATCGTTCCACCTAACGATATGACTCCATTGCCGACATGCGCCATGTCTCATGATCGAGAAACCGCGATCATCAATCGCGCAATGAAACTAGTCTTAGTAGAAGCTACTAGGGACCTGGTTGTTTATCTACCACACGTGTATTAATGTTTCCGCTTAATACAGTTATAGCATGGTATAAAACATATAATGAACAATTGGGATATGAAAAATAAACTATGTTTATTAAGTGTCTCTAGGGCATATTCCCTTCAGTTAAGGCATAGTGCCTCGTATCCGTTATCGGTGTTTTACATCATTATTGCAACTTGTTATGCTTGCCATGATTTCATATCTGAACTTGTTATTGTATCATGAAAATAGTCATTGTTTTGGATCATATCTATGAGTTGTATACACATATTATTGTCCGGAACCGATGGCCCCAAAGTAACAACACTTGGGATAACCAGAGGGAATTGCTATAATGTGAGGATCACATGTATTCACGGAGTGTTAATGCTTTGCTCGGGTACTTTATTAAAAGGAGTACCTTAATTGCCAGTAGATTCCCAAGAGGCCACGCTGCAAACGGGCTGGCAGGACAAAAGATGATGTGCAAGTTTCTCATTGCGAGCATGCAAAACTAAATTGGAATACATGCTTATGATTAGTTATTATTTGGATGCTTTATATTATTTATCTGTAAATGCCTATGCTATGTTATTACATGAAGTATCTTATCCATGCAACTTCCGTACATCCGTCCCTATGCCTACAGTATTTTAATCCTGATGTCTACATCAATAACAATCGTTGTCTTAATTCTCCTGCTACTTTATTTCACTACTGTCTCGGCTATAAAACTGTTGCTACTGATAATCTGTCTATAGCAAGTCTATTCACAGGTGCATCTAATCTGACAAATCATCTGTTAAAGCTTATGAATATTCTTTGGCTCCCCTTGTATCGAATCAATAAATTTGTTTTTTACTTCCCTCGAAGACTGTTGCAATCCCCTATACTTGTGGGTCATCAGGGCTCTATGGTAGCTATGTGGTTTATCTATCTCTCCCATGGTGTGATCTTTATGTGATCATGAGCTTTGTAATCTAGTTGAATATGTGATGCTTCTCTTTATCTATTATGCACTCTAGAGGTTACTTAATATGAACTCCAGGGTTATTCGCGGTTGTAACGGTGACAGTGTGTGCACCGTGTGTGATTCCTTTATGACATTGTTGGTGTTAGTTTACTCTGACTTTGAGGGTGCTCTTGTAGCTCTACACAATGAATGGTGTTTATCATCCAACATGAGAGTGTTTAAGAGTAGTATTTATTTTTCAGATTTGATGTCATTGTTAAGAGTGTCCACTGGTGAAAGTATAATACCTAGGCCTTGTTTCTCAGCATTGAAACACCGTTTCCAACAAGTTCTGCTACATGTTTGCTTGCTGCCATTTTTATTACAGATTTCAATTACTACTTATAATCATCCATATTACTTGTATTTCACTATCTCTTCGCATAACTAGTGCACCTATACATCTGACAAGTGTATTGGTTGTCTTGGGGACACAAGAGACTTCTCGTATCTTAATTGCAGTGTTGCTTGAGAGGGATATCTTTGACCTCTACCTCTCTGAGTTCGATATATCTTAGGTGATTCACTTAAGGGAAACTTGTTGCTATTCTACAAACCTCTGTTCTTGGAGGCCCAACACTGTCTACGAGAATAGAAGCGTGCGTAGACATCAAGCTAATTTCTAGCGCCGTTGTCGGGGAGGTAAGCGTTGGAAGGTATCTCCTTTAGATTCTGCAGTTCTGTAGTGTTTAGGCGGCGATGTCTAGTACCACTTCCTGACCGACACGGTGATTTTCTACGGTACTACCTCTTCGGGCAGGATACCCACCTCTTGTGGTAGCAAAGCTCCAGAGGGAGAGATACTACCGCCGGTGGCTGGTGGTACTACCGGTGGTAGAGATTCTGCCTAGGTTAATTTTTAGCCCCTCTCTCTTCGCCATTAGAACTTCACGTGTTGATAATAAAACTCCTGCGATATTTTAATGACACGATTTGTCCAGTGAGTTCGTTGTTATGAAACTCGAAAACGGATTAAGACCTAGCATGCTCTTTCAGCATGTGACTCGATGCGCCACAGAAATTTCACATTTTGTGGTGCATGAGTGTGCGCCACATAAAAATATTTTTTATTGAACAACAGGTGGCGCAAGGAGACGCCAAAATCATTCATCTCATAAAGCATAATACATCGTTCAGTACAACATCATGTAGCTGGATTGACTGTAAAGCTTGGATAACAGGACAATTTACTTCTATATGAGCTGAGGATGAGCACCTAAAGTTAGGTTGGTTCAGCCTAAACTTAGCAACATGTGATGCACAATCGTGAGGTTCTTTGTCGAGCTCTCTTGAGATATGGTAGACCTGTGCATTCAGCAATGAGGTAGTCCCGAAGAAATCCACCAAATGGCTTCTAGCAGTCCAATTGTAGTGCCCTTGCTTACGAAAGCAATGGCACATATGAATAGTGCAAAGACTTGGATCACATAAGTCTCGCCTTCTCCAATAAGATGTAATATCACAGTACAATGTCATAATTTATTACAGAACGAGACGAATGATCCAAAAACAAGTATCCTTACAACTTAGCATAGCGGAAATGCTAGCTGAATAAATAGTTCACACTTTATTTCAGAGTTCAAACGCAATACTAAAAATAGCATGGAGCTACATCTTCTCCATGAAGCCACTGGCAAATCATGTTGGTTGTAGCTCGAAGATGACCCCCTTACTCCTCATTCGGACATTCTGCAAGGTTTAGTTGCAGCCCAGCTATAAAGGGTCAGCACAGTTGAATTGTGGTGGCAAGTGACTTTAATTCCTAATGTTCTATTAAGCTATAACTATATGCTTATTTTGGCTGGTGGAGCTCAAGGCTATTGCGCAAAGCAAATTTTCTCCTACTTTTGATAAACAAATTTCTTAAATCAATATCTTCTCCTTCAGAGACATCTCGAGACAAGTCCATGTCTCCTACCCATGTTCACCCAACCAAGTTTTATTAAGAAATTTGAGATGAGGAGATTTTCAGAACACAGCCTTGTGTAGTTACTCAAATTGTCCGATGCCGGGGACACGGCTAAGATCTTAGGTTTTAACTCTCGAGAGGGTGTGCACTTTCACCATTAGACTCAATCAACCCAAACTATCCTCTACACTCCTTTAGTGAGAAGGAAAAGGAGAAGATCAAGACGAGACTTTTCAGAAGTTGCTTTCCCATGATCATACTAAGAGATTACCACCATCCTATCAACTCTACCACCATCAATCTCTTGACTAGGTCCACAACAACTTACTCCATCAAGACAGAGCCCATATTGACCAATGGTTGCACGATAAGCAACTAGACTCAGTGTAAACTTAAATCTCATAGCCCTGGGTGGCCTACCACAAGTGAGCAACTCAGGTTAACACCGCATATCATGGCCCCAAGTAAGTAGAAACTATCCTGGGCGAAGACAACCATGAGACTTGGCCCTGAGAAGCCACTCAACTTGAAACCTCCTCGATCGACCCAATCCACCCAGGCGTTAAATTAATTTAGTGGAAATTTTCGTTTATCACATCAACCATAAAACTATCATTTTTGCAGCAGGTGCTTCCACTAAATTATAATAGGGGTCTAATCTGGAATTTCTAAGGGGAAACCTAAAAGGTTTGCATAGCATACTACAATCTCCCAAAACCTATCATGCATACTCCCTCCGATCCACAAAAAGTGTCGCTCATCTAGTACAAAATTTGTACTAGCTTAATACAAAATGAGCGACACTTTTTATGGATCGGAGGGAGTACTACTTTTGCAAATACTGTTTGAAAACACTAGATATGCAATAGAATAAAATAGTAGGTGTTTTATGAAGTCACTTGCCTGAAGAAAGTTGTCGTTTCTCAAACACTCTTGTCCAAGTCAAAAGTTGCTCCCCGTTTCAAACTATATAGTAAAAGGGCATCCAATAAACAAGCAATTCAACAAACACAAAACAAATTGAAACATACAAGCGCAATAAGGCTTAGAAGTGGATTTGGTCAAGGGAGTCATATAATTCAATATGCAAAAAGAATTTATGTGATTGCGTTTAGGGTATAGTCAAAAGTCAAATTGGACATTTTCAATTTGAAAAGATTGAAAGATCACAGGATCCAAATGAAATAGTCTTTAAACGAAGAGATCCTAAGATGGTTTAATCATAATTTAAAAGCAAGGTACAAGATTTTACAACAACCATCCATATTTAATTTCTTTTACCTAAGGTTATGTTTTCAGAATTTTAAATTTAAGCAAATTCATATTCCAGAATTTCTTAATTTGTCATATCTAACATTTTTAAATCCCAACTGAAAAGTTCATAGTATTAAAATATACAACCGAGTTATTTGAAATGGCATAATGTTTTAATTCACATTTTTAGTAACACCTAATTAACCAATATCATTTATATACACTTGTAAATGAATTAAAATCATTTAAAAGGTTTTAAATTAAAACTTACTTATTAAAGGTATGTATTATATTAATAAACAGAAATTTGAGCTTTCTCTAGACTAGGACAATTATTTATGTCTTTGGTGCAAAATAATAAAATTTTAAATTAATAAACTTTATAATGTGCTAGAATAAATCAAATCAAGTCTCATGATCTTTAAATTCATTTTAAATTATTCAAGCATTATTTATAAAAAAAATTTATAAATGGGGTTAATAGACAGAGGGCTTTTAATTAAATGTATAGCAATTGGATTAAATCAAAAATAATGTTTGTATTAAAAGTTATGTCAAAAATAGTCAAACTATTCAAATTAAACACACAACCATTTAATCATCAAACAAATTCTCAAAATTATTTTATAACAGATGCAACATATTACACATTTTATAAAGTTTCTAAAACAATTTTATTTGCAATTTTTGAATTTACAGATTTAAAGTTATGACAGAAATACTCAAATTCACCATTTGAAATTTGAATATTTTAAACTAAGTCAAATTTGAATTTTGGCAGATCCAAAATATTCTACATGTCAAGGGCTTTCCAAATATGTAAAAATATTTGAATTTTGATAAGTGGTTAAAAAGTTATGATAGATCTAATTGTTAGGGGCTTTTCTGCAAAAATGCCAATTAAATTGAATTAACAAAATTCAAATCCACGCGGCGCTGACTGGACTGCTGACGTGGGTCTGACTGGCGCTGACGAGGCAACGACGTGGCAAGCTCCTATTCGTCGATACCGGTTCACTTAAGTGATCAAACCGGAGTCGATGGATCTCGGACGGTCGCGGGGGGGGGGGGGGGTGGTCATACCGGGCGGCGCGGGGTGGCCGGAGCAGATGGAGGACGCGGCGGCGCGGCGCTCGGCGAGGACGACGGCGGCGCGGCGAGGCTCCCCTGGATGCGTGGATTGCCTCCCCGGATGCGGCGCTTCATGGCGAAGAGAACGGTGGCGTCAGCGTCGACTCGACCGTCCTGGTGGAGGCGTGGAGAAGCGGCCGAGGTGGCTCGGAAGTCGACGAGCTCCGGTCACCTCCTTCCTCGACAAACGGCTGCGGAAAGGGTGCGTGGAGGAGGTTAGAGGGTGCGCGCGGCTATGGCGAATAAGCTGGGCACGGTCTCGGGCAGGGAGGTGGCTTACCACGCCGGGGAATCGATGAAAACGACGGCGGAAATCCGAAGTCCAACGAGCAATTACATGAGCCTGTCGGCATGCTGGGCTAGGGTTTTTGGGGGGAAAGGAGGCGGCGGAGATGGGCTTTAAATTGGGACAGAGGGGAGCACAAGGCGATCATCACGACACGAATAGAGGGAAGGAGATCGTCGGCTGATTTTCGGTGCGTGATTCTCGCTGGAGGAAGATGACGACCTCCCCTGACAGGTGGGTCCCGCCTCTCAGGAAATTTTCTTTTTCCTTTTGTGATTTTCTATTTTCTTAATAACATTTGATTTATAACTCCAAATAAAGTCAAACAAATTTCTAAAAATTTGTAAGATTATTATCTTTGTGTTAAACCAGTTGCAGGAGTGTTTTGAACACTTTTCAAAAATAATAATTTCGAAATATTGATTAAATGCAAAGTTGTCACTTTATGTTTAATTTAAAACTAGGGTTTAATTAATTTTAATTGTGGCTAAAATAAATTCTATGAAATACCCATATTCAATTATATCTGAATTTAAGTTATTTAAGCTCATCTTCAAATATTAAATAAATTTTAGCTTTAGTAGATTATTAAATATCATATTACAACTATTTGAAATGGAAAGAGAAAAAGTAATGGAATCATTTTTAATTCAAATTATTTTGTGCACCATTATATTTTATATTAAGAAACTTCATTTGAAACTTCATAAACAACTTTGGAAAATCTTTTAGATTTAATTCATTTCTTATATATAATATATTAATCAGTTCATGCTTTGAAAATAAATGAAATTTATGTATGCAAATGAAATGTTTATTTGGGTAAATCATTAATTTCAATTTATGAAGCTTTAATGTTATAAACTATAGGCTTATAATTTCCAAACTATATTTTGAACTCAGGTAAATGAATAATAATCTTTTGGAAATTAGAGAATGTTTTCAATAGTTTAAAATACCCTTATAATTGTTATTTTAATTTTTTTATAGCAAAGGCTAAGTGGTTGAAATCAATTACTTATAAGTAAACTATTTACTTAAAATAAAATGTTTGTACTTTATAAATCATTTATCAAATTACATGTTAGGGTTTTTGAAATACTAGATTTTTTTCAAATTGGTTGAAGTCTCTATAGTTAGTTTTCTTATGCATTTTAATATTTTATTTTTATCAAAACAAAAGTTTTAAATTTTTGTGATTTTTGAACATTCCAAAATGTTGGGATGTTACAGACTACCACCCTTAAAAGGAGTCTCGTCCCTGAGATTCGGAGAGACTAGAAAACAAAAGCTTGGAATGCAACTGACACTCGAGAGGTTTTGAGACATGGAAACTTAAGAGCTTGAAGGGGGCGAATTTGATTGGGAAGGCTAGAAAGAAGGGTAGTTTGGGATCTCCGGGTTTATGCAGCAGGGATAAATTTTATTTTGGGTGGCTACCACCCTTAAATAATTTCAGGCCATACAAACAAAAACATCAAGCAATCAAATCAATAGCACAACTCAAGGTTCAAAATCGCTAGATATTAATAATACTGAAAACTCAAGGTTTTTAAATTCTCAACTCCAAAAACGATTAAGGTTCCAAAACAAACACGCTGGTACTGCCATATCACATTTTGATAGGTCAATACACTAAACTTATACGATAAGCTAAGATAGGATAAATGGTGGTCTCTCTAACGTTTGCTTGACTTGCTCCCCTTATTCCTCTTTGATCTCCCGCTTGCGCTTTGTTGCGTGGTTGTTCACCTCAGGTGTGTCTTCTTCCTCACTTGACTCCTCAAAAATCACCTCTTTGAGGTCTTCTTCCTCATGTTCTTCCTCTTTTACATTTGCGGGTGCAGACACTTCTCCAGTGTCTTGGTCACCTTCTTCTTCAGTTACGTGTGGTGGAGGTGAAGGTGGGTTGAGCTGTGCCTGATGTGCGGCAATCTGCTCATCCTTATCAAGGTTCTGCAACTGTAGATCATGGATGTGTTCCTCCATGTGGCCGATAAGGGTTTCAGAAGTCTGGAGTTCTTGGGTCTTTGCGTGTATGACGGCCCGAGCGTGATCCGCGATGTCATGAGCTTGTTGAACCTCACGGCTCAAGCAGTTGACGAGAAAATCCAGGTCTTCAAACATTTAATAGATCAGGGGTAGGTCCAAGCGATTCCCAGTGTGAGCCATCGAGTGGCCATGTGCATCTCTCTTCCCAAAGGCACGGAAGGGCGAATCCGGTGGTAGGTTGTTGCGATACTTGTAGCACAGACGAGATATTAAGTCCACCATAGCTACGTTCACTCCTTCAATCCACTCTGGGTAGTAGGTGACATAGTCCACGGACTCGAAGTCTGGCATCGTGGGGTCTGGGGTCATGATCGTGCGGATTTCCCAGCGCGTCACATTAGGTATGTCGGTCTCCTCCTTCCTTCCTCAGAAATAGGGTGGTGGTAGCTTCAATTGACTTGTCAACCTGGACAGCTACCTCCCAAGATGAAATCCGACAGAATACCAGCATACGCGGTCTTAGCGTACTCTCCCATCTAAAATTTTGAAAAAAGGTAAGAATATTAGAATTAAAGCGAAAAGGAAAAGAACAAAACAAGAAAAATATACTGTATAGAAAAATACTTCAAAAGGTTTGACTTTTGGTTTCTGTCCAATCCTAGGGGTTTCGAACCTACAGGCAACATTCGTGCTCTGATACCATCTGTAGTGCCCTTGCTTACGAAAGCAATGGCACATATGAATAGTGCAAAGACTTGGATCACATAAGTCTCGCATTCTCCAATAAGATGTAATATCACAGTACAATGTCATAATTTATTACAGAACGAGACGAATGATCCAAAAACAAGTATCCTTACAACTTAGCATAGAGGAAATGCTAGCTGAATAAATAGTTCACACTTTATTTCAGAGTTCAAACGCAATACTAAAAATAGCATGGAGCTACATATTCTCCATGAAGCCACTGGCAAATCATGTTCGTTGTAGCTCGAAGACGACCCCCTTACTCCTCATTCGGACATTCTGCAAGGTTTAGTTGCAGCCCAGCTATAAAGGGTCAGCACAATTGAATTGTGGTGGCAAGTGACTTTAATTCCTAATGTTCTATTAAGCTATAACTATATGCTTATTTTGGCTGGTGGAGCTCAAGGCTATTGCGCAAAGCAAATTTTCTCCTACTTTTGATAAACAAATTTCTTAAATCAATATCTTCTCCTTCAGAGACATCTCGAGACAAGTCCATGTCTCCTACCCATGTTCACCCAACCAAGTTTTATTAAGAAATTTGAGATGAGGAGATTTTCAGAACACAGCCTTGTGTAGTTACTCAAATTGTCCGATGCCGGGGACACGGCTAAGATCTTAGGTTTTAACTCTCGAGAGGGTGTGCACTTTCACCATTAGACTCAATCAACCCAAACTATCCTCTACACTCCTTTAGTGAAAAGGAAAAGGAGAAGATCAAGACGAGACTTTTCAGAAGTTGCTTTCCCATGATCATACTAAGAGATTACCACCATCCTATCAACTCTACCACCATCAATCTCTTGACCAGGTCCACAACAACTTACTCCATCAAGACAGAGCCCATATTGACCAATGGTTGCACGATAAGCAACTAGACTCAGTGTAAACTTAAATCTCATAGCCCTGGGTGGCCTACCACAAGTGAGCAACTCAGGTTAACACCGCATATCATGGCCCCAAGTAAGTAGAAACTATCCTGGGCGAAGACAACCATGAGACTTGGCCCTGAGAAGCCACTCAACTTGAAACCTCCTCGATCGACCCAATCCACCCAGGCGTTAAATTAATTTAGTGGAAATTTTCGTTTATCACATCAACCATAAAACTATCATTTTTGCAGCAGGTGCTTCCACTAAATTATAATAGGGGTCTAATCCGGAATTTCTAAGGGGAAACCTAAAAGGTTTGCATAGCATACTACAATCTCCCAAAACCTATCATGCATACTACTTTTGCAAATACTGTTTGAAAACACTAGATATGCAATAGAATAAAATAGTAGGTGTTTTATGAAGTCACTTGCCTGAAGAAAGTTGTCGTTTCTCACACACTCTTGTCCAAGTCAAAAGTTGCTCCCCGTTTCAAACTATATAGTAAAAGGGCATCCAATAAACAAGCAATTCAACAAACACAAAACAAATTGAAAAAAACAAGCGCAATAAGGCTTAGAAGTGGATTTGGTCAAGGGAGTCACATAATTCAATATGCAAAAAGAATTTATGTGATTGCGTTTAGGGTATAGTCAAAAGTCAAATTGGACATTTTCAATTTGAAAAGATTGAAAGATCACAGGATCCAAATGAAATAGTCTTTAAACGAAGAGATCCTAAGATGGTTTAATCATAATTTAAAAGCAAGGTACAAGATTTTACAACAACCATCCATATTTAATTTCTTTTACCTAAGGTTATGTTTTCAGAATTTTAAATTTAAGCAAATTCATATTCAAGAATTTTTTAATTTTATCATATCTAACATTTTTAAATCCCAACTGAAAAGTTCATAGTATTAAAATATACAACCGAGTTATTTGAAATGGCATAATGTTTTAATTCACATTTTTAGTAACACCTAATTAACCAATATCATTTATATACACTTGTAAATGAATAATCATTTAAAAGGTTTTAAATTAAAACTTACTTATTAAAGTTATGTATTATATTAAAAAACAGAAATTTGAGCTTTCTCTAGACTTGGACAATTATTTATGTCTTTGGTGCAAAATAATAAATTTTTAAATTAATAAACTTTATAATGTGCTAGAATAAATAAAATCAAGTCTCATGATCTTTAAATTCATTTTAAATTATTCAAGCATTATTTATAACAAAATTTTATAAATGGGGTTAATAGACAGAGGGCTTTTAATTAAATGTATAGCAATTGGATTAAATCAAAAATAATGTTTGTATTAAAAGTTATGTCAAAAATAGTCAAACTATTCAAATTAAACACACAACCATTTAATCATCAAACAAATTCTCAAATTTATTTGCAACATATTACACATTTTATAAAGTTTCTAAAACAATTTTATTTGCAATTTTTGAATTTACAGATTTAAAGTTATGACAGAAATACTCAAATTCACCATTTGAAATTTGAATATTTTAAACTAAGTCAAATTTGAATTTTGGCAGATCCAATATATTCTACATGTCAAGGGCTTTCCAAATATGTAAAAATATTTGAATTTTGATAAGTGGTTAAAAAGTTATGATAGATCTAATTGTCAGGGGATTTTCTGCAAAAAATGCCAATTAAATTGAATTAACAAAATTCAAATCCACGCGGCGCTGACTGGACTGCTGACGTGGGTCTGACTGGCGCTGACGAGGCAACGACGTGGCAAGCTCCTATTCGTCGATACCGGTTCACTTAAGTGATCAAACCGGAGCCGATGGATCTCGGACGGTCGGGGGGGGGGGGGGGGGGCGGGGTGGTCATACCGGGTGGCGCGGGGTGGCCGAAGCAGATGGAGGACGCGGCGGCGCGGCGCTCGGTGAGGACGACGGCGGCGCGGCGAGGCTCCCCTGGATGCGTGGATTGCCTCCCCGGATGCGGCGCTTCACGGCGAAGAGAACGGTGGCGTCAGTGTCGACTCGACCGTCCTGGTGGAGGCGTGGAGAAGCGGCCGAGGTGGCTCGGACGTCGACGAGCTCCGGTCACCTCCTTCCTTCAAACGGCTGCGGAAGGGGTGTGTGGAGGAGGTTAGAGGGTGCGCGTGGCTATGGCGAATAAGCTGGGCACGGTCTCGGGCAGGGGGTGGCTTACCACGCCGGGGAATCGATGAAAACGACGGCGGAAATCCAAAGTCCGGCGAGCAATTACATGAGCCTGTCGGCGTGCTGGGCTAGGGTTTTTGGGGGGAAAGGAGGCGGCGGAGATGGGCTTTAAATTGGGACAGAGGGGAGCACAAGGCGATCATCACGGCACGAATAGAGGGAAGGAGATCGTCGGCTGATTTTCGGTGCGTGATTCTCGCTGGAGGAAGATGACGACCTCCCCTGACAGGTGGGTCCCGCCTCTCAGGAAATTTTCTTTTTCCTTTTGTGATTTTCTATTTTCTTAATAACATTTGATTTATAACTCCAAATAAAGTCAAACAAAATTCTAAATAATAATTTCGAAATATTGATTAAATGCAAAGTTGCCACTTATGTTTAATTTAAAACTAGGGTTTAATTAATTTTAATTGTGGCTAAAATAAATTCTATGAAATACCCATATTCAATTATATTTGAATTTAAGTTATTTAAGCTCATCTTCAAATATTAAATAAATTTTAGCTTTAGTAGATTATTAAATATCATATTACAACTATTTGAAATGGAAAGAGAAAAAGTAATGGAATCATTTTTAATTCAAATTATTTTGTGCACCATTATATTTTATATTAAGAAACTTCATTTGAAACTTCATAAACAACTTTGGAAAATCTTTTATATTTAATTCATTTCTTATATATAATATATTAATCAGTTCATGCTTTGAAAATAAATGAAATTTATGTATGCAAATGAAATGTTTATTTGGGTAAATCTTTAATTTCAATTTATGAAGCTTTAATGTTATAAACTATAGGCTTATAATTTCCAAACTATATTTTGAACTCAGGTAAATGAATAATAATCTTTTGGAAATTAGAGAATGTTTTCAATAGTTTAAAATACCCTTGTAATTGTTATTTTAATTTATTTATAGCAAAGGCTAAGTGGTTGAAATCAATTACTTATAAGTAAACTATTTACTTAAAATAAAAAGGTTTGTACTTTATAAATCATTTGTCAAATTACATGTTAGGGTTTTTGAAATACTAGATTTTTTTCAAATTGGTTGAAGTCTCTATAGTTAGTTTTCTTATGCGTTTTAATATTTTATTTTTATCAAAACAAAAGTTTTAAATTTTTGTGATTTTTGAACATTCCAAAATGTTGGGATGTTACACCAATGAAGAAGCGGATGATTCAATCTGTTGCATGCTGCAACTTTTGCTAGGACTTGGTTGTCCGTCCGGAAAATTGGATTGTGTACCTGCATAAGATTTGCAATTTTTGCAGCAAGCAAGAGAGCCTTTGCTTCCGCATGAAATGCGGAGGCTTGTTGTATTGCCGACGCCTGAATTCTGACACACAATAATCCTTGTGCCGTGTATTGCCTGATGAAGACTCCGAGACTTGTTATTTGTTCCTGAGATGCATCGGAGGGGTTTGAACTCTTCCATGCTGCATCAGAATAAAAGATGGTACCTGCAAGTTCAGTATCAGAAATATTATTTGTCCCTTGAGAATTTGCTACTTTCCGGTTGGATGTCTCATGATGTTTTCCCTGATCGCTGCCTTGTATATCAGCATGATAAGAACTATTGGTATCCTGATTATTCAGTAAGGCGAGTGTGTTGAAGTAGATGTGATGGGGTTTGCCGTTTTTCCTATGGAAGAGCTTGTCATTCCTGGATTTCCAAATGCACCACAAAAAGGTGAGGATATTGTTAATGGTAGCATAAGGGTGGTTTGATGAAAGAAGCGAGCTAATCATTTCTGTAAGGTTGTTGCATTGGCCAGCCATAAGATCGGTTCTAATGAACCAAGGGCCAATGAACCAGGCTTTCCTGACAAATGGGCAAGTAAAGAAAAGATGCATATCATTTTCTTGCGTACCACATCTGCAACAATCTTTTTGAATATGTTTAGAGAAACGGCCCGCTCTCGCTCCTTTAGGTAAGGCTTTCCGGAGGAGACGCCAAGCAAAAGTTTGAATTCTCGGAATCATATTTTTGATTTCCATACCTGATTTAGTAGCTGGAGTGTTTGGGGTGAGGGCTTCCTAGGCTTTGCTTCGTCGTTTTGATCATACAATACCTGCAAGCAATGATGATATGCCGATTTCGCATTGCAGCTGCCATTTTGAGTTAGTTCCCAACATAGAAAGTCTTTTTCATCAGAATCTATTATAGGGGTTTGTCTAATAGAATCTGCAGCTAAGGGAGAGAAGAGAGTATTGATAAGATGATCATTCCATCTCCTCTGATTTGGAAGCCAGAGATCCTTGACAAGAGTAGAGTAATTGAAACCTTGGGGTTCGATAGTCATGTCCTCATAAATAGAGTTCCAGCTAGGGTACCAGGGTGTGTTCCAAATAGAAATGTTCCCTTGAGTTAGTTGGTAAGATGTATGGGTTTTAAGAATCGGCAGAATTTTGAGAATGGAGGCCCAAAAAGCTGATTCTGGAGTATTGGGCCTTGGGCGCCAGATTGTGGAACCTGGAAAGTATTTAGCTTGAATAATAAGGCTGAGATGATCATCAGGGTTTTGCGCCATGCGCCAGGCTGACATAAGAATTAAACCTTGATTGATTGCATGTAAATTCCTAATGCCAAGACCTCCTTCTTTTTTGGGGGCAGTTAGATCTTTCCAAGCTTCAAGGCATATACTTTTTGTATTAGCTTCCCCTCTAATTCCTGACCACCAGAAAGTTATAATGATAGTTGTAAGTTTAGCAATGATTTTTTTTTGGAAAAAAGGATATTAGACATATAGTAAACAGGAATTGAGGAAAAACCTGATTTAATGAGTTCAAGTCTAGCCGCATGCGAAAGTTTATCCGCTGTGTAGGTGTTTAGTTTCAATTTGAATTTATCCAACACAAAATTGTAGGCAGAAGATCTGTTTTTGGCAGGGAGGATTAAAGGGTTGCCTAAATGAATGAAAGAGGCATCCATTTCCTGGACAGGGAAGATTGACTTGATTGTGTTTGCTATGCTCTGGTCAACGTGCTTGCTGAAAACAATTGCAGATTTTGACCAGTTTGGGGTTTGACCAGAAATAGAGCAGAAGGAGTCAAGAATATGTTTCATCATAGTAGCTTCTTGTCTTGTCGCATCCCACAAATGAGAAGGTCGCCAGCAAAAAGGAGAGAGTGAATTCGAGGACAGTTTGGACCAAGGGTAACACCATTAAGAGAATTATTAGACATTGCATCCTGTAGGGAAAGAGACAACTCATTGATGGCAAAGACAAAAAGATAAGGCGAAAGGGGACATCCTTGTCTTATTCCTCTGCCACTTCGGAATCTCGCAAACGGTTGGCCATTCATGACGACTGAGAAAGTGGGGGAAGAGATGCATGCGTGGACAAGATTATTGAAATGAACATGCAACCCTTTACGTGAGAGCGTTGCGACAATGAAATTCCATTCTACCCTATCAAAGGCTTTAGCAAGATCTATTTTGAGCATGAAGGCTTTATTAGTCCAAGAAGAAAGATTAAAGGAATGAGTAATCTCTTGGGCTATAATTATATTGTTGCTTATTCTCCTACCTTCGATAAAGGCTTGTTGAGCAGGGCTAATGTAGTCCGGGAGATGAGCTTTAAGTTTGTTAGCTAAAGTTTTAGCGATAAGTTTATAAATCACATTGCAAAGACTAATAGGTTTGTAGTCCATAGGAACCAAAACAACTAGTTTCTTAGGAATGAGAACAATGTGAGTATCATTAATATGTTGAGGCATAATTCCAGAGGTAAAGAAATAAGTTACCAGGTTGGTCACATCGTCTCCGATCCAACTCCATGCTGCTAAGAAGAATTCAACGTTAAATCCATCTGGTCCCGGTGACGCATTCCTCTTCATCTCATTTAAGGTGTCCCATAGCTCCTGTTTATTTGGGATGGAGTAGGTGTAATCTTCATTGCCTGTTGGAAGTTGAGTGTGTAGGAATGGCCTGCCAACATTGTTATTGGAAGAGGCAAATATATGTCGAAAGTAATTAACAAATGTGTTGCTGATTTGCTTCGGCATGTGCTGCATGACGTCGTTCTCATCTTTGATTGACACAATCATGTTTCTTCGTCTTCTTTTTAGGATGGCAAGATGAAAATATGTCGTGTTTTTATCTCCATCTTTTATCCAATTCTTCTTCGCTCTCTGCATATAAAAATCTGTGAGTTTGTTCAAATTTTTCTCATACTTACTCACTAAAGAACATTCCATTGCTGCATCCTGAGCATTGAAAGTCTTGCTCTGAATGTTATTGATTTGCTCTTCGAGATTTTTGAGCTCTTGCTGGATAGGTTTCTTCTTCCTGCACCTAATTCTTAAGCCTTGTGCCAAATGGTTAGTTCTTTGATTAAAAGGCTTCTGTTTTGATTGAATCCAAATGTGATTGGCATGGGTATTAAAATCATCCTCTTTTAACCACCAATTGTCAAATTTAAAAGCTCTTTTTTGACGCTGAAATTTGCCATCAGTTGATATAAGGATAGGGTCATGATCACTGATTGCATGAATAAGAGGTAAGTTATAAACATTTGAGATGGGAAATTGGGCGCACCAATCAGCATTAACTAGACATCGATCAAGCCTTTCATAGATTGGTTTAGAGGAAAAACGCTTATTGGTCCAAGTATAAGCGGGACCACTATATCCTAAATCAAAAAGACCAACAGATTTAACTAGAGAGTGGAAATCATTCAACCGAGAGTGATTAGATACATGGGTACTTTTATCCATATCGTACAAAAGATCGTTCATGTCCCCATACAAAGCATAGGAAGGTTGACATTATCATACACAAAAGAGGCGATTTGATTCCAGATTAAGCTAGTCTGCCTATGGTATGGATCGCCATATATACATATGAAGTCAAACAATTGACTAGTAGACCTAATATTAGCAGTGGCTAAAATAAGATGAAAGCTAGACCTTTTCACAGAGATAACCAGCTCGTTGTTCCACATCATCCACAGCCCCCCGGAGCGCCGCTTCGAGGGAACTACAAAGCTATGAGCCATATTAAATCTAGAAATAAGTGCAACATGATTTATTTTCTGAGACGAAGATTACCTGTAACACCCCAAATTTTGGAAGCAACAAAAACTTAATTAATAAAGACCCAAATTTCTGAGGGAGCAAAAACTTTTTGAAATGCATTACTAATGAATGTTTTTCACTCTTGTTTCCTTTGTTTTTCTTGTATTGTTTCGATTTGTGTTTGTGTTGATGATCACTCTAGCTATCAACCTTAAAACTCAAGTTATAATATGACTCATGAAAATCCAGGATTATGAAAATTCAAACAATACATATATCTTCTCCTATCTTATTCTGAACAAACTATAGTCATCGTGAGGTCTTGATTTTAACAATTGCTCAAAGGCAATTTAATTGAGAAAATAGAAGTATTTCCAAAATTATATGTTTGCAAAACTACAAAAGATTATATAAGAGGCTATGATATATTTTGATTTTAAAGTGTTGCTAGTCTTAGCAGTTTCCATTTCAAAAACTCCTAATTGAATATGTCTTTGGAAATTATTTCTAGAAAGTGGTTTAGCCTTCTTTCCATAAAAATCCTGTCATTATTGTATTGATCACCACCTCACCTTATGCTGGTTTAAGTCTATTCCTACCAAAAATAACCTGTTTTGATTCTGTTGATCACCTCCTCACAAATATTTTTGATCTATATTAAAAGTATGGCTATTGATCCAATTGTGTGGGTGTTTATCTATTTTTATGTGTGGTTGACCTATATGTTATGTGTTTAAATTGTTTCCCATGAGTGTGTTATTTTATGTGTGATCATGTGGTGTTTTATGTGTTCACATTTAATGTTTATGGTTTAAATGGGGATATAAATATTTGATTTGCTTGCCTTGCATGAGTAGAATGTGTTACCTATTGTAAGGTTGTTTGGTGTTGATATTTCCCACATTTCTATATCTGAATGGTAGAAAATCTATTTTCACTCTTGTTAATTCTTAGCATTTCTAGAGCATGGTGAGTGGAACTTATTTAATTCAATTTGGAAATGCTAATCATCTAATATTATCCTTAGCATCTCTACTACTCATCAATAACATCAATTAAAGATTTCAAAATTGTTTGATCACTAGTCCATGTGGTTTTTGTGTGCTTCATTTTAAGGTGACCACATGTAATGTTTTAGATAGCCTTTTTCACATATTCGTATCTTGTGGTTGTTGATTCCTTTTTACCTAATCTCTTAAAACAAATGCTGCACCTATACCCCCTCTAATCAACCCTCTTTGTATCTTATTTTTCTGGTCAAAGATTTGACTATGCTAGGAAAGTAGGCAACTCAAATCAGCCACAAAATCTTCTATATCTAAAACCTCCACTCCCCTCCTCCCAAACCCTGGTCTTAGGCAAGCATTGGATACCCACACACCCCCTGTATGCTTTGACCATCAACTCTGCAAGCCCCAGCTCGAATATTTGTTGTTTATCTCTTCTAGACATTTTGTCGAGCAGGTTGGGGGCAGGAGAGGCATCTTCATTATTTGCTCCCCTCCTTCGGCACCAAGCCAATTGCTAGCGTCCAAATCGTGCCCCTGTGCCCTCATGATGGTCTCCACCGCCCTCCCTCGCCAATCCCGGCTCGAGCCCTCTCCTTCTTTCCTCTCTCTGCCGAACGCCATGAACCGGCCACCCTCTCCTCAAATGCAGCCGAGGCCACCCCATCCCCTCTCCCATTTCCCATTATGCTCCCCTCTCTCCACTCTCCCACCCCTGCAAAAATATCTCAAGCTCACCCTCTCTCCTGCCCGGGAACGTAAGATCTTGACCTCGGTTCCGCGAGTTTGCCCGGAACAATGTCGTCACCCTCGCCTACCTTTGCTTGCCGTGTCTCCTCTATCATGTTTTTCTTAGCAAGGGCTACCTCTGAGACATCTTTGCTCGCTTGCAGAGATGTCGGAAACTCCACTGCCACGCTGTGCCCGTGCCCGGTGTCCTCGACGCCGCCGTCATCGGGAGCCCCTCCGCGGCGATCTGCAGCCCTTCCTCGACGTCCTCGACCCTCCGCATCCTCCTCCACCGCTCCTCATCGCCCCTCTGGTCCCCTGGGTGAGCCCCGCGTGCTCATCGCCATTTTTAGGGTTTCTGCCTTCGCTGTCCAGGTCGGGAGGAAGAAGATGAGCCTAGGCCGTTGGATTCGCGATCTACGGCTTTGTTTGAATCCTTTTCCTTCTAATCGTGGCCATCCACTCTAGATCTGGCGGCAGCTCATCCCTTCGCCGCGCGCGCGAGCGCACTGGGCCGGCCCAGCTGCTTGAGCTCGGCCTGGTCCCAGATCCAGCCTTTCTAACCTTTTCCTTTTAAACCATTTTATTCTCTGTTTATTTTCCAGAGAATTGATAGCTCAGCTTTAATTCATTTGTGGGAGATCTGTGCATGCAAATTTTTTGAAATAAATTTTGTTGGATTGCTGTGTGTTTTATTGACCATATGGCACTGGCCTTTCTCAAAAATATGTTTGTATGTTTGGAAATTTTACCATTTACTTAATAACTTGAGTTTTATATATCCAAATCTTGCAAACTTTAGTTCTCTGAAAAGCTTACGAGAATACCTACATAGATCTATAAGCCTTGCATGCAGGAGATGTTTGTAAATAAAGTTATATCATGTTTAAATTTGACACCAGTACCACTTTGGGGATTTTTGGTTCATTATTAAAAATTCATTTTTGAGCAAATCCAATTGCATGTGTTAGATATGAATAGTAGCTATCATATCCTAGCTTGGTAGCATTTTACCTCTCATATTTTGCTCTTGGTAGATTAGTTTCTAAAACAGTAGGTTATTACACTTTTAGTTGGATATCATTATTTTATGCTATTTGCATGTATCTAGTTTGACTTGTTTGTGCTTTATATGTTTATGCAAATGGTGTCAGATTATTTTTGTGTGGTACCTATGCATTTTCTTTATCATGCAAAGTTGGATTTGTCGAAAAATAAATCATATCTTGTGCTACACACTATTACTGAAATATATGGAGCTATGAGTGTCCAAATTAAGTGAATCCAGTTTCTACAGAAGGCTTAGGTCAATACCTACCCAGTTTCTACAGAATCCAGTTTGCTTCTGTTTGTATCTCAGTGTCTGGTACAATGCTTGATGTTTGTTATGTCCTTGTGGCATTGTCTTGTATTCTGAGTGTTGTTCCTTTTCCTGTTTACGACGTTAGATACGATCGGGAAGGAACGGGAAGTGAGGAATGAACTGGAGGAACATCAAGATCAAGACCAATAGCGTATTGCTGAGCCAGGCAAGCCCACCTCCCCACTATAATGAATCCTAGTATTTTATCAAGCATCTTTTGTTTTCAAAAATAAAATAATGCATGTTTTACTTCCTTTGTGGCGCCTTGCCACCCGAAAACTATTTTTTTTACAAAATGTTGTTTGGCCAAAGTTATCTACTAGATTAGCTGTAGTTATTATAAAAGAAGTTTTTCTTGATGTGTCTTGTCATTGAATGCTCTATAGAGAAGATTAAGTTTTCAAATAGTATATTCCGTTATCTTACCTCAAAACTATAGGATGGGGACCCATTTGATAAAATAGTTTCGAGGAAGAAAACCCGAGTTGCTGGGAGTAATCGGCGAGCAAGTGTTTTATTAAAACCCGAGTTGCTGGGAGCAAGCGGGGATGTTTGCGAAAACCCGAGCTGCTGGGAGTAGTCGGAGGACTGGAGGTTGTTTTTGAAAAACAAAGTACTGCCCTAGCAGCCGCTCGAACAATTAACCCGTGCAACCACACTACCTGACATGGGTAGGGCTTAGCCGGAAGCTTGTCTGTTTTAGTGTTGGGGCTCTCATACTTTCTATGGGGGCTGGGCCCTCGAAGCCGGGTTGTCGTCCGGAAGAGACAATACATTGTTGAGGACCAACAGCCGGACGATTACGGTGGGTCTCCTGATGTGGCGGTGTGGCGTCCCGAGGAAAGATCAAGAGGTCTAGTGGAGCACACGGTGCCGAGGAAAACAAACCTACCGGGAGGCCCCGATACTAGGGTGGTCATAGTGGAAAGTTTTGATCGTGTTATCCGGACCCCCGCATGTTGTCGTATGACGGGCCGTGGCAGACACGGCGGAATGACCGATAGGTGTGGGTAAAGTGTGCAACCTCTGCAGAGTGTAAATCTATTCGAATAGCCGCGTCCGCGGTGATGGACGGTTGGAAAGGCCACTGATCTAGGCGTATGGGCATTTTGGTTCTTAAAAACAGGAAAGAAAAGGTTTTTCCGGGGGAAAACAAGGAGGCATAAAGTGGTACCTGGGAGGTACGGAATTTAGGTGAGGATGATTGGTCTCGGGGAGACAATCAGTCTGATCTCAAGGAAGGAAAAAGGGTTACCCTTATCCTAGTGTTTTGTTAAACTTTTACAAAAGAAAGTTTTGAACTTGGATATGTCCTTGCTATATCTAAGAGAAGAGAATTCTATCTCTAAATGTTTTTCTTCAACAAAGATATAGAGATGTCGTATTGTCTATGTCTAAAATCATGGTATTCGAAAACTAAGCCCTATAGTCATATATAGCAGCTATCCCAGTTTTCGAAAAGTGTTTTCTTGCGTTATCATGAAAACTTAAGCCTAGAGGTGGTCTTGCGAGTATGTAAATGTACTCATATGGCTGTGTCCCTGGATATTCAAACGTCCAGGTTGAAATGAGGAGATGTACGACAAGAAGGAGGAGTACGCCGACGACTACGCCAACTGAGTGACCCGCTCAACTGCTCTGTGGGAATGCGTCAGGACGTGACGAGGGTCGACGCTAGCCGAAGCTTCCGCTGAACCTTAGTAAATATTCGTCAAGGGTGACGATGTTTGCAGGCTTGGTCATGAGACCATTATTTATGTAAGTCTTATACTATTCGAGTTGTATGATGTAACTTTGTATACCATGTTGGTTATGTGATCGCGATGCAGTTATCATTGGGATCGTGATCTGTTTACATAACGTGGGCATCTCTGACGGTTAGTCAGAGGGGTCCTCACAGACTTGGTATCAGAGCCATCGTTGACCTTAGGAGACATTAGTTCGCATGGTCGTTAGCTTAGGAAGGAAATGTTCTGCTAAAACCTATTTCAACAAGAATATATTTTCTTCTAGGTAAGCCAAATATGGTTTCCACTCCTCACCTTTTCTAAAAACCATCTCTATCTTACCTCTCTAAATTAAAGTATTTCAAAAGAATTTTCTCTACTATCTTGTCCCTATTCAAAGCTTGTATAGACTTGACGATGAACCCAAATGAGACCTAAGTAACTAGTACCGCGAGGGCGAAGTTTAGTCTCAAGACTTCATCCTACGACATCCAGGTGGTCGTCAAGAAAAGAAACAAGTTACAAAGCAACCCTTGTTTTGCCAAAGCAGCGTCACTATCAAGACTTCAACCGCAATAATTTACTCCAGTTGCAATTTCGACAGTCTCAAGGTTTACAGCGGGAGCCGAAGATAAAGAAATGTAGGCTCCAACAAGTAGAATGACCAAGACCCATAGGACTTCTAGGATATGACCCTTGGTTGGATTCTCCGACTAACGTGATTGCTGATTGCTCTTTTGGCTCTATAGATGCCTTGTGTGCTCTTTTGCTGCTATGCTTGTTGCTTGTGTGTGCCTTGTTTGTTTGCTTGCTGATGATATGTTGTTCTCTTGTATCTTTCACAAGCACGCCATGTAGGCTATACATATCAGGCACATATCTTAAATTTATTTAAACATATTTATTTCTCCGCACACAAACTTTTCTTACCTTTTTCCATAAGATGTACCCTAATGCACTTATAAACTTGTCCTCAAAAACTTCCTAAAATGATTTTCCCTCTGATCTAAACTTTAACATGTGAGAGTTTTTAAATGCACTTGGTACAAAAGAACACCTAAATAAAGCCACCCTTCATTATGTGCCGAGCCTTGCCCAGTTTAAAGAACTATTTAAATTACCAGTATCCCATCACCAACCTAAGGTCTTAGAGTAACATCTAACACCACAGACTTGTTACTAATTAACTTCTTCAGAAACCTACAAACCGAGATCAGAAGAGAAGTGCCAACAGAAGTCTCACTTCTAAATGGCTACTCTAAAAGGCTCTAAGGTCAGTAAGAGCCACAACTTTTTGAAGACTTTATGAAAACCTCAAGCGGTGACGTGCAAAGAAGATCGCGTCAGCAACAGCGGAGATAACCAACATAGAAGATCGTCTACATGAAGATGTGCCATGAAGCTAGTGTCATCAGTGCCTTCTGCGTGTCAACTTAATTAACTCAGCTGACCCTAACTTGAGTATTATAGAAAGAAATGACTTTTGGGCTAACATAGGTCCTTCTGATCTCTGAAGACTGGTGCGAAGCTTTATGAAGCCCAATAATGAAGAAAGTCTTCATCAACACTCCTCGTCGGCTGAGCTAAAAAGATGGACTCAATAGAAGACATCATATCCCGCAAGACGCCAAGAACGACGAGAAGATCGAAGACTGATGATGTTGACGAAGTCAATCCAAGCTAGTTCTGATGAGATTAATGACTTATAATACCCTTTGTCTTTTTATGAAAAACAAAAGCGAGTCAAGTCTACCGACCTGGCGCTCTGTGAGGCTTGAAAGGTTGTCTACCTGTGTCTAACTGCTAACCCCTCAAGACGGCAATATCAGGACAAGTGTCTACATCAACCCCAAGCACCGAGGAGCTGCGACCAAGATGAAGATCATCAGGATACCCTATACCAACAACACTTTTGAAGTCGGAAACAACTTTAACCATCAAATTTAACCCTTCATGTGTGCCCCTTTTTAAGGGGGGAAGACTCATGCTAGTTTTATTTGGTAGTTGTGACAAAGTTATTCCTTAAACCCCAATCCCTGAAGTTTCTGAAGTCAGCCCAACAAGAGCCCTGCATCAGCACCTACCAACGCGTCAACATCTTCAACAAAGACCCAAGTCATCCCGGATAAATCAGATGCCATATTGACAAGCAGACCTCATTTGAGAATCAAGAATGCCTGAAGATGAAGGAGCATCAAACCACTAACCTTGCACTCTCTTAATACACACTTAGGAATCTCGGGACGAGATTCTGTAAAGGGGGGAAGGTCTGTAACACCCCAAATTTTGGAAACAACAAAAACTTAATTAATAAAGACCCAAATTTCTGAGGGAGCAAAAACTTTTTGAAATGCATTACTGATGAATGTTTTTCACTCTTGTTTCCTTTGTTTGTCTTGTATTGTTTTGATTTGTGTTTGTGTTGATGATCACTCTAGCTATCAACCTTAAAACTCAAGTTATAATATGACTCGTGAAAATCCAAGATTATGAAAATTCAAACAATACATATATCTTCTCATATCTTATTCTGAACAAACTATAGTCATCATGAGGTCTTGATTTTAACAATTGCTCAAAGGCAGTTTAATTGAGAAAATAAAAGTATTTCCAAAATTATATGTTTGCAAAACTACAAAAGATTATATAAGAGGCTATGATATATTTTGATTTTAAAGTGTTGCTAGTCTTAGCAGTTTCCATTTCAAAAACTCCTAACTGAATATGTCTTTGGAAATTATTACTAGAAAGTGGTTTAGCCTTCTTTCCATAAAAATCCTGTCATTATTGTATTGATCACCACCTCACCTTATGCTGGTTTAAGTCTATTCCTACCAAAAATAACCTGTTTTGATTCTGTTGATCACCTCCTCACAAATATTTTTGATCTATATTAAAAGTATGGCTATTGATCCAATTGTGTGGGTGTTTATCTATTTTTATGTGTGGTTGACCTATATGTTATGTGTTTAAATTGTTTCCCATGAGTGTGTTATTTTATGTGTGATCATGTGGTGTTTTATGTGTTCACATTTAATGTTTATGGTTTAAATGGGGATATAAATATTTGATTTGCTTGCCTTGCATGAGTAGAATGTGTTACCTATTGTAAGGTTGTTTGGTGTTGATATTTCCCACATTTCTATATCTGAATGGTAGAAAATCTATTTTCACTCTTGTTAATTCTTAGCATTTCTAGAGCATGGTGAGTGGAACTTATTTAATTCAATTTGGAAATGCTAATCATCTAATATTATCCTTAGCATCTCTACTACTCATCAATAACATCAATTAAAGATTTCAAAATTGTTTGATCACTAGTCCATGTGGTTTTTGTGTGCTTCATTTTAAGGTGACCACATGTAATGTTTTAGATAGCCTTTTTCACATATTCTTATCTTGTGGTTGTTGATTCCTTTTTACCTAATCTCTTAAAACAAATACTGCACCTATACCCCCTCTAATCAACCCTCTTTGTATCTTATTTTTATGGTCAAAGATTTGACTAATCTATGCTAGGAAAGTAGGCAACTCAAATCAGCCAAAAAATCTTCTATATCTAAAACCTCCACTCCCCTCCTCCCAAACCGTGGTCTTAGGAAAGCATTGGATACCCAAACACCCCCTGTATGCTTTGACCATCAACTCTGCAAGCCCCAGCTCGAATATTTGTTGTTTATCTCTTCTGGACATTTTGTCGAGCAGATTGGGGGCAGGAGAGGCATCTTCATTATTTGCTCCCCTCCTTCGTCACCAAGCCAATTGCTAGCGTCCAAATCGTGCCCCTGTGCCCTCATGATGGTCTCCACCGCCCTCCCTCGCCAATCCCGGCTCAAGCCCTCTCCTTCTTTCCTCTCTCTGCCGAAAGCCATGAACCGGCCACCCTCTCCTCAAATGCAGCCGAGGCCACCCCATCCCATCTCCCATTGCCCATTATGCTCCCCTCTCTCCACTCTCCCACCCCTGCAAAAATATCTCAAGCTCACCCTCTCTCCTGCCCGGGAACGTAAGATCTTGACCTCGGTTCCGCGAGTTTGCCCGGAACAATGCCGTCACCCCCGCCTACCTTTGCTTCCCGTGTCTCCTCTGTCTCGTTTTTCTTAGCAAGGGCTACCTCTGAGACATCTTTGCTCGCTTGCAGAGATGCCGGAAACTCCACTGCCACGCTGTGCCCGTGCCCGGTGTCCTCGACGCCGCCGTCATCGGGAGCCCCTCCGCGGCGATCTGCAGTCCTTCCTCGACGTCCTCGACCCTCCACATCCTCCTCCACCGCTCCTCGTCGCCCCTCTGGTCCCCTGATTGAGCCCCGCGTGCTCATCGCCATTTTTAGGGTTTCTGCCTTCGCTGTCCAGGTCGGGAGGAAGAAGATGAGCCTGGGTCGTTGGATTCGCGATCTACGACTTTGTTTGAATCCTTTTCCTTCTAATCGTGGCCATCCACTCTAGATCTGGCGGCAGCTCATCGCTTCGCCGCGCGCGCGAGCGCACTGGGCCGGCCCAGCTGCTTGAGCTCGGCCTGGTCCTAGATCCGGCCTTTCTAACCTTTTCCTTTTAAACCATTTTATTCTCTGTTTATTTTCCAGAGAATTGATAGCTCAGCTTTAATTCATTTGTGGGAGATCTGTGCATGCAAAAATTTTGAAATAAATTTTGTTGGATTGCTGTGTGTTTTCTTGACCATATGGCACTGGCCTTTCTCAAAAATATGTTTGTATGTGTGCTCTATGTCCAATCTTGCATTTACTTAATCTTGAGTTTGGAAATTTTACCATTTACTTAATAACTTGAGTTTTATATATCCAAATCTTGCAAACTTTAGTTCGCTGAAAAGCTTAGGAGAATACCTACCTAGATCTATAAGCCTTGCATGCAGGAGATGTTCGTAAATAAAGTTATATCATGTTTAAATTTGACACCAGTACCACTTTGGGGATTTTTAGTTCATTATTAAAAATACATTTTTGAGAAAATCCAATTGCATGTGTTAGATATGAATAGTACCTATCATATCCTAGCTTGGTAGCATTTTACCTATCATATTTTGCTCTTGGTAGATTAGTTTCTAAAACAGTAGGTTATTACACTTTAAGTTGGATATCATTATTTTATGCTATTTGCATTTATCTAGTTTGACTTGTTTGTGCTTTATATGTTTATGCAAATGGTGTCAGATTATTTTTGTGTGGTACCTATGCATTTTCTTTATCATGCAAAGTTGGATTTGTCGAAAAATAAATCATATCTTGTGCTGCACACTATTATTGGTAAAATGTGTGGGTTCCACTAAAACTGAAATATATGGAGCTATGAGTGTCCAAATTAAGTGAATCCAGTTTCTACAGAAGGCTTAAGTCAATACCTACCCATAGAAATTTACCTTGCATGTAGGAGATTCCTAAATCTGAAGCTATATTCATTATGGTTTTGAGACCAGTAGCATTTGCATGATTTTTAGCTTCTGTTTAGTAATAGCTTTTGATGCAAATCCAATTTTCGCCACTTCATATGGTTACTAGGTGTACTGTGGTAGAAGGATTCTACTTTATGAACATTATCTTCGGAGTTATGATTTATCCACCAAAACAACAACTTTTGGCTAATAGGAGTATTAGCTTTTAATCATCTGTTCTTAACAAATGTGAATTGTAGAAATATTACTAATAAACTTTTGAAGATCAGAACCTTAGCTCAATAATAATGACTTGATTAAACCACTTTGATAATGTGTGGTGCCTTGTTTACTTATGTGTAGCATTATTCACTTTGTACTCTAATAATAACATCAATTGTGTTTATATGCTTTGCTTGTGGATATGTTGGCGTGTTATGTTTTTCTCTTTAAACATCATCTTATTTATCCAATAAATGTAATAAGTTAATTCCCTGTTTTACTTGAATTGTTATGTGTGGATGGGCTTAGTAACTCATAAGTCCAGAAGCTTAGGTTATCCTTTAATAGCCTTAATAAATTTGCTGAAAATATTGCTAGTCCCTTCACTTTTGAGTTTCACATAATTCATCTTGTTTCCTAGGAGTTGCACTAATTTCATTTGTGTGTTAGGCACGTGAATGATTGTTTGGTGTTAAATGTATCCAGTAGTTCCTTGTGTTTTGCAATGCTTAAGATATGACTTTCTTATTTTAGATTGTTGTCAACACTTGGTTGCCATGTGATTGTTTGGTTGTTGGTTGAAGTGACCTTTATTGCAGTGTCTTATTAAATAAGCCTAATGCACCATTTTAGCTCTTAAATTCATAAACTTGTTTGGACACTGGTGTTACCATTGTTTGTCGCTTAGATAGTTGATAGTAGATGTTTCTTGAGCTAGTAACATGTTTGCATGTGAGTGTGCTCAATGCTTGTGTTATTATTAATACTTGCTTGTGTGTTAAGATACTTTTGTCTGAAGTATTTCCTAAACTATTAGATACTTTTGTCTGAAGTATTTCCTAAACTATTAAGATACTTTTGTCTGAAGTATTTCCTGAAAACTAATATAACAACTCTTGTTAAGTGATATAATAACCCTAAATGATGTGTCGTTTTAGTGTTCTGTAGAACTACCTTTTTAAATACACAGAGTTGTTGTGTATATTTTCTTAGGAAAATCTGTTGTTGTCTTAGCTCTATGAACTTTGTTGAATGTTGTTGTATAGTTAAAGGAGTTGTTTGCTTCTGTTTGTATCTCAGTGTCTGGTACAATGCTTGATGTTTGTTATGTCCTTGTGGCATTGTCTTGTATTCTGAGTGTTGTTCATTTTCCTGTTTACGACGTTAGATACGATCGGGAAGGAACGGGAAGTGAGGAATGAACTGGAGGAACATCAAGATCAAGACCAATAGCGTATTGCTGAGCCAGGCAAGCCCACCTCCCCACTATAATGAATCCAAGTATTTTATCAATCATGTTTTGTTTTCAAAAATAAAATAATGCATGTTTTACTTCCTTTGTGGCGCCTTGCCACCCGAAAACTATTTTTTTTACAAAATGTTGTTTGGCCAAAGTTATCTACTAGATTAGCTGTAGTTATTATAAAAGAAGTTTTTCTTGATGAGTCTTGTCATTGAAGGCTCTATAAAGAAGATTAACTTTTCAAATAGTATATTCTGTTATCTTACCTCAAAACTATAGGATGGGGACCCATTTGATAAAAATGTTTCGAGGAAGAAAACCCGAGTTGCTGGGAGTAATCGGCGAGCAAGTGTTTTATTAAAACCCGAGTTGCTGGGAGCAAGCGGGGATGTTTGCGAAAACCCGAGCTGCTGGGAGTAGTCGGAGGACTGGAGGTTGTTTTTGAAAAACAAAGTACTGCTCTAGCAGCCGCTCGAACAATTAACCCGTGCAACCACACTACCTGACATGGGTAGGGCTTAGCCGGAAGCTTGTCTGTTTTAGTGTTGGGGCTCTCATACTTTCTATGGGGGCTGGGCCCTCGAAGCCGGGTTGTCGTCCGGAAGAGACAATACACTGTTGAGGACCAACAGCCGGACGATTACGGTGGGTCTCCTGATGTGGCGGTGTGGCGTCCCGAGGAAAGATCAAGAGGTCTAGTGGAGCACACGGTGCCGAGGAAAACAAACCTACCGGGAGGCCCCGATACTAGGGTGGTCATAGTGGAAAGTTTTGATCGTGTTATCCGGACCCCCGCATGTTGTCGTATGACGGGCCGTGGCAACACAGCGGAATGACCGATAGGTGTGGGTAAAGTGTGCAACCTCTGCAGAGTGTAAATCTATTCGAATAGCCGTGTCCGCGGTGATGGACGGTTGGAAAGGCCACTGATCTAGGCGTATGGGCATTTTGGTTCTTAAAAACAGGAAAGAAAAGGTTTTTCCGGGGGAAAACAAGGAGGCATAAAGTGGTACTTGGGAGGTACGGAATTTGGGTGAGGATGATTGGTCTCGGGGAGACAATCAGTCTGATCTCAAGGAAGGAAAAAGGGTTACCCCTATCCTAGTGTTTTGTTAAACTTTTACAAAAGAAAGTTTTGAACTTGGATATGTCCTTGCTATATCTAAGAGAAGAGAATTCTATCTCTAAATGTTTTTCTTTAACAAAGATATAGAGATGTCGTATTGTCTATGTCTAAAATCATGGTATTCGAAAACTAAGCCCTATAGTCATATATAGCAGCTATCCCAGTTTTCGAAAAGTGTTTTCTTGCGTTATCATGAAAACTTAAGCCTAGAGGTGGTCTTGCGAGTACGTAAATGTACTCATATGGTTGTGTCCCTGGATATTTAAACGTCCAGGTTGAAATGAGGAGATGTACGACAAGAAGGAGGAGTACGCCGACGACTACGCCAACTGAGTGACCCGCTCAACTGCTCTGTGGGAATGCGTCAGGACGTGACGAGGGTCGACGCTAGCCGAAGCTTCCGCTGAACCTTAGTCAATATTCGTCAAGTGCGACGATGTTTGCAGGCTTGGTCATGAGACCATTATTTATGTAAGTCTTATACTATTCGAGTTGTATGATGTAACTTTGTATACCATGTTGGTTATGTGATCACGATGCACTGACCATTGGGATCGTGATCTGTTTACATAACGTGGGCATGTCTGACGGTTAGTCAGAGGGGTCCTCACATTACCTGAGCCTTTGTCGAATCGATCAGCCGAGCAAGGTGGACCATTTTGCTACTGCTCAAAGTCTTGCCCATACCTTGACTGTTCCATCCGAGGACCTTCATGGCGCCCGTGACGCCTCCTGGGCTGGCGCCAATGCCTCTTGATCCAGTTCTCTAACTCCTGCTCTTGCTTGCAGCGGAGGAGGTTGATGAATCGAGCTGCAAAGAGGCTGATGGTATAAACAAAGATGGATCCAGTGAGGAAGTGCCGAGCGGCGAGAGATAGCCACCGACAGTGGGCGGCGTCCAAGGGAACAGCGGCGAGGCACATGAATGGATGGAGCTGGACAGGGGAGAAGGGATTCGGATCTGGAGAATTACCGGTACCAGGGTTTCCTCTTTTGGGAGATTTTGAAGCGTGCGAAGAGTAGAGAAAGATTGGGATTTGTCAAAAGGGAAACAGATCAAAGGTATGAGTTGGATTCTTTGAGGATGAGAAGGACGGAAGCAGATTGAGGAGGAAAAAGGGGAAATCACAGTGACATATCGCCAGTCGCCGGCATATCGCCAGTCGCCACAGGGGCAAAGTTGCTCACCTCTCTCAGTGTGGCAATAATCAAAACAAAAATATGCTAAGTTCACTGATGCCCACACAAAGTCATATTCCTGACGCATACCGCTACATGCGCTACAGAAAAATCAGAATCTCATATAGATATTATCTCTCTACAAAAATAAGAATCTCAGATATACATTATCTCTCTACCTTATCTTCACACGCCATTTCCTCACCACACACACGTACGAAAAGTCAGAATCCTCGTCTGTCCCATTATCCTCAAATCCCTTCCCCTCCTCGCGTCTCTCACCTTATCCCCTTTTCCCGCTCCACCATGGCCACCGCTATGTCGCTCGCCATGGCTGCCGCCACCGACGCCTCCCTCCTCCACCTCGCCTTCTCTTCCCAACACAAGCTCGCCCGGACCTTCACCTCCCTCCCGCTCCTCTTCTCTCGCGCGCTGCTCCTCTGTTCAACCCTCTCCCTCTCGACCCGAGGCTGAAGCAGAGGCCCCTGGCTTGGTGACCGACGACAGGAGCAGCATGCCCGTCGGTGAGAAGAGGACGGGGTCGACCTGGTGCTGGAATGCGGAGGGCACATCCGAGTGGCAAGATGCCGATGACACCTTTGCTGCCAGCGAGCGACGGTGAGGCACACCAGAAAGGGCGAGCCCGCCTTCCTCCTCCAAGTGCAGGTCCGAGCAGCTAAGATTCGGATCATCTCGCTCGTCTGTGGAGTTGACCAGGAGGACGCGCGACACCGTCTTCCTTCCCAAACCAGCACCGTATTCTCCTCGCGCACCGGCGGCCCGGCCTCCCCGTACCGCCCGCCATGCTGCTCGCAACATCCGACACACAGCCGGTTTGGTTTATTTTTTTAATCTGAATAAAACTTTCTGCGGCAAGTGAATTTGGGTGTGCCACAGAATGTGGATCATTTTATGACGCATATGATTGGTGGGTCTCAATTTTTTTTAATTTTGTGGCATTCTGTGACGCACCCACTATTTCGCCACAAAAAGGGGATTTGGGTGGGCCACTGACAGCCATTTCTCTACAAGTGAGTTCAATCCTCACAACAATCCAAAAAAGATAACTCAACGGTTCCAAGCATTGCCTTATTTCCAAATGGGCAATAAACAATATATATGTCAAGAATAAAATATCTATGTCATCAAATGTAAAAAAAACCTTAACTTAATTGTAACATCCCAACATTTTATAATGTTCAAAAATCACAAAAAATTTAAATTTTTTTTATTAAAATAAAATATTAAATGTTTAAAAAAACCAACTAGACTTCAAACATATTGAAAAAGTTTAATATTTCAAATATCTCAGTTTATCTTTATTTTCAAAAGTTGTTCCAAGTTAAAAAGATTTTATTATCCATTATAATTATTAAAACCTCAATATCTAATTTGACAAATGTTTTACAAATCTTCATACCATATTCATGAAATAAAAGGTTCTTTATAAGTATTTGATTTCAACCACTTAGCAATAGCAATTCATAGATTAAAATAATAATTACATGTGTTATTTTAAACTATTGAAAACATTGTTTATTTGCCAAAAGATTATTATTCATTTACTCAAGTTCAAAACATAGTTTTGTATATTTCAAGTCTATAGTGTGTAACTTTAAAACTTCATAGATTTTATAATTAATGAATTATCCAAATAAGCAATGCTTTAATGTAAATTAGTTTCATTAATTCTCAAACATAAATTGATCTTCATGAATATATATATCCAATATAAGAAATGAAATAAATCTAGAATATTTTCCACAGATATGTTATGAACTTTCAAATGATTTATCATAATATAAAACTTAATCGTGCATAAAATATTTTAAATTTAAAAATGAATGCAATATATTTCCCTTTCCATTTCAAATAAATGTGTTATGTATTTAACATTGTACTAAAGACAAAAATGATTTAATATTGAAATATGAGTAAATAACTTAAATTCAAAAATATTTAAATGTGGGTAATTTTCATAAATTTTATTTAACCCCAAATGAATTATTAAATCCCTAATTTTAAAGTTGACCTAAATGGATAATTTTGCATTTTATGAATATTTCAAAATAGTAATTTTAAAAAATGTTCAAAACATAACCACAACTGGTTTAACACAAAGATGATACTTTTACAAATTTTTAGAAATTTATTTAACTTAATTTGGAGCTATAAATCAAAATATATTAATTAAATAGATAATAAAAAATAAAAAAAACTGCACGCTGCGCAGCGGCGCAGCTGGGCCGGCCGGCCCAGCAGCCTGATCTGCGACGGCTTATAAGTACTCGATTGAACCAATTGTTTTTCATTTCCCAGTAGGTCACCTTGGGCAGCAGCCTGATCTGCTGCTCGCGCGTGCGTGCGCAGGCCGCGCATGGCTGTGGGCGCAACGCGTTGCCTCCCTTTGCCTGGTTTTAGTTTCACCTTGTTATTTTAGCCACACCCACACCCAGTTTTAGCCTATATAGACCCCAAGTGTATGGGTAAAATCACAAATAAAATTTGGGTTGAACCATTTATTTTGGTTTGACTAGAATAAAATAAAATATTTATTTATCTCCGGTGGGATTTCTCTTCTTCTCTCTCGACGGCGCTTCTCACACAACGGAGATACTGCGCATATCTTTTCTTTTCCGCCTTTATTATTTAGTTTTATAGAGTAGTTTTTGTAGAATAATTTAGGCTACGAATTTAGTAGTAGTATATATTCCGTAGCGTAGTTCGGAGTAGTTTTAGAACTTAGTCTAGTGTAGTATTTACTCGTACACTGTATGATCCGTTTTTAGATCGAGTAGTGTCGTAACTTTAGCTATTTTGCTTTTGACCCTACGGATATAGTTAGTTTGTCTAAACCAACCTGTTCCACCAATCACCATCTTGCCTCTTTGCCTAGCTGTTTTCAAGGTTGACCCCAATAGGAAATTCGTATGCAGATTTTGCAGAAACACCCCTATAACTTAAAACTCTCATAACTTTTGAACCACATGTCCAAATTTGATGAACTTTATGTCTATGGAAAGCTCTTGACCTGTAGAATCTTTTGGCACTGTTATTGTCCAACTTTGACAAGTTTAAACTCGTTCAAGTGTTCAAATGCATGTTTTAACTAAATTGGACATAGATTTTATTGTGTATGTCCAAGAAATTTTCAAATGAAATATTTTTGGAATCATTAAGATGTAGGATAAGTATTCGATTATGCATTATTTTGACCAACCTTAAAATGATTTAGTGTACAAATTTGATTTTAAAACTTGATGCCAATTTAAATAACTAGAATATTAATTCATTGATATGAACATTTAAGTTTGGATTTAAAATGATTTGTTATGTTACTTTAATGAAACTTGAAATTTAAATTAGGTTAAAACTTTTTCCAAGATTAATGTGTGATCATTTGAACAAGTTTAACACAAAGTCTCATTAAATCAATTTTGAAACTTAGACTTGTGTAATTGTATTTAAATATGTTGGATAACTTAAAATTGCGAACCTTGCTTTTAAATTGTTTTCAAACCATCTCGGCATTCATTGGTGTAAATCTTTTCAATACCATCCCCTGACCAAAATGGCAAACCCTTTACTCAATCACATTAATTTCTTTTGCATATCAAATTATGTGATACCCTTGACCAAACCTTGTGCTAAGCCTTTTTACGCTTGTTTGTTTTATGTTGTTATGTGCTTGTTGAATTGCTTGTTCATTGTATGTCTGTTTACTTTATAGATTGAACGGAGTGCAAAGTTCGTTGTCGACAATGAGTGTGTGAGAAACGACAACATTCATCAGGCAAGTGACTTCATAAAAGACCTACTATTTTTCTATTGCATTACTAGTATTTTATGTAGTATGCATGATAGGCTTTTGTGAAAATTGTAGTATGCTATGCAAACCTGTTAGGATACCCCTTTAAAAATTCCAGTTAGACACCTATTATAATTTAGTGGAAGTACATGCTGCAAAAATGATTGTTTTATGGTAGATGTGATAAGAGAAAATTCCACTAAATTAATTTACCGCCTGGGTGGATTGGTTCGATCGAGGAGGTTTCAAGTTGGCTACTCAGGGGTCGGGTCTGCGGCGGCCTGAGTTTGCTCACTTGTGGAAGGCCACCTAGGGCTTTGAGATTTGATGTTGCACTGCGTATAGTCGCTTATAGTGCAACCGTTAGTCATTATGGGCTCTGTCTTGATGGAGTATGTTGATGTTGACCTGAGTCGGATGTTCCAAGGGTGGTAGCTGGGATAGGTTGGGCAGTGGACTCCGTCGACTCGGAGAGACCACTTCTGAAAAGTCTCGTCTTGATCTTCTCCTTTTCCTTCTCACTAAATGAGTGTAGAGGATAGTTTGGGTTGATTAAGTCTAATGGTGAAAGTGCACACACTCTCGAGAGTTAATACCTAAGATCTTAGCCGTGTCCCCGGCATCGGACAATTTGAGTAACTACACAAGGCTGTGTTCTGAAAATCTCCTCATTCCAATTTCTTAATAAAACTTTGATGGGTGAACATGGGTAGGAGACATGGATTTGTCCCGAGATCGTCTTATAAAGATAAGATATTGTTTCAAAAAGTTGTTTACCAAAAGTAGGAGAAAACTTGCTTTGCGCAATAGACTTGAGCTCCACCAGCCAAATAAGCATATAGATATAGCTCAGTAGAATATTAGCTTTCAAAAGTCACTTGCCACCACAATTCAATTGCGCTGACCCTTTATAGCTGGGCTGCAAATAAAACTTGCAGATTTGACAGACGACGAGTGAGTATTCGATAGGATTTCGAGTCTACAACCAACATGCTTTGCATGTGGCACATGAAGATGACGAGGCTCATTGTATCTATTATTTTCCGCTGCTACTCTTGGAAATTTTGCTAGCCTTTTCAGGTTATGCAAGTTGTAAGAGATATTTGTAACACTGGATCATGCGATTTAATAAAGTATTTGACACTTTTGCATGATATACATCTTAAACTGTGGTGCTAGCATTTGATCCAGGGACTAGCACATTAACACAGGGACTTCCACCTTATAATAAAAGGTGAGGTCACTATAGATGGTATCAGAGCACTGTGTTGCATGTAGGTTCGAGACCCTAGGTTTGGATAGAAATAGGCTTTGACCATAGGATTGAAAATCTATTTCTTTTCACTTTACTAAAATAAATATATAATTTTCTTTATCTTTTCTTATCCTCTCGTTTACTATCTACCTTCTGGAAATATCTTATCTATTTCTAGATGACCATTGTTCTTGAAGCCTGAGTCTGATACTTCATAAGGAATTCTACGATTCAACACGAAGAACTACATGGAAGATGATAGAAGAACTTGGATTTAGAGTTCAACCACTTGGAAGAGTTTAAAGAAACTGAAGAAGATCATGAAGCGCTCAAGAAGGAGCTATACTAGACCACCATTTAGAACAGCGATACCGTGTTAGTGTATTGTTCATACCAACTTTGGTTGTATGACAATACTAGATTGTTTGTTTGTGTGTGAACCTTGTTGTTTGGTGTTGGTAGATGTTGTTTGTAAAATGATTTGCCTTGTCTTATTATGTTGGCATAGGATTCTTTCTTAGTGTCTTTCTATCTTAACTCATCCATGCTAAACCCAAACCTGACGCAATATCTATCCTTAGAACAAAATTAAACCAACCAGAATGGATATACTAGTGGAGGTTAAGTTTAGGAGTTGAGACAACATATATTTTCCATCACATCAAGGAGAAGGAATTTTGAAGAGACAACAACTTTTCAGCTATCCTGACGTAGGTTTAACGCAACCTACTAGTATGAGGACCGATAGTTTAGCTCAGGTTTGTCCTACATACTGGAAACATTCTGTGAGATAAGTGAGGTTTGACCAAGTGTTAGAATACGAGATTCATCAAACCAAGTACAAAGTAATGTGTGAGTGCGACATGGATTGGCCCCCATGGCGAATACTCATATAATTCTCTTTGCTACGAGGAATGGAAAATCTTGAGTGGCTTCATATAAGAGATACGACGATGAAAAACCAAAACCATAGAACTGTAGATATTTATAACCCTATGTGACGCAAGTGTTGTTAAAACGTATTAAATTACGGTGAGGATAACCACAAGCAAAGTTTTGAAGAATACCCAACAATCAAAGATTTGCCTTCCATGAGAGTTATGTTAGTTGCTTCAAAAATGTAAACCGCAAAGATGAAGCACATGGGGACATCAAGAGGTTAGAGTTATGGAGATCGCTTTGAAATCCTCTCAGGTTGGTTTTCAGATTAAGCCAAGAGTGATATTCAGTACCAAAAGCAGTTCAATGGACTTATGTTATAATACAACCCTAAAGTGATGGAAAAGTTCGACTGAAAGATTATAGAAAGAATTTCAGATTGCCGCAAAAGTTTCTATTAAGGGTGGTAGCCCACTAAGTTAATCTAATCCAAGTTGTCCAAACTCATCTTTCTTTCTAACCTCCCCAATCAGCGGAATCATTCTCTGCTGGTTTTGCTGTTCCCGTGTCAGCAGCTGCATTTCTCCATCGTCCCCAGCTATCAGAATCTTTCCCAACACTTGCATTTTGTTCTCAGCCTCTCCGAATCTCGGGACGAGATTCCTTTAAGGGTGGTAGTCTGTAACATCCCAACATTTTATAATGTTCAAAAATCACAAAAAATTAAAACTTTTCTTTTATTAAAATAAAATATTAAATGCATAAGAAAACCAACTATGAAAGACTTCAAACATATTGAAAAAGTTTAATATTTCAAATATCTTAGTTTAACTTTATTTTCAAAAGTTGTTCCAAGTTAAAAAGATTTTATTATCCATTGTAATTATTAAAACCTCAATATCTAATTTGACAAATGTTTTACAAACCTTCAAACCATATTCATGAAATAAAAGGTTCTTTATAAGTATTTGATTTCAACCACTTAGCAATAGCAATTCATAGATTAAAATAATAATTACATGTGTTATTTTAAACTATTGAAAACATTGTTTATTTGCCAAAAAGATTATTATTCATTTACCCAAGTTCAAAACATAGTTTTGTATATTTCAAGTCTATAGTGTGTAACTTTAAAACTTCATAGATTTTATAATTAATGAATTATCCAAATAAGCATTGCTTTAATTTAAATTAGTTTCATTAATTCTCAAACATAAATTGATCTTCATGAATATATATATCCAATATAAGAAATGAAATAAATCTAGAATATTTTCCACAGATATGTTATGAACTTTTAAATGATTTATCATAATATAAAACTTAATGGTGCACAAAATCTTTTGAATTTAAAAATGAATGCAATATATTTCCCTTTCCATTTCAAATAAATGTGTTATGTATTTAACATTGTACTAAAGACAAAAATGATTTAATATTGGAATATGAGTAAATAACTTAAATTCAAACATATTTAAATGTGGGTAATTTTCATAAATTTTATTTAACCCCAAATGAATTGTTAAATCCCTAATTTTAAAGTTGACCTAAATGGACAATTTTACATTTTATGAATATTTCAAAATAATAATTTTAAAAAATGTTCAAAACATAACCATAACTGGTTTAACACAAAGATGATACTTTTACAAATTTATAAAAATTTATTTAACTTAATTTGGAGCTATAAATCAAAAGATATGAATTAAATAGATAATAATAAAAACTGCACGCTACGCAGCGGCGCAGCTGGGCCGGCCGGCCCAGCAGCCTGATCTACTGCTCGCGCGTGAGTGCGCAGGCCGGACGTGGCTGTGCGCCCAACGCGTTGCCTCCCTTTGCCTGGTTTTAGTCCCACCTTGCTACTTTAGCCATACCCACACCCAGTTTTAGCCTATATAGACCCCAAGTGTATGGGTAAAATCACAAATAAAATTCGGGTTGAACCATTTATTTTGGTTTGACTAGAATAAAATAAAATATTTATTTATATCCGGTGGGATTTCTCTTCTTCTCTCTCGACGGCGCTTCTCACACAACGGAGGTACTACGCATATCTTTTCTTTTCCGCCTTTATTATTTAGTTTTATAGAGTAGTTTTTTTAGAATAATTTAGTCTACGAATTTAGTAGTAGTATATCTTCCGTAGCGTAGTTCGGAGTAGTTTTAGAACTTAGTCTAGTGTAGTATTTACTCGTACACTGTACGATCCGTTTTTAGATCGAGTAGTGTGGTAACTTTAGCTATTTTGCTTTTGACCCTACGGATATAGTTAGTTTGTCTAAACCAACCTGTTCCACCAATCATCATCTTGCCTCTTTGCCTAGCTGTTTTCAAGGTTGACCCCAATAGGAAATTCGTATGCAGATTTTGCAGAAACACCCCTATAACTTAAAACTCTCATATTACTTGCCGCACACCCCTATAACCTTAAAATGATTTAGTGTACAAATTTGATTTTAAAACTTGATGCCAATTTAAGTAACTAGAATATTAATTCATTGATATGAACATTTAAGTTTTGATTTAAAATGATTTGTTATGTTACTTTAATGAAACTTGAATTTTAAATTAGGTTAAAACCTTTTCCAAGATTAATGTGTGATCATTTGAACAAGTTTAACACAAAGTCTCATTAAATCAATTTTGAAACATAGACTTGTGTAATTGTATTTAAATATGTTGGATAACTTAAAATTGCGAACCTTGCTTTTAAATTGTTTTCAAACCATCTCGGCATTCATTGGTGTAAATCTTTTCAAGACCATCCCCTGACCAAAATGGCAAACCCTTTACTCAATCACATTAATTCCTTTTGCATATCAAATTATGTGATACCCTTGACCAAACCATGTGCTAAGCATTTTTACGCTTGTTTGTTTTAAATTGTTATGTGCTTGCTGAATTGCATGTTCATTGTATGTCTGTTTACTTTATAGATTGAACGGAGTGCAACGTTCGTTGTCGACAATGAGTGTGTGAGAAACGACAACATTTATCAGGCAAGTGACTTCATAAAAGACCTACTATTTTTCTATTGCATTACTAGTATTTTATGTAGTATGCATGATAGGCTTTTGTGAAAATTGTAGTATGCTATGCAAACCTGTTAGGATACCCCTTTAGAAATTCCAGTTAGACACCTATTATAATTTAGTGGAAGTACATGCTGCAAAAATGATTGTTTTATGGTAGATGTGATAAGAGAAAATTCCACTAAATTAATTTACCGCCTGGGTGGATTGGTTCGATCGAGGAGGTTTCAAGTTAAGTGGCTACTCAGGGGTCTGGTCTGCGGCGGCCTCAGTTTGCTCACTTGTGGAAGGCCACCCAGGGCTTTGAGATTTGATGTTGCACAGCGTATAGTCGCTTATAGTGCAACCATTAGTCATTATGGGCTCTGTCTTGATGGAGTATGTTGATGTTGACCTGAGTCGGATGTTCCAAGGGTGGTAGCTGGGATAGGTTGGGCAGTGGACTCCGTCGACTCGGAGAGACAACTTCTGAAAAGTCTCGTCTTGATCTTCTACTTTTCCTTCTCATTAAATGAGTGTAGACGATAGTTTGGGTTGATTAAGTCTAATGGTGAAAGTGCACACACTCTCGAGAGTTAAAACCTAAGATCTTAGCCGTGTCCCCGGCATCGGACAATTTGAGTAACTACACAAGGCTGTGTTCTGAAAATCTCCTCATTCCAATTTCTTAATAAAACTTTGATGGGTGAACATGGGTAGGAGACATGGATTTGTCTCGAGATCATCTTATAAAGAGAAGATATTGTTTCAAAAAGTTGTTTACCAAAAGTAGGAGAAAACTTGCTTTGCGCAATAGCCTTGAGCTCCACCAGCCAAATAAGCATATAGATATAGCTCAGTAGAATATTAGCTTTCAAAAGTCACTTGCCACCACAATTCAATTGTGCTGACCCTTTATAGCTAGGCTGCAACTAAAACTTGCAGATTTGACAGACGACGAGTGAGTATTCGATAGGATTTCAAGTCTACAACCAACATGCTTTGCCTGTGGCACATGAAGATGACGAGGCTCATTGTATCTATTATTTTCCGCTGCTACTTTTGGAAATTTTGCTAGCCTTTTCAGGTTATGCAAGTTGTAAGAGATATTTGTAACACTAGATCATGCGATTTAATAAAGTATTTGACACTTTTGCATGATATACATCTTAAACTGTGGTGCTAGCATTTGATCCAGGGACTAGCACATTAACACAGGGACTTCCACCTTATAATAAAAGGTGAGGTCACTATATTAATTGTTGTTCCCTCCCAGCTCATGAACTCACGAACTTCAGAGAAAAGAAATTCAGAGGTTGAAGACAAGGACTTTTGTGCCGCGTACAGCGTATGGCTTTTCTGGTTTTTTCTCCCTTTTATTGAACAGGGAAACGATCGTGTGTGTGCTCACCCGATGCCCACAACGGACGTGCCATCCCACGTCCAGGCACTCGCGATTACAACGCAAGGATCGGGTCAGCAACTAACCTAATAAATAACCCTGAAGACTAGCTGACTGCTAACTGAACTAACTGACAAAACTGAATTAACTGTCTAACTGAACTTTTAACTGAACCTGAACTAAGACACGACTAGATTATTCCACAAACTTCCCCTAATCTTGTTGTCCTTCACCTTGATGATGCCGATGCGATGTCGTAGCTCCTGGAACTGCACACGACCCAGCGTCTTGGTCAGGATGTCAGATAGCTGCTCCTCTGTGTGGATGAACTGAATGTCGATGTCGCCGTTGTCCACGCACTGACGGATATAGTGAAACCTCCTTTCGATGTGTTTGCTCCGGTCATGAAACATCGGGTTCTTCGTCAGCGCAATCGCTGATTTGTTGTCGACGTGCAGCTCCGGGACACCGACGTCGTGATCCATTAGCTCGCCGAGGGAGCGCTTGAGCCAGACTCCCTGGCATGCCGCAGCTGTAGCAGCTACGTATTCTGCCTCGCATAAAGACAGCACGACGATCTTCTGCTTTGTTGATGCCCACGAGATCGGACTCTGTCCAAAGAAGAACAGCAACCCACTCGTGCTCTTCCGGTCATCCACGTCTCCGGCCATGTCCGCGTCGCTGTACCCGACGAGCTTGGCCCCTCTCTCTTGGCGTGTGTAGACACACCCTAGATCTTGCGTTCCGGCAATGAAACACAGCAAATGCCTCACTGCCCCAAGATGATCGCTTGCCGGAGCCTCCATGAACCTTCTGAGATAGCCAACTGCATAACAGATGTCAGGACGCGTGTGTACCAGGTACCGCAGTCCTCCGACTATGCTTCGGTAGCTCGAGACGTCCACCGCCGCGCCACTCCCCTTCTTGCTCAGCTTCAGTCTAGCTTCCATGGGTGCTGCAGCAACGTTGCAGTCGCTCATGTCCATCTTGTCAAGTAGCTTAGCCGCATATGCGGCTTGACCAAGACGGATGCGATCTGGTTGTTGCGTGACCTCGATCCCGAGGTAGTAGCTCAGCAGCCCCAGGTCGCTCTTCTTGAACAGCGCCATCATCTCCTCCTTGAACTTGCTGATCGCCGCCACAGACGTACCGGTGATGATCATGTCGTCGACGTAGATGCCTAGTGATGAGGACATCCCTAGTCCTTTACCATCTTCTCCTATTGATGATGTTGCTGTACAAGACAAAGCTAATGATGTGAGGATTGGACCAATGACAAGGGCTCGAACCAAGTTACTTGAGCAACAGGTGAACTCACTCTTAATTGAATATGATGTTTGTGTTAATGAGAACTTTATACTGCCTAAGTCTATGCATCTATGTATGATCAGGTTTATTGATAACACAAGCATGGGAGGAGGAGACGAGCTACAACAATGAGAAGAACCATCACTGATTTCCAATATCAGCAAGTGCGCGAGGGAGGAGAGGGAGGCCGGCGCACCAGGGCATTGAAGGAAATCACTCGTTTGCACGTTAGAGGGATCAAGTGGCGCACCAGGACATAACGTAAGAAGATATTAGTCTAAGGTGTTATACATGAGGCCTGCGTGCCATGTTAGGCCGAACCACCATGGGTCGGTTTGTATCAGTTTGAGTCGAACCAGGTTTGGGTTCAGATCCGAATTGAGTCCTAGTTTCGGCCAGCCCCTTTAAATAGCCAAGGGCTGCGCCATAGAGAGGTAGACCACGTTTAGACAAAACCCTAGATCGAATTGCTAAGCATTCATCTATCAGAATTCCTCTTTGCTGCGATCAGGAATTCACCCCTCTCCTTTGTTGCGATCGAGAGGTTATTGTTACCAAAATTTGAGTGTGATCTGTCGTTCCACTGGGAATTGGTCGATTGCAAAACCGCTTCGTGGTCGGCGGCTGCGTTGCACTAGCGTGTGGTGTTGCGAATATTCATTGGGTTGAAGAGCTGTTGCATTGGCAACGGGGGAACAGCCGGAGAGTTCGAGAGCATCCGCGAGTTATCTACATCATCCATCGATTCCACCATCGGCTCACTGAGAAGATCGGGCCACCCCTTATCATCTTGGTATCAGATTTCCAGCGTTTTACTCGGTGAGCATCCACCAGTCCATCCCGTAGATTTACTGTTTTTCGTCCTATACAGAAAAAGCCACACAAAAATATTAGGGTTTAGACATCGCCATAGACTAGATAGCACCGATTGCATGTTCTAGTTGCTGTTCGTGTCGATCTTTTGCGTTTCTTTTTTTTCCGTTTGTGTCGTAGAGTTTGTTTAGGTTTGGAGTTGTTACTTTCCGTACTTAGTTGTGTTGGATTCGGAGTCATTGTCAAAAAATCAAAAAAAAAAGAGAAGAGGTTTCGGTTGTTTCCGAGTTCGGGTCAGAATCGGCAGTTTCCATCGACGTACGTCGCTGTTTTTCCTTCCGTGTTCCGTTTCCGAGTTCGTGTCGTATACGGTTCCGGCAGAAAATTCAACCGGGCATAACTTTTGCATACGAACTCCGATTTGGACGATTTTTAGCTCGTTTTGAAGAGGAGACAAAAGCGAAGGCAGCCAAACTATCTACGTCTGTTTACGCCTTTTCGACGTCTCAGAATTCCCAAAAAACCTCGGGAAGTATTTCTTTTTGCCACTTTTGTGCAGAAACCTTAGACACAGCCTTTCTACAGCAGTGTTAGGAGCTTACCCATACAGGACTAGCTAACGTTTTGTGCTCCCAGGCTGCTCATTATTGTGTGTCTTGTGTATCTTCAAGTACTGGCCATAGCAAATTGAAAAATTCAAAAAAAAAAAAGAGCAAGGAAATAGGCCGAAGTGCATAGTATCTTTTGTGACACTACTCATTGTTGAGCAATCTTGTGCCTGAGTTTATTTGAGCAACTTGCTAGTGTCCTTCCCGTGCATTGCAACACGAGCTATACTCCGGACATATCTTTACATATTTGTGCTCATCCCTATAGTTGCTTTGCCACATTATTCTCCACGTGTGTGTTTCCTGTGTTTTTGGGTTTCACACGAACAGCAAATAGGATTTGTAGTTGGTGTTGTTAGGCCTCCCAACCAAGCTCCACCATTATACCCTGTTTTTGTTGTGTGACACTTTGATACCCATAATATTCGCTTCATCACATCTGTGCACGTGCTCCTATTACAAGTTGGTAAGCTTTGCTAATTCACTTTGGAACGGTAAGATCCACACATTCTTTTGTTTTTTTTGAGTGAGTTGAGAGTTTCCACATATATATCTCGATATTCTTGTGCACACTAATCATGTCGTCAGGTGATGACACCGCAAGTGTGGTGCAGCAAAAGAAGGAGGATAATGCTTCGGTTAATTGGCGGGAATATGAGGCCCTACGTGATCATCTTTCGCGTCAGTTTGGGGCTGAATCTGAGAGGTTGCACACTGGTTTGGCGGCCACAGATGCCAAGGTTGATACTGTACAGCGTTCATTGGGGACTCTTCAGCGGTCCGTGGATGCTATGACTCGAGCCATGGAGGCAATCACACAGCGTCATGGACAGCCAGCAGACGATGCCAGTGTTCAGGCCGAACATGACGATGCTTATGATGATGCTGATGAGGCAGTTAATGGCCACGCTATTCCTGCTAACGTTGGCCGAGGAGACGGCCGCGGTGCTGCACATCCGGGGCGTGGTGGGGCACCTATTGGTCGTGCTCGTCGTCTGTTTGATAATGTTGGTCATGCAGCCATTCGTGATGATGACGGGTTGGGTAAACCAAAATTCAGCATTCCCAAATTCGAGGGCTCTATTGATGTGGAAGAATATATTAATTGGGAGTTGAAGATGGAACAATTATGGCGTTTGCATGATTATACGGAAGATAGAAAGATCAAGCTTGCATCTTCTGAGTTTGATGGTTATGCTTTGCTTTGGTGGCATGGTCTTGTTAATGCAAGGCGTGAAACTAATGACTTGCCTATTCGTTCTTGGCGAGAGATGAAGGAAGAGATGCACCATCGTTTTGTTCCTCGTAACTATAGGCGTTCCTTGTATGAAAAGTTGCAAAATCTGAAGCAAGGTACTTCCTCCGTGGATGAATATTACAAGGAGATGGAGTTGATTATGCAGCGTGCTAAAGTGAGAGAAGAATCTGAACAAACCATGCAGCGTTTCTTGTCAGGTTTGAACTTTCATGTCAAGAGAATTGTACGTCATTATCAATATGCTGATATAGAGGATTTATTGCATCAAGCACGTGAAGCTGAGTTACAAGTGGCCGAAGATGCCAAATATTTGTCTCGTTCTTCCTTTGGAAGGGGCAGTTTTTCCTCACGTGCTACACCTAGTATTGTGCAATCTAGTGTTGCACCAAGTTCTCATGGAGCTGCACCTACAAAGCCAATTTCGTCTGCACCTTCTCACAAGCCTCCACCGCCACCTACAGCAAGTGGTACCGGTTCTTCGAATTCTACAGCCCGTACACGTGATATGAACTGCCATACGTGCGGCGGCAAGGGTCATTTCAAGCGAGATTGTCCCAATAGAAAAGTTATGTTAGTCAATGAAGAAACTGGTGAGTATGAGAGTGGTGATGAGGTGGACCATACGGCTGATCTTGTGGAGGAAGAGGACAGCGGTCTTATATATGCTGATGCTGCTCATTTGCCCACTATTGTTTGTACGCAGCGAGCATTGAGCGTTACGCCAAGTCCCATGGAGCAGCGCTGCAATCTGTTTCAAACCATGGCTGCACTTGGTAATGGCAAGGCGTGCAAAGTGATAATTGATGGTGGCAGTTGCCGCAATTTGGCTAGTAAAGAGCTTTGTCAAAAACTGAATCTGAAATACTTGCCACATCCTAATCCTTATTTTATTCAGTGGTTGAGTGATAGTGGGGAGATGAAGATCAACCATATGGTGCGTGTGGACTTTCAGATTGGACCTTATAAGGACACCGTGGAGTGTGATGTTGTTCCTATGACGGTGTGCCATTTATTGTTGGGTCGGCCATGGCAATTTGATAGAGATGTCCGACACAATGGTAGGGCCAACACATACCAGCTCAATTGGCAAGGAAAGGAGATCATGTTGAGGCCTATGACACCGCAAGCTGTGGTCAATCAATCTCGTCAAAAAGTTGAGGTTCACCGTGAGGATGAGCGTGAGAGATTAGATAGGAGAGAGACTCCACCTTCGGTGAGTGAGAGCCACAAGCCAAATTCGAGTGGTAAAAAGAAAAGTGAGGGAGAGAAAAAGCTAGTCATGTTAGCCACTAAATCTGATTTACAAGAGTTTCGTGAGGATCCTACTCTAGTACCTCTTGTACTTATGTGCAAGGGCGAAATTCTTGTTTCTAATGACATGACCCCTATCTCTCTTGGTGTTGCTAAGGTGTTGCAGGATTTCGAGGACGTTTTTCCCGACGCGGTACCGGCTGGTTTGCCACCATTGAGAGGCATAGAACATCAAATTGATTTGATTCCAGGAGCCTCTTTGCCCAACCGAGCCCCCTACCGTACCAATCCTGAGGAGACGAAGGAAATTCAGCGACAAGTACAAGAACTTCTGGACAAAGGGTATATTCGTGTGAGCTTAAGTCCTTGTGCTGTTCCTGTTATTTTAGTTCCTAAGAAAGATGGTACATGGCGCATGTGTGTAGATTGTAGAGCAATTAATAACATCACTATTCGTTATCGTCACCCTATTCCACGGTTGGATGACATGCTCGATGAATTAAGTGGTGCTGCTATTTTCTCTAAGATTGATTTGCGTAGTGGTTATCATCAAATTAGGATGAAAGAAGGAGATGAGTGGAAAACAGCCTTTAAAACTAAATTCGGTCTATATGAGTGGTTAGTCATGCCTTTTGGTTTAACTAATGCACCTAGTACTTTCATGAGATTAATGAATCATGTTTTGAGGCATTTCATTGGAAAGTTTGTGGTTGTGTATTTTGATGACATATTAATTTATAGCCACAACGAAACTGAACATATTGATCATATTCGCCAAGTTTTGCATGTGCTGCGTGCTAATAAGCTCTATGGTAATCTTGAGAAATGCACGTTTTGCAAAGATAGGGTAATATTTCTGGGATTTGTTGTTTCTAGGCATGGGGTTGAGGTAGATGACTCTAAAATTGAAGCAATTAAAAATTGGCCTACTCCCATGAACCTAAGTCAATTACGAAGCTTTCTTGGTCTTGCTGGATTTTATAGACGTTTCGTGAGAGACTTTAGTACTATTGCTGCAGCTTTGAATGATCTTACTAAGAAAGGTGTTCCTTTTGTTTGGGGCGCTGCCCAAGATGCTGCATTTGATGAATTGAAACGTTGTTTGATTTCTGCACCTTTGCTTATGCTTCCTGATTTCAATAAGCAATTTTATATTGAATGTGATGCTAGTGGCATTGGAATAGGAGGTGTGTTGATGCAAGAGGGAAAGCCGGTTGCATATTTTTCTGAAAAATTGAATGGTGCACAATTGAACTATCCTGTTTATGATAAGGAATTGTATGCTCTTGTTCGTGCTCTTGAGGTTTGGCAACATTATTTGTGGCCAAAAGAATTTATCATACATTCTGATCATGAGGCTTTGAAATTTTTAAAGTGCCAAACTAATCTTAATAAACGTCATGCTAAATGGATGGAATTCATTGAATCTTTTCCATACATTATTAAGTATAAGAAGGGCAAAGATAATGTTGTTGCTGATGCACTCTCTAGGAAAAACATGCTTTTGACACATCTTGATGTTCAAGTTCCGGGTTTAGAGAGTTTGCGTGATTTATATGCTTCCGATACTGATTTTGCCACTGCCTTTGCTAACTGTTCTGATGTGAAGGCGTGGGAAAAATACCATATGCATGATGGATATTTGTTTCGAGCTAACAAGTTATGTGTACCCGAGTCGTCCGTGCGTTTGCTCTTGTTGCAGGAATCACATGGAGGCGGCTTGATGGGTCACTTTGGACGTGAGAAGACGTTGTTGATGTTGGCTGATCACTTCTATTGGCCACGCATGAGGCGGGATGTGGACAGGTTTGTGAAGCGTTGCATTACGTGCAACAAGGCTAAGTCCAAACTTAAGCCCCACGGTTTGTATACCCCTCTTCCTGCTCCTACTACACCATGGGAAGATATAAGCATGGATTTTGTGTTAGGATTGCCTAGGACCAGTAGAGGACATGATTCTATTTTTGTGGTAGTGGATCGTTTTTCTAAGATGGCTCATTTTATTGCCTGCCACAAAAGCGACGATGCGTCGCATATTGCTAATCTGTTTTTCAGGGACATCGTGCGCATACATGGAGTACCGAAGACGATTGTTTCTGACCGTGATGTGAAGTTCATGAGCTACTTTTGGAAGACACTTTGGGGAAAGCTGGGGACGAAGCTGCTGTTTAGTACAACTTGTCATCCCCAAACTGATGGCCAAACGGAGGTGGTGAACCGCACACTTTCGGCGTTGCTGCGGACAATGATCAAGAAAAATCTGCGTGTGTGGGAAGAGTGTTTGCCGCATGTGGAGTTTGCATATAACAGGGCTGTACACTCCACCACGCAATTGTGTCCGTTTGAGGTGGTGTATGGTTTTAAACCCATTACACCGCTTGATTTGCTGCCGCTTCCAATTCAAGAACGTGTCAACATGGATGCATCGAAACGAGCAGATTTTGTGAGGAAGATACATGAGAAGACTAAAGAGGCTATCGAGAAGAAAGGAAAGTACAATGCTGATCGTGTTAACAAGAAAAGAAAGGAGGTGCTTTTTCAGCCCGGCGACATGGTTTGGGTGCACTTTCGCAAGGACAGATTTCCTGTTCAGCGCAAGTCTAAATTGCTGCCACGTGGTGATGGTCCTTTCAAGGTTCTTGCCAAGATAAATGATAATGCATACAAGATAGATCTTCCTACATCTGAGTTTGGTGTGAGCAATACGTTTAATGTTGCTGATTTGACGCCATTTGCTGGAGAACACCTTGACACGTCGAGGTCGACGCCTTTTGAAGGGGGGGAGGATGATGAGGACATCCCTAGTCCTTTACCATCTTCTCCTATTGATGATGTTGCTGTACAAGACAAAGCTAATGATGTGAGGATTGGACCAATGACAAGGGCTCGAACCAAGTTACTTGAGCAACAGGTGAACTCACTCTTAATTGAATATGATGTTTGTGTTAATGAGAACTTTATACTGCCTAAGTCTATGCATCTATGTATGATCAGGTTTATTGATAACACAAGCATGGGAGGAGGAGACGAGCTACAACAATGAGAAGAACCATCACTGATTTCCAATATCAGCAAGTGCGCGAGGGAGGAGAGGGAGGCCGGCGCACCAGGGCATTGAAGGAAATCACTCGTTTGCACGTTAGAGGGATCAAGTGGCGCACCAGGACATAACGTAAGAAGATATTAGTCTAAGGTGTTATACATGAGGCCTGCGTGCCATGTTAGGCCGAACCACCATGGGTCGGTTTGTATCAGTTTGAGTCGAACCAGGTTTGGGTTCAGATCCGAATTGAGTCCTAGTTTCGGCCAGCCCCTTTAAATAGCCAAGGGCTGCGCCATAGAGAGGTAGACCACGTTTAAACAAAACCCTAGATCGAATTGCTAAGCATTCATCTATCAGAATTCCTCTTTGCTGCGATCAGGAATTCACCCCTCTCCTTTGTTGCGATCGAGAGGTTATTGTTACCAAAATTTGAGTGTGATCTGTCGTTCCACTGGGAATTGGTAGATTGCAAAACCGCTTCGTGGTCGGCGGCTGCGTTGCACTAGCGTGTGGTGTTGCGAATATTCATTGGGTTGAAGAGCTGTTGCATTGGCAACGGGGGAACAGCCGGAGAGTTCGAGAGCATCCGCGAGTTATCTACATCATCCATCGATTCCACCATCGGCTCACTGAGAAGATCGGGCCACCCCTTATCACCTAGCAGGAGCCGTGCCCCATCCTTGTTGCGTGTGTACACGGCGTGCTCAGATGGGCACTAAGAGAAGCCGAGCTTGGCAAGGCTGCTGTCCAGTTTCGCGTTCCACGCCCGCGGTGCTTGTCGGAGCCCGTACAACGCCTTCCGAAGACGGAGTACTTTGCCCTCCATGCCGGTCTTCACGAAACCGGCTGGCTGCACGACGTAAACCTCCTCCTCCAGTTCTCCGTTAAGGAAGGCTGACTTCACGTCTAGGTGGTGAACTTCCCACCTTTCTTATGCGGCAATGGCGAGCAACAGGCGCACAGAGTCTAATCGAGCAACATGTGCGAACACCTCGTCGAAATCGACACCTGCGCGCTGCACATACCCTTTTGCCACAAGCCGTGCCTTGTGCCTGATCACAACTCCTTGTTCATCGTGTTTCACCTTGAACAGCCACTTCAAGCCAATGGGTGTGTGTCCATGCGGCAGATCGACGAGATCCCATGTCTCGTTTTCCTCGATGCACTCTAGCTCTTCGATCATTGCCTTGCGCCAGCACGGGCTCTTCTGTGCTTCAACCACGCTAGCTGGTTCCTCAGCCGAGGTGAGGAAGAGCTCTTCCCCGTCGATGGCAAGAACGTAGTCCGCCAGACGGGTATTGGGCTGTACAATGCCTTCCTTGGCGCGCGTGATCATCGGATGCGGCGCCTTTTCCCGCACTGGTACACTTACAGGCGATGAAGATGAGCTTGCCTCGTCGTGCACGTCGCAGGTGACGATCTCCGGAGTGCTCGGGGTTGCGGGCTCAGCCTGCACCGCACTAGGTACGGTGTTGCCCGCTGCAGCTTGTTCGCCGGAGCTGTCCTTGACCACGACGGCTGGTAGCACTGTGTAGTCAACCACGAAGCTCCCACCTTGCGCCTCTGCCTCCGCGTCTGCCGTGTTGCTCCAGTCCCAGCTGGCCGCCTCGTCGAACATGATGTCGCGCGAGACATGAACTCGACGCGTGGCTGGGTTGTACACCCTGTAAGCCTTTGAGTCAGGCTCATAGCCGATGAACACCATCGGCGTGCTTCTGTCGTCCATCTTGCGCAGACATGGCCGCGCCGACTTCACATGCGCGACGCACCCGAACACTCGCAAGTGATCGACAGCCGGCTTCTTGCCATGCCACACCTCGTAAGGGGTACGGCCATCTACGGTCCATGTGTGCGCACGATTAAGCACGTACACCGCGGTGATCACCGCCTCGCCCCAGAAGTGGTTGGGCATCCCCTTCGCCTTGAGCATGCATCTCGCCCTGCCCACCACCGTTTGGTTACGGCGCTCTACGACGCCATTTTGTTGCGGTGAGTACGGCGCCGTCAAGTGCCTCCTGACGCCCGTGTCGGCGAAGTGTGCGGCAAGTTCGGCTGATGTGAACTCGCCGCCGCGATCAGTGCGTAGGGTGCGGAGCCAGCGACTTCCCTCTGTCTACGCCTCGGCCTGGAAGCACTTAAGAGCCACTCCGGCCTCGTCCTTCGAGGCGAGCAGTGTCAGCCACATGTACCTGCTGCAATCATCGACGAGGAGCAGGAAATAACGACGGCCTCCTGGCGTCGCTGGCGTGATCGCGCCGCAGAGATCGGCATGTACCAGTTCGAGCGGCTCCTCCGCTCTAAATTTGGCCTGCTGCGGGAACGGCGTCCGACGCTGCTTCCCCGCGAGACAAGCCTCACACAGCTCTCCGGTAACCTCGATGCTCGGGAGACCGCGAACCATGCCCGTGCGCGCCATCTGCTGGAGTGCCTCGAAGTGCAGATGTCCGTAGCGCGTGTGCCACCGCCACGAGTCCGTGTCGTGGCGAGCTGAGAGGCACACTGGAAGCACGGGTCGCATGGTGAGCTTGTACAGGCAATTAGGAGTACGCTATACCCTGACCAGCAGATTTCCCCGCCTGTCGTGGATCGTGAGCACGCCGTGCCTGATGCGGATGTCGCAGTGGAGCTCCTCCAGCTGCTCGAGGCTGACGACGCTTCTCTTCAGGCGCGGGATGTTGTAGACATCCGAGAATGCGCGCTGCGGTCCTCCGTCGACGCTGAACGCCACAGTTCCTCGCCCCTTGATCTGCGCGACCGAGCCATCGCCAAATCGCACGCTGCCGGTCACCGTCTCGTTCAGATCAGCGAACGCCGAGCGGTTCCCCTTCATGTGGTTTGATGCACCATTGTCCAGGTACCAGATTGTCTCCACGGGCTCACCGTCGCGCCCTAGAGTGACCTTGGCCTTCTCTTCGTTGAGGAAGATCAGTTCGCGTTTCGTGCCGCCGCTCTGCATCTCCACGGCTGCAGGAACAGGCTTAGGTGCAGGAGGTTCAGTTTCGACAGTGTCGATCACCTCCGTCAGGTACAACGAGGGATCGACATCATCGTCGTCCACCTTCACGAGATGGGCCTCCTCCCTCTTCTTCTTCCTGCACTCACGAGCCCAGTGACCTTTCTTACCACAGTAGCGACACTCGTCGTCACGCTTGAAGCCGCCTGAGGATCTTGATCCTTCCCCGGTGTTGGCCCAGTGGGAACTGGGGTATGGAGAGCCCATTCCCTCCAGGCCCCGCACGTTGGCCAGACAGACGAAACAACTAAGCACCAGGCATCACCGCCTGGCGGGAACCTCGAGAGGCAATTCCCCTCGAGGGCCTGAAGAGGAAACGAGGGCCTCAAGGGATCCCTCGCCTCAGGGGACCCTCCCAAGGCGACAGCTCGCCTCGGGGGAGTCCCGCAGGAATCTCCCCTCATGCCTCGCCGCGCCTGAAGGGAAACATTGCGGCCAAGGAAGTACGGCAAGGCGCACATGGGCTCTGCCACGCCCACGTGGTGACGCAAGCACCCCCGTTGCCGTTTTGGTGATAAAGGGGTCAATAAAGCAGCTCCGCCTGCTGCGCAGCTGCCAGGACCTTCTTCTCTGGCGATAAAGCAGGTGGACGGAGCGGAGCAACCCTCCAAAGGAGAACGTCATCGTGGGCTCCACCTCAGAGACTGCCCTCTCTGCGGGCAGTACAGCGCGGTCGACCGCCTGTCGGCCACCGCGCCCACCTTTATCAACAATGGACCGCGTCCATGGACGAACGGACCACGGTGGACTCCAACTCCACCGTGCCTCTGCCATGTGGGAGCCACCTTGAAGGCCAAGCCGAAGGAAAAGGCCAGAGGCGCCTATAAAAGGGACAAGACATCCATCGTAGCGAGGGGTCGACTCTTGGTGTGCTACAACCCTTGTAAAACCTAGCAATTCTTGTTAGGATAGCCTTGAGCCCGAGGAGGAAGAAGATCATCGCTTCCCTCCCCAGGCAAGGACTGCCTCAAGGGGGCCTCCGGAAAACTCCACTGTATTGTAAACTCCATCATCTCATACAGACAAGCAGGAGTAGCGGTCTTACCTCCTCACGAGGGCCGTGAACTTGGGTAAGGGCCGATGTCTTCCTCCGTCGTGTGTGTGTCTTCTTCGGGTCCGGCGAGCAACGTCCCGGGGCCACTCGAGGGTCGAGACCTCCGCGTTCAATCCCCTTCACGAACTACACTTCAGGAAGTGACTGCCCCCGATTCTTGGGAGTCATAACCCGACATTTGGCGTGCCAGGTAGGGGACTGAGGCGCGTCAACAACCTTCGAGTTCGTCTCCGCACCATGATGAACACCCGCGCCACCCGCGTCGCCCGCGTCAACCGACGTGCGCCTGAAGGAGCACGCGCGCCGCTAGGCACCGCGACCACTCGCGCACGGCGGGGCCGACCCCGCCAAGAAGAGCATGTACCTTTTGGCCCTCACGCAGAGGCGCCGGAGCACAACTCCGACTACTAGGAGGACGCGCAGTCATCGCACCCGACGCAGCGCCCGAGCGGCTCAGGCCCGGGAAGGACAGACCCTGCACCTCACACCGCGCTGCTCATGGCGCAGGAGCTTCTCCGCTACCAGCCCACCGCTGAGGCCCACGAGCAGTGGCTCCAGCGCCTCAACCACCTCGTCGACATCGCTACGACGCGCGCCGCTTCGTCGCAGTCCAACCTGCGCCCCTCTCTCGCGTGCACGGTCGCGACAAACGCGCCTCCGCCACCTCCAGGGCCTGCACCGGCTGCGGCGCAGAGGGCTGCTTCGCACTCGTCCTCGCCGCACGATTGCTTGATCGTGCAGCGCACCGCGCCCGACGCTCGCGTGGGGATGGAGCTCCAGCGAGACCGCCAGAACAGGCTCGTGGAGAAGATTGGCAAGGCGGGTCAGCCGAACCGCGGCGCTCTGCAGCACGGGGTCGCTACGTACGCCTCAGGCTGCATGGCGTTCACCCGTTCTCTGCGTCGCGTGGTCTGGCCCCTGAAGTTCAGGCCTGCTCTCCCCAAGGGCTACGACGGCTCCAGCAACCCCATCGAGTTCCTGCAGCTCTACACCACCTCCATCCAAGCTGCGGGTGGAGATGACAAGGTCATGGCCAATTGGTTCTCCCACGCGCTTCGCGATTCTGCGCTGTCGTGGCTCTTGAACCTCCCTGAGGACTCCGTGAACTCCTGGGATGAGCTTTGCAAGCAGTTCGTCTCCAACTTCAAGGGGACATACGAGCGCGCCCTCACCCACAACGATCTGCGCGTCGTAGTGCAGAAGAAGAATGAGACGGTCCGCAAGTACATCCAGCGCTTCAGCCAAGTGCGCAACAAGATCCCGAACATCCCTGACACCCAAGTCATCGCCGCGTTCCGCGAGGGCGTCACTAACAGCAGGATGCTCGAGAAGCTGGGCATCCACGACAAGCTCACCTCTTTGGTCAAGCTTTTCGACCTGGCTGACAAGTGCGCCAAGGCTGAAGAGGGACTCCTCTTCGTCAAGATGTCCTCAAGAGGGGATGATCACGCTGAGGGTCCAAGCGCAAGGCCAATGCGGTTCTCGCGGCAGAGCCTGACGCGAAGGGCACCCGTAGGGACTCCCCCGAGCCTGGAGAGAGAAGAGACGACCACCGCCCTTTCTGCATCTACCACAACAGGCGCGGCCACTCTACAGAGTCCTGCTTCGACCTCAAAAGGTTGAGCAAGGAGCGCGAGCAAGCAGAGGGCAGTGGTAGCCGTGGCCGACGCAAGGGCGGCTACTAGAAACCATCTGGAAATCAGGCCAACGCCGCAGAAAAGAACGGCAACCTCCCTGACGAGGAAGATGGCGGCTACCAAGCCCCGAGAGGCGCCATTGCCTGCATCCTCGGGGGAGCGCAGGCGCCAAAATCGAACAACCAGTTCAAGCAGTTCGCCCGCGAGCTCAACGCCGCCCTCCCAAGCACGGAAACCTTCAGGCCCCTCAAGTGGTCGCAGTACACCATCGCCTTCGACGCTCAGGACCACCCCAAGTCCACCAAGGCTGTTGGAACCCTCCCGCTGGTCTGCACCCCCACCATCGACAACGTGGCTGTCTCCAAGAGTCTCATCGATGGCGGAGCAGGCCTAAACATTATCTCCATAGATACGTTCGAAGCGCTTCAAGTGCCCTACGAGCGGCTCATGCCCTCGAGGCCCTTCACGGGGGTCACCAGCGGCTCGATCGAGCCTCTAGGCCAGGTCAGGCTTGCCATCACCTTCGGGAGCAAGGAAAATTACCGCACCGAGCACATCGATTTCGATGTAGCACACATCGGCCTGCCGTACAATGCCATCCTCGGCTACCCCGCGATCGCGAAGTTCATGGCCGTCACGCACCATGCCTACAATATGGTCAAGATCCCCGGCAACGCTGGCACGATCACCATCCGTGGGCATGTTCTGGACGCTACGCGCGCCGTTGAGACGGCCTACAAGACCGCCGCCATGGCTTTCCCCGCAGAAGAGGACCTAGAGCGTCTCGAGAGACCCAAGAAGAAGAAGCGGTTGTTCTCCTAGGAGGCAGCTTCTACCAAGAAAATCTCTCTGAGCTCTAGTAGCTCGGGGGCTGAAGGCTCGGGGGCTAGCGTCACCATTGGCGCCGCGCTGCCTCCCAAATAGGAAAGCGCGCTTGTCGCCTTCCTCCAGGCAAACTCTGACATGTTCGCATGGACACCGTCAGATATGTCTGGTGTACCGAGGGAGGTGATCGAGCACCACTTGGCCGTGTGCCCAAACGCGCGCCCCGTAAAGCAAAAAGCAAGAAAGCAAGCCCCCGAGAAGCAAGCATTCATCGTCAAGGTGGTCGAGAAGCTCAAAGCGGCAAAAAGTCGTTCGCGAAGTCACGCATCCCACTTGGCTCTCCAACGGTGTGGTAGTCCCAAAGCCCGCCGGAGGAGGCCGCCTCTGCATCGACTACACTGATGTAAACAAGGCCTGCCCCAAAGACCCTTATCCCATGCCTAGAATTGACTAGATTGTGGACTCCACGGCAGGCTGCGACCTCCTCTGTTTCCTTGATGCCTTCTCTGGTTATCACCAGATAAAGATGGCTAAGGAGGATGAGGAGAAGACGGATTTCCTCACCCCGTGCGGTGTGTATTGCTACGTCTGCATGCCCTTCAGCCTAAAAAATGCCGGAGCCACTTTCCAGAGGTTGATGAGGATAGCCCTTGGCGGGCAAATGGGGCGAAACGCCGAAGCATATGTCGATGACATCGTTGTGAAATCACGAGAAGCAAATACTCTCCTCGGAGACCTTGAAGAAACCTTCGCCAGCCTGCGCAAGGTGAACATCAAGCTCAACCCCGCCAAGTGCGTCTTTGGAGTACCTTCAGGAAAATTGCTTGGGTTCCTCGTGTCCCATCGAGGCATAGAGGCAGACCCAAACAAAATCAAGGCCATAGAAGACATGCAACCTCCGCGCAGGCTCAAGGACATGCAACGCCAGGCAGGCTGCATGGCCAGCTTGGGTCGATTCATCTCCAAGTTCGGCGAAAGAGCCCTGCCGTTCTTCAAGATCATGAAAAGAACATGCACTTTCAAGTGGACCCCTGAAGCTGAAAAAGCATTTGAGGACTTGAAGAAGTATCGGGCTAGCCCACCAGTAATTGTCGCCCCAAGGCACGACGAGCACCTGAAGCTGTACTTATCAGCCACTCCGCAAACAGCCAGTGTTGTCCTTGTATTGGAAAGAGAAGAGCCAGTACTCCACAAGAAGAGTGCAACCACTCCAAAGAAAAAGCCTCCGGATAAGGAGCTCGACGAAAGGGCAGCCCTCACAAACCCGCCGCCAGGCCCAAAGCCCCAAGAGAGGGCCGCCCCAAGTCTACCGCTGCAAGGAATTCATGCCGAGGAGCCTGAGGAACCTCACGAAAACAACCCCCTCGAGGCACAGGGCAAGCCCCTTGAGGCCAACCCCCTCGAGGCACAGAGCAATCCCCCTGAAGCAAACCCCCTCGAGGGCCAAGCTGAGCCACCTCAAGCAAAAGACGCCGAGGCTACAGGAACTACCATCGTCGAGCATCCAGTCTACTTCGTCAGCACAGTACTGCGTGATGCTCGCGAGCGGTGTACAATGCAGCAGAAGCTTCTCCTCGCACTCCTCATCGCCTCAAGAAACCTGCGACACTACTTCCAGGGGCACCAAATCACAGTGGTCACCTCTTTTCCCCTGGAGCAAATACTGCGCAACCCAAACGCAACAGATCGTGTCGCAGGGTGGAACATTGAGCTACAGCCATTCAATTTACGCTTCAATACCACAAGGGTAATCAAAGGAAGAGCGCTGGCTGACTTCATCGCCGAATGGACTGACCCAACCCCTGAAGAGCCTTTGGGAGAAGAGCAAAGGCCCTCTGGAGCCGCAATGCCCAGCCTCTGGACCATGAAGTTCGACGGAGCTTTCGCTTGTCGCCGCGGCGGGGCAGGCGTAGTCCTGATCTCCCACAAAGGCGACAAGTTGTATTACGCAGTCCAGCTGTGCTTCGGAATCGACAAGATATTCAACAATATCGCCGAGTATGAAGGCTTGCTTGCCGGCCTACGCGCCGCAGTCGCCCTAGGCGTCAAGCATCTACTCATCAAGGGCGACTCCCAGCTGCTCGTCAACTTCTCTAACAAAAGCTACAAGCCTAAGGACGACCACATGGCCGCATACCTTGAAGAGGTCCGTAGGCTTGAGAAGAACTTCAGGGGAATGGAGCTCATGCACATCCCAAGAAATGAAAACCAAGAGGCCGATGACATCGCCAAGCGCGCATCAAAGAGGCAAGCTCAGCCGCCAGGTGTCTTTGAAGAAAGGCTCGTCAAGGCATCCATAAAGCAGCCCCAAGAGGCCCTGCCCGCAAACACAGACGAAGCGCTCCCGCCACCACCTGCAAGCGGGGCTCCAGGCTGCGGGGCCCCTACAGGGGAGCGTCTGTTGCTCACAGCGGTGCACCAAGAAACATAATGGATCCACGAGATCAAAGATTACCTCCACAAAGGGATCCTTCCCGAGGAAGACGTTGAAGCGGAGCGAATCGCCCGCCAAGCAAAATCGTACCAAATCCTCGAAGGAATTCTCTATCGCAAGCGCCCAAACGGCGTCAAGCTCAAATGCGTCCCTCCTGAAGAAGGCAAACTGCTGATCAAGGACATCCACATCGGGGAATGCGGCCACCATTCATGCGCCCGCACCCTCGCAGGCAAAGTCTTCAGGAGCGGCTTCTACTGGCCTCAAACGCTTCAAGATGCAATGGACATCATTCAAACATGTGAAGCCTGCCAATTCCACGCCAAACAAATCCACCAACCAGCGCTGGGACTACAGACCATTCCGCTCTCGTGGCCGTTTGCGGTATGGGGGCTAGGCATCCTGGGACATTTCCCAACGGCGCAAGGTGGATATCGCTACCTCTTTGTCGCTATTGACAAGTTCACAAAATGGCCTGAAGTGGAGGCGATGCGCACAATCACAACAGGCGCGGCGGCGAAATTCATTAGAGGCCTGGTCTGCCGCTTCGGAGTGCCTAACCGCATCATCACCGACAATGGCTCCCAATTCACCAGTGGCATCTTCAGAGCCTAATGTGAAAGAATGGGCATCAAGCTCTGCTTCGCCTCAGTCGCCCATCCGCAAAGCAACGGACAGGCTGAGCGCGCAAACACAGAGGTCCTCAAAGGCCTAAAGACCAGGACCTTCGATATCCTCAAGGGCCACGGCAAGGGCTGGATCAACGAGCTACCCTCGGTGCTCTGGTCCATCCGTACCACACCACCCAAGCCCACTGGGGAAACACCGTTCGCCCTCGTCTATGGAGCTGAAGCAGTCCTCCCAACAGAGATAAAGCATGGATCCCCGCGGGTCCTTGCCTTTAACGAGGACCAGCAAGAGGACCTCCACAACGACGACCTGCTGCTCCTTGAAGGGCTACGACACCGCGCCGCCCTCCGGGCGGCCAAATACCAGCAGGACCTGAGACGCTACCACAGCCGCAACGTGCACTCGCGCACCCTGGAGGCAGGTGATATCGTCCTCAGGCGAATCCTCTCCAGGGAAGGCCTCCACAAGCTGTCCCCGATGTGGGAAGGTCCCTATAGGGTCACCCACATAACCAGGCCTGACGCGGCTCGCCTCGAGACGCAAGATGGCGTCCCCGTCAACAATCCATGGAACATCATGCACCTACAAAAGTTCTACCCGTGATCATTGTCACGTCAAGGCATGTAGCGAAAGAGGCAGCCCACGGCTCAACCTCCAAGCACTTTTTGTCCCTCAAGGTTAAGAGCTCAAGGCTTAAACCTCACAACTCTTTGTATCCACAAGGAACAAATTAAAAACGTGATCATAGTCACGCCCGTGATCATTGTCACGTTGAGACTTCAAGCCGAAGAGGCAGCCTACGGCTCAACCTCCAAGCATTTTCGTCTCTAGAGGTTAAAACGCTCACGGCTTAAACCTCCAAAACATGCTTTGTCTCTAAGGGAACAAACGCAGAACGTGATCATTGTCACGCCCGTGATCATTGTCACGTCGAGACTTCAAGCGGAAGAGGCAGCCTACGGCTCAACCTCCAAGCGTTTTCGTCTCTAGAGGTTAAAATGCTCACGGCTTAAACCTCCAAAACATGCTTTGTCTCCTAAGGGAACAAACACAAAACATGATCATTGTCATGCCCGTGATCATTGTCACGTCAAGACTTCAAGCGGAAGAGGCAGCCTACGGCTTAACCTCCAAGCATTTTTTGTCTCTAGAGGTTAAAATGCTCACGGCTTAAACCTCAAAAGCATGCTTTGTCTCCTAAGGGAACAAATGCAACCGTGGTCATTGCCACGCACGTGATCATTGTCACGTCGAGACTCCTAGCGGAAGAGGCAGCCTACGGCTCAACCTCCAAGCGTCCTTCTCTCTAGAGGTTAAAAGCTCACGGCTTAAAACTCCAAGCTCCAAAGGCTTCTCTCGAGGGCAAACCCTCAGAGCTCTCCATTTAACGAGCCACCTCAGGCCGTTGAGAGTCTCTGCCACTAATGGGTGGTCCTGATGCCTCGACATGGTCAAAACATTAACTTGGCAACCCCAAGCATAATGACTCAATTTCGTTCCCAGGTGAACTTAGCGCTTCGGTGCCGCTTTAAAATGTACCTTGTAACATCCCAACATTTCATAATGTTCAAAAATCACTAAAATTTAAAACTTTTGTTTTTGATTAAAATTAAAACATTATAGGCTTAAGAAAACCAACTATAAAAGATTTCAAACATTTTTAAAGGAGTTAATAATTCAAATACCTTAAGTAAACATTATTTTCAAAAGTGGTTATAAGGTAAACAATATATTATCCATTATAATTATTAAAACCTCAATATCTAATTTGACAAATGTGTTATAAACCTTCAAACCATTTTAATGTAATAAAATAGTTTCTTATAAGTATATGATTCAACAACTTAGTCATAACTAATCATAAGTTAAACTGAAAATTTCAAGTGTTCATTTAAACTATTTAAAACATCCTCTATCTACCAAATAACTTGCGTTCATTAACTAAGTTCAAAATGTAGATTTGAAAATTTTAAGCCTATAGTTTATATCTGTAAAACTTCATAGATTTTTAAACTAATGATTCATTAGAATAGTCATTTCAATAAAATAAATTACTTTATCAAATTGCAACACATAAAATGATCTCATGAATATGTTCAACATAAGAAATAAATGAAACCTAGAACATATTTCAAAGATATTTTATGGAGTATCCAAATGAATTAGCATTATATAAAATATAATGGTGCACAAAATAATCTGATTTAAAAATGATTACATTACATTTTCTATTTTCATTACAAAAGTTGTAATATGATATTTAATAATCTATTAAAGCTAGAAATTATGTATTATTGGAATATGAGTTTAAATAACTTAAATTCAAACATTTTAAATATGGGTATTTAATAGAATTTATTTTTGCCAATTTTTTTTATTAAACCCTAGTTTTAAATTTAACATAAAGTGTCAAATTTGTATCTAAGCAATATTTCAAAATATAATTTTTCAAAAATGATTCAAAACATTCCCACAACTGGCTTAACACAAAGATAAGAATTTTACAAATTTTTAGGAATTGATTTGACTTCATTTGGAGTTATAAATCAAAAGTTATTAAGAAAATAGAAAATCGGAAAAAGGAAAAAGAGAAAAACCTGACAGCGGGACCTACCTGTCAGCCCGTGTCGTCTTCCTCCTCTGTCCAAAAATCGCGCCCGATTCCTTCTCCGATTCCCTTCCAAAATCCGAGCTCAATTTACGCGATTGTGTTCCCCCTCTGCCTCTATTTAATCCCCCTTCGACACCGCCTCCTTTCCCCTCCAAAACCCTAGCCCGAGGGCCCCCAGGCTGCTCGGATTTGAAGCTGCGCCACCGCCATTGCCGCCGGGGAACTCCTCAGGTTCCGGTGAACTCAGTCGACCCCGCGGCCTCGTTTCTCTTTCCTTCTTCCTCCTTTGGTCTTGCGACTCTTCCTGACTTGGCGTGATATGTTTTTCCGCAGCAAGTCGACGTGTCCGTGCGCACCCGAAGCAAACCGCCGCCGTGCGCAACTCCGGCGACCGATTGCAAGAGAAGGGGAGCACGCCGAGCACCGCCACCTCGCCACCACCTCCGCCGCGACCCCCTCTTCGATCTGGTATGACCCATTGATCTCAGGACACCGTAGAATACGTAAAGCATCGAGTTGCCGCCGTCGGCATCGTCTCCGGAGAGGTCTCCGGCGGGTAGCGCCGCTCGATCTGTGTCAACGCACCAGATCCGTCCGATCCTCCATCTTCGGTCTAGATTAGAAACTTTAATCGAAGAGGTATCTTCAGATCTGAACCCTCAGATCTAAATCCAACGGATACGGTTAATTCACTTATCCACGTCAGATCGCAGTCAGCGCACAGTCAGCAGTCCAGTCAGCGCACACGTAAAAACTGATTTCTTTTAATTAGATTAAATGGCAGTTTTGCAGAAAAGCCCCTGTCTATTCAAACTATCATATCTTTTTCTCTGTTTATCCAAATTCAAATATTTTTATATATTTGGAAAGCTCTTGACATGTAGAATATTTTAGATCGGTTAGATTTAAAATTTGACTTAGTTTAAAATGTTTAAATTTCAAATGCATGATTTGAGTATATTTGTAATAACTTTAAATCTATAATCCCAAAAATTGCAAATAAAATTGTTTTAGAAACTTTAGAATAGTTGTAGTATGATGCCTCTGCTATAAAATATTTTTGAGTAATATTTGAATAAATTCATAGTTATATATTTAATTTGAATAGTTGAGTATTTTAACTTCACTATTAATAGAAATATTAATTTTGATTAAATTCAATTTCAATAAATCTAATCAAAAGCCCCCTGTCCATTTACACTATTTATAAAATTTTGTTATAAAATTTAATCATGGAAAACTTTAATCTTATAATTATACTTTTAGTATAGTTTTCCAAAAATAGAAATTAATTAAATTGCATTTATAAATTCATGCATATTTATAAATATCACACCAATTAGTATTATGTTTCTTGTGATTTAAAATTTCATTTCATGCATAGCATAATTTATTATGTAGTATATTTCATAAGAGAACTCGCCCCCCCCCCCCCCCCCCCCATTTTCTTTAAGTTAGGATTATTTTCAAAACTCAGTATTTTGGTAAAAGTGCTATGCACTTAAAACACTTAGGATTTTCATCATGGAGCTAGAAGGACAATGAAGGACTTAGCCAAAACAAGACTTCAAGGGTATCTTCTAGGAGTAGAGGCACTTAGAAGAAAATCAAGAAGAAAATCATGATGACCAACCAGCAATATTTTCTAAGTCCTGCTTTCTCTCTCTTTCATTTCTTCTTTCTCTCTTAGACCTTTTGAAGACTCAGTTAAATTCAAGACCATCCTAAGTGATGCAAAAATCATCAAGTCTGAAGATTAATCAAGACATTATCAAGGAGAATAATACAAGTCTGGAGATGAAGTCTGAAGGATCAACAACACTTACTTCTCTATCCTTTCCCTCTTTCCAAATCTTGTTTTCACTATAGACTTAGTAGTTTTCTCTAAATATTTATACACATCAAGACTAAGCCATTTGAGAACTTATTCAAGATGAATTACAGCAAAGTTATTTTATCCAACTCATGACCATAACCGTTAGTCATTTTTTACCAACCTAATTGCCTTGCATTAACTTAAAAAGATTTTCATGGCATGACATGCACCTCTAGTCCTTAGAAATATGTGGCACATCATGCATGACATATTTTCCTTAGAAGTTTGTTTGTTCACTTTGTATGTGCATGTATGTGATGTTGTATTGTTTGTTGATTGTTGTTTTGTTGTTTCTTATATTGATACATTAAAACGGAGAGAAAACGTTCGTTGTTGCAAAGAGTTTGTGAGCAAATACATCAACCAAAGGCAAGTGGCACACTTCATAAACTTCCTATTATTTTCTATATGCATTATTTAGGGTATTTTTAAATGCATGAGTAGGATAGTATTGATATGCTAAACCTGTGTAGAATTCCCTTACTCCTATGTCTAGGTTCCTATATAATACTTAGTAGATGTATTGATGCTATGCAATTGATGAAAAGTTTTAAAAAATGTTAAGTGACTACTCAGGGCTGTGCTCATGGTTGACGTCGCCTAGGATGAATGTCTATTCTACTTAGGGCCGTGAGAATGGCGATTTTTACCTAAGAGTGCACATCCACTAAGTTAATGAAACTCCTGGGTGGATTGGTTGTTAATGGTGGCGAAGTTGAGTGGCTACTCCGGTCCATGTCTATGGTTCCTGGAGTATGTGCACTTGTGGATGGCAACCCAGGGAACAGAGGAATCTGAAGAACTCCGAGTGACGATTGTTTCCAGTGCAGCCATTGCCATATGGGCTCTGGCTTGATCAATTATGTTGCGTGGACTCTCTCCGCCCTGACAAGCAGATGTAGGGGGTGTTAGGTGCAACGGGTCAAGGCAGGTGGGAGGGAAAATGCTTCTGAAAGATCTCGTCTCATTCTTCTCCTTTCCTTATCACAAATGGTGTGTAAAGGATAATCTGGGTTGAATGGGTACAATGGTGAACGTGCACAACCTCTGCAGAGTGTAAAACTAAGTACTTAGCCGTGTCCCCGGTACGGACAATTTGAGCAGCTGATCACAGACGTCAACGGAGGATTCCATCATTCCAACTTCAGAAATAAAACTTGATGGGTGAACAAGGGAAGATGAGATTTATGGTTTTCATGCCATACTTGTCTTAATTTTAAGAAAGTGTTTTCCAAAGAGATAGGAAAAGTTGGGTTTATGCAAAATAGACTTGAACTCCACCAGCCAAATATCCATATAGGCTATAGAGTTATTCCATTAAGTGTCCACCATAGTGTCACTTGCCAGACTCCATTTTTAATGGAATCTGACCCACGTTGTTGCAATATTTTCTTATTGCAGATTGTTCAGATAACGAGTGAGGTTTGGTTTATAGGTTTCGAGTCTACAACCAACATGTTTTCGCCTGTGGCAGCATGAAAGTGATAGAGACTCACTGCTATTGTATTTCCGCTGTGTACTATTTCAAAGCTAGCTTTATGCTATGCAACTTGTAATGAATATTTTGTAAGTCTGGATCATCGATGTAAGAAAATTGATACTTTGTTGTGATATTACATCGTAAACTATGTGTGCAAACGAATCGATCCAGTGATTTGCACTATACATAGGTATCTGCCTTATTTAAAGTGCAGGTACGCTAAAGTATCAGAGCACTGTGTTGCCTGTAGGTTCGAAAACCCTAGGATTGGACAGAGACAAAAAGTTGAATAGTTTAAATATACTAGGTTTCAAACTTGAGAAATTTTAAAATTACCATTCTATCACTACATTAAATTTCTTGTCTCGCCTTAAATTCTAATACTCTTACCTGCTCAAAATTCCAGATGGGAGAGTACACTGAGACAGCGTATGCTGGTGTTTTGTCGGATTTCATCTTTGGGAGGCAGCTGTCCAGGTTGACAAGTCAATTGAAGCTACCACCGCCCTATTTCCGAGGAAGGAAGGAAGAGACCGACATACCTGATGTGACGCCTTGGGAAATCCGCACAATCATGACCCCGGATCCCACGATGCTAGACTTCGAGCCCGTGGATTATGTCACCTACTACCCCGAGTGGATTGAAGGAGAGAACATAGCTATGGTGGACTTGATGGCCCGTTTGTGTTATAAGTATCGCAACAAGCTGGCACCAGAATCGCCCTTCCGTACCTTTGGGAAGAGGGATGCGCATGGCCACTCAATGGATCACACGGGAAATCGCTTGGACCTGCCCATCACTAACAAGATGTTTGAAGACTTGGATTTTCTCATGAACTGCCTGACCAGAAAGGTTCAGCAAGCTTATAACATCGCAGATCATGCTCGATCCGTCATACACGCAAAAACCCAAGAACTCCAGACTTCTGAAACCCTTATTGGCCATATGGAGGAACTCATCCATGAACTACATTTGCAGAATCTTGACAAGGATGAGCAGATTGCCACTCTTGAGGCGCAACTGAATGCACCTCCACCACCGCCAATAGCTGAAGAAGGTGACAAGGGCACTGGAAATGTGGTAGTAACCGCAGCGGTAAAGGAGGAAGAAGACCCCGAAGAGGTGCTTTCTGAAGAATCAATTGAGGGAGAAGTCACGCCTGTGGCGAATAACCACGCAATGAAGCGCAAGCGTTAGATCAAGGAGGAATAAGTGGAGCAATAAAAACCACGTTAGAGGGACCACCATTTATCTCATTTAGCTTATCGTACTGATTTGATGTATTGACCTAGCAAATTGTGGTATGGAAGTACTATCGTTTTTGTAATTCCACGACATTGGCATGTTTTCGTTCGATAAATGATTAGTTCGATTTCTCAAAATAAGTGTTTTTTTTTGTATGTGTTTGCATGTGTTTGAATCATGTTGATTGATATTGTTAGGAATTGGTTGTCTTGTTCTGAAATTATTGAATTAGGATTTCTCCATAGTACATATAATTCAACTAATTTATTTTCTAAAACCAACAAATGTCTCACTCCAATATCGACAACAGTAAATTGTACCCAACTACGCGAATGCTGTTAAGGAACCAGAGTCAGAAGGTGATCAATGACCACTCGCCTAAGATTGATCAAAACCATAGTGTTGTTGAAGAGAACCCTATGACCAAATTAAAGGCATGCAAAACTTGTGGAGAGATAGGACATACGTCCAAATATTGTTCTGATGAGTGGCCCCATGGTCACACCAGACGTCCAATTAATGGACGCCGCACCAAACGGGTTATTTGCTTCCTGTGTGAAGGAACAAACCATGTCTCAATCCAATGTCAATTTTATCCCTTGGTGCAACAAGCTAACCAGCAACCAAGGAAGGAATGCGACAGTCTCTCATGAAGATCCTGGAGGAACAAAGACAAAAGAGTGAATCCAAGAAGGATCTTAGCCACATAACATGCTACAGGTGCAAGGATAAGGGACACTATGCCAGTGGCTGCCCAGAGTGGAAGGGGATTAAATCTCTCCAAGGACCGAATGGAAAACGTGAGTGCTAAAACTTCCCGTATCCACCACATGTCATTGTATTTTGAATACTTGTACGCTCTACAACAGAGAAATAAAAAGGATTAAACAAGGTTTCTAGACTGACCACAAAATTTCTTTTAAGGGTGGTAGCCACCTAGTTTAATTAAACCCCGATGCTTAAAACCAGAGACCCCAAACTATCTGTCTTTCGAGCCTTCCCGATCAGAAAAATCTTTCCCTGCCAGCTTTCAAGTTCCATGTCAGAAAATTTCATTTCTTGAAACCCCTCAAGTTATCAAAAACATTCCAAACAGTTGCCTTGTCTGTTTAGCTTCTCCGAATCTTGAGGACGAGATTCCTCATAAGGGTGGTAGTCTGTAACGTCCCAACATTTCATAATGTTCAAAAATCACTGAAATTTAAAACTTTTGTTTTTGATTAAAATTAAAACATTATATGCTTAAGAAAACCAACTATAAAATATTTCAAACATTTTTAAAGGAGTTAATAATTCAAATACCTTAAGTAAACATTATTTAAAAAGTGGTTATAAGGTAAACAATATATTATCCATTATAATTATTAAAATCTCAATATCTAATTTGACAAATGTGTTACAAACATTCAGACCATTTTAATGTAATAAAATAGTTTCTTATAAGTATATGATTCAACAGCTTAGTCATAACTAATCATAAGTTAAACTGAAAATTTCAAGTGTTCATTTAAACTATTTAAAACATGCTCTATCTGCCAAATAATTTCGTTCATTAACTAAGTTCAAAATGTAGATTTGAAAATTTTAAGCCTATAGTTTATATCTGTAAAACTTCATAGATTTTTTAACTAATGATTCATTCAAATAGTAATTTCAATAAAATAAATTACTTTATCAAATTGCAACACATAAAATGATCTCATGAATATGTTCAACATAAGAAATAAATGAAATCTAGAACATATTTCAAAGATATTTTATGGAGTATCCAAATGAATTAGCATTATATAAAATATAATGGTGCACAAAATAATCTGGATTAAAAATGATTTCATTACATTTTCTCTTTTCATTACAAAAGTTGTAATATGATATTTAATAATCTATTAAAGCTAGAAATTATGTATTATTGGAATATGAGTTTAAATAACTTAAATTCAAACATTTTAAATATGGGTATTTCATAGAATTTATTTTAGCCAAAAATAAAATTTATTAAACCCAAGTTTTAAATTTAACATAAAGTGTCAAATTTGTATCTAAGCAATATTTCAAAATGTATTTTTTCAAAAATGATTCAAAACATTCCCACAACTAGCTTAACACAAAGATAAGAATTTTACAAATTTTTAGGAATTGATTTGACTTCATTTGGAGTTATAAATCAAAAGTTATTAAGAAAATAGAAAATCAGAAAAAGGAAAAGGAGAAAAACCTGACAGCGGGACCCACCTGTCAGCCCGTGTCGCCTTCCTCCTCTGTCGGGGGGCTGCCCCCCGGGTAGGGCAGATCCCGGTACAATTCTGCAGTATGACAAAAGTGTTAGACCTTTTGATAGTACAACGGTTTCCCTTTGGTGCACTGAAGAGGCAACTTGACCTTTCGTAGCTAGTTAAAGCCCAAGGTGTCTCTTGGGGGATGCAAGAGTCATTCCTGGAATCTATAAATAGCCTCCCTCAGGCCCTCAGAGCGGCAAAAACTCAAGCGGATGGTTCCTCTAAGAACTAGCTTCTCAAAGATGTCTTTGGTAGCAACCCAAGACATCTTCGGGAGGCTAGGCCTAGAGTTGCTCATCCTAAGTGTTACTCGGATATAGCCGGAAGGGATCTCGGAGGCTCCGGGTAAACTCCCCGGTGGAGAAGATTCCGGGTGAACCGGATAGACTCCCCGGGTAAGTGAGAAGGTTCTAACCTCCTTCCCCGGATACAGGCTAACCGACATGTAAATCTCGGTCCGGGGAAGTTATTCAGTGTATGCAGGGAAGACTTACAGGACGGAGCGAGGAGGTAGCCGGCATGGGGGATGCCGGTGGGACGTCAACGGTCCGGAGCAGGCTTTCCCGCCTGACACGGGGGGAAGTCCCATTCCCCCTGACACGGAAGCATGGTCACCTCCCGCCTGACACGGAAGCGTGTCAGCCGGTACGATAACGGTACGACAATATAGGACATGCCTAGCCTGGCAATCCGAAAAAGGCTACTCGGGATGGGCATAGACATGTCTTGTCTCTGACAGAGGGACAATGATGTTCCAGGACGGCGCCTGCTGTCCTTGCCGGAATGATGACGACAGGGCTATGCCGGATAGCTCGGCGGCTAGGTCGCACTAGCCAGTGTCGGCATAACCGTAGGCCTGTCTGGTGGGGCCATCCCGGATTAGGGTTTCCGGTCCTCCCGGCCGGAACTCTATAAAAGGCGCCATAACTGCTCCTGTGGGGGAGAGACCAACCTGAAGGCCAAAAAACCTTAGTGTCATTTACTCCTAGAGCATTTACTCCTCCCTCTCTCTATAGTTCATCTTGTTCATCGTGTTCATCACCGAAGGAGCTCCAAGAGCGGGTTGTAGATCTTATTCCACACTTATATTGAGAGGAAAGGCAGGAGTAGGGGTGTTACCTCCCCACGAGGGCCCCGAACCTGGGTACATCGTGTGTATGTGTTCTCTGCCTTCGTGCAGTTGTTTGTATTTGCTAGATCTTCTCTCCTTCCCTTCGATTGTGTTTGGTGTTCTTCGGACATCCCGGCTGTTCCGTCATCCTCCTTCGTGCGAACTCTTTAGTTCGCTAGCCCTCCCCGGATCCACCAGCGTCCATCGGCCCCACACTTTAGCCATCCTATGGCATCTGCCGTGACACCACCACGACAGTTGGCGCCCACCGTGGGGCAGACAGAGGCGTTGGCTGGTGTACACATCTGGACGGGTTCCTCTGTTCGCTCCGGCCTCAGGGTTCTCTCTGGCCTGGCTGTCAGGCTGGGTGAGATGGACTTCGTCAGCGACAATGCCGGTGCTTCCGGAACAAGACCTTCCCGGTTAACGGATGTCTCATCGACTTCGGCGCCTTCACCACCTACGTCGCCACCGAGGTCGTCTGCAGCTGCCCGGACGTTGTTCTGGAGGCTGAAGATCCTCCCATGCTCCACGCCGCCCGGGGTCCGCGTGGCGATCGCCCCACGGGCTGCGTCGCGGTCATGATGGTCGGGGTGACCGAGGAGGTGTTCCAGGATGCCCCCGATGGCGATGCCGGTACTCACCGGGTTCGGTTAGCAAAACCTCCGCAGGAGAGAGGCGCCGCCCGAGACGATGATCCTCAGCCATCCCACCATCGTCGCCGTCCGGATCCCCTCTCGGGTCTGGTGGCCAAGCTGGCTGTCCCCATGACAGTAGATGTGGATACCCAAGTCACCTCGGCTGATTTGGACGAGTAGCGCAAGTTGCTGCTCGTGGAGGCACAAGAGATCGCCGAGATCCGGCGTGAGCTTAGTGCCAGTCTCCGGGAGTACAATGCAGCTCACGGGTTCCCCAAGATAGGCTCTCGGGACAAGCGCATTGCTGACCTGCGCAAAAAGGGCAGAATGGTGAATGATGAGTTGGCGGGTAGCACGGCGCCTAGCCATAGCGGGACGGATAGTATGATCTTGGCAGAGAAGCCGGTGTACAGCTCACCGGCCAAAACTCTTAGGGCTGCCGAGGCAGCTATGGCCGAGTTGGCAGGACTATCCGGAGAAGCTCTGCGTAAGCAACAAGAGCGGGTCAATGAGATAGTCATAGAGGCTAACCGGTAGAACAAGGCCTTCAAAAATAAGAACCCGGGAGTTGGATCCCAGGTGTATTCGGCTAGGGCCGAGAGCGACAAATCGGGCGGAGAGGCTTCCTCTCCGCATCTGAGTAAAAGCAAGAGCAAGAGCCGAAGCCAGAGCAGGGGATCCGGGGAAAACAAACAATTGCAAGCATATGAACCGGCCTTTGTGGGAGTTCAGCAAGCCGGACGAAACAATCCCGGCCCAGCACAGGGTAGCCATAGTGGTGGTAACCAGGGTGTAGGAAACAATGCTGCGGCAAGCCGCGGCAATCCACCCCGGTATCCACCACAAAGTCAAGGAAACAGGCAGAGAGAGACCGCTTCCGTCCCACAGCAAGCCATAGTTCCTGTGGTTAACCGACATGATGATGGCAACTCGAGGTTGCAGCAACTTGGATACCAGCCTAATGAGAATCCCCTGGTATCCCGGATAGGAACTCGACAGTTAGATCCCGCTGATGCCCGGATTAGGCTCGACCAGATTCACCAATCCGAGTTGGTTGAGGCCCTCCGGGACCTGCATGCTTTGGACCTCGAATCATGAGAGAACCGGCTGTGCGAAACTTCCAGCTCAACCGGGGTGCCAAGACCTATGATGGCAGCTCCAAGCCGGAGGACTGGCTAACCGACTATGTAACTGCAGTAAGCATAGCCGGTGGAAACAGACGCTGGGCAATACGGTACATACCACAGATGTTGGAAGGACCCGCCCGGATTTGGCTGAACAACTTGAGGACTGGCAGCATAGACTGTTGATTGGATTTCAAGGAGGCCTTCATCAGCAACTTTACCAGCACGTACAAGAGGCCCAACCGACTGCAGCAGCTCGCCATCTACCGGCAAAGGAGCAACGAAACCGACCGGGAGTACCTTACCCGGTGGAGTAACATTCGCAATTCTTGCGAAGGAGTTGTTGAGGCACAGGCCATCTCGTGGTTTGCGCAAGGATGCCGGCATGGCTCTATGCTTCGGCAAAATCTGCAGAGAAAGATGCCGACAACCCTGGCAGAGACCATGCGCATCACCGACACCTACACGCTTGGAGATCCCATGCAACCCCTAGTGGATGTCGGAGACTCCAACAGGAGGAATGCGGGAACTCAGCGTTCGGGGCCGAGCAGAAGCCATGATCGCCACGATTTCGGCCCAAAGAGGAGCCAGCCCGAGTTCCACTATGCCTCGCAGCAAGTTGCAGCTGTTGGCCGAGATCAGGGAGATGCCGGCAGCAATCAGCGGCAGAAAACAACTAGCCCGACTTGGGGTCAGAGCCAAGAGGTGCAGAAGACTTGGGTGGACCAGAAGAAGCCCCTGACGTATGAAGAGATGCTAAACAAGCCATGCTGTTACCATACGTTGGAGGCCAACAAGGCTGCAAACCACTCTACCCGGCAGTGCAGCTGGTATCAGCGCACATTGCAAGAAGGCAGCGCGGGGGCTACTCGGCCAAACGCTCCGGCGTCACGGCCGAACATCCCGAGACCCCCTCCACCGCTGTCTGGTGCCAATGCAATCCGGATTAATCCACCCAACCAGGGACCCCCTCCCAGACCGGTGAAAATGGTGCACACCCGGAATGATAATGGCGCTGGCCCGAGTAACCAACCCGGACACCAACAAGGCAACTACCGGGAGGCACATCAGAGCTATGTGGTCTTCGTGACCAAACCCACTGACCGGAAGAGTGTGCGACAGCGTGCTCTGGAGGTAAATGTTGTGATCCCGGCGGTGCCCAAGTTCATACATTGGTCCGAGATGGAGATCACTTGGAGTCGGAAGGATCACCATCAGGTTATGCCTAAGCCTGGTGGCTACGCTCTGGTGGTGGACCCGACATTTGTCGGACCAAGCCTCAACGTACGCTTCAGCCGGGTACCGATTGACAATGCCAGTGCCATTAACATTATGTACAAGGATACCATGCTGAAGTTAGGGGTGTCCATGAACACGCTGCTCCCAACCGAGACCACATTTCACAGCATTGTACCCGGGGTCTCCTGCTCCCCTATGGGCAAGATCTGGGTGGAGGTGTTATTTGGAACCCGGGAGAATTGCCGAACAGTGAGCCTGGAATTCGAGGTGGTGGATCTCGAGAGTCCATACCATGCGCTTATTGGCAGACCCGCACTGGCCAAGTTCATGATATCCACTCACATGGGGTACCTGAAGATGAAAATGCCGGGTCCAAATGGGGTGATCACCATAGCAGGAGACCACAAGCGCTCATTGGATTGTGCAACTGCCGGCTCAAACTTAGCCGAGTCCCTCGTCATTGCGGAGGAGAAAAAGAGGATTCAGCAGGTAGTGGCACTGGCCCAGACCTCGCAACTCGGAATGCCCAGGATGGTGAACCCGGAGCAGAACGCCTCCTTTCAGCCACCAAAGGAGACCAAGAAGGTGGGGGTTGACCCCAAGTACCCGGAACGCCAAGTCATCATCGGCAGCAGCTTGGACAGCAAATAGGAAGGCGAGCTCGTCGACTTCCTCCGTGAGAATCGGGATGCTTTTGCATGGTCAAGTGATGATCTGCAAGGCGTTCCGAGGGAGTTGGCTGAGCACTCACTATTTGTCAGGCCGGATGCAAAGCCAGTGAAGCAACCGACTAGGCGCCTCTCGGACGAAAGAAGAGCGGCAATCAGGGAGCATCTGGCAGTACTGCTGGCTGCCGGATTTGTGATGGAAGTACTGCACCCGGATGGGATTTCGAACCCGGTCCTGGTAGAGAAGAAGAAAGATGATCCCCTCCTGCTCAAGGTGTGGCGCATGTGCATCGACTTCACCAACCTCAACAAGGCTTGCCCGAAAGACCCTTTTCCACTTCCCCGGATAGATCAAGTGATCGATTCCACTGCCGGGAGTGAATTTTTGACTTTTCTAGATGCCTATTCCGGTTTTCACCAAATACCTTTGAATCCGGATGATCAATTGAAAACTGCTTTTATTACCCCGTATGGGGCTTATTGCTATCGTGTCATGACTTTTGGTCTGAGGAATGCTGGTGCTACATACCAGAGGTGCATGCAAAAATGTTTACATGACCAGATAGGCCGGAATACCGAAGTCTATGTCGATGACATAGTCAAAAAAACAAAAGAAAGATCCTCTCTGATCGATGATCTGAGGGAAACATTTAAAAACTTAAGGAGATTCCGGATGAAGTTGAATCCGGATAAATGTACATTCGGCGTTCCGGCAGGAAAACTACTCGGTTTCCTCATTTCAAGCCGGGGAATTGAAGTCAACCCGGGTAAGATACGGGCAATCGAGGGCATGAAGCTGCCGGCACGTCTCAAAGACATACAGAAGTTTACTGGTTGCTTGGCATCCCTGAGTCGGTTTGTGAGCCGACTAGGGGAGAAGGCCTTACCCTTGTATCAGTTGATGAAGAAGAGTAAAAACTTCGTATGGACTCCGCAAGCTGATGCGGCGTTCAATGACTTGAAAAGAATGCTCTCATCGGCACCAGTGTTGGCATCCCCATTGCCCAAGGAGCCCATGTTGTTGTATATTGCTGATACTAACCGAGTAGTAAGTGTAGCCATTGTCGTGGAAAGAGAAGAAGGGGACAAGCTGATACAGAGGCCGATGTATTACTTGAGCGAGGTGATCTCGGAATCCAAGCAAAACTACCCGCATTATCAGAAGATGGCATATGGGGTGTACCTGGCAGTGACCAAGCTCAAGCACTATTTTCAAGAGCACCCCGTCACAATAGTGTGCGAGGCTCCCCAAGCCGAGATCATCGGCTGCAAAGATGCTAGCGGCCGGGTTGCCAAATGGGCCATCCAGTTGTCTCCGTACGCTCCGACATACGAGAGACGGGACGCCATTAAGTCGCAGGCGCTGCCGGACTTCTTGGTGGACTGGGCCGATGCAGTACGAGCCTCCAGCTCCCGACTACAACTTCTGGAGGATGCATTTCGATGGTTCCAAGGCCAAGATCGGATTGGGTGTCGGAGTGGTCCTCACCTCACCGAAGCAAGATGTGCTGAAGTATGTCCTGCAAATTCACTTCCGGGCATCCAACAATGTCGCCGAGTATGAGGCCTTAGTTCATGGACCGAACGTCACCAAGGAAATCGGCATCTGCCGGATAGAGTGTTTCGGCGATTCCGACCTTGTGGTACAGCAGGTGTCGGGGAACTGGGATGCAGTTGACGCCAACATGGCCTTGTATCGGTTTCATGTGTAGAAAATATCCGGATTTTTTGAAGGCTGCGAGTTCAAGCACATACCTAGAGGGGAAAACGAAGCAGCATATGTGTTGTCCAAGCTAGGGTCATCTCGGGAGGCCATCCCACCCGGGATCGCTCTCGAGCATCTGAGGAAGCCGTCTATCCAGCCTTCGCCCGAGTCGGATTCTATCTTGATCCCCAAGGAGTATGGTTCGGAAGCTGTACCTATGGAGGTGGAAGTCGGGAACATTGTGTTGAACCCGGAGACTGCATCACAGGACTCGGAGAGACTAAATAGCATGATGATGGAGTAATGTCGGCAGAGCCAATGGACATAGATGCCCCCGTGTTCCCGGTTCGACCTGTCCCGGGCTGGGCACATCCCATCATGGCGTACATATTGGATGGAACCCTCCCGGAGAACGAGGTAGAAGGCCGGCAAATATTGAGGAGTCCAAAGCATACACCGTCATCAATCAAGAGCTGTACAAGAGAAGTTTCACCGAGGTGCTCCAAAGGTGTGTGGAACCCGAGAAGGCCAAGAGATGCTATTGGAAATACACCAAGGGGAGTGTGGACATCATGCATCATCTCGGGCACTCGTGGCAAAAGTGTTCCGACATGGGTTCTACTGGCTTACTGCCTTGCAGCAGGCAGAGGACATTGTCCATAAGTGTGGAGGGTGCCAGAGGTTTGCCCACCGGATATATATGTCGGCATCAGCACTGAAAACAATACCTATCACTTGGCCATTCGCAGTATGGTGCTTGGACATGGTCGGGCAATTCAAGCCAGCAAGGGGCAATATGACGCAAATGCTGGTCATGGTGGACAAGTTTACAAAGTAGATAGAGGTCAAACCAATTCGAAAGTGTCACGGACACACCTCGGTTCAATTCTTGAAAGACATCATCTTGAGATACGGATACCCGCACAACATCATCACGGATAATGGCAACAATTTTTCTGTGGGGGAGTTCGCTCGATTTTGTGCTGAAAAGAGAATCCGGTTGGATGTGGCATCAGTAGCTCACCCGGAAGCCAACGGGCAAGTCGAGAGAGCAAATGCTTTGGTCTTGGCCGGCATCAAAGCCCGCTTGATCGAGCCACTGTTGAGAACTCCAGGATGTTGGATAGAGGAGATACCGGCAGTGTTGTGGGGTCTCCGGACCACACCAAACAGATCTACCGGATACACGACATTCTTCATGGTGTACGGTGCCGAAGCCGTGCTTCCAACCGACATCCAGTATGACTCACCAAGGGTTACAATGTTCACCGAGACCGAGGCAAAGGAAGCCCGGGAAGATGATGTTGATTTGCTCGAGGAAGCAAGGGAATTGGCACTATCTCGGTCAGCAATTTATCAGCAAAATCTCCGTCGCTATCATAGCCGGAAGGTGCATCCCAGAGTATTCCGAGAAGGGGATCTCGTGCTAAGTCTTATCCAGCGCACAGCCGGGATGCATAAGCTCTCACCTCCATGGGAGGGTCCTTTTGTTGTAAGCAAGGCAATGCACAATGATTCTTATTACCTTGTAGATGCACAGGAAGCTAGAAAAGGTGTAATGGACAAAGCCGGTGAGGAAACCAAGCGGCCATGGAATGTAGCTTTGCTTCGACCCTTTTACACTTAAAGGGTGCAATGTATGTATCTCGGTTTCCCTATCAATGAAATTTCGGCACCCCGAGGCGTTACTCGGGGACTGCCTGCCCAAAATTCTCCTTTATCTTAACTTACATGTCGGTACCCTCGGGAGGAACCCAGGGACTGCCTCGCTTTATGCCTCTGTTTTTTCTTTTGTCATTTTATGCATGCCGGCAACCCAGGGAGGAACCCGGGGACTGCCGGTTATCTATTTTTGGTTTAGTGTATGCCGGGCAAGTTCCGAGATTGATTTTCTAGTCGGAGTAATGTATGTCATGTAAAATAATCTTGTGACTCGACTGACGAACACCGAAATGGTAGTCAAGAGCAGAGAGCGTCAAATGTGGGAAACACGAAAATGAACTCGGGGACTCGGGATAGGAACTTCTCCGGCATATGCGTCTTGTTCGTCCAGTTGTTATTTTGTTATGTCGGAAATTTAGCAAATTGGAACTCGGATTTTCGTAAGTAGTGTATACTCTAAAGGTAATTTTGTGACTCGACTGTCGAACACCGAAATGGTAGACAAGAGCAGAAATTACCTAACTGCGGTAAACATGAAAACGAACTCGGGGGCTCGTTGCAAAATAAACCGACATAAATTGTTCGCATAAGAAGGGACATGGTACGAATTAAAATGTATATATTACAGTTGCACCCGGCATCCCGGGGATCTAACGTTTCAACACTTAGTGTTTTTAAGCAGTGGGGGAAGCCGGTTTCTCAGGCGCGTCGGCAGAGGGGGCAGTCACAATGGTCTCCTCCACGCTAGCAGTGGTATCCGGAGCCTCCGGGTGCGCCTCGACGGGAGAAGTCTCGGGCGGCGAAGAAGTAGCAGCTTCTCGGGAGGCCACGGTCGCGGTAGCAGCGCCGGTAGCAGCATCATCATCCTCCGGGATCTCAGTCTCCGCATCACCGGTTTCACCTGTCTCACCGTCATCTTCGTAATCTGACTCGGAGTCAGAAGTAATGAGGCTCGTGGTGAAGACGCAGATGTCGGACCAGGATGCGACGCGATGGGCAACCTCTTAGCGTTGCCGGATCTTGGCCGGGTCGGTGCACCACGGCGAGATAGTGCGCAGGCGCTGGATCACGTCCAAGTCGAGCCCCTCGTACCAGCTGAGCACGTGGGTCAGGACTTGGTCAGCACCAGCCCGCGCACCGGAGCGCTTCCAAGCGTGAAGTCGCTTGCCGGCATCCCGGAGCGCGGTCGCCAGTTCGCTAACCGAGAGGGTGGCGGTGACGCCAGGCCACAAAGCGCCATGGACATGGACAGCCGCGCTGATTAGCTCGGTCCCGATCGACCGGAGAGGTACTATCCGGGCCTTCAGGGCGGTGAGGTGGTCCTCAATATCCCAAGAGTCCGAGAAAGGACCCTTCCCGGATCACTTCTCACGGGCGGCAGCAACTGCAAGGCTAGCGGCTTCTCGGGAGTGCTCAAAATGTCCTTTAAAGAGAAGAGCTGTCAAGCGGCCAGCACATGAGAGTGATAACAACAAAGGAAGAGAGCAAGAGAAAAGGATCTCGGTGAGCTTACTATTCAGGTCTCGGTTTAAACCGGTGAGCTCACTAAGCCAGTCATCCATCTTTGACCGGAGGAGGGCCAACTCGGTCTCGGCGAGGTGCGCGCGCGCCTCGGAATTGTCCAAAGTTTCCTTCTGCTTCTTGGTCGCGTCCAAAAAACGCGCCTTCATGTCAGTAGCGGCGGACTTGGACTTCTCCAGCTCGGCATTTAGCCGCAGGATATCGGACTGAGCCTCCGAGAGGGCAGATTTTTGGTCAACCGAGACCTTTCGCGCGGCGTTCCGCTTCTCCCGGAGTCGTTCCTCTGACTTCTTGGACTGACCGAAGTCAGCAAGAAGCCGGTGGAAGATGCTGCTGCGTTTCTTGCCGCAATCCTGTGTCAAAAGGTTATTCGGTATCAGAACTCGGAAAAGATCCCGGGGACTCGGGAGTATCCGGGATCCACATTGGCTAAACAACTCAACTGGTTATTTTTTCTAAGATTGGAGCCTAGTGGTCTGCTACTCGGTAGAGTCTAGAGCACTAAGCACCAATCTTGGGGACTAGTGTGGATAGAAGAATTAAGCTTGGGAGAAAGTAAAAGGAAGAAACTTACATCGATCACCCGGGTGACATCCAGTGCAGCCACCTGGAGAGCGTGAAGGGCTTGGGCGCTGCGGCTCGGACCGGCAACATGCAAGTCCCCCACAATCTCGGAGGCATCAGCGGCGAGCCAGGCCTTGTTTTATTCCTCAATAACACGCAGGCCAGGTGCGCCAGGCGCGCTCGCAGCAACGATCTCATGGGATCCTGGAGACACAAAGGAGCTTACGGCTGCTCGCAGCGCCTGCAGGGCGGCAGTGGGGATCTCGGCAGGAGGGGGCGGTAATCCGGAATACTTACCCGGGGCAGAGGAACCCTTGCTATGGGCCAAGTCTTGGGTCGAGGATTTCGGAGCTGCACTGGGCTTGGCAGCAACTATCTTCTGCCCGGAGGCCTGGTTGCGTAGGTTCCCAGCATGAAGATCAGCTTGCCGGGAGGAAGCGGTAGACGGCTTCGGCGGAGGGGTCTTGTGTGAAGTCAACCGGGAGGAGGCGCGCGGCACGACTTGCCGCGGAGGACTCAGGGTCTCCGACTCAAGATGGGACACCTGCCGCGGGCTATCCGGGAGGATGGTATCTTCGGCCCCAGAGCTGGGCGGTAACAAAACCTCAGTCTCCCCGAGATCGGCCTCTGGAGCCACGACCTCGGGTAGCACAGGACCAGGCGTAGGATGCTCATCGTCCCGCGCTGGGTGCTGAGGTGGAGAAGGAGCAGCCCGGGAGGGGCTAGGAGTGCGGGATCCCGGAGGGTGGAGACCCGAGGAAGCCGGGACGTCAAGAGCGTCTCTGTAATGAGCATGTCAGAAAAGACCTCGGAAGAAATCAAAGTCAGATAACTCAAAGCAAGCAAATCATACCCGGAGTCTACAGTGGGGGGACCTTTCCGTCGCCGAGGAGGCTTATCGCCCGGCTGCTTGTTCTGCCTACTCTTCTTGGTGACGCCACCAGATTCACCGGCATGGGTGGTGTCGGAGCCCGCGCGTTTCCGGGTCTCGGCGCGCTTCGTCACGGCCGCGGATCTCGGAGCTACTGGCGGAGCGCAGTTGAGCGGAAGAGCATCAATCACATCGAGTATTTCACAATCGACGTCATCGTCATCGTCAGATGCAGTGTGGATAGCCTCTGGAGTTGAGGGCTTACCCGGACCAACAACGCGGGTTAGAGGAATTGCGAGGTGATCCTCGCCGTCGGGATCCTCCGCCGGCATCTCCTTCGGTATCGGGAAATCCTCCGCAAATTTGCCACCAGCATGCATCGCGTCCTCCGCTGTCTGACGCTCGAACAACTGCAGGAATAAATCATTGCATGACAACCATGTCGATTTCTAGAAGAACCCGGGTGCAAATGGAAGTTGGCGAAAGGCAGACACAAGCACCTGCTTCAGTGGTTTTTTGCGGGTACCGGCAACACGACCCCACGTATAATCTGGTGTCATCTGCTTTCGAGCGATAGCTCGAACGCGCCGCCGGACTGCAGGTTTGTCCAGCGCGAAGATGCTGGTTCTCGTGGGGTCATATACCCCACTTATGTGGCACAACTTATGAGCTCGGGTCTGTGGAGGGCAGATCCGGCGGATAATAAAGCAGCGTAGGAGGTCATCCGAGGTCAGGCTATCCGTAAGGACGCTTAGGACATCGTGCATACATCTGATCTCCTCAGTGTCCGGGAGCCTGTTCGAGAGATCGAATTCGCGGTGGGGGGGGGGGACCCATGACGAACTCGGGCAAGTTGATGAAATCCGGGGAGGAGGATCCCGGAGAATCTCCCGAGGCCTCCCGGTTCTTCACGTAGAAGAAGCTCCGCTGCCACTTCCGGCATGACTCCAGCCCCTGGACCTTGGGGAATCCGGAATCCGCGCGGGGGATGATTGTCGCCGCCCCGCAGTCAACGAGGTCTTTGACCTTCTTGTCCGGGTTCGGGATAACTTGCCGGCGAAGGATGAAGTACTTGGCCCAGAGATCCACGAACGACCAAATACCGAGATACCCTTTCGTGTACATGGCGAAGACGGAGAGCATCATGATTGCGTTGGCCGGGAGGTGATGAGGTTGGAGGTCGTAGGTGTCGAGGAAGTCGCCGAAGAAGGGGCTAGCCAGAAGCCCAAACCCCCGCTCAAAGTGCGTAAGGAACACTACATATTCACCGGGTTGGGGTTCCGGCTGAACCTCGCTTCCCGGAAGTCGACTCTCGACCTGCGGCGGGATTCGGTGTGTCCGGTATAGCCAATCAAGGTCCCCCTGATTGGTCTCGGAACCGTCCCGGCAACCTCGGACACTCTCGTCGCCCATCTCGGACGGCCCGGAGGACATGTCAGAGCTACTCTGCAGGCGGAGTGGCAGTTAGCCCGGTTAGTATGCCGGTAACAGAAGACCCCGGAGTGGAAACTCCTAACAACAACCGGGTTCCTGTTAAAAAGATCTAGCGTGCTCGAACAAATAAATTTAATCGGCACGATAATACCCGAATAGTACATGAAGATGGGCTAGTGCGGATCGAAACTAATGCGTGGAATACGCCACCAGCGACGCCGCGCCGAGCGCGCTCGCCGGCGGCGGCGTGGTTCGTGGACGCGATAAGTCACGGGCTAATACGGTGGTTCGTCACCGTAAGAAAGTTCGCTGGAGAAAGGGGAGGAACTCACCGAAGAAGTTGGCACCGAGGAACGGGAGATCCGGTGCCCGATGGTGGAGACGAACGGCGCCGGCGGCGGACGGCAATGGCGGTGCTCAAGCTCCGGGCACGGCGACGGTGATGCTCGAACTACGGTAGCGGCGACGGCGGAGCGCTCGAGACGGTGCGGGGAGGATAGCAGTTTGGGGAAGAAGAGGAGATGACCGCTCCGATCCCCTATTTATGAGGAGATCCGGAGCGGTTTCCGAGTTACCCACCCACGATCTCCCAAATCGTGGGTGGGATCAGTTTGTGCCAAGCAACACATGGCGCCACCCAGAGCGCTCAATTCGGCCACACCATGGGCCACATACCCCCAACGGTTGGAATTCGGATCTGATGTGGCACCCGGCGCGCGAACCCGAGCAGACGTGCACGAAGTCAAAAACACTCAAGTGCTTCTCTGGCTTGACAAGACCTCGGGTGGGACCCTCCCCCTGAGGAGAAATCTTGTCCGGCACGAGCAGTGGAATATACCGGCATCACCATACCCGGTTGAAGCCCTAAAAGGTTATCTGTATGCCCGAGCAGGCCCTCCCGATTGAAAAGATCTCGGGGAACAGATCTCGGGAAAGAGATCTCGGTGAAGGTCATCTCGGCACCAAGGCTGGAGATCGTTCCTTGTTTGGTTTGAATGATTTTTCTTCTTAAAGCTGATCCCGCACATCGTCTTGGGTCGCTGCACAGCACCAGCTTCGTGGACTAGTGTCGGGGGGCTGCCCCCCGGGTAGGGAGATCCCGGTACAATTCTGCAGTATGACAACAGTGTTAGACCTTTCGAGAGTACAACGGTTGCCCTTTGGTGCACTGAAGAGGCACCTTGACCTTTCGTAGCTGGTAAAGCCCAAGGTGTCTCTTGGGGGACGCAAGAGTCATTCCTGGAATCTATAAATAGCCTCCCTCAGGCCCTCAGAGCGGCATAAACTCAAGCGGATGGTTCCTCTAAGAACTAGCTTCTCGAAGATGTATTTGGTAGCAACCCAAGACATCTTCGGAATGCTAGGCCTAGAGTTGCTCATCCTAAGTGTTACTCGGATATAGCCGGAAGGGATCTCGGAGGCTCCGGGTAAACTCCCCGGTGGAGAAGATTCCGGGTGAACCGGATAGACTCCCCGGGTAAGTGAGAAGGTTCCAAGCTCGTTCTCCGGATACATGCTAACCGACATGTAAATCTTGGTCCGGGGAAGTTATTCAGTGTATGGAGGGAAGACTTACAGGACGGAGCGAGGAGGTAGCCGGCATGGGGGATGCCGGTGTGACATCAACGGTCCGGAGCAGGCTTTCCCGCATGACACGGGGGGAAGTCGCATTCCCCCTGACACGGAAGCATGGTCACCTCCCGCCTGACACGGAAGTATGATCACCTCCCGCCTGACACGGAAGCGTGTCAACCGGTACGATAACGGTACGACAAGATCGGACATGCCTAGCCCGGCAATCCGGAAAAGGCTACTCGGGATGGGCAAAGACATGTCTTGTCTCTGATAGAGGGACAACGATGTTCCAGGACGGCGCCTGCTGTCCTTGCCGGAATGATGACGGCATGGCTATGCCGGATAGCTCGGCGGCTAGGTCGCACTAGCCAGTATCGGCATAACCGTTAGGCCTGTCTGGCGGGGCCATCCCGGATTAGGGTTTCCGGTCCTCCCGGCCGGAACTCTATAAAAGGCGCCATAACTGCTCCTGTGGGGGAGAGACCAACCTGAAGGCCAAAAAACCTTAGTGTCATTTTCTCCTAGAGCATTTACTCCTCCCTCTCTCTATAGTTCATCTTGTTCATCGTGTTCATCACCGAAGGAGCTCCAAGAGTGGGTTGTAGATCTTATTCCACACTTATATTGAGAGATAAGGCAGAAGTAGGGGTGTTACCTCCCCACGAGGGCCCCGAACCTGAGTACATCGTGTGTATGTGGTCTCTGCTTCATGCAGTTGTTTGTATTTGCTAGATCTTCTCTCCTTCCCTTCGATTGTGTTTGGTGTTCTTCGGAGTTCCCGGTTGTTCCGGCATCCTCCTTCCTGCGAACTCTTTAGTTCGCTAGCCCTCCCCGGATCCACCAGCGTCCATCGGCCCCACACTTTAGCCATCTTATGGCATCTGCCGTGACACCACCACGACATCGTCTGTCCAAAAATCGCGCCCGATTCCTTCTCTGATTCCCTTCCAAAATCCGAGCTCAATTTACGCGATTGTGTTCCCCCTCTGCCTCTATTTAATCCCCCTTCGACACCGCCTCCTTTCCCCTCCAAAACCCTAGCCCGAGAGCCCCCAGGCTGCTCGGATTTGAAGCTGCGCCACCGCCATTGCCGCCGGGGAACTCCTCCGTTTCCGGTGAACTCAGTCGACCCCGCGGCCTCGTTTCTCTTTCCTTCTTCCTCCTTTGGTCTTGCGACTCTTCCTGACTTGGCGTGATATGTTTTTCCACAGCAAGTAGACGTGTCTGTGCGCACCCGAAGCAAACCGCCACCGTGCGCAACTGCGGCGACCGATTGCAAGAGAAGGGGAGCATGCCGAGCACCACCACCTCGCCACCACCTCCGCCGCGACCCCCTCTTCGATCTGGTATGACCCATTGATCTCAGGACACCGTAGAATGCGTAAAGCATCGAGTTGCCGCCGTCGGCATCGTCTCCGGCGGGTAGCGCCGCTCGATCTGTGTCAACGCACCAGATCCGTCTGATCCTCCATCTACGGTCTATCTTAGAAACTTTAATCGAAGAGGTATCTTCAGATCTGAACCCTCAGATCTAAATCCAACGGATACGGTTAATTCACTTATCCACGTCAGATCCCAGTCAGCGCACAGTCAGCAGTCCAGTCAGCGCACACGTGGAAATTGATTTCTTTTAATTAGATTAAATGGCAGTTTTGCAGAAAAGCCCATGTCTATTCAAACTATCATATCTTTTTCTCTGTTTATCCAAAATCAAAAAAAATTATATATTTGGAAATCTCGTGACATGTAGAATATTTTAGATCTGTTAGATTTCAAATTTTACTTAGTTTAAAATGTTCAAAATTCAAATGCATGATTTGGGTATATTTGTAATAACTTAAAATCTATAATCCCAAAAATTGCAAATAAAATTGTTTTAGAAAATTTAGAATAGTTGTAGTATGATGCCTCTGCTATAAAATATTTTTGACTAATATTTGAATAAATTCATAGTTATATATTTTATTTGAATAGTTGAGTATTTTAACTTCACTATTAATAGAAATATTAATTTTGATTAAATTCAATTTCAATAAATCTAATCAAAAGCCCCCTGTCCATTTACACCAATTAGTATTATGTTTCTTGTGATTTAAAATTTCATTTCATGCATAGCATATTTTATTATGTAGTACATTTCCATAAGAGAACTCCCCCCCCCCCCCCCCCATTTTATTTAAGTTAGGATTATTTTCAAAACTCAGTATTTTGGTAAAAGTGCTATGCACTTAAAACACTTAGGATTTATATCATGGAGCTAGAAGGACAATGAAGGACTTAGCCAAAACAAGACTTCAAGGGTATCTTCTAGGAGTAGAGGCACTTAGAAGAAAATCAAGAAGAAAATCATGATGACCAACCAGCAATATTTTCTAAGTCCTGCTTTCTCTCTCTTTCATTTCTTCTTTCTCTCTTAGACCTTTTGAAGACTCAGTTAAATTCAAGACCATCCTAAGTGATGCAAAAATCATCAAGTCTGAAGATTAATCAAGACATCATCAAGGAGAATAATACAAGTCTGGAGATGAAGTCTGAAGGATCAACAACACTTACTTCTCTATCCTTTCCCTCTTTCCAAATCTTGTTTTCACTATAGACTTAGTAGTTTTCTCTAAATATTTATACACATCAAGACTAAGCCATTTGAGAACTTATTCAAGATGAATTACAGCAAAGTTATTTTATCCAACTCATGACCATAACCGTTATCCAACTCATGACATATTTTTCTTAGAAGTTTGTTTGTTCACTTTGTATGTGCATGTATGTGATGTTGTATTGTTTGTTGATTGTTGTTTTGTTGTTGCTTATATTGATAGATTAAAACGGAGAGCAAACGTTCGTTGTTGCAAAGAGTTTGTGAGCAAAGACATCAACCAAAGGCAAGTGGCACACTTCATAAACTTCCTTTTATTTTCTATATGCATTACTTAGGGTATTTTTAAATGCATGAGTAGGATAGTATTGATATGCTAAACCTGTGTAGAATTCCCTTACTCCTGTGTCTAGGTTCCTATATAATACTTAGTAGATGTATTGATGTTATGCAATTGATGAAAAGTTCTACAAAATGTTAAGTGACTACTCAGGGCTGTGCTCATGGTTGTCGTCGCCTAGGATGAATGTATATTCTACTTAGGGCCGTGAGCATGGCGATTTTTACCTGAGAGTGCACATCCACTAAGTTAATGAAACTCCTGGGTGGATTGGTTGTTAATGGTGGCGAAGTTGAGTCGCTACTCCGGTCCATGTCTATGGTTCCTGGAGTACGTGCACTAGTGGATGGCCACCCAGGGAACAGAGGAATCTGAAAAACTCCGAGTGACGATTGCTTCCAGTGCAGCCATTGCCATATGGGCTCTGACTTGATCAATTATGTTGTGTGGACTCTCTCCGACTTGACAAGCAGATGTAGGGGGTGTTACGTGGAACGGGTCAAGGCAGGTGGGAGGGAAAATGCTTCTGAAAGATCTCGTCTCATTCTTCTCCTTTCCTTATCACAAATGGTGTGTAAAGGATAGTCTGGGTTGAATGGGTACAATGATGAACGTGCGCAACCTCTGTAGAGTGTAAAACTAAGTACTTAGCCGTGTCCCCGGTTCGGACAATTTGAGCAGCTGATCACGGACGTCCACGGAGGATTCCATCATTCCAAATTCAGAAATAAAACTTGATGGGTGAACAAGGGAAGATGAGATTTATGGTTTTCATGCCATACTTGTCTTAATTTGAAGAAAGTGTTTTCCAAAGAGATAGGAAAAATTGGCTTTATCCAAAATAGACTTGAACTCCACCAGCCAAATATGCATATAGGCTATAGAGTTATTCCATTAAGTGTCCACCATAGTGTCACTTGCCAGACTCCATTTTTAATGGAATCTGACCCACGTTGTTGCAATATTTTTCTTATTGCAGATTGTTCAGATGACGAGTGAGGTTTCGTTTATAGGTTTCGAGTCTACAACCAACATGTTTTCGCCTGTGGCAGCATGAAAGTGATAGAGACTCACAGCTATTGTATTTCCGCTGTGTACTATTTCAAAGCTAGCTTTATGCTATGCAACTTGTAATGAATATTTTGTAAGTCTGGATCATCGATGTAATAAAATTGATACTTTGTTGTGATATTACATCGTAAACTGTGTGTGCAAACGAATTGATCCAGGGATTTGCACTATACACAGGTATCTGCCTTATTTAAAGTGCAGGTACGCTACATACTTGGTGAGTTTTATTTTCGCATTACTATCTTGAAGTGTGCGCTTACATCTCTCCACATGCGTACCTCGCGAGCGGGGGCTGAGTACGGTGTCAGTGCCTCAAATGACACACCAGCAACACTGCAAAATCCAAGAGTCCGAGCTCTGGCTAGAGGGTAAGATCCCACAAACACGCCATCTCTACAGAGGACCTTGGTACTTACTCTCCTCGCAAGGAACGCCTGAGGGGACCTATAAGCGCGCACGAGTCCCTTGAACCGTGTTCCAGCGTTTTCTTCGCCCCTCTAACATCTGCAGGGAAAAATCCCCCCACAAGCCTGAAGAGGCATCCAGGAGCGACCCCTCAAGTGGGAAACCTCGCCAGGCGAAAAGCCTCTGGTGGGCGGAAAACTCGAGAAGCTAAGTCTCGCGCCCACGCCTCAAGAGCGTTTTCTCTCCCTAACGCACGTTTGCCCCTCAAGCGACTTCGCTTTCCCTTACGCTTCATGGACTACTCGCACGTCTAAGGGGGGCACTTGAGCATCGCGACTCAGGGCTCTTACCTCTCCTAGGCCTAAATTCCCCCCGGCCTTGCGGAGTCATTGCTGCTGCATACCGAAGTGGCGGAGTCATGGCACGAAGAGATGGGACCTACCGACGCAGAGAACAAATAGACATGAAGATGAGTCCAAAGAGACCTCACGGGGGGTAGACAAGCTCAAATTAAACAGCACTAAAGAGTATATTACAGGCCAAAGGTCTTAAGAAATCTAAACACGCAACTGTTTCAGATACAAGCGCTCGCAGGAGAAATAAGAAAAGGCTCAGAGGGAAGCTGCGCCACCTGGGACCTCCTCCGCGGCACCCTCTTCAGCCTCGGCAGAGCAGGCCTCCTCCTCGCTGTCTTCAGCCGCAGCCTCCGCGCGCCTGAAGCGGTTGCAGAAGGCGTCAACTTGCTCACGGAGGGAACCGGAGACCCGCCGCGCGTCCTCACCTTGAGCAGCTTCTGTGACGGAGGAGAGGTCGAAGCCTGGCGTGAGGAGCTTGAGGTTGGTGAAGATGCGATCAACAACCATCCCCAGGAGCTGCCGGCTCTCATCTTCGATCATCTCGCGAAGCTCGGCGACGGGACCCTCGAGCGCCTCGAAGAGCTGGTCGAAGTAGACCAGGTACATGGCAGCATCACCGCGGCCTCGAACGTCGGTGTGCGGCGCGTCTGCGCCGAGCTGCGCGGCGAGCTCGTTGCCACGGGCGACCAACGCCAAACATGCGCTCACGCTGCTTCGAGAGCGCGCGAGCTGCAGTGGCAGAGTCCGAGGCCTCCGCCGCCCGCTGCATCGCAGGGGCCACTTGCTCCTCCACGTCCTTGGCCAAGGAGTTGAGGTTGTGGACTGCTTTGGTGCGAGCCTCCTCCGCTCGGCGACGACCATCCTTGGCGCGCTTGAGGCGAGCCTCCAGCTTGGATTTGGCCCTCTCGAGCTAAGCGATCCGCCGAGCATCCACGGCGTGCTTGGCCTTGAAGCGGTCCTCCTGCGTCTAAGCCAGGTCGCGGTACTTCTGAGAAGTGGACTGGCGAAATTGCTTCTCACGCTGCTCGAGGGCGTCGTCGGCCTCCTTCTTCTTCTCGGCGAAACGCCGCTCGAAGCGCTCGTAAGCTATCTTCTGGGCAGCGACGTTTTCGTCATACTTCACGATCGCCTTGGCCAGGTCCCCCTCGCGCTCCTCAAGGGCCTCGCGTTGGGCGACCAAGTCCTTCTCCGCCTGAAGGCGCTGCTCCTCGCGCTGTTGCAGCTCCTTCTCCTTGAGGGCCAACTGCCGCTCCCGCTTGGAAAAATCCTTGCGGTCTTCCTCCAGAGCGACCTGCGCGGCCTGGTGGGCGGAGAGCAGCTGGGTCTCTAGCTGTCCCAACTCGCGGCGCTTCTGCGCCAGCGAGCCCTCCATCGCCTCGCGCTCAGCCTTGGCCTGTCGCAGGAGCTCCTCTGCAGCGTCATGTTCATCTTAGAGGGGCGCAAGGAGCTCCGCGGTGTCGCGAATGGCCCCCTCGTGGACCTCCTTGGCAAAACGGGTGGCCTCCTCACGTGCGGTTTGCAGCGCCGCATCCTCCAGCCGGCGCGTTCTACTGCCGCATGGAAGGATATCCACGACTTCGCCAGCTCCTCCCGCTGCTAAGCGAGCCATATGTCTCCGAGGGCGAGGTGGGCCTCCAAGCCCTCCAAGATTCCCTCACGAGGCCGAAGGCGACCTCGCGGCGCCTCGCGCTCCAATCCCAACCGCGGAGGACCAACTCCTAGCTCGTGGAGGGCCCGGCCCCAGCGGCGGGTCTCACAGGCTAGGCCTCGGGGAAAGCTTGGGGGCTAGCTTGAGCTTCGCTAGCGCTCGCGCCGACCTCTTCTTCCGGCCCTACAGCTGTGGGGCGTTCCTCGGTCACAGCTTGACGAGGAATCGAGGAAGTTTCTCCCCCAGCAGGTCCGCCTGTGCCTGCTGCTGCCTCGCGTGCGTCCCTTGCAGGCTGCACGGGAGCAGTGGCCGCAGGTGGCAGGATAGGCGCGCGCGGAGGCGTCAACACGCGCGGCGGCGTTGGTTCGCGCGGTGGAGTGGCCTCGCGCGGAGACGTAGCCGCGCGAGGAGGAGTAAAAGCGCGATGCGGCGCGAAAGTTTTCTCCTCCGAGCCTTCCCCCACCATAGGCTGGGGGGCGGTGCAGGTGCCTCTGGGCGTGCCGTGCCCTCCTCCACCTGAGACCCTGCTGCCCCCGCCTGGGGCAGAGCCGCCTCCGCTTGAGGCGCCCCCTCAAGGGGGCTCGTGCAGGCCGCCTCCGCAGGCCTCGTGGCCTTGTCTGCCGCGGCCCCTACCGTGGCGCTCATCACCTCAGATGCCTTGCGAAGCCGGCGGCGCTTCGCAGGTACAAGGTCACTGGCAAGAGCCCAAGAAAATACTTCAGAAAAAAGAAAAGCGAAAGAGAAAGCTACAGGACGTGATCCAAGATCATGAGCGCTAACCCTGAAGGGGGGCGCTAGCGTCGACCCACGCCAGGCCTGGCGAGCGCCATGAGGGGAAGGGCTTGGAAACAGGCCTCGCAGGGGGCGCCTCCGCTTTCCTCTTGGAGGGGACGTCAGACGGCCTCGCCCCCGAGTGGTCCACGGCGGCCTTGGTGCGAGGCCCGCGCCTTCCTGGAGAGGCCTCCACGCCAGAGGCCTCCTCTTCCTCAGCCTCCTCCTCCACGGGGCGCGAGGGCGCCACCACGAAGGCGTCTTCGTCGCCTGACGAGATATCGCAAATCTCGTCAGTAAATGGCCCAGCTCTCGAAGTGGAAACCTCCCCGGCTCTGGCTTCCTCCTCACCTAGGCCAGCTCCTGAAGCCGAGTGAGAATCAGCCCCCTCCGCTCCCCGCGCGATCGGCATCGGCGCCTCAAGGTCCGCCTGGCCTGTCGGGGTGAACGGAGGCATCCCCTCCAGGAGGACCATGCGCTCCGTCAGATTGTATTCGTGAAGGGGCCGGAGCGCCGCGGGGAGCTCATCCACGGGAAGCACTGATGGATTGACGAAGAGCGCGGAGAGGACGTTGTCGACGGCGTCCTTGTCGTTGTCCTCGACGTGAAGCCGCATCTTGTCCTTCGGCACCGAGTACATCCACATGGGGACCGAATGGGCCTGGAGGGGCGCAATGCGGCGCGTCACGAAGTCCGCGACGATCATCTGCCCCGTGAGGCCCTCCTCGCGGAGGAAGCTCAGGCGCCCCATCAAGCTCACGTTCCTGGCGCCGTCAAAGGTGGCCTTGCCCCAGTGGGAGTTCTTCACCGGGGGCTCGTCGGGGACCTCGAGGAAGGCGCAGGGACGCTGCACCCCAACGAAAAACCACTTCTGGCGGAAGTCGTCCACCTGCTTCGTCACCGAAGTGATGGCCTTGCCCTCGTTCCAAGACATGGGGATGTAGACGCTCCCCATGTCGTCGACGATGCGGAACGAGACGCACCCAGAACGCTCGTTCTTCGCCGTGTTCCGGAGCGCGTAGAAGCACCGGAACAGCCCCACCGTGGGCTCCAGGCCCAGGTACGCCTCGCAGAGGTAGGCGAAGACGGCGAGGATGAGGACGGAGTTGGGGTGTAGGTGCAACAGCTGCACCTGGTAGAACGCCAGCACCGCCTCCAGGAACGGCGAGAAGGGCGGCACCAGTCCCGCAGCCAGGCAATGCTGGAAGACCGGGAATAACCCGCGCGGGCGCTTCCCGTGCGCCGCGGGCTTCAGGGCCATGGCGCCGTGCTCGTTCGTCTGGTCTGCCACCAAGTACCGGACCTTGGCGAGCGCCTTCTCGTTGACGCGCACGCCCAGCAGCGCCGCGCCCATAACGGTCTCAGTGGCCTCTGCCCGAGAGGAACACCCCGCGGCGGCTTTGCCCTTGCTCTTGAGTGGACTCATCGTTGCGGGGGCGGAAGCTCGGAGGAGTTGGAGGACAGAGATTCGCAGGAAAGATCGGAGGCGGAGAGCTCTGTAGAACGAAAATTTCTGTGAGAAGATTTGAAAACGGTAACGGCTCCCTGCTGCCTCGCTCGGGCTTTATGTCACCTCGAGGAGCAGTTACCGGGACGTGGTGGGACCCCCCACGACTCGCGCCCCAGATCGTGCGCGACCGTTATTCGTCCAAGTGCCGCGTGGCTCGGGCCGGCTGGTCACTAAAGGCCCACGATGCTTCGCCTGAGCCCATGGGCTCAATCGTGCCCATCATGGGCCCGGGGGCTACTGTCGGCCCAGTGGGAACTGGGGTATGGAGAGCCCATTCCCTCCAGGCCCCGCACGCTGGCCAGACAGACGAAACGACTAAGGACCATGCATCACCGCCTGGCGGGACCCTTGAGAGGCAATTCCCCTCGAGGGCCTGAAGAGGAAACGAGGGCCTCAAGGCATCCCTCGCCTCAGGGGACCCTCCCGAGGCAACAGCTCGCCTCGGGGGAGTCCCGAATGAATCTCCCCACAGGCCTTCCCGCGCCTAAAGGGAAACGTTGCCGCCAAGGAAGTACGGCAAGGCGCACATGGGCTATGCCACGCCCACGTAGTGACGCAAGCACCCTCGTTGCCGTTTTGGTGATAAAGGGGTCAATAAAGCAGCTCCACCTGCTGCGCAGCTGCCAGGACCTTCTTCTCTGGCGATAAAGCAGGTGGACGGCGCAACCCTCCAAAGGAGAACGTCATCGTGGGCTCCACCTCAGAGACTGCCCTCTCTGCGGGCAGTACAGCGCGGTCGGCCGCCTCTCGGCCACCGCGCCCACCTTTATCAACAATGGACCACGTCCATGGACGAACGGACCGCGGTGGACTCCAACTCCACCGTGCCTCTGCCGTGTGGGAGCCACCTTGAAGGCCAAGCCGAAGGAAAAGGCCAGAGGCGCCTATAAAAGGGACAAGACATCCATCGTAGCGAGGGGTCGACTCTTGGCGTGCTACAACCCTTGTAAACCCTAGCAATTCTTGTTAGGATAGCCTTGAGCCAGAGGAGGAAGAAGATCATCGCTTCCCTCCCCAGGCAAGAACTGCCTCAAGGGTGCCTCCAGAAAACTCCACTGTATTGTAAACTCCATCATCTAATACAGACAAGCAGGAGTAGCGGTCTTACCTCCTCACGAGGGCCGTGAACCTGGGTAAGGGCCGGTGTCTTCCTCCGTCATGTGTGTGTCTTCTTCGGGTCCGGCGAGCAACGTCGTGGGGCCACTCGAGGGTCGAGACCTCCGCGTTCAATCCCCTTCACAAACTACACTTCAGGAAGTGACTACCCCCGATTCTTGGGAGTCATAACCCGACACCCGGACTACCGCTTGTCGTCGCGGCCTTTGCCGCGCCCGTTTCCCTGGCGATTGTCACCGCCGGTTCCGCCGCCCGCGTCATGCGGTGCGCGTTTCTGATGGCGAGCCCGCCACTCCTCTTCCGTGAGAAGCAGACGTGCTCCTCCGTCCGCCTCTGCCTCGCCGCGGCCGTCAGACGCCGCCAGCCGTCCGCTGAGCTCCTCAATCGACATGTCGTCGAGATCGAGGAGGGTTTCTATCGAGCACGCCATCTGGCTGTACCGCGGTGGCACCACCCTCAGGAACTTCCGAACGGCGGCGAGCTCGGTGGTCACGTCTCCCAGCGACCGCAACTCGGTGACGATGCCGACGAGACGCATGGCGAAGTCCTCGATCGCCTCATTCGGCTTGAAGGCGAGGTTCTCGAAGTCTCGACACAGTTTCTGTCGCCGCGCCTCGCGGGCGCGATCCACTCCGACGCGCGTCACCCTGATCGCGTCCCACGCCGATTGTGCGTTGTCCTTCGCAGCGAGGACAAACACCATCTCTGGCGGCACGGATCGCAGGATCGCGCCGAGAGCCAGCCGCTCCTGCCGATCATCATCCAAGTCCGGGTCGATCGCCTCCCAGAGGCACGCCCCTTGTAGTTGTACCCACATCAGGATCGCCCACTCGGTGTAGTTCGTCCGAGTGAGCATCGGAAGGTGCATGGACCCTCCGCCGCCGCCTTCCCTCACAACCTCCCGCACCACGATCTTGCGTGTGCCGGCGCCGTCGCCGCGTCGTGCGGCACTGCGTCCTCAGCTCTGCTCACGAGACTGCCTGGCCTGTGGAGTCTTGGGTCTCGGTGGCGGTGTTCCAACCATGATTGGAGGACGAGGCTCTGATACCACTTGTTGTTCCCTCCCAGCTCACGAACTCACGAACTTCAGAGAAATTCAGAGGTTGAAGACAAGGACTTTTGTGCCGCGTACAACGTACAGCTTTTCTGGTTCTTTCTCCCTTTTATTGAACAAGGAAACGATCGTGTGTGTGATCACACGATGCCCACAACGGAAGTGCCATCCCACGTCCAGGCACTCGCGATTACAACGCAAGGATCGGGTCAGCAACTAACCTAACAAATAACCCTGAAGACTAGCTGACTGCTAACTGAACTAACTGACGAAACTGAACTAACTGTCTAACTGAACTTTTAACTGAACCTGAACTAAGACACGACTAGATTATTCCACATTAATTATATGACGACTCCAACAAACAATCTGAGAGCAAGGGCTGTGCACATATAGGGACAATAGGAACAGGCTGAAAAGGAAAACAATGGCTCATCAACAGCGTAAGGTGCTGCACACGGGTGGAATGGATGGTCCATCTGCTAGCTTAAGGTTCAGGCCTGGGCAAGCTTCTTCACGAAGGCGGCCATGTACTTGCCCTGGTGCTTGGCAAGGGCAAGCTCTGCCTCGCTGGGCTGCCTGCTTCCATCACCAGCGAAGACTCCAGCGCCATACGGGCTTCCCCCTCTGATGTCGTCCATATTAAACATGCACGAACCGAAGGTGTAGCCTATCGGGACAAAGAGCATCCCGTGGTGCACCAGCTGGGTGATTGCCGTCCAACTGCAGTGAACAGTCGACGCATAAAAGGATGGTTAGTAACACGCCAATGGGGCAAATGCACACACTGAAAACAAACTTAATCAGGAAGGATGAGTACAGAACCAATTCATAGGGTAAATGGCCTGATCGAAAGATAGTACTGAATAGTATGAGTAGTTGCCATATGCGCTAGCCATGAGAACGTAGTACAAGCATGACAAAGTGATATAACAAAGTAATGTTGAATTGGAATCAAGAGTGGTAAACCAGTCGATGCTTTCCTCGCAAGGAAAATAAATAACAGTGAATATGCTACTTGATTTTTGCATGGCACGTCATGCTAGAAGAGGATTGGATCGAGGGATGGTGCACTTAAAATAAAGGAGTTTATCATTGGAATTTCAATCTTCCCCACTTTCCACAGGAACATATGAGCACAACACATACTATCTGTGCTCCTCGCCGCCAACCAATTGCAGATTTGACAGTACTTTTAGGACTGAACCACACAAACCAGGTTGAGCGGTAGGTACTACAGCACATCTTGATTAGGTACAAGACTAGAAGTAATGCATACTGTGACATTAATTAAGGAATCCCTTTTGTACAAATCATGTACAGTGTCCTTATTATCCATAAATGCATCCACGGCCATACTATCACTGTTGTTAAAGGTCACAGAGTAGAGGGTCATGGTCATCAGTTATATATGAAGAAAAGAGTGCATCAGCAACTCGAATAGCTATTAGTAGATCTCATTTTCATATATTGTAACTACCAAACACTCTAAAATCGTTAACATGTGGTTATGTTAGTTTGTGACATTAACTTGCTTGTGGTGCCCTTAAGGCTAAGAGAAATTTATGTATTGACCCCAATTCAATTCTAAGTCTCCCAATATCGACATCGAAATGGAGCCTAAAGGCAATTTATTTATGGGAAAGATGTCAAGACATCGTGCCCCACTTGGCCTGAGATTGCCTATATGGGAACACCTCTTTTCAGTCTGATTCCTTGCCTAGTTAATGGTGGTCACGCAAACCATATCGATGGATGGAATGCAAAAGCAAATTAGCTTATGTATCCTGCTGAAAATTCAGGCATTTGAATGATTTACAGATTACTCTTCAGAACAATGTAGAAGAGAATATGATGTTAAGCGGAAAAAGTACTCATTCATGTCCCCAGAATCAAAAGTTCCACACAGTGTATGGATCAAGACTATGTGGTAACCTCCAAGTTCAGTTCAAAACCTAATGACATTTTCTTCTTGGAAAATTAGAAACTTTATTTCAATATTCTCCACTTTAAAGAATCATATCAACACCATTTTCCATTGCAAAATAACGAGTATTACCATGAAGATGAGATGATTGATAGATGAACTAATTAATTAATTAATTCATCAGTGTAGAAGAAGTGATGAAATGCTTACGCAGTGGTCTCCTGGCCGCCGCCCTGGGTGCCGGTGCTGACGAAGAAGCCTCCGGGCTTCCCGGCGAGCCTTTGCTTTTCCCAGAGGGAGCCGGTGGAGTCAAAGAAGGCCTTCATCTGCGCGGCCATGGCGCCGTACCTGGTCGGGAACCCGAACAGCACCCCATCGGCTTCCTCCAGGTCGGCAGGCGCCGCGATGACAGGGACGTCGGGGTCCTTGGCAGGCGCCTGCATCTTGTCCAGCACCTCCGGAGAGAGCGTCTCCGGCACCCGCCGCAGGACGACCTCCACCCCTTCCACCGCGTCCGCTCCCGCTGCCGCGTGACGCGCCAGCTCCTCCACGTGTCCGTACATGGAGTAGAACACGATGTACAGCCGCAGCGTCCGCCCCGAATCCCTGGCCGCCGAGTCTAGGGCCTCCTCGGGCACGTCCCGCGGTATAGCGGTGGCGGACGACGAGGAGAGCGCGGTGGCAACGGTGATGGCCGGCGGCTGTCGTTTCTTGCTGGGGACGCAGCCGCCGCCCTTACCCATCTCCGGCACCGGGCCAACCACCAGTCGAGTCAACCACAGAATGCCAATTCACCTGCTCCAACTACGCCCAAAAAACCTGCATCACACCAAAGAACCTGCAATTTAGCACCACCTTCCGGCTCCCGCAAATCCTGCCTCTACCGAGTGAATAGCGGATCTGGACCAAGAACGTGCAGGCGGATTGCGAATATAGGAATGCGATCTTGAGAACCGAGTAGATGAGGAGACGATGCCTGAAAATTCAACGAATATCCTTCCTCCTCCTCTTGATCATGGGGAAGTGATCAGGTGGAGTATGACAGGGAGAAGAAAACTACACAGGGGAGCGGTGTGAGAGTGGAGGTGCCAAATACCAGCTCAGGGAGCGAGGGAGGAGAGGAGGCAGGACGTTGGACAAAATACCGGACTCCAGTTGGAAAACGGATTCTGCACTTTTGTTTTTGAGACGCAAAACAGTAGGGATTCTGCACTTTGATAATATTTTCAATTGGCTATATATATGGGGCCGAATTATATAAAATTTAATAATCCGAAATATAAAATACAATAATTCAAAAATACAAAATGCAATAATCAGAAAATAAAAAATGCAATAATCCGAAAATATAAAATGCAATAATCCGAAAAAATACAAAATGCAATAATCCAAAATATAAAATGCATGGTTCAAAAAATGGCAATAATACAAAAATTATTATGGAAAATGCATGTATTCAACGTGCATCCGAAAATGCAATAATACAAAAAATATATGAAATAATCCGAAATGCAATATTTTGAAAATGCAATAATACATATATGTCAAATTCGAAATTTGTTTTCCTTGTTAATAATACATAGCGGCATGAGGGGTTCATGCAGATAAATGTTCAAAATTCAGGGGGTTGTCTGCAAAATAGATCGACGATTCTAGTCGTAGGAGGGCGCCCTCCTAGTTGTGGAAAACCGCGTCCGGTTGGATAGGATATATTTGATGAAAACCTGAGGCGGGTCATTCAGATGGAAAACATACCTCTCATGTTATTAAGCAAAGTAACTTAGGGTGTGTGCGTAAAAGAGGCACTAAAGTTACTCCCGAGAGAGGATTATCAGGCTAAAATGCTTCAAAAATAATTGTTGTTAATTTAGATTCACCTAAAACACATATGTCGTCTGAGGAGGACAAGGTTTTGGAGGACAGTGAAGGAATGTGGTTTAAGATCTGTAGAAACAAACGGCGCAAGCACCATAAGAAAAAAGTTCTTATATGAATAGCCTTGGCTGGAATATTAGAGGTAGTGTAAAATACATCAATAGTACTTGAACTTGTTGATGAAACCCACTTTGGTCATCGTACATAGGAAATACCTATTTATGATACGTAAATACACGCTGAGGTTTATGTACGGTCACTCAAGGCAATGTAGGGTTGTATTTCCATGACATGTCACTATGTTGACCAGTCAGCAGCCATTTATCCTTTTGCAAAAGCCCCCCCTCGATTTTTGTTTCTTCCAAAAGATCAGACTCCACCGATGGGATCTGATACGTCTCCAACATATCTATAATTTCTTATGTTACATGCTATATTATACCAAGTTATTACATGTTTTATATGCATTTTATATAGTTTAATACTTTTTCTGTGACTAACCTATTAACAAGATTCCACAGTGTCAGTTCCTTGTTTCTGCTGTTTTTGGTTTCAGAAAATTACTTAAGTAAATATTCTCGGAATCAGACGATTTCGTTTCTAAAGTCCATATTTATTTGGGAACGTTCCAGAACACTGAAAACGAAACGAAGTGGGAGGCCAAGGCGCCGCCACCACGTGCTCGCGCGGCAGGAAGTGGGGCCGCCCGAGCGTGTGGTGTGGGGCCCTCGGGACTCCACCGACCTTGCCCTTTTGCCTACATATACCCCCCGAAAACAAAAAAACCCTAGCACGGTGTTCATTATTTCCTCCACGGGTCCCGAGCCACCATCGTCGTCAACACCAATTCGGGAGAGATCAGAATTTCTCCCCGGCATCCTGCCGGGAGGGGGAATCGACACTGGAGGGCTCTACGTCACCATGCTCGCCTCCGGACTGATGCGTGGGCAGTTCACCCTTATACTACGGGTCCATAGAAGTAGCTAAATGGTTCTCTTCTCCTCTTGTGCTATCATGTTTAGATCTTGTGATCTGCCTATCATGATCAAGATCACTGTTATGTAATACTTCATATTATGTTTGCTGGAACCGATTAATATTGAGTACTAAAGTTATTGCTTCATAATATATCATGTGTGTGCTATTTAATGATCTTGCGTGCTCTCCGTTTCTAGTAGATGATCTGACCAAGTAGATGCTTGTGACTCCAAGAGGGGTTATTTATGCTCGATAGTAGGTTCATGTCTCTATTTAATCTGGTGTGGTGACAACTAGCTCTAAGTTTGTAGATGTACTGTTGCTACTAGGGATAAAACAATAGTACTTTGTCTAAGGATGATGTTTCTTACTTACTTTACACACAGTGTAAGGCGAAAATCTGTTGCATGCAACTTAATACTGAAAGGGGTGCGGACGCTAACCGAAATGTGGATTATTAGTCATAGATGCGGTTGGAACGGTCTATGTATATTGTTGTAATGCCCAAATGAATCTCTCAGTAGACATCATAACGTTGATATATGCATTGTTATGCACTTCATTATTCTATCAATTGCCCAGCTGTAATTTGTTTACCCGCATGAATGTTATTATTATTTATGGAGAGACACCACTAGTGAACTGTGGACCCCATTCCTTTGTTTAATCTGATAAACCACCAACTACAAACATGTTACTTTCTGCAAACAAATATCTTTCTTCCACTCATACGTTTAATCCTTTGTTACAGCAAGCCGGTGAGATTGACACCCTCACCGTTGAGTTGTGAGAAAATACTTTGATTGTGTTGTGTGAAGGCTCCACGTCAACTTCACGCCACCGAGATTCCTGGTGCCTTTGACACCTCGAGGGAATTCTCATTTCCTACTGGTTCGATAACCTTGGTTTCATAACTGAGTTAAATTTACTGATGCACTACTTCACACCTTCCTCTTGAGGTCTTCATACGTCTCCAACGTATCAATAATTTCTTATGTTCCATTCTATATTATACCAAGTTATTACATGTTTTATATGCATTTTATATAGTTTTAAGCATTTTCCGGGACTAAACTATTAACAAGATGCCACAGTGCCAGTTCCTTGTTTCCTGTTGTTTTTGGTTTCAGAAAGTACTTAAGGAAATATTCTCAGAATTGGACGATTTCTTTTCTGAAGTCCGTTTTTAATCGGGAACGTTCCAGAAGACCGAACACGAGACAAAGTGGGCGATCGAGGCGCCGTCATCAGGTGCTCGCGCGGCAGCCCTTCTCGCCACGTGAGGAGATGATGTGGGCCCCTTGGGGGACAACCGACCTTGCCCTTTCGCCTACATATACCCCCCCCCCGAACCAAAAACCCTAGCACGGTGTTCGATATTTCCTCCACGGGTCCAGAGCGCCGCCGCCATCGAAGACAAGATTCGGTGGACATAAGTCTATGTTTCGGCACCCTGCCGGGACGGGAAATCGTCCCCGCAGCCATCTCCATCGACTCCACTGATGACCCACAAGTATAGGGGATCGCAACAGTGTCCGAGGGAAGTAAAACCCAAATTGATTGATTCGACACAAGGGGAGCCAAAGAATATTTATAAGCTTTAACAGATTATTTGTCAGATCAGCTGCACCTGTGAATAGACTTGCTCGAGACTGATTATCAGTAGCAACAATTTTATAGCAGAGACAGTAGTAAATAACAGTAGCAAGAATATTAAAACAGCGATTGTGATTGATTTAGAAAGCAGTATTAAAATACTGTAGGCATAGGGAAGGATGTACGGACGTTGCATGGATAAGATAATTCATGTACTAACATAGCATAGGCATTTGTAGATAAATAATATAAAGCATCCAAGTATTAACTAATCATAAGCTTGTATTCCAATTTAGTTGTGCGTGCTCGCAATGAGAAACCTGCACATCATCTTTTGTCCTGCCAGCCCGTTTGCAGCTGGGCCTCTAGGGAATCTACTGGCAATTAAGGTACTCCTTTTAATAAAGTACCGGAGCAAAACATTAACACTCCATGAACACATGTGATCCTCACATCATAGCCATTCCTCCGGTTATCCCAATTGCTTTCACTTTGGTGCCATCAGTTCCGGACAATAATATGTGTATACAACTCATAGATATGATCCAAAACAATAATTATTATCATGATACAATAACAAGTTCAGATCTGAAATCATGTCACTCAGGCCCTAGTGTCAAGCATTAAGCTTAACTAGTTGCAACAATGACGTAAAACACCGATAACGGATACTAGGCACTATGCCCTAACAATCTTACAGCTATTACATGAGTGATCTGATCCAATCCCTACCATCCCCTCAAGCCTACATCGGTGAATTACTAACTCATGGATGGAGCAGACATGGATGGTTGATGGAGAGGCGTTGGCAATGACGATGGCGATGATCCCCTTCGATTCCCCGTCCCAGCAGGGTGTCGGAACAGAGACTTCTGGTCCCCGAACTAGGCTTCGCGATGGCGGCGGCGTACGGTTGTGTTCTCTGGAAAAATGGATATCCCCCGTGGATTTTTAGGTCAGGGGGGTTAAGTAGCCGCGAGGGGGTCGCGATGAGGCGACCGAGGTAGCCCCACCACCTGCTAGCGGGGGTCCCATTTGGTCGCGCCATTGGGTGATGTGGAGCCCCGCAGGCTCTTCTCCGTTTGGTCTTTGAGGTTCTGGGTTCCCCTCGTATAGAAAATAAATCCTGGATGTTTTTTGGGCTTTTTCTCCGAAGTTGATATTTCTGCACAAAAAGGAGACACCATGGTAATTCTGCTGAAAACAGCGTTAGTCCTCGTTAGTTGCATCCAAAACACACAAATTAGAGGTAAAACAATAGCAAAAGTGTTCGGGAAAGTAGATACGTTTTGGACGTATCAATTCCCCCCAAGCTTAGCTTATTGCTTGTCCTCAAGCAATTCAGTTAACAACTGAGTGCGATAAAAGGACTTTCACGAACTGATTTGCTCATGTGATGTAAATATTCTCATTATGAGGAAAAATGCATAGACTATTCATAATAAGACATATATAAACGATGTCACCCAATAGTTATGTAAACCATAAAAAGATGCCTATTATATCGATGATAAATAACATGAAACATATCAATTCACAAGATTGCAAAGATCATAAGAAAGTATGATAAAGTGGTATCTCGCTTGCCCGAATGTAAAAGCAAAACATAAATGCACAGGGACCTCTGAGTTTCAAGGGAAGACTAGAGATAAAGATATCAAAGATAAAATCATCTAGATTACACCGCGGTTAACATATCAAGGGACAAGCACATTACACTAAGAATGACAGTTATGCTCTCGAGAAGGTGCCCAAAGAAGGATGGTGACTCAATAGCAGATTAAAAGATATGCCCTTCATTGAGGGAAGTAGGGATTCAACATGTGCTAGAACTTCTTATCATTTTGAAAACAGAGCTTGTTAGGTCAACGACTGGCAATAGAGTTCTTGTTATCTTCCATAATAAGCAAGTTGAGAGCGGTTCCGATTATTTTTAAAACAAAGCACTCATAATATGAATCTTTATATTCATTTTGATAGCTTCACACATCTCCCCACCTTGCAAACAAACCATGGCTAACCGAATCCTCGGGTGGCCACCAAACAATCTCATACCATGGAGGAGTGTCTATTTTTATTTCCTCAAATCCTTTTTTGATATTATAATGGTCTGGCCAGCCCTTTGCAAACTTAGTGACGAGCAGATCTAGCATGCAAGTCAAATACTTGATTAGTATGGAAAATAACAAGACCAACTACCACTTCCTCATGAGCTCAAAACAGTGGCACAAATTAAGAAGTGTTTGAAGGTTTTAAAGGTAACACATGCGAATTTAGTTGAATGGTTTGAAATTGCCATGCATAGGTATTTATGGTGGACTCTTTGTAATAACTTGGTTTTCAGGGATTTGGAAGCACAAGCATCATCTCAGCTTAGTACAAGTGGATGCTAGCAAAAGATGGGAAAGCGACAATTCAAGAGAGCAATAACCGTCATAATCAAGCTTGCGACGAAATAGAATTAACAGAGGCATAATAAAGATACAAGAACTCTGAGTCAAAATATATCATCAAGGCTTAATTGACTTTTTGTTTTCAGTCATAACATGTTTAAGCATGTGCCAAGTCAATTCGAATAAATTGTTCAGAGGAGGATTGATACGTCTCCAATGTATCCATAATTTCTTGTGTTCCATGCTATGTTATATCATGTTATCACATGTTTTATATGCATTTTATATAGTTTTATGCATTTTTAAGGACTAACCTATTAACAAGATGCCACAGTGCCAGTTCCCTGTTTTCTGCTGTTTTTTGGTTTCAGAAAAGCTCTTAAGGAAATATCCGCCAAATTGGAAACGATTCTACCAAGAATTATTTTTGGAATATTTGCATCGTGAAGAACAAAAGACGAGACGAAGATGGGCCCCAAGGGACCCACATAGCCTGCTGGCGCGGCCACATCAGAAGCCGCGCCGGGAGGTGGTGTGGCGCCCTCGGGCGCCCACCAACCTAGGTCTTTCGCCCATAAATACCCCCTTGACCTAAAAACAGAGCACGGTTAATCACTTTTTCCTCCACGGGTCCCGATCTGCCGCCACCAGAACTGCTCCTCGGCACCCTGTCGGGAGGGGGAATCGTCCCCGGAGGCCTTTACGTCGCCATGACCGCCTCCGGACTGATGCGTGAGTAGTCTACCTTGGACTACGGGTACATAGCAGTAGCTAGATTGTTTTCTTCTCCTCTTGTGCTATCATGTTTAGATCTTGTGAGCTGCCTATCATGATCAAGATCATATGTAATTCTCCATGTTGTGTTTGCTGGGATCCGATGAATATTGAGTACTAAAGTTATTGCTTCATAATTTATCATGTGTGTGCTATTCAATGATCTTGCATGCTCTCCGTTACTTGTGTATGCTCTAGCCAAGTAGATGCTTGTAACTCCAAAAGGGGGTATTTATGCTCGATAGTAGGTTCATGTCTCTATTTAATCTGGGACAATGACAAAAAGCTCTAAGGTTGTAGATGTGCTGTTGCTACTAGGGATAAAACAGTAGTACTTTATCTAAGGATGATGTTACTTACTTGCTTTACACACAGTGCTTAAGGCGAAAATCTGTTGCATGCAACTTAATACTGAAAGGGGTGCGGACGCTAACCGGAAGGTGGATTATTAGTCACAAATGTGGTTGAAACGGTCTATGTATATTGATGTAATGCCTGAATGAATCTCACACTAGCCACCATATCATTAGTATATGCATTGGGTTGCTTATCATTATTCTGTCAATTGCCTAACTGTAATTTGTTTACCACGCATGGTTGAATGTTATTATTTATGGAGAGACACCACTAGTGAACTGTGGACCCCGGTCCTTCTCATTAATCTGCTAAAACCACAACTGCAAACCTGTTACTTTCTGCAAACAAACATCTTTCTTCCACACATACGTTTAATCTTTTGTTACAGCAAGCCGGTGGGATTGACACCCTCGCCGTTGAGTTAGGGCAAAATACTTTGATTGTGTTGTGTGCAGATTCCAGGTCTCCGACGCCACACCAAGAATTTCTGGCGCCGTTGACACCTCGAGGGGAACGTTCATCTCCTACTTGTTCGATAAACTTGGTTTCATAACTGAATGAAATCTTGCTGCTCTGCTACGTCACACCCTTCTCTTGGGGATTCACCAACCACACGCTTAGCAACCATCAAGAATTTCTTGCGCCATTGCCGGGGACATAGAGAAGCAAAACCATATCAAGCTCCCTCGTCAACTACGCGCCCGAAACTTGACGCAGAAGGCATCAAGGATACCACAGTGTCATATTCTATTATGAGCAAAGCAAGCAAATATTCAAAGAGACATGACATCCATCATAAATAAATTGGAAACGATCATAAGAGAACACGAACTACTAAGCATCCACCATCGACATATACGTTATGCGAACCATCTAAGCATGCTCACATTAATGAGTATATGTACAAAAATGAGAAACAAATAGAGTTCATTACCAACCTCTTACCCAACTCGAATTGTCAAAGATCACCATAATTGCCTTATCACTTGTGTGCTTTAAAGATATGAAATAATAACCAAGATCCATGAAGTAATTGAAGATAATGACTGAAGAAGACCTTAAATGACCTCTGAAACAAACTATACAAAAGTAAAGAGAAACAACAAATATTTTGGGTTTTCGGATTTAGAAACTGAAAACAGAACAGCCAGCAAAGACGATTTTTTTCGAGGACCTTAACATGCCCAGATCAGAAAACTCAAAACTAATGAAAGTTGTATAAACAACCCAGGAATATTCATACCAAAATTCAGATCATTCAGACATTCCTGTAAAAATTTATGAATTTTAACGTGGACAGCAGAAATCTACCTGCGTGAAACAGCACACAACAAAGCAAAATATTTTTGTATTTTTGCATATTGAACTGAAATAAATACTAGGCATATTGATACTAGATACTAAAACAAACCATCAAGATAAATAACAAACATCTTTTTGATATTTTTGAGTTTAAAGCAAACAAAGCATAAACAAATGAACGAATGAAAGGAAACTAAAACGAAACATGGATATACAAAGTACCGAATGATAATGATATGTAGATGAGTGTGATATTGGTATACCTCACCCCAAGATTAGGATTTTGGCCTAAGTGTAGATCAAGGCCAATGTGACCATCCGTCTATGCCGCAGGGGTATGTCGAAGAGCTTTCCCCGTAATATGAGCTCGAGGATGCGCCGGCGTGGTACCCGGTGTAATCCTCCGGCGGTGGCTCCTGTCTGCAATGCGATTGGTGAAAACCAAGTGCGCTCAGCTGCTCCTCCAACTCTACAGCGAGTACGACCACGGTCTCCTGTCAAGACTGAACAAAGAAGGTTGTGGCAAGGAGACCTCCTTTTCACTCACCAAAAACGACCGTAAACACAATGTTCTCCAAAGTGGAGCTAGTAGTGACAAATTTATGGCCTTTCATTGCAGGAAGGCCAAGATAACATGGATCAAGTTGTACATCATTAGGATCAATAGGTAGCCTCAAATATTCAGCAATACGTAAGGCAATAATGCCTCCAAAGATGGGGCCTCTAGCAGCTAAACGGCGAGCAATTAAAGAACCAAGGTTATACGAGAATTCACTCTTAAGGGCACCCGCAAGAAATGCAAGCTGCAAGTTAGAAACATTGTAGTGTTTTACCTACCAAGTACACTAGTGGTAATATAGTAGACAAAATATCTGATAGCCGGGAATTGGATGTTCCTTATCTTGTCGCGATGTGCGGAGCAGGTGTCATTGTTGGTCACCTCTTGGTAGGTTTGTGCAAACTCTGGTGGATTCGCAACAATCCTCACAGTTGTGCCAATGTGGGCTGTACCTATTATCCCACAAAACTCCTGCAAGGTTAGACTACAAGGCAAATCATATATCTTGAAAGAAATGACCTTCCCATAAGACTTGGTGTTGAAAGTGAAGGTTTATGAAATAGTCTTGGTAAGACAATAGTATTGTGGCCTCTCATCCATCATGTAGGAGGTCAAGCCTACTCTCTCAACAAGAGTTTGGAAATCCTCGAGTAAACCTGCAACACGAAGGAAATTATAACAAGGGTAAGATGCGGCGTGTGGAACTCCCGCATCTCCCTCATCTCCAAACGTCGGTGCTAGGATCTCCTCGTTGTAGGACTGCCGAACACGAGTGGCAGCCCTTGAGGGCCTTGTCCTCCTCTGATAGTCTCCCTCAAACACCTCATCAAAGTCATGGTTATGCCTCTTCCTTTTTTGAAATTTTCAACAAACATCATAAAAATCGATTTTTAGCCAACTAAATGAAGGGAAAACACTATAGTGACTTGCTAGAGGCTTAAGCATGCATCAAAACTAGTTATTTCAACTTAGAACAAGCATTCAACTCACTAAACACGATATCTACAGCAGCAAAATACTTCATATATACACCACTAAACAAAATTCTACTTGGATAATCGCAGGAGTCACATACCGGAGAGGAGATGCACCAAATTTGAGCAACAGAAATTGGCTGAATGTGGAGATCGAAATCCCAAGAGATGAGCAGCAAGAACACGGGTTTGAAATATTCAGGAGTGATTTTATGGGCAAGAGGGAGGCAGGGGAAGGAGAGAGAGCAAGTGGGGGGGGGGCTATGGGCCCCACACCTCCAGCTGGCGAGACCAAAATCTAGCCGCGCCACCAAGTGGTGAGGTGGCCCAGGGGGTCCCCCTAGTGGCTCTCTGGCACTTCCAGGTGCCTCCTCGAAAAATATGATTTTTCATAGAAAAAAATTAATTTTCTGAGATTTTTTTTTTTCATTTTCTGGTATTTTGCATTATTAAATTCAATATTGAAAAATTATTTTCTAACAACAAATTCAACTAAACATTGCAAACTAAATAAAATTGCAGTAGGTATAACAAGGATGAGAGAAATAAAATTGTTTAGCCTCTTTATGCATTTAAAATGCACTTGTTAACAAGGTTGATCAAGTCTTGCCACCAAATGAATTTTATATGACATGAAAGATTTTAAACCATAAGAGACACATATATTACCTTATAATAAATTGGTATGGATCCAATCATGAAATGTTTGTTTTTTTCTTTATATGGGCAATCAGTACTTCCCACTGTAATAGACCTCAAATTGGTAATTGTATTAACTCCAGGCATTCTATCAACTTTCTTGGGAACATAAACAATATGCTCCTTGTCATTAACATTAACTTTTCCTTTATTGCAATCAATAACAGCCCCTGCAGTATTTTTAAAAAGTCTTCCAAGAATAATAGACATATTATCATCTTCAGGCATTTCAAGAACAACAAAGTCAGTCATAATCAAGCAATTGGTAGTATTTGAACAGGAACATCTTCACAAACTCCAACAGGAACATCAGTAGATTTATCGACCATTTTTAAAGATATATCAGTAGGTATCAACTTATCAAGATAAAGTCTCTTGTAAAGAGAGAAAGGCATAGCACTAACTCCAGCTCTCAAATCACATAGAGCAGTTTTAACATAATTATTTTTGATAGAGCAAGGAATAGTTGGTATACCTGGATCACCAAGCTTCTTTGGAACCTTACCATTAAAAGATTAATTAGCAAGCATAGTAGATATTTCCTCATTAGGAATTTTCCTTTTGTAAGTCACAATATCTTTCATATATTTAGAATAAGGAGGCAACTTAATAGCATCAGTCAAAAGAATTTGCAAGAACAATGGTTTCATCCAATCACAAAATTAATTGTAATGTTCTTCCTCTTTAGATTTAAGTTGCTTAGCAGGAAAAGGCATTGGTTTTTGGACCCAAGGTTTTCTTTCATTACCATGTTTCTTAGCAATAAAATCTTCTTTAGTGTACTTTTTATTTTTAGCATGTTTTTCAGGTTCTTCTTCTATTTCTTCCTACGAATTGGCATTTTTATTTTTATCTTTATCATTGTTATTAGCATTATCATTGTTGTGTTCATTACCACTTTCAGTTTCAGCATCAGAAACAGATATACTATTAGGATCATTAACAGGTTCAGAGGATTCTACAACAGTATTATGTTTCTTTTTCTTTTTCCTAGAAGGAGTACAAGGTTTATTAACTCGTTGAGAATCTTGTTCAATTCTTTTATCATGTCCCTCAGGATACAAAGGATCTTGAGTTGATTTACCACCTCTAGTTGTTACTTCACAAAGAAGTTTTTCTTTAGCAATAGAGTTGTTTACTAGCAATTCTTTTTGCACTTTAGTGAGTTGATCTATTTGAGTTTGAACCATATGAAAGTTTTTGATAAGAACTTTGACATCATTAGCAGTTCTATCAACAATATCATGTAAATAACTAATAGCATGAGAGTTTTTCATAATGATTCTCTATTCTCGTATTAAAATTGCATTTCTTAACAATAAAATCATCAAATTCATCTAAACACTGAGCATGAGGTCTAGAGTAAGCGATATCTCTATCATCAAACCTTTGGAAAGAGTGTACCTCAATAACGGTTGGAGGAGGAACAAGCTTGCATAATTCTTCACTAGGAGGTAAATACTTCACATCTTCAGATTTAATACCACTTTCTTGAAGAGATATTTTAACTTCTCTCATCGTTTCGTCATTTAATTCAATCATACCCCTCTTCTTCGGTGTTGGTGGAGGTGTTGGAGTAGGTTCAGGAATATCCCAATCATCATTATTCTTACATAGTGTAGCCAATAATTCTTCAGCTTCTTCGGGGGTCCTTTTCCTGAAAACACAACTAGCAAAACTATCCAGGTATGTCCTAGATTCAGCAGTTAGTCCACTATAAAATATATCAAGTAGATCATTTTTCTCCAAATCATGATTCGGCTGGCCTCTTAATATGCAACAAAAGCGTGTCCAAGCCTTAGGCAATTTCTCACCTTCATCTTGATTAAAATTATAGATTTTTAACAAAGCATCATGTTGAGCACTAGCAGGAAAATATTTTTGAAAGAAAGCATCAAGCAAACCCTTTGGACTAGTGATGGAACCAGGAGACAAATTATCATACCAAGTTTTAGCTTCTCCTCTTAATGAGAAAGGAAATATTTTAGCAACAAAGTAAGTGCGTCTTTTAATGTCCTCAGCAAATATTCCACTCAGATCAGACAATACATTCATGTGTTCTACATCACTTTCATTTTCAGTTCCACAGAAAGGTTCTCTTTCAACAATAGCTATATGAGCCAAATTAAGAGAGAAATCATAAGCTTGATCTTTTATGTTTATAGGAGATGTAGCAAATTTAGCATTAGGAGATAATTTCATAGCACTAACATCTTTTATAGCATTAATTTCTTCAACAAGAGCATCATCAAGATTCACATACATATCAAGCGCAACCACTACAAGGAAAGGTACAACTCTCCCTGATGCTAAATTTGCTACATCTCCTATAAACATAAAAGATAAAGATTATGATTTCTCTCTTGATTTGGCTCATATAGCTATAGTTGAAAGAGAACCTTTCTGTGGAACTGAAAAGGAAAGTGTTGTAGAACATATGAATGTTTTGTCTGATTTGAGTGGAATATTTGCTGAGGACATTAAAAGACGCACTTACTTTGTTGCTAAAATATTTCCTTTTTCATTAAAAGGAGAAGCTAAAACTTGGTATAATAATTTTTCTCCTGGTTCCATCACTAGTCCAAAGGGCTTGCTTGATGCTTTCTTTCAAAAATATTTTCCTGCTAGTGCTCAACATGATGCTTTGTTAAAAATCTATAATTTTAATCAAGATGAAGGTGAGAAATTGCCCAAAGCTTGGACACACTTTTATTGCATCTTGAGAGGGCAGCCGAACCATGATTCAGAGAAAAATGATCTACTTGATATATTTTATAGTGGACTAACTGCTGAATCTAGGACATACCTGGATAGTTTTGCTAGTTGTGTTTTCGGGAAAAGGAGTCTCGAAGAAGCTGAAGAATTATGGGCTACTATATGCAAGAAAAATGATGATTGGGATATTCCTACACCTACTCCAACACCTCCGCCAACACCGAAAAAGAGAGGTATGATTGAATTAAATGAAGAAACGATGAGGGAAGCTAAAAGATCTCTTCAAGAAAGTGGTATTAAATCTGAAGATGTGAAGTATTTACCTCCTATTGAAGATTTATGTAAGCCTATTCCTCCTCCAACCGTTATTGAGGTACACTCTCTCCAAAAGTTTGTTGATAGAGATATTCCTTACTCTAAACCTCCTGCTCAATGCTTTGATGAATTTGATGATTTTATTGTTGAGCAATGCAATTTTAATTCGAGAATAGAGAATCATTTAATGAAAAATTCTCATGCTATTAGTGATTTACATGATATTGTTGATAGAACTGCTACTGATGTTAAAGTGCTCATTAAATATTTTCATATGGTTCAAACTCAAATAGATCAACTCACTAAAGTGCAAAAAGAATTGCTAGTAAACAACTCTATTGCTAAAGAAAAACTTATTTGCGAAGTAACAACTAGAGGTGGTAAATCAACTCAGGATCCTTTGTATTCTATAGGACATGATAAAAGAATTGAACAAGATTCTCAACGAGTGAATGAACCTAGTATTCCTTCTAGGAAAAAGAAAAAGAAACATAAAACTGCTGTGGAATTCTCTGAACCTGTTAATGATCCTAATTAATAGTACATCTGTTTCTGATGCTAAAACTGAAAGTGGTAATGAACACAACAATGATAATGCTAATAACAATGATAAAGATAAAATTGTTAATTCGGATCAGGAAGAAATAGAAGAAGAACCTAAAAAACATGCTAAAAATAAAAAGTACACTAAAGAAGATTTATTGCTAAGAAACATGGTAACGAAAGAGAACCGTGGGTCCAAAAACCAATGCCTTTTCCTACTAAAAAACTTAAATCTAAAGAGAAAGATCATTATAATAGATTTTGTGATAGGATGAAACCATTGTTCTGGGAAATTCCTTTGATAGATGCTTGCTAATTCCTAATGAGGAAATATCTACTATGCTTGCTAATTACTCTTTTAATGGTAAGGTTCCAAAAAAGCTTGGTGATCCAGGTATACCAACTATTCCTTGCTCAATCAAAAATAATTATGTTAAAACTTGTCTATGTGATTTGGGAGCTGGAGTTAGTGTTATGCCTTTCTCTCTTTACAAGAGACTTTACCTTGATAAATTCATACATACTGATATATCTTTGCAAATGGCTGATAAATCTACTGCTGTTCCTGTTGGAATTTGTGAGGATGTTCCTGTCCAAATAACTACCAATTGCTTAATTATGACTGACTTTGTTGTTCTTGAAATGCCTGAAGATGATAATATGTCTATTATTCTTGGAAGACCTTTTCTAAATATTGCAGGGGTTGTTATTGATTGCAATAAAGGAAAAGTTACTTTTAATGTTGATGACAAGGAGCATACTGTTTATTTTCCCAAGAAAGTTGATAGAATGCCTGGAGTTAATACAATTACCAATTTGAGGTCTATTAGAGTGGGAAGTAGTGATTGGCCATATAAAGAAGAATTCAAAACCCTCATGATTGGATCGATACCAATTCATTATAAGGTAACATGAGTGTCTCATATGGTTTAAAATCTTTCATATATATAAAATTCATTTGGTGGCAAGACTTGATCAACCTTGTTAACAAGTGTATTTTAAATGCATAAAGAGGCTAAACAATTTTCTTTCTCTCATCCTTGTTATGCCTACTGTAATGTTACTTAGTTTGCAATGTTTAGTTAAATTTGTTGTTAGAAAATATTTTTTTAGTATTGAATTTAATAATGCAAAATACCAGAAAATGAAAAAAATAAAGTTTCTCAGAAAATTAAATTTTTTATATGAAAAATCATATTTTTCGAAGAGGTACCTGAAAGTGCCAAAGAGACACCAGGGGGACCCCCAGGTCCACCACATCACCTGGTGGCGCGGCTGGTAAGTGGCCACGCCAGCTGGTGGTGTGGGGCACACAGGCCCCCCACTTTCTCTCTCTCCTTCCCCTGCCTCCCTCTTGCCCGAAAAATCACTTTTGGATAGCTCAAACTCGTGTTCTTGCTGCTCATCTCCTGGGATTTCGATCTCCACATTCAGCCAATTTCTGCTGCTGAAATTTGGTGCATCTCCTCTCCGGTATGTGACTCTTCCGAATATCCAAGTAAAATTTGTTTAATGGTTTATATATGAAGTATTTTGCTGCTGTATATATCTTGTTTAGTGAGTTTGAATGCTTGTTCTAAGTTGAAGAAACTAGTTTTGATGCATGCTTAAACCTCTAGCAAGTCACTATAGTGGGTTCCCTTCATTTAGTTGGCTAAAAATCGATTTTTATGATGTTTGTTGAAATTTTCAGAACATGGAAGGGAATTCATTTGTTCTAAATCCTCATGAGATAGTGTTGGAAGGAAAATAAAAAGTTTATAGAGAGGAAGGAGTGCACCCTGCCGTGTACCCGTGCTCGCAATTCATGGAATTTGCAGGGATTACACAAGATTTTCATACTCTCTTATCCAATGCAGGATTGGTACATTTTCTTGAGAATCTACCTTACCAATATGCTATTTTTTCTATGTCGGTGGTGCAGAATTTTCATTGCAAGTTGAACTCATCTAACCCCACCGTGCATTACACAATTTACAACAAATATGTGGACTTGCCTTTTGATGTTTTCTGTTCAGTGATGAGGGTTCCAAATAGAGGATTAGTGGAGAAGCCGAAGGGTAACCCAAGGCTATTGATGGATGTGTATGAAGAAATCTGCTATGGAAGAAGTTTTTCCAAGGAGGACGGTAAAATCATGAGTATTCACCTCCCTTCCAATCGTTATTTTGCATACTTTATTGCTAAGTGTGTTCTAGCTAGGAGATCTGCTGGTAAACTAAGCTTGCCTGATTTATCTTTTCTTGCTGCTGCATTGTGTCGCGATAGGACTTATAGCTTGGGTGCTCTGATTGCTCACCGTTTCGCAGCTAACCGCGAGAAGGGATGAATATGTGGAGGACTAGGTTCTTCACGATTATTAGCTTTGCATTTGTTAGACCTTCATCCTCAGGATTTCTGTTATCTATGGAGAAACTTGATATTGAGTTGATGAAGAGGCAGGACTTTATTGATGGAAGTGGTAGCTTGCATATCTCCCTTATACCATAACTTATTCAAAGAGGAAACACCTCAAAGTAAATACCATTGAGGGAATTGTTATCTTGCCTGCGCCTCTTCTTAACCTTGTTGGCAGGGGGAACTTGTCAGTCTCAGAGGCTGAGTGGGATACACTTGGGGAGAAGCCCGGCCCGGATATGGGCCACGACGAGGGGTATGGGGGTGGTTTTGTTCAGCCCCCGGAGATACCCAGCTTTGTGTAGCCGGATCCGGGGGGTATGCAGGACCTTCAGGATCTTCCTCCACCACAGCCGATGCGGAGTACGACTACACGGGGCATAACCCACCGAGTTGGCATGATTATTCACCTCGGGAGTGATCTCCACTTGGGCCAAAAGTCTAAGGTTGGGGGGAGGTATACCGATGCACACTCATTTACACATCATTATCGTTCGGTACTTTGTATATCCATGTTTCGTTTTTAGTTTTATTTCTTTCGTTCATTTGTTTATGCTTTGTTTGTTTTCTATAAACCCTAAAACACGAAAAAGACTTTTGTTATTTCTCTTGCTGGTTTGTTTTATTATCTAGTATTAATATTCTTAGTATTTATTTCAGTTCAATATGCAAAAACATAAAAATATTTTGCTTTGTTGTGTGCGGTTTTGCGCAGGGACAGATTTCTTCTGTCCACCGTTAAATTCATAACGTATCACAGGAATGTCAAAATGATCTGAAATTGGTGTGCATATTCCTGGGATGTGTACGCAACTTTCATTAGTTTTGAGTTTTCTGATCTGGGCATGTTAAGGTCCTCGAAAAAATTCGTCTTTGCTGGCTGTTCTATTTTTTATTTCCCAATCCGAAAATCGAAAAATATTTGCTGTTTTTCTTTGCTTTTGTATAGTTTGTTTCAGAGGTCATTTTCTTAAATAACTCCATGGAGTTTGGTTATTATTTCATATCTTTCAAGCACACAAGTGATAAGGCAATTAAGATGATCTATGACAATTTCGAGTTGGGTAAGAGCCTGGTAATGACTCTATTTGTTTCTCATTTCTGTACATATACTCATTCATGTGAGAATGCTTAGATGGTTCGCATAACGTAGATGTCGATTGGTGGATGCTTAGTAGTTCGTGTTCTCTTATGATCGTTTCCAATTTATTTATGATGAATGTCATGTCTCTTTGGATATTTGCTTGCATTGCTTTGCTCATAACAGAATATGACACTGTGGTAGACTTGGCACATGCTTACACATGTTTTGACTGAAAACAAAAAGTTAATTAAGCTTTGATGACATATTTTGATTCAGAGTTCATGTATCTTTATTATGCCTCCGTTAATTCTATTTCGTCGCAAGCATGCTTATGACGATTATTGCTCTCTTGAATTGTCGCTTTCCCATCTTTTGCTAGCGTCCACTTGTACTAAGCTGAGATAATGCTTGTGCTTCCAAATCCCAGAAAACCCAGTTATTCCAAAGAGTCCACCATAAATACCTATACATGGCAATTTCAAACATTTCAAGTAAATTCGCATGTGCTACCTTTAAAACCTTCAAACACTTCTCAATTTGTGCCACTGTTTTTAGCTCATGAGGAAGTATGTGGGGTTACAGATATCAACCTTGTCGTTTGCCTTTGGACAGACTTTCGCCAACCAGACTAGTGGCAAATACATCCATTTATCTTTTAGTTTGCAAATAGAGCTAGCAAATGGGGGTGCCCAGCCCCAAATTAATTACAACTTTAATTGCTGCATTCTCTTCATATTTTTTCCATGATCTAATCAGTCAAGCAATGACAATAGTTTTTAACTACATTTGTAAACAAAAGAGAAATGTGGGATGATCTGCCCTTGGGTAGAAATAACGTCCTTCATGGGAGTCGTTCTTACGGAAGTCTGGTTGACAAGGGGGGTAGAGTACCCATTACCATTCATAGACGGAACAACCACCACTCAAAAACAATTTTACCTCTGTTTTCAAAATGATAAGAAGCTCTAGCACATGTTGAATCCCTACTTCCCTCAGTGAAGGGCATATCTTTTACTTTATTGTTGAGTTACCATCCTTCTTTGAGCACCTTCTCGATAGCATAATTTTCATTCTTAGTGTAATGTGCTTGTCCCATAATATATTAACCGCGGTGTATCTTTATCTCTAGTCTTCCCTTGAAACTCAGAGGTGCATGGGCATTTATGTTTTGCTGTTACTTTCTTATGATCATTGCAATCATGTGAATTGATATGTTTCATGTTATTTATCGTCGGTATAATTGGCATCTTTTCATGGTTTACATAACAATTGGGTGACACCGTTTATATATGTATTATTATGAATAGTCTAAGCATTTGTCCTCATAATGAGAATATTTACATCACATGAGCAAATGAGTTCGTGAAAGTTTTTTTATCGCACTCAGTTGTTAACTGAATTGCTTGAGGACAAGCAATAAGCTAAGCTTGGGGGGGAGTTGATACGTCCAAAACATATCCACTTTCCCGAACACTTTTGCTATTGTTTTACCTCTAATTTGTGTGTTTTGGATGCAGCTAACGCGGACTAACACAATTTTCAGCAGAATTACCCTGGTGTCTTCTTTTTGTGCAGAAATATCAACTTCGAAGAAAAAGCCCAAAAAAATCAACCAGGAGTTATTTTCCATCCGAGAGGGACCAGGAACCACGAAGACCAAACGGAGGAGAGGCCTGAGGGGCCCACATCACCTGGTGGCGCGGGGCCCATCTGGCTGCGCCAGGAGGTGATGTGGCCACCTCGGCCACCACCTCGCGACCCCCTCGCGTCTACAAGACCCCTCTGATCTAAAAACGCTGGGAGGATAGCCACTTTTCCAGAGAACACCACCATACGCCGCCGCCATCGCAAACCCTAGTTCAGGGATCAGAAGTCTCTGTTCCGGCACCCTGCCGGGACGGGGAATCAAAGAGGATCATCGCCATCGTCATCTGCACCGCCTCTCCATCAACCATCCATGTTTCCCCCATCCATGAGTGAGTAATTCACCACTGTAGGCTTGAGGTGATGGTAGGGATTGGATGAGATCACTCATGTAATAGCTGTAAGATTGTTAGGGCATAGTGCCTAGTATCCGTTATCGGTGTTTTAAGTCATTGTTGCAACTTGTTATGCTTAATGCTTGACACTAGGGACCGAGTGCCATGATTTCAAATCTGAACATGTTATTGAATCATGATGATAATTATTGTTTTGGATTATATCTATGAGTTGTTTACACGTGTTATTGTCCGGAACCAATGGCCCCAAAGTGACAGCAATTGGGATAACCGGAGGGAATGACTATGATGTGAGGATCATGTGTATTCACGGAGGGTTAATGCTTTGCTTCGGTACTTTACTAAAATGAGTACCTTAATTGCCAGAAGATTCCCTAGAGGCCTCGCTGCAAACGAGCTGGCAGGACAAAAGATAATGTGCATGTTTCTCATTACGAGCACGCACAACTAAATTGGAATACATGCTTATGATTAGTTTATACTTGGATGCTTTATATTATTTATCTGCAAATGCCTATGATATGTTATGTTATTACATGAATTATCTTATCCATGCAACGCCCATACATCCGTCCCTATGCCTATAGTATTTTAATCCTACTGTCTACATACATCACAATCGTAGTCTTATTTTCCTGCTACTGTTATTTCACTACTGTATCTGATATAAAACTGTTGCTACTGATAATCCTCCTCGAGAAAGTCTATTCACAAGTGCAGCTGATCAGACAAATCATCCGTTAAAACTTATAAATATTCTTTGGCTCCCCTTGTGTCGAATCAATAAATTTGGGTTTTACTTTCCTCGAACACTGTTGCGATCCCCTATACTTGTGGGTCCTCAATCATTATTGCTAATGTTGTGGAAAAGTCTAAGCTTGGGGGAGTTGGTTTTGATGACCATGATATTTTTAGTCCCCCACACACGGGGTAGAAAATTTTCTTTGATGATACCTTGCCTCCAATATGTGATAATTATAATCATTGTGATATTTTCGGTCCACCTACTGTGGAGGATATAATTTATGTTGATTATGATATGCCTCCTATATTTGATGATTATGGTGATGAGAATAATAATGATAGGTATTTTGTTGAATTTCCTCCCACTACAATTAATAAGAATGACTATGCTTATGTGGAGAGTAATAATTCTTTTATGCATGTGGCTTATGATAAGAATATTTTATGTGATAATTATGTTATAATTTTTATTCATGATGCTACAAGTGAACTTATTGATGATAATGATGAGTATTGCTTAAATATACTATATGATAATGCTTTAGATGATGTTCCTATGCTTATTGATAATCCTCCATATTTAGAAGTTTTTACTTATTTATGTGAGGATAAAAATGATATGATTGCTGCTTGTGATGGTACTCTTACTCATGAGAGTCCTACTTTGTTCTTTAATTCTCCTAATTATACCATGGAGGAGAAGTTTTCTTATGTTGATAAATACTTATGTGGTTTGCAATTGTCTCTAGGGAAACATTGTTTTATGTATCTCAACAATATTATGTTTCCTCTCTTTATGTTGGAAGTTTTGAAGTTGCATTTGTTTCATCTTGGAATGTGTAACATCCCAACATTTTATAATGTTCAAAAATCACTAAAATTTAAAACTTTTCTTTTTATAAAAATAAAATATTAAATGCATAAGGAAACCAACTATAAAAGACTTCAAAGTTTAATATTTCAAATGTCACAGTTTAAACATTTTATTATCCACTGTGTTTCAAAAACCTTAAAATATAATTTGACAAATATTTTACAAACTACAATCCATTTCATTTTAAGTAAATAGTTTACTTATAAGTATTTGAATTAAATCACTTAGCCCTATCCATTCATAAATATAAGATTATTCAAAATGGTATATAATTACTAAATGGTTTTCCTTCCTTTAACTAAGTCCAAAATATAGTTTGGAAATTATAAGCCTATAGTGTATAACTTTAAAAACTTCATAGAATTTAAATTAATGAATTAGCCAAATAAACATTTCATTTGCTTAAATGAATTTCATGTATGTTTCAAAGCATGAAATGATTAATATATTCTAAATAAGAATAGAATTAAAACAAAAACCTTTTCCAAAGTTGTTATGAAGTTTTCAAATGAATTATCAAAAAAATAAGATATAATGTTACCCAAAATAAAATTTAATTAGAATCCATTATATTTCCTATTACTTTAAAAATTATTTATATTTAGCTTCTATTAAACCAAAATAAAGATGCATGTTTAAGAAAAATAAGTTTAATAACTTAAATCCAAACATATTGAAATGTGGGTATTTTTACAAATTTATTTCAGCCAAAAGAAAATTTAAATGAGAAAGAAATTCAAATTTGACTTTAAGTGTCAAATTTGTAATTAAGCAATAATTCAAAATATTAATTTTCAAAAATATTCACAACATACCCACAACTGGTTTAACAGCAAGATATTATTTTTACAAATTTTTAGATATTAATTTGACATCATTTGGACATTTAAATCAAAAGATATGAATTAAAGAAATAAAATCAGAAAAGAAAATACTGGCTGACGTCATGCTGACGTCAGCAGATCTTCTTCTTCCTCTAACCGAACGAAGCGCAGGATATGGAAATCGAATCGGAGACGATTTCCTCTCCGATTCGTGCGGGATTCGATCTCCTGCAGCCCCTATTTAAACCCCGGACACCGCCGCGTCTTTTCCCCCTCGAAACCCTAACAATCACGCCGCCAGGCCGCCGCACGGGCTCGCCGGAGTACACCCAGGCCGCCGCCGTTTTCCACGGATTTCGCGACGAGGTGAGCACTTCCCCGCCCGAGACCGCGCTCCTCGTCTCTCCTGTTGCATTGCGCACCTCCTCATGACTTAGGGCTAATTTTCGTGCAGTCGAACGTCTGATCCGTGCACAACCCGAGCATCGCCGGAACTTCACCGCTCCGCCCGCGCCTCCTCGTCGCTGCACGGCAGCCGAGCCTACGCCGCCACCTCCATCGCCCTCCCCGCGACGCGCCGCGCTCGGGGCTGTCCTCCGTTCATCCGGGGAGGTGCGGAATCGACCGGAGCGTCGTCGACCGAGGCAGCGCCGCCGTCCCCTCCATCGCCGGCCACCGGAGCGCTGCCACGGTAAGGTCATTGCATCCTAGCCGTTCGACCTGCAACCAACGCACACGATTAGATCTTTTAGAACGAAGGGGTACGATTTGATCTGGACCGCCAGATCCAGATCTGACGGCCCAGATCTATAACTTATCCACGTCAGCGCAACGTAGACAGCACAGTCAGCACCTCATCAGCGTCCACGTCAGCGCCAGCGTGTATTTAAATTTTCTATTTTATTTTTAATTGAAAAAATTGCAGATTAGTCCCTGTAATTAAAACATCCATAACTTTTTAACCACAACTCCAAATTTAATAATTTTTATATATTTGGAAAGCTCTGGATGTGTAGAATAATTTGGATCAGACAAAACTCAAATTTTACTTAGTATAAAATATTCAAATTTCAAATGGTGAATTTGAGTATATTTGTAATAACTTTAAATCTATAAATCCAAAAATTGCAAATAAATATGTTTTAGAAACTTTGGAATATTTGTAAATTAATGCCACTGCTATAAAATATTTTTGAGCAAATTTTGAATGATTTCATAGTTGTGTGTATAATTTGAAAAGTTGGACTAATTTTGAAATAACTTTTAATAGAAACATTATTTTGGATTAAATCCAATTGCAATAGATTTAATTAAATGCTCTCTGTCTATTAACATTAATTATAAAATTTTGTTATAAAAATTTAGTCATAGGAAACTTTAATTTTATAATTATTCCTTTTAGTATATTTTCCAAAATGAGAAATTAATTAAATTGCATTTATAAATTCATGCATATTTATAAATAAAACACAAAAGTTATTTTTATTTCTTGTGATTTAAGATTTCATTTCATTCATAGCATATTTTATATTGTAGATATAATTCTCAAAGGAAAACCCCTCTTCAATAGTTTTCTCTAAGTTAGGATTATTTTCAAACTTAGTATTTTGTGAAAAGTGCTATGCACTAGACACTTAGTAGTTTTCAAGATGGAGCTAGAAGACCATTGAAGGACTTAGCCAAAAACAAGACTTCAGAAGTATCTTCAAGGAGAAGAAACACTTAGAAGAAAATCAAGAAGAAGATCATGAAGACCAACCAGAAATAATTTCCAAGTCTTGCTCTCTCTCTCTCTTTCTTATCTCTGAGACATCATGAAGGACTTAGAAGAAAACAGACTCTGGAAGCATCCTCAAGATGTCAAGCACTTAGAAGAAAAGTGAGAAGAAGTTCAAGAAGGCCAACCTTCCTTTTATTCTCTAAGTCTTTCTCTCTATCTTATCTTCTCCTCTGAGACTTCATGAAGACTAAGTAAATCCAGGACCAGCCTCGAGGATACAAGAATCATCAAGTCTGAAGATTCATCAAGACTACCAAGAGCTCAATCAAGACATCATCCAGAAGAAAGCTACAAGTCTAGAGATGAAGCCTGGAAGACAACTACGTCTTTCTTTCTATCTTTTCCCTCTTTCTTAATCTTGTCTTTTAGACTTAAACAAATTTTGATCATGATGTTATCATCTTGAAGTGGTTGGATCCTAGCAGCATAGTGGGATGAAGCGGCCTGGAAACAAACCTTACATGTCCACGTACATGAGACCTGTTCCACAATTTAAGTGGCTGGCCGGGTGTCTGTCTCTCTCACTATAGTGAATGTCCAACTTACAAAGAGTTGATAATAATTGTGATCATCTTGAAGAAATGACTTAGTATTTTTCTCTAAGTATTTTGCACATCATGGCTAAGCCATTAGAGTGCTTGTTTTAAGAAGATATAAAACAAAGTATGATTATCCAACTTAAGGCTTTAGTCCTTAGTCCTTTTGGACCAACACATTTGACTTGCATAAACTTAAAAGATTTCCATGGCATGAAAAAGGCAATTCTAGCCTTAGGAATATTTTGCACATCATGCATAAACATATTTTCCTTACAAAGTTTTATAAAACTTATTTATTCATCTAGTATGTGTTTGTTTGCATTGTGGATTTGTGCTTGCTGTTGATTGTTGTATTGTTGTTTGCTATTATTGTTTAGATTAAACGGAGAGCAAACGTTCGTTGTTGAAAAGAGTTGTGTACAACGACAACATTCAAAGGCAAGTGGCACACCTCATAAACTTCCTATTTTTATGCATTACTTAGTGTATTTTTAAATGCATGTATTGCTATGCTAAACCTGTGTAGAATCCCTTATACCTGTGTCTAGGTACCTATGCAATACTTAGTAGAATTATTGATGCTATGCAAATGTTGTTTTGTGAAAATCTAAATTCTACTAAGTTAAGAATGAAACACCTGGGTGGTAATTGGTCGGATGGTTTATGTTGAGTGGCTACTCGGTTCATTTCTATGGTTCCTAAAGAGTATGTACACATGAGAACGGCCACCCAGGAACAGAGGAATCTGAAGGAACTCCAAGTGACGATTGCTTCCAGTGTAGCCATTGCCATATGGGCTCTGGCTTGATCAATTATGTTGCGTGGACTCTCTCCGGCTTGACAAGCAGATGTAGGGGGATGTTAGGTGGAACGGGTCAAGCCAGTATGGGGAGGGAAAATGCTTCTGAAAGATCTCGTCTCATTCTCTCCTTTCCTTATCACAAATGGTGTGTAAAGGATACCTTGGGTTGAATGGGTACAATGGTGAAAGTGCACAACCTCTACAGAGTGTAAAACTAAGTACTTAGCCGTGTCCCCGGTTACGGACAATTTTGAGCAGCTGATCAAGGACGTCAACGGAGGATTCCACCATTCCAATTTCTAAGTTAAAAGATGATGGGTGAACAAGGGAAGATGAGATTTATGGTTTTCATGCCATACTCGTCGATTTTAAGAAAAGTGTTTTCCAAAAAGATAGGAAAAATTGGCTTTATGCGAATTAGCCTTGAGCTCCACCAGCCAAATATTCATATAGGCTTTAGAGTTATTCCATAAGTGTCCATCATAGTGTCACTTGCCAGACTCCATTTTTAATGGAATCTGACCCACGTTGTTGCAATATTTTTCTTATTGCAGATTTGATCAGATGACGAGTGAGGTTTCGTTTAAAGGTTTCGAGTCTGCAACCAACATGTTTTTCGCCTGTGGCAGCATGAAAGTTATAGAGACTCACTGCTATTGTAATTCCGCTGTGTACTTTTTCAATACTAGCTTTATGCTATGCAACTTGTATAAATATTTTGTAATTCTGTATCATCGACGTAATAAAATTGACCTTTGTTGTGATATTACATCGTAAACTGTGTGTGCAAATGAATCGATCCAGGGATTTGCTCTATACACAGGTATCTGCCTTATTTAAAGTGCAGGTACGCTACAGAATGCTAGTTGCTTTATGTTTCATTAATTCATTCTATCACAAGATTCCTTTTCATGGGAAGTGGGTTAGACTTAAAAGTGTTTTAATATTTTCCTCTTGATGCTCTCTTTAATTTTTCAACTCTCATTTTTATGAGAGCATCATAAAAATCACTATGCCTATCTAAATTGCTATAAAGAAAGATCTTTTGGGAGACAACCCACAATTTTATTTTCTGTTATTTTATTTTACTGTGTCAATGAACATGCCTACCTCTGTAGCAATTCTTTTGTATCTTTACTTTATTAAATTGTTGGGTTAAGATGAGACTCTAGTTGAAAGTTTATGCTAAATCTGGATTCCTGCGCAGAAATAGTTTTCTTCTGTTCAACGTTAAATTCGTAACTATTCAAAGAAAAATCCAAATGACCTACCCTTTTTTGTGCGTAATCCTCAGATACGTATGCAACTTTCATTAGTTTTCAGTTTTCTGATTTGAGCATGTTAAGTGCCTCGAAACAATTCGCCTTTACGGACTGTTCTGCAATTGACAGATTCTGCCATTTATTTTGCAATGCCTCTTTTGCTATTTTGATTGGATCTTTTTATTCCATGCAGTATCAGTGGCTGTAGCTAATGTCCAGTAGCATTGGTAGTAATTGTGTTCCTACAGAATATCATAATTTTTCGTGCACTAACTCTCTAATGAAGTTTGCTCTAAGTTTGGTGTGGAGAAAGTTTTCAAGGATCAAGAGAGAAGGATAATATGATCTGATCAAGAGGATAGTAAAGCCAAAGCTTGGGGATGCCCCGGTGGTTCACCCCCAACATATTTCAAGAAGACTCAAGCGTCAAACCTTGGGGATGCCCAAGGCATCCCCTTCTTCATCTACAAACTATCAGGTCCTTTCTAGTGAAACTATATTTTAATTCCGCCACATCTTATGTGCTTTTCTTGAAGCATCTGTTTTTGTTTTGGTTTTGTTATTTTCATTCTCTGAATAAAATGGATCATAGCATTCCTTTGTGGGAGAGAGACACACACCGCTTTTTCTTATGAATACTCGTATTCTTCACTTATATTTGTTGAGTATTATTCTCTAGCTACTGCTATGCTTTCTAGATCTCGTTTTCATGCATCATTTGCTAGAGCTGTTAGCTTTATTATATCATACTCTCATATCTCATCGTTTAATTACTTGGAGAGTTTGTCTTCTAAATAAGTTGATTGGTGTTTGGCTGAGAACAGAAAATGCTAAATGTGGTAGATAACTAAATGATACATAATCTTGTAGATCATTAAATTGTGTCAATTGAATCAATGATGTTGTTTTGAGATATTAATTTGCTTAATGGTAAACATGATGGTCTAGTAAAGTGGAATGATTAATGGTTGGTCTAGAAAAACTTGAAGCTGTGCCACACTTAAATTTCCACATGATTGCATTTTCATTGTGCCTTGTAAGATCATATTTTTATTTGGAATCTTTTTACTTGTGAGTTTTAAAACTGCGATTTTCATGGCACTTCCACCACCATATTGCTAGCCTTTTCGGTACTTTGCATTGCCCTTTCTCACATTGAGAGTTGGTGCATACTTCGCGGGTACATCCAAACTCGTGGGAGATCTTCATCTAGTTCTCCTACACATAAGACAAATATCTTCCTCAAAACTTCCACCATACCTACCTACTACAGCATTTTTATAGCTGTTCCGAAATATATTGCCATGCAACACCCATCTTACATTACATGACTTGTTGTCATTCATTACATATATACTCCTTTGGGTGATTCTATAAAGGTGATGTGTGGATTTACCCATGTTACGCTAGATCATTGCATAATCTGCTACACTAGCAGAGGCACAATTGTCATATACATATTATGTCTTATTCATATTAGTTAGGGTAATTTAATGGATTGCCCCTAGCAGCCTTCTCAGACTCAGTTTTGCTCCTAGTTGCGAATCGTCCTCAGTTTTGCCCCTAGTTTGTTCGTATGTACTAAGGTTTGCCCTCAACGGTAAGTTTGAAGTCTATTCCGTCTGAAGGCGTTACTGACAGTGGGTCCACAACTTATAGGTGAGACCAACTTGGTGCAGTTCTTATAGGTGTTCGTGCGCGCCAACGTTCTGTGCTTCGCCGCCACAGATTTTATAATTTCGGGAAAATGTTTGGATTTTTGAATTTCGAATATACGATTCGAACTGTGCAAATTCGAATTTCAAGTTTGAAAAATTAGAAAATGTGAATTTTTTTCCAGTTGTTGCTAATGATATAGGAAACAATTTTGCCAAAGCGATTTTTCGAATTCCTGTCGTTTGGCCTGTATAAAAAAGAAAAATTTCTAAATCTGACATCTAGATCGGAGATGAACAATGTAGAATTCCAAAAAAAAAATCAACTTTCGAATTTAAGTGTGAAAAAATCTCCAATGTTGCCAATGATATAGGAAACAACTTTGCCAAAGCGATTTTCCAAATTCTGATATCGTCTGACCTGTGTAAAAAATTGACTTGTGTAAAAAAGATAAATTTCTAGATCTGAAATCTCGTGCAGAATTTGAAAAAAATTCAACTTTCGAATTTAAGTGTGAAAAAAATCTCAGATTTTTCCAAATATATAGGAAACAACGGTGTGAAAGCGATTTTCTAAATTTTTGTGTCGTTTGGGCTGTGTAAAAAAGATAAATTTCTATATCGGGTATTTAGATGTAGAACAATGCAGAATTCGAAAAAAGTCAACTTTCAAATTTAAATGTGAAACAAATCTCCAATGTTTCCAATGATATAGTAAATAACTCTACTAAAGTGATTTTCCAAATTCTTGTGTCGTTTTGCCCGTATAAAATAAAAAAATCATAAAACATTTTGTTATACGTGAGTTGATGGGTCGCTGGCTATTTCGTATACGTGAACGCCGCAGTGCTCGATTCACCTGCGTCCGACCTCACTTTCTACTCTATCGTGCTCAGAATGAACCGAGTGTCCTAATGGGAAAGTGTTACGCGAGAGAGAGGATTTCTCCAGGATCACAAGCGGGCATCGTCGTTGGACTATCGTCGAACAGACTGAGTGCGCGATCTGAGCATGCCAATGTTGGCATCAGCATGTTCCCAACGATTCCGAACTAATTGGGAAGCAATCTTTATATGTTTATTTGCAAAACTGGATTTCTTAAAACTTTCAAGTTATATGTGTTTCCTAGTTTTGAACTTCCTCTATCGTATTTTCGTGATAAACTGATCTAGTCCGACCTCCCGGTCCACTTTATCGTGCTCAGTGTGAGCCAAGCCTCATGAGTATGTTTTGACGCACGAGAGAGTGCTTCTTCGACTACCACGAGCGAGTGGAGCCGTCAAACTACTATCGAACACCTTGAGGGCGCGATCTTGACATGGTCATGTCGGCATCAATATGACCATTATCGTATCATAGTTTGTGATAAAGTTCCCATATTCAACACATATGCGTGCCATGGTATGGGAAACAACATTGCCGAAGAAATTTTCTAAATTCTTTTTAGAAATATTATTTCCATTTTTAAGTGCTAAAAATGACATTTTTTGTGAAGCAAGTACATAAAATATGATCCAAAATGACACCTATTTATTTTCACAAAGATTAGTACATTTTTTATTGATAATCACTAAATATGAGAATTTTCTTTGCTTTCTATCTAAATTCCCTTCTTTAATTGACTTTATATCAATTTTACGAAAGTAATTTAAATTTGAACTACAACTGTGTGATAGTTTGCTCTGAAATTGTTACAAAAATAATTTTAAGGTACACAAGTAGTGTTTACAACATAGAACCAGTGATATTTTTTGAAAATTCGACGACCTTAGATGAATAGCCATGCTCTCCATTTTGACAATTTTTTGAAAGAAATAAGAAAAAGTGAATAAATACTCAAAAAAGAAACCATTTGGCATGGAGTCTTTTTATGTTTACTAGTTTGTAGGAAAAATGATAAACTTAAGTTTTGACAAACTTTTCAAAACAATACTTCACAAAAATGTCAATCATCTACAAACATGCATAATTTTCAAGGCAAATGACCAATGTATGACCATTATCGTGTCATAGTTTGTGATAAAGTTCCCATGTCAGCACATATGTGTGCCATGGTATGGGAAACAACGTCGCCGAAGTTATTTTCAAAATTATTTTTAGAAATATCATTTTCCATTTTTTAGGTGCTAAAAATGATATTTTTTGTGAAGCAAGTACATAAACTATGGTCCACAATGACACCCATTTAATTTTCACAAAGATTAGTACATATTTGTTGGATAATACCTCAATATGAGAATTTTCCTTCCTTTCTATCTAAATTCCCCCCTTTAATTGACTTTATGTCAATATTCCGAAAGTAATTTATATTTGAGCTACAACTATGTGATAGTTTGCTCTAAAATTGTTACAGAAATAATTTTAAGGTACACAAGTAGTGGTTACAACATAGAACCGTGGATACATTTTTAAAATTAGACCACCTTAGATGAATAGCCATGTTCTCCATTTTGACCATTTTTCGAAAGAAATGAGAAAAAGTGAAAAAAACTCAAAAAAAGAAACCCTTTGACATGGAGTCCTTTTATGTGAGCTAGTTTCTAGGAAAAATGATAAACTTGAGTTTTGACAAACTTTTTGAAACAGTACTTCACAAAAATGTCAATCATCTACAAACATGTATAAATTTCAAGCCAAATGACCAATGTATGGCCATTATCGTGTCATAGTTTGTGATAAAAGTTCCCATATTCAGCACATATGTGTGCCATGTGAACAGGAATCCGGCACCTAGAGGGGGGGGGGGTGAATAGGTGCTATTACAAATTTTAGGTCTTTTCAAATTTAGGCTCAACACAAAGGTAAATTCTTTAATTATGCAACTATGGTGAATGTACCTAAATGACAAGCTAAGCAATAACAAGATAAACAAGAGTACAAAACAAGCAAGTAAGGGAGTAAGGATAAGGGGGACCAAGTGAAGCACGCGGAGACGAAGATGTAATCCCGAGTTCCACCCAAGGGTGTACGTCTCGTTGGAGAGGTGTGCACTACCACAACATGTTAGCCGCAACGCCACAAAGGCTCACCTTCTTCTCCGATGAACTCAACCACAAAGGTTGCGAGTTCACCTTGAACTATTGATCCCCTTTTAGGGCGGAGATCGAATCCCTTACAAACGCTTGAGGCACTCAATCACAACTTAATTGGGGGCTCTCAAGATGACCACAAAAGGTCAAGGACCACAAAAGGTCAAGGCAACGTCAAGATTACAACAATGGTGAACTAGGTTTTCCCACCGGAAACCCTAGCCACAAATCCCCAAGTGAATGGGGGAGAAATGCAAATCGCTTCAGTGAAGATGTAGATCCGGGCCTTCTCCTCCAATCATCCAAAGATCAACGGATTTGAGTGGGGGGATTTGGAGATCTTGATGATTTGAGCTTTCAAGAAATGCAGGAGAGAGAAATTCTAAGAGCTAACTGTTCTTGAGGGACTGAGAGGGTATTTATAGCCCCTCCCCTTTTCTGGCCATTGGCTGTGTCGACCAGTCGGAAATTCCGGTATAAGTCATAACCGGAAATTCCGGTCACTCGGAATTTCCGACAGGAATTTCCGGCTGGAGTCAGAACCTTTTCCTCTTCTTTCCTTAGCAGATTTCTTCAATGTTCTTCAAGGTGCACTCGGAAATTCCGGTGAATGGAAATTTCCAAGCACAATTTCCGGTTGAGATCTGAACACTTCTTATTCTTGACTTAGCCGTTTCTGAGGGCTCTTCTGGGTGCAATCGGAAATTCCGGTAAATGGAAATTTCCGATCACAATTTCCGGCTCGTGTCAGAACACTTCCTCAATCTTGACTTACTCGTTTCTGCGATGTTGATCTTGGTCCACTCGTAAATTCCGGTAAAGTGAAATTTCCGAGTACAATTTCCGGTTGAGATCAGAACCATTTCTCAAACTTGACTTATCCATTTTCTGTGAGGTTCTGGTGAACCGGAAATTCCGGCCCTGGAAATTTCCGGCTCAAATATTCCGGTTCCTGGAACAATTCCAGAACCACTTCTTCTTCGCATTTTTGGCTTTGATGCATATGAACTTAAATCACATACAATCTGAAATACTTAGCATTCTATTAGTACATCATGAGTATTGTTAACCAACACACAAAACACCAGGGATTAGGAAATGTTCTTTCAATCTCCACCTTTTTGGTGTTAGATGACAATACCAAGATTTGCAAAGAAAATATGAATACTATATCATGTTCTAGATAAAATGGCTCCCCCTAAACATGTGCATACAAGAAAAGCAGGACATAGATGGATAGGAGCAATTTTTGCAAAAAGTAGCACATGATATCACAACAAAGTACAGAGACAATAAATATATCTATGGTAGAAAAAGAGACTTGATAGAATGTCATACCTTGTGTATATATAATATGAAGTCTCATCCATAGATAGAAAAGATAGCATAGGATTGTCTCATTACACATACAATGTTCACAAATAGTTCAAAACGACTAAAGATGAAAGATAAATGGACACAAGCACAAATAAATGGTAAACGCACAAGCTTGTGTCCGAACCCATGCAAATCCCCGAAGTGCCTACTAGAGAAACTTCTCCCGCTTTAGCATCGAAACACCAAAAAGGAAGAAGAGCGATGCTACGTCCCATGGCAGCCATCAATCAGGAGGGGTGTCCTCATCATCCATCTCCTCCTCATCATCATCAACATAATCATCACAAGAAGTATCCTCATAAGCCTGGCCCATGGAGTAGGAGTTGCCACCAAGTTCACTCTCAATCTGAGACCACGGAGCCATAGAACCCTGGTTCCACTGAGCATAAGAGAGGGGAGCAGTGAGAGCAGCAGGAGCAACAGAGCCAGACGCATGCTGAAGAATCAACTGCTGATCATGAGCTAGCTGGCGGCGATCCTTGTAGGCTGTGTATTGTTCCTTGCGAATATCAATGTAACATCCCAACATTTTATAATGTTCAAAAATCACTAAATTTAAAACTTTTGTTTTGATTAAAATAAAATATTAAAATGCATAAGAAAACCAACTATAAAAGACTTCAAGCATATTGAAAAAGTTTATTAATTCAAATATCTCAAGTAATCACTAATTTTCAAAACTTGTTTCAAGTTAAACATTTTGTTATTCCATTGTATTTTCTTAAAACCTATATATCTAAATTGATAAAATATTTTACAAAATTTAACACCTCATAGAGTTTATAATTAATTGACTATCCAAATAAACATTTCATTAGCTTAAATGATTTCATTTATTTCTAAAACATAAAATGATTTCATGAATATATAAGAAATGAATTAAATCTAAAATCTTTTCCAAAGTTGTTTTGTGAAGTTTTCAAATGAATTATATTAATATAAAATATAATGGTGCACAAAATAAAATTGAATTAAAATTGAATCCAATATATTTCCTATTACTTAGAAAATATTTATATTCTATTATTTTACTATTATACCAAAAATAAAAGTGAATAGTTACAAAAAAAATGAGTTTTAAATAACTTAATATCAACCATATAAGAATGTGGGTAATTTCATAAATTTTATTTAACACCAAATGAATTATTAAATCCCTAATTTCAAAGTTAACCTGAAATAGGCAAAATTGTATTTTATGAATAATTCAAAATATTTTTTTTTTTTTTTTTCAAAACATGCCCACTAATATTTTAAAACATAGATATGAATATTACAAATTTTTAGAAATTTATTTGACTTCATTTGGACAATTAAATCAAAAGATATGAATTAAACGAAAAATCAAAAAAAGGAAAATCGATGATGTCAGCGATGACGTCAGCTCCATCTTCAACCTCCAGCCCAAAATTTCCGACCAAAAACTCCTCCTCCAATCCCGGCTCTAATTCGAGCGATTATTACGCGATTTGCTTCCCCAGTTCGGCTTATAAGTAGCCCTTGCCTTCCGCCACTTTTCCCCTCTCATGCCTGTGCATATAGCGCCGCGAGGCTGTGGAAATTGCTCGCCGGACTTGCGCAATGCCGCCGGCATGTTTCCGTTGTTCGCCGGCAAGGTGAGCCCTCCCCTTGGCCGAGATCCCTCCCCTTTTGCTCGCCGTGTTCGTGCGCGCCTCCTGACCTATTTCCTAACCATCTTATGCAGCTAATCCAGATGAGGAGCACAAACAGAAAATCGCTGACGTCCCGTACTCCTCCGTCCGCAAATCCGCGCCGCCCGAGTGCTCTTCGTGAGACGACGTTGGCTCCATCGCCTCCACCACATCGCCCCGCTCGCCGTAGTGCCTTTTCCAAGACCGGGGAGTCATCGACGTCACCAGAGCATCTATGCCCGAGCCGCCGCCGCCATCTTCATCAACTCTGGCGGAATCCCACTGCCAGCTTTAGGTCAACCAAGGTGAGCCGTCCGATCTCCCTTTTACGGTCAAGATTAGAACCCTCTGATGAACCGGTACAGTTTGATTTGATCCATCGGATCTGGATCTAACGATCCAGATCTAAAGAAGCCGAGCCGGGCCGGAAACTCGGCTAAGCCAAGCCGAAGCCGAGCCCAGATCCAACCAATCGCAGCTCGCCACGTCACCTGCCCATTTTCTGGATTTATCTCGAATTGTTTTAATTGGCAGTTTTACAGAAACACTTCTCTTATTAAAATTGTCATAACTTTTTAACCACTTATGCAAATTTGATAAATTGTATATATTTGGAAAGCCCTTGACATATAGAATATTCTAGATCTGTTAGATTTCAAATTTGACTTAGTATTAAATATTCAAATTTCAAAAGGATGATTTGAGTATTTTTGTCATAACTTTAAATCTATAAATCCAAAAATTGTAAATAAAATTGTTTTAGAAACTTTGGAATATTTTTAATATGATGCCTCTTTTATAGAATATTTTTTGAGTATTATTTTCATGATTTGTTAGTTGTATGTTTAATTTGAATAGTTTGACTATTTTTGACATAACTATTGATAGAAAAATCATTTTTGAGTAAATCCAATTGCTATAAATTTAATTAAATCCCTTCTATATATTAACACCATTTAAAAGAAAATTGTGTTATGAAAATTAATTCACATGAAACTTTAATGTATATGTTTTCCTTTTAGTGTGTTTTTGCAAAAAAAAAATTAATTAAATTGCATTTATAACCTCATGCATATTTAGAAAGAAATCACAAAAGTTATTTTGATGATTTCTTGTGATTAAAAAGTGCATTTCATGCATAACTTATTTTATTATATAGTTATACTCCTCATAGGAAAACCTCTTCATTATTTTCTCTAAGTAAGGATTATTTTCAACTTAACATTCTGGTAAAGTGCTTTGCACTTCGACACTTAGGATTTTCAACATGGAGCTAGAAGGCCAATGAAGGACTTAGCCAAAACGAGACTTCAGAAGTATCTTCAAGGAGTAGAAGCACTTAGAAAAAATCAAGAAGAAGTTCATGAAGACCAGCCAGCAATATTTTCTAAGTCTTGCTTCCTCTCTCTTTCTGTTCTCCCTTCTTCTCTTAGTGTTATGATGACTAAGTTAATTCCAAGACCAGCCTCGGTGATACAAGAATCATCAAGTCTGAAGATTTATCAAGTTTACAAAAAGTCAATCAAGACATCACCAAGGAGAATACTACAAGTCTGGAAATGAAACCAGGAAGACCAACTTCATCTTTCTTTCTATCTTTTCCCTCTTTCCTAATTTTTTTTTCACTTTAGACTTAATTTTTTTTTGATCATATTAATACTATCTTGAAGTTTGTTGGATCCTAGCGTCATAGTGAGATGAAGCGGCCTGGAGACTAATCTTACATGTCCACGTACATGAGACCTGTTCCACAATTTAAGTGGTTGGCCGGGTGTCTATCTCTCTCACTAGAGTGAATATCCAATTTACAAAGAGTTGTTAATAATTGTTGATCATCTTGAAAAATAGATTTAGTATTTTCTCCAAGTATTTTGCACATCATGGCTAAGCCATTAGAGTGCTTATTCAAGATAATTTATAACAAAGTTATTTTGTCCAACTTCTGTCCTTAATCCTTAGTCACTTTTGACCAACCTATTTGCCTTGCATTAACTTAAAAGATTTTCATGGCATAACATGCATCTCTAGTCCTTAGAAATAATTTGCATATCATGCATGACCTGTTTTCCTTAGAAGTTTATGAAACTTGTTTGTTCATTATGTATGATTGTATGTGTTGTGTTGTTTTGTTTTATGATTGTTGTATTGTTGTTTGTTTATATTGTTTAGACTGAACGGAGAGTTCTGAGTATCATTGACAAGAGTTTGTGAACAACACACAAAATTCAAAGGTGTAGCGTACCTGCACTTTAAATAAGGCAGATACCTATGTATAGTGCAAATCTCTGGATCGATTCGTTTGCACACACAGTTTACGATGTAATATCACAACAAAGTATCAATTTTATTACATCGATGATCCAGACTTACAAAATATTCATTACAAGTTGCATAGCATACAGCTAGCTTTGAAATAGTACACAGCGGAAATACAATAGCAGTGAGTCTCCAACAACTTCATGTTGCCACAGGCAAAAACATGTTGGTTGTAGACTCGAAACCTTTAAACGAAACCTCACTCGTCATCTGAACAATCTGCAATAAGAAAAATATTGCAACAACGTGGGTCAGATTCCATTAAAAATGGAGTCTGGCAAGTGACACTATGGTGGACACTTAATGGAATAACTCTATAGCCTATATGCGTATTTGGCTGGTGGAGTTCAAGGCTATTTTGCATAAAGCCAATTTTTCCTATCTCTTTGGAAAACACTTTCTTCAAATTAAGACAAGTATGGCATGAAAACCATAAATCTCATCTTCCCTTGTTCACCCATCAAGTTTTATTTCTGAAGTTGGAATGGTGGAATCCTCCGTTTGACGTCCGTGATCAGTTGCTCAAATTGTCCGTACCGGGGATACGGCTAAGTACTTAGTTTTACACTCTGCAGAGGTTGTGCACGTTCACCATTGAACCCATTCAACCCAAATTATCCTTTACACACCATTTGTGATAAGGAAAGGAGAAGAATGAGACGAGATATTTCAGAAGCATTTTCCCTCCCACCTGCCTTGACTCGTTCCACCTAACACCCCCTACATCTGCTTGTCAAGTCGAAGAGAGTCCACGCAACATAATTGATCAAGCCAGAGCCCATATGGCAATGGCTGCACTGGAAGCAATCGTCACTCGGAGTTCTTCAGATTCCTCTGTTCCTGGGTGGCCGTTCACAAGTGCACGTACTCCAGGAACCATAGACATGGGCCTGAGTAGCCACTCAACTTCGCCACCATACAACCTTTTAGCACCCAGGTGTTTCATTCTTAACTTAATAGAATTTAGATTTTCACAAAACATCATTTGCATAGCATCAATAATTCTACTAAGTATTGCATAGGAACCTAGACACATGAATAAGGAATTCTACACAGGTTTAGCATAGCAATACTATCCTACACATGCATATAAAAATACACTAAGTAATGCATATAGAAAATAATAGGAAGTTTATGAGGTGTGCCACTTTCCTTTGAATGAAGTCTTTACTCACAAACTCTTTTCAACGAACTCGGGTCTCTTCGTTCAGTCTAAACAATATAATCAAACAACAATACAACAATCAACAAACAACGATCATCAAACATACATGCACATAAATAGTGAACAAATAAGTTTCATAAAACTTCTAAGGAAAACATGTCATGCATGATATGCAAATTATTTCTAAGGACTAGAGATGCATGTCATGCCATGAAATTCTTTTAAGTTAATGCAATGCAATTAGGTTGGTCAAAATGACTAAGGACTAAAGTCATAAGTTGAATAAAATATTTTGTTTTATATCATCTTGAATAAGCCCTCTAATGGCTTAGTCTTGACGTGTAGAAATATTTAGAGAAAATACTAAGTCATTTCTTCAAGATGATCAACAATTATTATAAACTCTTTGTGAATTGGACATTCACTATAGTGAGGGAGACAGACACCCGACCAGCCACTTAAATTGTGGAATAGGTCTCATGTACGTGGACATGTAAGGTTTGTCTCTAGGCCGCTTCATCTCACTATGCCGCTAGAATCCAACAAACTTCAAAGATGATAACATCATGATCAAAATTTGTTTAAGTCTAAAAGACAAGATTAGGAAAGAGGGAAAAGAAAGAAAGATGTAGTTAGTCTTCCAGGCTTCATCTCCAGACTTGTAGCTTTCCCCTTGGTGATGTCTTGAATGAATTTTTGTAGACTTGATAAATCTTCAGACTTGATGATTCTTATATCACCGAGGCTGGACTTGGAATTAACTTAGTCTTCATGAAGTCTCAGATAAGAAGGAAGAAAAGAGAGAGAGCAAGAAAGACTTAGAGAATAAAGGAGGTTGGTCTTCTTGAACTTCTTCTTGCTTTTCTTCTAAGTGCTTCTACTCCTTGAAGATACTTCTGAAGTCTTGTTTTGGCTAAGTCCTTCAATGGCCTTCTAGCTCCATCTTGAAAATCCTAAGTGTCTAAGTGTATAACACTTTACCAAAATGCTAAGTTGAAAATAATCCTAACTTAGAGAAAATAATTAAGAGGAGTTTTCCCATGAGAAGTATACTATATAATAAAATAAGTTATGCATGAAATGCACTTTTTAATCACAAGAAAGTATCAAAATACTTTTGTGATTTCTTAATAAATATGCATGAGGTTATAAATGCAATTTAATTAATTTCTATTTTTGCAAAATATAATAAAAGGAATAAATATAAGATTAAAGTTTTCTATGATTAAATTTTTATAACAAATTTTATAATTAGTACTATTTATAGCAATTTGATTTAATCAAAAATAATATTTCTATTAATATTTATGTTGAAAATACTCAAACTATTCAATTTAAAGATATAACTATGAATTCATTCAAATATTACTCAAAATTATTTTACAGCCGTGGCATCAATTTACAAATATTCTAAAGTTTCTAAAACAATTTTATTTGCAATTTTTGGAATTATAGATTTAAAGTTATGACAAATATACTCAAATCTTCCATTTGAAATTTGAATAAGTTAAACTAAGTCAAATATGAATTTTGGCAGATCCATAATATTCTACATGTCGAGGGCTTTCCAAATATATAAAAATATTTGAATTTGGATAAATAGAGAAAAAGATATGATAGTTTGAATAGACAGGGGCTTTTCTGCAAAACTGCCAATTAATTAAATCGCGAAAATGATTTTACACGTCAGCGCTGACTGGGCGCTGACTGTGCGCTGACTGGGCTGCTGACTGGGATCATACATGGATAAGTGAACAGATCTGGGCCGTCCGATCTGGATCTGATGGTCCAGATCTGCCCGTACCCGTTCGCTAACAGGATCTAATCTGGGCCGTTGGAAGGAGATCAGATGGCTCACCTCGCTTTGGTCGGCGGCTGGCGGCGCGAGTCACCGGAGATGGAGGGGACGGCGGCGTTCGGCTCAGGCGTGGACGCTCCCGTCGGTGCGCTGCTCCTTTGGACACGAGATGACGACGACGAGGTGTTGCGGATCGCGGGGAAGACAGTGGGCACGGTGGCGGAGCTGATGGCTCTGCCGAACGGCGACGATGCACGGACGGAGTGGAGGTTACGGCGGCGACTCTCGGGTCGAGCACCAACCGCTCGATTGGTGCGAGGGCAGCGTAGAGAATGGGTTTAGGAGATGCGTAGGGATTAGAGGAAGAGGGTGGAGGGGTTCTCGGGCGCGGGGGCGTGCTTATCTCACCGGGGGCAGAGGAAGAACGGCGGCGGAAATGGCTTACTCCGGCGAGTGATTTCTCCGGCCTGGCGAGAGGAAGGAGAGGCGAATGATCGAGGAGGGTGCGGGGTTTAAGTAGGGGCAGGAGAGGGAGCAAATCCCGTAGAACTCGCTTGAATTTTGGAAACGGGATCGGAGCAATTTTCGGGCGTGATTTCTGGCTAGAGGAAGAAGGCGACCTCCCCTGACAGGTGGGTCCCACTGTCAGGCATTTTTCTTTTTCCTTTTCTGATTTTCTATTTTCTTAATAACTTTTGATTTAAAACTCCAAATGAAGTCACATAAATTCCAAAAATTTGTAAAATTAATATCTTTGTGTTAATCCAGTTGTGCGCATGCTTTGAAAACTTTTTAAAATTAATAAATTTGAAATATTGGTTTAATACAATATTGATACTTAATATCAATTTTGAAATTATAACTTAATTAAATTTTCTTTTTGCTAAATATTTTTTTTAAATTACCCACATTCAAATATGTTTGAAATAGAGTTATTAAATGTAACATCCCAAAATTTGCAAAAATTTAAAACTTTGCATCCATGCATCATTCATCATTAGGCATGAAACTACATCACAAAATTATTAAATAAAACTTCAAATTATAAATTTAAATAATCTATAATTCCATGAAGTGTTTATTTAAACTCCTTTAATAAATAAAATTTGATCAATTTATTTATGGGCAAGTATAATGTCAAAAAGTCCCATTTTTAATAACCATTCCAAAACATTTTTTTATGAATTATTCTGAAATGTTTTGGATAGGTTTAAAAATCATTTTTGAAATCAGTATTTAAAAACAGATATTAATTTCATTTAAAAGGAAAAGGAATACGGGCCGGCCCGTTTAGCTAACTGCCGCGCGCGCGAGACACAACGGCCTGCCAGCGACCCAGCGCCCCCTCTCTCTCGCTCGCAGTCGCTGACAGGTGGGACCCACCTGTCATCTCCCCCGCGGAGCAGTTCTTCCCCAAATCACGCCCTCGCCTCCGACCGAAAACGCTCGAAATTGATTCGTTTGATTGCGGGAGATTTACTACGCCGTTTGCAACACCTCCTCCTCCTATTAAAATCCCCCGAGCTCCTCCGTGTTTTTCCCCAAACATCTCCTCCCAAGAGCCCCTAGGCTTCCCGCTAGAGTCCCGCCTCTCCGCCGTCGCCGTCGGTGAGAACCTCGCCGTGCGCGCAAACCTAGCCACCCCGTACCCTCTCATTGCTCCCTCTCGCTTTACCTCTTCCTTGCGAAGCTTTTTGACACGGTTTTGAACTCGTTTCCACAGCGCAACGCCGTGTCCGTGCTCCCCCGAGGATAACCGCCGCCTCGTGCTACTCCGGCGAGCGATTATGCGAGGAGGAGCTCACGCCGGAGACCGCTACCTCGCCACCGTCTCCGCATCGATCTCCCCAACGCCGCGGTATGCCCCGTTCATCCTGTAGCACCGTAGAACTCGTACGCATGCGACGCCGGCCATGGCACCGCCGCAACCGGAGCACCTCCGGCGACTCGCGCCGCCCGAATGTGGTCAGCGTGTTCAGGACCGTTGGATCTAGATCCAATGGATTCGCTTTATTTTAATTTTTCATCGCGGTTGATTTATCTGGCGCGTCCGATTTCATTTAGATCTAACGGCCCCGAACGCGATCCGCGTCGAAGCGGTACGGGCGAATCAGATCGCGCCGCGTGGCCGATTCTTTTTCTATTTCGAATAAAATTTAGAAATTAAAACAGAAAACTATCAAAACTTGCAAAATTCAAAACTTTTAATCTGTAAGTCCAAATTTGATAAACTTTATGTCATTGGAAAGCCCTGCTCATGTAGTTTATTTCTACATCATTTGTTTTTCCTTTTGACAAATCATAAAGTGTGAAATTATCCAAGGAGTATTTCGGTTATTAAAATAATAACTTAATTAATAAAAATGTTTTGTAAATAAATTCAATTGTTCTAGTGTTGTATTAATCCCCTCTGTTCATAAATATTAATATGTGTATTATTTAAAAACTTTCACAGAACAAATAAAAGTTGTAATATTAGAAATCAAGTTTTGCAATATAATTTTTTTTCAATTATTTAAATTGATAAATAAATAATCTCTAGAAATTGCATTTCATCTGGGTGGAATTGGTTGTTTGGTTTATGTTGAGTGGCTTTTGGGACTATGCTTGTGGTTGTCGTCGCCTAGGATGAATGTCTATTCTACTTAGGGCCATGAGTATGGTGTTTGTTACCCAGAAGTGCACTTGTGGACGGCCACCCTGGAACGAAGAGATTACCAAGTCCCTCCAAGTTTAGAAGCTTCCCATGCAGCCTTTTGACAATGGGCTCTGTCTAGAATAATTAAGTTGTGAGGGTGCAACCTGTCAGCTTGACAAGCAGATGTAGAGATGGTAGGTGGAACGGGTCTTGCTAGTATGGTTGCATCCTTCTTCTGAAAGTTCTTGTCTCAATTCTCTCCTTTCCTCAATACACTCCGTGTGTATAGGATTTTCGGGCTAATTGAGTCTAAAGATGAAAGTGCACAACCTCTGCAGAGTCGACAATCTGAGTACTCAGCCGTGTCCCCGGAAATGGACTACTTCGAGCAACTGGACAAGGATGGGCGGAAGAATCTCAACACTGTTTTCATAAAGTAAAATTTGACTAAGGAAAGAATTGTTGGTGCACTTGGGCTTTATCCCTTGGTGCCAAGTCTTGAGAAATAAAAGTGTTTTACAAAATGATAGGAGAAAACTTGCTTTCTGCAAATAGCCTCCAACCCCACCAAGCCAAATATGCATATAGATTTTATACTTTTCATTATATATCCACCATAGTCACTTGCCAATATATCATTGTATTGACCTCCTTCGGGGGTTGCATATTCAAATGTGCAGGTAATTCTGATGCTGAATGAGTTTGGACTCGAGTCTACACCCAACATGTCTGCCTGTGGCGCATGCTTGAAGATGAGGCTCCATGTTATTTCGCTTTCGTTGTGAACTCTGAACTTTAGCTAGCCTTCATGGCTATGCAACTTGTAATAAAGCCATACTTGGCTATTATTTTTGGATCTCGTTGTAGCAATTTTAATACTTATGCATTGCTACCTTATATTTTGTACTGTGGTGCTCGCAGTGATCCAGGGACTAGCACATAACACAGGTGTTCCAACTTTAATAAAAGTTGGGGCGCTACAAAATGGTATCAGAGCAAAGTGTTGCCTGTAGGTTCGAGCCCCTAGGATTGGTTAAGCCCCTTTTGGTCATAATGTTACCATCTTTGAAGTATGTTGGATTCTAGCGGCATAGTGGGATGAAGCGGCCCGGGACAAACCTTACATGTCCGCATACATGAGATCTGTTCCACAATATAAGTGGCTGGCCGGGTGTCTGTCTCTCTCACTATAGTGAAAAATCCAATTTACGAAGAGTTGTTAATATCTGTTGATCACCTTAAGATTTTGACTTAGTATCCTTCTAAATTAATAATTCACACCATGACTAGTACTTCCTTATCTTATGTAATTATTGTTTTAATTCCTTTCTTTCTACCTAAAGGATGACGAGCTTCCACTTCACCACCGCGGAGGACTTCGAGAACACCCGTTTTGGCTGTTACCTTCTCGACATCGGCAAGAAGATAGGGTTACCACTACCCCAAGTCAAGGGCTTCATCCTGAAGAAGTTTAACAAAGAGGGCTGCTGGGGAATAAAAGCAACTCAGCCAGGACGTGGAGAAGAGCCCCCACTGGAGATCAAAATGGTTAGCGACTCCAAAGATAAAGGACTCAATCTAGTCATGCAAGATTTGATTGGGCGCCTCTGCAGACGCTACAACACAGAGTTGAGGGGCCACTACTCCATTTTCTTTGGAAGGAGAAACGAGGATGGAGAACCTTACCTTTATGATGTCGGAGAAAGAGGCAAGGCAAAACCCCTTAGTCTTTATTTCCAGGAGCTGGAAATCCTTGTCACTGAACTGTATGAAGATCGACGCACCGAGCTCCTGAAGAACGATGAGCTATGTGCCTTACTTAAGGAGAACGAAGAGAAGGTGAAGGCTCAAGAGGAAGTGACTAAGGCACAAGAAGAGAGGTTCGCTGCACAAGAGGAGAAGTACAGGAGGCAGGAGAAAAGAGTTCAAGAGAAGAACAAGACTATCAGGGAACAAAAGGCAGAACTCGAGAGCAATGAAGTCGAGTTCGAGGCTGATAGTGACTTGATCAAAAGGCTTCGTACTGAGAAGAGGGAGCTGCAAGAAGAACTCTGCCCTGGAGAAAGAAGTAAAGGAACTCAAGGATGTACTCGCCAATGAAGGGATCGAGATTCAGGAAATTGAAGAGGAAGAAGATGTCATGGTCGAGTAGTTAGTTAGTGAGACCACCATTTATCATACACCTCATCGTTATCTTAGCTTCGTATTGACCTACCAACTTGTGGTAAGGCAGTACTTTCCCTTGTATCCTCGGAATCTCGTGAGTTTATTTTCCAAACTTTTATATCGCTTTCCTTAAGCCAAAGGTTTTGATTTGTTTGTTGATTGTTTTATAAGTGGTGTGTTGTTGATGGTGTGCTTGACTTGATTGTTTTGTGCATGGGTAGGATTCCTCCTTATAGTTCTATCTATCTTTTACTCATCCATGCTAAAACCCCACAGATGCCTCCACGTCGTGATACCGACAACAACGAAGCTATGCAACATCTGATGGCAGCTCAAGCCCAACTGATGACTATGATGACCCAGTTCATTGCAGCAACCAACCAACAACAACAACAACAACAACAATAACAACCACCGACCACCACCACCACCACCACCTCCAGTGGACAGACTTGCAAGATTTCTCAGGCTTAGACCTAATAAGTTCTCCTCTGCTACTGAACCAATAGTGGCGGATGACTGGCTCCGTTCAGTCAACAAGGACTTAGTAACCTGTGAGTGTTCTGAGGCAAAAAAGGTGAGGTTCACTGCACACCTATTGGAAGGACCTACTGCCATGTGGTGGGAGACCTATCAAGTGACCCATCCCTTGGATGACATGACTTGGGATGCGTTCAAGGATGGTTTCCGCAATGCTCACATCTCCTCTGGCATAATGAATCTGAAGAAGGAGGAATTTCGTAGCTTGAGACAGGGAGGTAGAACTCTGAAGGAGTATATGGATGACTTCTGTATGTTATCAAGGTATGCACCAGAAGACATCGACACATATGCTAAGAGAAAGGAAATATTCCTTAATGGACTTAGGGGAGAACTGAAGATACCCTTATCTGTGGCATATGCTCCAAATTATCAAGTTCTGTTGGATCAAGCAATCACTTTGGACAATAACATAAGAAAGGAAGAAAATAGGAAGAGGAAGTTCGTTGCAAGTAAGGGTAACTATGAAGGGACACACAAGAAACATCACACCTCTGAAGTCAGTGGCCATAAACCCTGGAACTACTCCAACAATGGTAGTGGCCAAAAGCATCATGGGCATAACCACAATGGAGGATACAAAGGAAACAATGGAGGGTACAAAGGAAATAATGGTGGGTTCAAGGGAAACCATCACCATGGCCAAAATCATGGGAATGGTAATCCCCGTCCTAACTATGAAGGGAAGAAAGACTTGTCTAATGTGACTTGCTTCAAGTGCAAGAAGACAGGGCACTATGCAACTGAATGCCCAGAGAGGAAGGCTGATGAAAATTCCAAGCCCAATTCTTTCCAGAAGGGGCAAGTAAATCACATCAATGTGGAAGAAGTTCATGATGAACCTGATGCTGTGATTGGTAAGTTCCTGCTCAATTCCTTTCCAACATTAGTCTTATTTGATACTGGAGCATCGCATTCATTCATGTCAAGAGCTTTTGTAAACAAACATGGGCTAGCCGAGGAAAGCTTATGAAAACCTATTAGAGTGAGTTCACCTGGGGGTGAGATGATAGTAAATTCGGGCTGTAGGCAGTTAGATTTAAGGATTGGAAAATATCTTTTCCCAGCAGACTTAGTCATCCTAGAAACCCAAGGTTTGGATGTTATCATCGGAATGTGGAAGAAGTTCATGATGAACCTGATGCTGTGATTGGTAAGTTGCTGCTCAATTCCTTTCCAACATTAGTCTTATTTGATACTGGAGCATCACATTCATTCATATCAAGAGCTTTTGTAAACAAACATGGGCTAGCCGAGGAAAGCTTATGAAAACCTATTTGAGTGAGTTCACCTGGGGGTGAGATGATAGTAAATTCGGGCTGTAGGCAGTTAGATTTAAGGATTGGAAAATATCTTTTCCCAGCAGACTTAGTCATCCTAGAAACCCAAGGTTTGGATGTTATCATCGGAATGGATTGGATGACCCGTTTTGAAGGGATCATAGACTGTGCAAATAGAGCTATCACCCTCACCACCCTAGAAAAACAAAAGATTAAATTCAGATCAACTTTCGAACTTAAGAAAGTTAGGCTAAATTCTCTTAAGGGGGTTAGCCTTGGTGATGTGCTGATTGTCCAAGAGTACCCAGATGTATTCCTAGAAGAATTACTGGAAATGCCACCCGATAGAGATGTGGAATTTCTCATTGAACCGAAACCGGGTACCAGACCAATAGCTAAGAGACCTTACCCTATGACCGTCGATGAACTGAAAGAACTCAAGAAGCAACTAGAAGAACACCTTCTGAAAGGATTTATCTGTCCAAGTTCTTCGCCCTGGGGAGCGCCAGTTCTATTTGTCAAAAAGAAAGATCAAACCCAGAGACTAGTCACGGACTACAGGGATATAAATGAACACACCATCAAGAACAAGTATCCGTTACCCAAGATAAATGAATTATTTGATCAACTGAAAGGTGCATGTGTCTTCTCCAAGATTGATCTTCAATCAGGTTATCTCCAAATGAAGGTTGGAGAAATGGATATACTAAAGACAGCGTTTGTTACAAGATATGGCTCTTATGAGTACACAGTAATGCCATTTGGATTAACCAGTGCTCCAGCTTATTTCATGAATATGATGAATAAAGTGTTCATGGATTTTCTGGACAAGTTTGTGGTAGTGTTCATAGATGACATTCTGATCTACTCCGAGAGTCACAAAGAACATGAAGAGCATTTGCGCCTAGTATTGCAGAGACTACGTGAACATAAGTTATATGCCAAATTCAGCAAGTGTGAATTTTGGTTAGAACAAGTCGGATTTCTAGGCCATGTGGTGTCCAAGGAAGTTATAGCAGTGGATCCTGAAAAAGTTTCAGCTGTAACTAATTGGGAGCCGCCGAAGAATGTTGGAGAATTACGAAGTTTTCTTGGTCTAGCAGGATACTACCGTAGATTCATTGAAAACTTCTCCAAGATTGCCAAGGCTTTGACGGAATTGTTGAAAAAAGAGAAGAAGTTTGAGTGGACCGAGGCCTGTGAAGCCAGATTTCAGGAGTTGAAGAAACGTCTAGTTTGAGCCCCAGTTCTATGCTTACCTGATTTAGAGAAAGAATTCCAAGTATACTGTGATGCTTCACGCCAAGGCCTGGGAAGTGTGCTGATGCAAGAAGGCAGAGTGGCATCTTATGCCTCTAGACAGCTCAAGAAACATGAAACAAATTATCCCACTCATGATCTCGAGTTAGCCTCAGTGGTACATGCCCTGAAAACTTGGAGACCCTACCTAAAGGGAAAAAGATGTGAAGTGTTCACTGACCACAAAAGTTTGAAGTATATTTTCACTTAGAAAGAATTGAACATGAGGCAGAGAAGATGGTTAGAACTTATCAAGGATTATGATCTAAGTCTTCAATACCATCCTGGAAAGGCTAATGTAGTAGCTGATGCCCTGAGTCGTAAGGTTTATGTGAATGGCCTCACGGCAGGAGAAATACCTGAGGATTTATGCAAGGCATTCAAGGACCTCCGATTGGAAGTGGTACCAGATGGTTTTGTAGCCTCGTTAGTAATACAACCAAATTTGATGGATAAGATACGTGAAGCTCAGAAGGGAGACAAAGATATCGAAGAAATCAAAGTCAATCTGAGAGCAGGAAAAGACAAGGGATTTCATGAAGATGAGCAAGGAACCTTGTGGTTTGAAAAACGAGTATGTGTGGCAAATGATCCTGATCTTAGGAAGTTAATTCTGCAATAAGCCCATGAAACACCTTATTCCATTCATCCAGGAAATACCAAAATGTATATGGATGTGAAGGAGAGATTTTGGTGGAACAATCTGAAAAGAGAAATTGCAGAATATATCGCTAAGTGCGATGTATGCAGTCGAGTAAAGGCTGAGCATCAGAAACCATAGGACTTTTGCAACCTTTGAAGGTACCGGACTGGAAGTGGGATTCTATTGGGATGGATTTCATCACCGGGTTACCAAGGACCAGATCAAGGTATGATTCTATTTGGGTTATTGTTTGTCGTTTAACCAAAATAGCTCACTTTATACCCGTGAAGACCACCTATACCAGCGCAAAGCTAGCTGATATTTACATGAAGAGAATTGTGTGCCTACACGGCGTCCCCAAGAGTATCGTGTCCAATAGAGGGACCCAGTTCACATCCCATTTTTGGAAGCAGTTGCATGAATCACTGGGAACTAGATTGGAATTCAGTACGGCATTTCACCCGCAAACGGATGGTCAGACTGAAAGAGTAAATCATGTTTTAGAAGATATGTTAAGAGCTGGTGCGCTTGATTATGGGTCTAGTTGGGATGACAATCTACCTTATGCTGAGTTCTCCTACAATAACAGTTACCAAGCTAGCATTGAGATGGCACCCTTTGAGGCTTTATATGGGAAGAAATGCACAACCCTATTGTTGTGGAGTGGTGTAGGAGAAAGAAGTTTCTTTGGACCTGATATAATCCAAGAAGCTGAAGAGAAGGTCAGATTAATTAAAGATAGATTGAAAATAGCGCAGTCACGCCAGAAAAGCTACGCGGATTCTAAACGTAGAGAAGTCGCCTACGAGGTGGGTGATAGAACCAATCTCAGAGTGTCACCACTCAGGGGTGTAATGAGGTTTGGAATTAAAGGAAAATTAGCACCTCGATTTATTGGACCATTTAAAATTCTGTCTCGCAAGGGTGAGGTGGCATATGAGTTAGAACTTCCAGAAGCTCTGTCTGCGGTTCATAATGTGTTCCATGTCAGTCAGTTGAAGAAATGTCACCCCGAGATGATTGGAGTTCCTTTAAAGGATACAGTACCTCTCGAAGAAGTACAATTGGAAAGTGACCTGACCTACGAAGAGAAACCCATCAAGATATTGTAGACCGTAGAAAGAGTCACCCGTACCAAAACCATCAAGTTTTGCAAAGTCTAGTGGAATCATCACACCGAGGAAGAAGCCACCTGGGAATGAGAGGATGACCTCCGAGAAGACCATCCACACCTATTTGATGACCTTTCCGAAGCTCGAGGGCGAGCTTCCTCTTAAGGGGGTTAGTCTGTAACATCCCAAAATTTGCAAAAATTTAAAATTTTGCATCCATGCATCATTCATCATTAGGCATGAAACTACATCACAAAATTATTAAATAAAACTTCAAATTATAAATTTAAATAATCTATAATTCCATTTATTTAAACTCCTTTAATAAATAAAATTTGATCAATTTATTTATGGGCAAGTATAATGTCAAAAAGTCCCATTTTTAATAACCTTTCCAAAACATATTTTTATGAATTTTTCTCAAATGTTTTGGATAATTTAAAAAATCATTTTTGAAATCAGTATTTAAAAACAGATATTAATTTCATTTAAAAGGAAAAGGAAATCGGGCCGGCCCGTTTAGCTAACAGCCGCGCGCGCGAGACGCAACGGCCTGCCAGCGGCCCAGCGCCCCCTCTCTCGCTCACAGTCGCTGACAGGTGGGACCCACCTGTCATCTCCCCCGCGGAGCAGTTCTTCCCCAAATCACGCCCTCGCCTACGACGGAAAACGCTCGAAATTGATTCGTTTGATTGCGGGAGATTTACTACGCCGTTTGCAACACCTCCTCCTCCTATTAAAAGCCCCCGAGCTCCTCCGTGTTTTGCCCCAAACATCTCCTCCCAAGAGGCCCTGGGCTGCCCGCTAGAGACCCCGCCTCTCCGCCGTCGGCGTCGGTGAGAACCTCGCCGTGCGCGCAAACCTAGCCACCCCGTACCCTCTCATTGCTCCCTCTTGCTTTACCTCTTCCTTGCGAAGCTTTTTGACACGGTTTTGAACTCGTTTCCGCAGCGCAACGCCGTATCCGTGCTCGCCCGAGGAGAACCGCCGCCTCGTGCTACTCCGGCGAGCGATTACGCGAGGAGGAGCTCACGCCGGAGACCGCTACCTCGCCACCGTCTCCGCATCGATCTCCCCTACGCCGCGGTATGCCCCATTCATCCTGTAGCATCGTAGAACTCGTACGCATGCGACGCCGGCCATGGCACCGCCGCAAGACTCGCGCCGCCCGCACGTGGTCAGCGTGTTCAGGACCGTTGGATCTAGATCCAACGGATCCGCTTTATTTCAATTTTTCATCGTGGTTGATTTATCTGGCGCGTCCGATTACATTTAGATCTAACGGCCCCGAACGCGATTCTTTTTCTATTTCGAATAAAATTTAGAAATTAAAACAGAAAACTATTAAAACTTGCAAAATTCATAACTTTTAATTCTATAAGTCCAAATTTGATAAACTTTATGTCACTGGAAAGCCCTGCTCATGTAGTTTATTTCTACATCATTTGTTTTTCCTTTTGACAAATCATAAAGTGTGAAATTATCCGAGGAGTATTTCGGTTATTAAAATAATAACTTAATTAATAAAAATGTTTTGTAAATAAATTTAATTGTTCTAGTGTTGTATTAATCCCCTCTGTTCATAAATATTCATATGTGTATTATTTAAAAACTTTCACAGAAGAAATAAAAGTTGTAATATTAGAAATCAAGTTTTGCAATATAGTTTTTTTTGAATTATTTAAATTGATAAATAAAAAATCTGTAGAAATTGCATTTCATACATTAAAAACAGAAGAAAAAAATTATCAATAAGGGTGTCTTGTTATAATCATAGCATATCATGCATGCATACATATTTATGTTTGGTGTTGTGATGATATTGTGTTGGTATTTATTTTATGTTATTGCTTGTGCTAGAGTGTGAAGAAGAGGAAGGACTTGCTTGTGATTGTTATTCTTGTTGTGCTTGCTCCTCCTGCTACCAAGGCAAGTGACATTCATATTATATCCCATATTTTGTATATGCATAAGTAGTATATTTTGAGTAGTGTGCATGATAGGATTTTGGATTTATTCTATAATGCTAAGTTAGTTTGAATTTTACAAATATCCTAGTTGTGTGTAGCCACCCCTTCTCCTATGCAGCCATGAAAAGTTTTATTAGTTGCTTAGCTATGCTATAAAAATGTTTACCCTGTTTTGGAAATGTTTCTAAGTGTTAAAAATTTAAATACACATCTGGGTGGAATTGGTTGTTTGGTTTATGTTGAGTGGCTTTTGGGACTATGCTTGTGGTTGTCGTCGCCTAGGATGAATGTCTATTCTACTTAGGGCCATGAGTATGGTGTTTGTTACCCATAAGTGCACTTGTGGACGGCCACCCAGGAACGAAGAGATTACCAAGTCCCTCCAAGTTTAGAAGCTTCCCGTGCAGCCTTTTGACAATGGGCTCTGTCTAGAATAATTAAGTTGTGAGGGTGCAACCTGTCAGCTTGACAAGCAGATGTAGAGATGGTAGGTGGAACGGGTCTTGCTAGTATGGTTGCATCCTACTTCTGAAAGTTCTTGTCTCAATTCTCTCCTTTCCTCAATACACTCCGTGTGTATAGGATTTTCGGGCTAATTGAGTCTAAAGATGAAAGTGCACAACCTCTGCAGAGTCGACAATCTGAGTACTCAGCCGTGTCCCCGGAAATGGACTACTTCGAGCAACTGGACAAGGATGGGCGGAAGAATCTCAACACTGTTTTCATAAAGTAAAATTTGACTAAGGAAAGAATTGTTGGTGCACTTGGGCTTTATCCCTTGGTGCCAAGTCTTGAGAAATAAAAGTGTTTTACAAAATGATAGGAGAAAACTTGCTTTCTGCAAATAGCCTCCAACCCCACCAAGCCAAATATGCATATAGATTTTATACTTGTCATTATATATCCAGCATAGTCACTTGCCAATACATCATTGTATTGAACTCGTTTGGGGGCTGCATATTCAAATGTGCTGGTAATTGTGATGGTGAATGAGTTTGGACTCGAGTCTACACCCAACATGTCTGTCTGTGGCGCATGCTTGAAGATGAGGCTCCATGTTATTTCGCTTTGGTTGTGAACTCTGAACTTTAGCTAGCCTTCATGGCTATGCAACTTGTAATAAAGCCATACTTGGCTATTATTTTTGGATCTCGTTGTAGCAATTTTAATACTTATGCATTGGTACCTTATATTTTGTACTGTGGTGCTCGCAGTGATCCAGGGACTAGCACGCAACACAGGTGTTCCAAATTTAATAAAAGTTGGGGCGCTACATTAAAACTCATTTTTACTGTAATTATTCATCTTTATTTTGGCATAAGAGAAGAATAACATAATATAAATATTTTTAAAGTAATAGAAATTATAATGGATTCAAGTTTTAATTCAATTTTATTTTGTGCACCAATAAGTTTTATATTATGATAAATCATTTGAAAACTTCATAACAACTTTGGAAAAGATTTTAGATTTAATTCATTTCCTTATATAGAATATATATTCATGAAAATCCCTTTATGTTTTGAAAATAAATGAAATCATTTAAGCTAAAGAAATGTTTATTTGGATAATTCATTTATTATATAATTTCTGAAGTTATTAAAGTTATAAACTATAGACTTGAAATTTCCAAAACTATGTTTTGAACTTAGGTAAAATAATGAAAACCATATGGCAAATAGATCGTGTTTTAAATAGTTTCAAGGAACACTTGCAAATATTATTTTAATTTATGAATAGCTATGGCTAAGTGGTTGAATTCAAATACTTGTAAAGAAACTAATTTATTATAATAAAATGGTTTGAAGTTTGTAAAACATTTTTCAAATTAGCTGTTGAGGTTTTAAGAAATAAAATGGATAATAAAATGTTTAACTTGAAAAGCTTTTGAATATAATGTTAAACTAAGATATTTGAAATATTAAACTCTTTCAATATGTTTGAAGTCTTTTATAGTTGGTTTTCTTATGTATTTAATGTTTTATATTAATCAAAAACAATAGTTTTAAATTTTTGTGATTTTTAAACATTATAAAATGTTGGGATGTTACAAAAGGCAAGTGGCACACCTCATAAACTTCCTATTACTTTTTATATGCATTACTTAGTGTATTTTTGTATAAGCATGTGTAGGATAGTATTGCTATGCTAAACCTGTGTAGAATCCCTTACTCCTGTGTCTAGGCTCCTGCAATACTTAGTAGAATTATTGATGCTATGCAAATGTTGTTTTGTGAAAATCTAAATTCTACTAAGTTAATAAAGAACCTCCTGGGTGGATTGGTTGTATGCGGAGGCGAAGTTGAGTGGCTACTCAGGACCATTTCCATGGTGTATACTTGAGTATGTGCACTTGTGGACGGCCACCCAGGGAACAAAGGGATCTGAAGAACTCCGAGTGACACCCCAATTGCTTTAAGTGCAGCCATTGCCAATGGGTTCTGGCTTGATCAACTGTAACACCCCAATTCTCTTAGCCTTAGCATTGTTGTGTTATTCTAGTGAAAATTCAAAACACTCAAAACCACAACAACTAAAACAATATATCCACCATTAGGATCTTCATGGTTGTTAAAACTTAGCCAAACTTGGAGCTATTATTAAGCAAACCCTAAATGGTTTTTGGCATGTCTTTGAAACATTTCCATCTAGGTCACATATACTTCCATACCCTGTTCTAAATTATCACAAAAGAGCTTGGTTGCATATTTATCTCACTAGCTTTTGTAGTCATCAAAATAACATGACCATTTGAGTGGTTCTTTTCTTTATCACCAAAAGTTCTCTTTCCTTTAAAAGCTAAATGAGATAACTAAGTTAGGATTTTGAGAATTCAGTACCCTCTCTTATTTTAGGTAAGTTTGGGGAGTTGACCCATTTTAATTTTGTGGGTCATGTTGGAACTTTTCATCTTAGGATCTTAAATTCTTTTGAGCAAAATACTCAAACCTCTCACCTTTTCTTTCTCTCTCACTCCTTTCCACACCACCTGCTGAGGAGGAGAGCAGCAACCTCACCCCTGGCCCCACTTGTCATGGACTAGGGCCAACCCCTCTTCTCTCTTCTCTCTTTTCTCTCTTTTTCCACCCAATCCGAGCCCCCCTCCTCTCTTCCCACTGGCTAGAGCTGGTCATCCCGACTAGCATCTCCCCTGTCCCCTCTCCACCTCCCACCTGAGCCAGTAAGAGCTAAGGAGACGCTCCCCTCCCTCTCTCCTGCCCGAGCCAACCCTAGATCGGGTGAGCTCGTTAAAGCCACCCCGAGCACCCCCCCTGCTCATTTCTCTCCCTCCAGAGCACCTCTCCACCCCACTCCTCTCCTCCCTGGCGAAAACCACCAAGCTCTCCCCCTTTTTGGCCCTGTAGACGAGAAGTTTTACCTCGGTGACCGACGAGAGGAATCGGCCGTAGCTCTCGTTTCTCTCAGCCATTCTTCGCCATTCTTGGTTCCCTGGCTTCCCCTCCTCTGGATCTAACTCCTCTCCCCTCCTTTGGCTCTGTTGCAACTCGAGAACGTCTGGTTCGTCCTCGACCCGAGGAGAGCGCCGTCGTCCCCATCACGAACTCCGACGTTGCATGCGAGCTTTGAGACCACCCCTGAGCTCCCCTTCGAGGCCGCGTTCACCTCCGACCTCCCCCTCATCCGTGCGCGAGCCCTAGGTGAGCCCTCCGTGCTCGGCATCGCCTTCTCGAGCTCTGCTCTTGTTTTTCGCGGACAGGAGGAAGACGATGGCCTGGAGCCGTCGATCTTCTGATCTGCGGTCGAGTTTTAACCGCGCCCGGTCTGTCCGTGGCCGTTGGATCTCAGATCCACGATCGCTTACCGCTTCGCCGGCGCGCGCAGCGCTTGGCCGGCCCAGTTCGTCCTCGCGCTGCTCTGCTTCGCAGCTGGGCCGATCTGGCCCAGATCTGGCCGTTCGGCCTGTTTCTCTTTTATCCTTTTTTTCTGATTATTTTTCCAGTAAATCTAGAGCTTAGCTTTAATTCATTTGTGGTAAATCTATAGCAGATAAAATTATGATATTAATTTTATATCATACACGCACGTTTTCTTAACCATGTGGCATTGGTTTTGGTCCAAAATATGTTTTCTGTTGTTTGGTAAAATAGATTTAGTCAGAAGTGTCTAATACACCATTTGTTTAATAACTTGTGTTCTGTAAATCAAAATCATGCAATCTTGGATCTGTTGAAAAGCTTGTAAAAATGTCTATCCATATTGGTCAATCTTGCATGCAGGGGTTTTATCTAGCAAATGTTACTTCTACTCCAAGAATGACATCAGTAGGTGTTTAGGGATTTTTAACTCTTAAATGGAAACACCTTTTGAAGTAAATCCAATTGGAAGTGGTAGATATGTGTTGGGGGTATCACATACTACAAATGTGGATTTTTCTAGTAACTTGATAATTCTTAGTGAATAAATCCCCAAACAACAGTGAAATAATCTCTTTATTTGCATTTCTGAAATTTCAGAGATTACAACATGTCTAATTTTACTTGGTGGAGCCACCTATGTCCATAAAAATATGTTAAGGATAATTTTGTGGGATAGCCACAGGTTTTATCTAACTCACCCCACTGGATTGAACCCAAAATAAATCTTATTATTTTCTGCACATAGAAAATGGTCAGAAGTATACTTATTTTTAAAACCGGTATAACTTGAGCTAGGAGTATCCAAATCTGGTAAACAAAATCTCCACTTAAAGAGAAAACTCATATCTCACCAGAAAGTTAAATTATGCATTCAGGAGATCAATAAAACTGAACTTATCCTCTGTTGGAGTTTGACACCAGTAGCTCTTATCTGATTTTTAATTCTTTTATGGTAATAGATTTCCATGCACAGCCAATTTTAAGAGCCCTACCTAATTGCTAGAAATAATGTGGTAGAAGGGTTTGATTTTAGGAGCTGTACCTTAAGAGTTATGCTTAAAACTTGTAAACAGCCCCACATGGCTGATGAATGCATTAGTTGGGTTTCCTGTTTGTGATGCTTGTTGTTTGTTGATATGTTTTAGATTGTTATCAACTCGCATTCTAGGACTTACGTTAGTCTCGTTTGTTTTCATGTTACGATAGAATCGCAACCCGAGGAAGAACAGTACGAGGTAGCTGAGCACGACTACGCTGAAGAACAAGACCAGGGGCAGTACTTTGAGCAAGGCAAGCCCACCTCACCACCTTTATGCATATCCTACTATTTACAAAGCATGTTTTGTTTTAAAATAAAATAATGCATGTTTCACTTCTTTTGTGGCACCTTGCCACCCGAAAACTATTTTTCAAAATATTGTTTGGCCAATGTTATCTACTAGGATAGCTGTAGGTATTATAAAAAGAGTCTTTCTTGATGAGTCTTGTCATTGAAGGCTCTATAAAGAAGATTAAGTTTTCAAATAGTATACTCTGTTATCTTACCTCAAAACTATAGGATGGGAACCCGTTTAGTAAAACTATTTTATGGAGGAAAACCCGAACTGCTGGGAGCAATCGGCGAGCAAGTGTTTTAGTAAAACCCGAGTTGCTGGGAGCAATCGGAGGTGTTTGCGAAAACCCAAGCTGCTGGGAGTAGTCGGAGAAGGAAGTGTTTTGAAAAACAAAGTGTGACCCTAGCTGCCGCTTGAACAATTAACCCGTGCAACCACATTACCTCAAAATGGGTACGAGGCTTAACGGAAGCTTGTTGGTGTTGGTGTCGAATTTTCCTCAATTGGCTAGATGGGGTTCGAGGCCCCGGAACCGAATGCTGCAAGAGAATGGGCATACAGAGAGTGGACTTCGTGTGCCACCGGGAAGCAACGGTGGGTCTCCTGTCATGGCGGTATGAGGCTAGGGGAAACCGTAAATATACGGCTAGCTCACTCGGTGCCGTGGAGAACAAACCCACTCGACGAGGATATTCTGATACCAGCATCAACATAGTGGAAATTAGGATTGGCCGTCTGATGTGTGCATGCTGTCTCTGTACAGTCCGTGGTTGATCCACGTCAGACCATCCAAATCTTGTGGTGAAAGTGTACAACCTCTGCAGAGTGTAAATCTATTCGAATAGCCGCGTCCGCGGTCATGGACGGTTGGGAAGGTCCCACTAGGCATGCTGGATGTTTTATGGTTTTCAAAAGAGAATGGTTTTCAAGGGAAAACAAGGAGGCAATAAAGTGGTACCTGGGAGGTACGGAATTTGGGCAAGGATGGTTGATCTCGGGGAGACAACCAGTCCGACCTCAAGGAAGGAAAAAGGGTTACCCCTATCCTAGTGTTTTTAAAAGTTTTGAACTTGGATATGTCCTTGCTATATCTAAGAGAAGAGAATTCTATCTCTAAATGTTTTCTTCAACAAAGATATAGAGATGTCGCATTTCAGCGAAGAGAATTCTATCTCTAAATGTTTTCTTCAACAAAGATATAGAGATGTCGTGCTCTCTATGTTCAAAGTCATGGTATTCGAAAACTAAGCCCTATAGTCGTATAAAGCAGCCATCCCAGATTTCGAAAAGTGTTTTTCTTGCATTATCATGAAAACTTAAGCCTTGGAGGTGGTCTTGCGAGTACGTAATTGTACTCATGTGGCTCTGTCCCTGGATATTCAAATGTCCAGATTTCAATGAGGAGGCTGCTGTCGAGGAGGAGGTGTACGACGACGACTTCGCCACTTAGCTGTCACCGGTCAACTGCTCTTGTGGGAATCGGCGCTCGGTGATGTTAAGAGCCGCCGCTAGCCGCGAGCTTCCGCTATCGTAGTTAATTCCGTCCTGCGTGACGAGGTTTGTTGACTTTGGTCGTATGACCGTTTATGTGTTGTAAGACTTTTATTCGTACGACTTGAATGATGTAACTCTTTGCTACCTATGTAGGTTATGTGATTGCGATGCACTGATCATTGGGATCGTGATCTCTTGCATAACGTGGGCATCTCGGATTCGTCCGAGGGGTCCTTACAGACTTGGTATCAGAGCCATCGTTGACCTTAGGAGACTTTAGCTAGGATGGGCGTCGACGTCACGCAAAAAAATGCTTTTTCCTAAATAGCTAGGAGGAAAAGACTTAAAATATGCAGAATCTACTGCTACTCCTTACTCCCCTCTGATAGTACTCACTGATTAATTTTATACCTGCATTAAATCTTATGATTTTACCTTTTTAAAATTTGGTACATCGTTCACTAATTAAACCTCCATTTAAAATTTTGTGTAGATGAGCGGAGAGTTCTCGTCGTCGATTCAGTTGGGAGCGGTGCCAGACACCGAAGTTTCGCGTCTGTTCCAGGCCGATCTACTCCAGCTGACTAGACACCTGAGGCGTCCGCTACCAGAGCTGCTGATTGGACGTTGTCTGCCCATGGTGGGAGATGAGATGTCCTGGACCGTGAGGTGCATTCTTCGAGGACCATTGGTGCCACCTTTTGCCGAGGAGCTGATTGAGGATGCCCTTGCATCGACTCAGATGGGAGCATTCGTCACCGTGCTGCAGAGGGCTCTTGCCCGCTTGGTTTGCCCACAGTTCCGAGCTGGGCGGCACTCGCTTTGAGTTTTACTCTGGCTTGGACGAGCAGAGTAACCCTGTGCCACCGCGTCCCCACCCCACTTTCGGGAACCACTTGGCTGAGCTGGGACTCCTCGTCGAGTACACCCAGTCCCAGCTGGTCACTAGTCGGTTCGAGAGTGACCTTCACCGTCTAAATCATGACGGAGCTGAGGCGCGGATCTCGGCAGCTGAGCAGAGGATTGAGGACTTGGAGGCGCAACTCAAGGCATCTCAGGACAAGCTGAAGGCCGTGGAGCTAAAGCTCAAGACCTCGGAGGAGCATTTAGTGGAGTCCCAATCAGAGCTGAAGATAGAGCGCAAGGAGCGCCGTTCTACCTTTGCGCGTCTCCAGACTACTCGCTTCTACAGGTTTCAGCTTGACGGGATGGTTGACATGCTCAAGTCGACCCTTGATGCCCGTGATGAGAGGATCAGCGAGCTGGAGAGCGAGGTGGAGACCTTGAGCAAGGAGAATGACGATCTCCTGCCTGTGGATGAGGACCCTACAGAGGACATGGATATGGAGCCTGTGACTGAGCAGGATGACGACGACTTGCGAGACGAGGACGGTGAGGACTCGGGAGCTGTTATGTCTGAGGACGAGGACCCTGAGGAGCCACCCTTTGATAGTGATGCTGCCGTGGACGTGGGGTAGATATCTGCGTAATATCTTTTAGGTTAGGACCGAACCATCGCGATAATTGGATGCGATTGTGTGGTCTAGTTAGCATGTGTGTGTTTGGATGATTGTAAGAACTATGTCAGTCCGTGTTTTGTGATTGTGCACTATGAGATGATGCTTTTGGAACCTTGCTATGGAATGAAATCATGCTTTCTTAGGAGTAATACTCTGTTGTAATTTGTATGCTTGATGAACTCTTTTCTTTAACTTGTGTAGAAACTTATAAGTAGAGAAATTAATAAGTGTTTATTCTGAAATTCAGAATGGCAAGGGATCCACCACCACCCCCACCACCTGAGCCATCTATGGCTCAAGTACTCCGTATTCTCATGGAGGATCGCGAGGCAGCTCGCGCTGAGAGGAATGCCAATCTAGCTACCCTGCAACATCTGGCTCAGATTGCCGTCAACCAGAATGGCGGCCAAGGAAATGAGGAACCCCGCTCCAAGCTTCGTGACTTTCAGAACACCAATCCTCCAGTTTTCTCCAAAAGTGAAGTGCCATTGGATGCTGATGACTGGATCCGTACCATTGAGAACAATCTGAGGGTCGCCCAAGTGGGCGAAAATGAGAAGGTGGTATATGCCACTCACTACCTCTCTGGTTCTGCCCGAGCATGGTGGGAGGCCATTCGTGCTCTTTTGCCACCGGAGGAAGTTGTGGCTTGGCCGGCATTCAAGACCAAGTTCTTGAAGCGTTATGTGCCCTCGGGACTCGTCAGCATCATGCGAGAAAGATTCCTGCAACTTAAGCAAGGCAGTATGTCGGTGAGCGAGTACTTGGAGAAGTTTACTTCTCTAGCAAGGTATGCGCCCACTGATACCGATACTGAGGACAATAAGAAAGAGAGGTTCATGAACGGACTTCATGATGAGATGCAGTGCGTTCTGGTGGTGATGCCTTTCACCGACCTGGAGTCCTTGGAAGATGCAGCCATTATGATGGAGCACAAGCGCAAGGCTTCGTTTGACAACCGCAAGCGTCGCCAATTGATGCAGCAAGGCAGTAGCAGCAGCAGTCCAACTGGAAGTTATCCCCGTCCGCGCCCTTCACCTCCACCAAGGCCTTCTTATCCATCGCCAAGGCCTCCAACATTTGCACCAAGACCCAGCTACTCTTCTCGCCCGCATGCACCTCGTCCTGGAGGTGGTTCCAACCCCGGCCTCAACTTTAATAGGCCGCCTGCTCCGAAGCCCACAGGAGGATGTTTCACTTGTGGACAGCCTGGACATTTCTCGCGGGATTGCCCCACTAGACAGCCCGCTGGTGGTCGCCCCAATGCGACAAAGATGAATCAAGGGCCACCCCGTCCACCTGGAGGCAAGAACCCGTATCCCAAGAAAGCGGCCCCTGTCACCAGAGGTCATCTGAATCACATCAGTGCAGAAGAAGCTCAGGAGGCACCAGACCTGGTTATGGGTACGTTCCCTGTCAACTCAGTTCCTGCCTCAGTTTTGTTTGATTCAGGAGCTTCCCATTCTTTCGTTACGGAACCGTTTGTTAGGAAGAGTGGTATGGTTCCAACTGTGATGCATCGTCCTATGAGAGTGCAAATCCCGGGAGCCACTACCAAGGCCATTTTGTCTTGCAAGGAGACTCCTGTGGAAATTCAAGGAGCCCGATTCCATGCAGACCTAGTGGTATTGGGAAAGCAAGGAATAGAAGTGGTTTTAGGAATGGATTGGATGGTAGTAAACCGAGGAAAAATAGATTGCACTAACAAGTCTGTCACCCTAACCACCCCGGAAGGAGAAGAGATTACACACTTCTCGACCTAACACTCCACCTCGAGTCATTGCCATAAGAGTGTAGTGGGAGCCATATTGGAAGAAGTACCGGTAGTGTTTGAGTTTCCGGATGTTTTTCCCGAAGAATTGCCCGGAATGCCACCGGATAGGGATATTGAGTTCATTATCGAGTTGGTACCCGGTACTGGTCCTATAGCTCAAAAACCTTACCGTATGAACCCAGAAGAATTTGAGGAATTAAAGAAGCAGTTGGATGATTTACTTAGGAAGGGTATGATACGCCCTAGTGCGTCACCATGGGGGTCACCAATCATCTTCGTGGATAAAAGGGACGGTACCACCCGGTTGTGTGTGGATTACCGTAAATTAAATGATGTGACTATTAAGAACAAATACCCCCTTCCCAAGATTGAGGATCTGTTTGACCAACTTAACGGGGCTCGAGTCTTCTCCAAGATCGATCTCCGCACCGGTTATCATCAATTGAAAGTCAGAGAATCTGATATCCCTAAAACAGCCTTTGTTACTCGTTATGGATTGTTCGAGTACACAGTGATGTCATTTGGCCTGACTAATGCTCCAGCCTATTTCATGAATCTCATGAACAAGGTGTTCATGGATTACTTGGATAAATTTGTGGTTGTCTTTATCGACGACATCTTGATTTATTCCAAGTCTGAAGAGGAGCATGAAGAGCATCTGAGGCTGGTTCTCGGTACCTTACGAGAACACCAGTTGTATGCTAAGTTCAGTAAGTGCCAGTTCTGGTTGAAAGAAGTAGGCTTTCTCGGCCACGTTATTTCAGCCGGAGGGATATCAGTAGACCCTACCCACATCAAGTCCATTCTGGAATTCCCAACCCCCACCAACCAAACCGAAGTGAGGTCCATTCTTGGATTAGCCGGGTATTACCGCAAGTTTGTTGAGGGGTTCTCAAGCATCGCAAAGCCCCTTACCCAACTGTTGAAGAAGGATCAGAAGTTCATTTGGTCCGACAAGTGTGAAGCCAGCTTCCATGAACTGAAGAAGCGCCTTACTACCGCGCCTATCTTAACCATGCCTGACGTGACCAAGGATTTTGTGGTCTATTGCGACGCCTCCAAACTCGGACTTGGTTGTGTCCTTATGCAAGAGGGCAAGGTGATTTCTTACTCATCGCGACAACTCCGCAAGCATGAGCAGAATTACCCAACCCATGATCTAGAGCTTGCTGCAGTGGTTCATGCACTCAAGACCTGGCGGCACTTTCTGATGGGCAACCGTTGCGAAATTTACACCGATCACAAGAGCCTGAAGTACATCTTCACCCAGAGGGATTTGAACATGAGGCAAAGAAGATGGATATAACTCATCAAGGATTACGACTTGGACATCCATTACCACCCTGGAAAGGCTAACGTTGTAGCGGATGCCCTTAGTCGTCAGCCGTGCTCATTCAACTCCCTGATCAAGGTTAGACGGCCAGAACTCTGGGAAGAGCTAGATAAGATGGGTATTGAGGTGATCAACTATGGGGCAGTCGATCAACTCTTGTTGCAACCCACCTTATGGGAGCAGATCAAGCGAGCACAGAGAGGCCATGAAAGCATTGAGGGCATCAAGAGAAGATTGGACAAGGAGGAAGTCCCTGAATTCACCATTGACTCTGACAGTATTCTTTGGTATAAGGGACGCATCTGCGTACCTTCAGACCCTGTTTTGAAGCAGTTAATTATGAAGGAGGCTCACGAGACTTTGTATTCTATCCACCCCGGTGGAACCAAAATGTACCAGGATTTGAAGCAGAATTTCTGGTGGCACGGCATGAAGCGCGAGATTGCGCTGTTCGTCCAGCATTGCGATGTATGCCAAAGGGTCAAAGCAGAACATCAGCGGCCCGCTGGATTACTTCAACCTCTCAAGCTGCCCGAGTGGAAGTGGGATGAGATCGGCATGGACTTCATCACTGGATTGCCCCGGTCCAATCGTGGGCATGATGCCATTTGGGTCATTGTGGATAGACTCACCAAAGTAGCACATTTCATCCCGGTAAGCACTCGTCACCGAGCCGATCAACTTGCGGATCTCTACATGTCACGTATTGTCAGCCTCCATGGATTACCTAAGGTTATCGTGTCTGACCGAGGAACTCAATTCACCTCGCGTTTTTGGACTAAACTCCAAGAAGAACTCGGAACGAAGCTCTTTTTCAGTACTGCGTATCACCCGCAGACCGGAGGTCAAACGTAAAGAGTAAATCAGATCCTTGAGGATATGCTGAGGTCTTGTGTGTTAGCTTATGGCGCCAAATGGGAGAATTGCTTGCCATTTGCCGAATTCTCGTACAACAACAGCTATCAAGTCAGTCTGAAAATGGCACCATTTGAGGCTTTGTACGGACGCAAGTGCCGTACCCCCTTGAATTGGTCGCAAACCGGAGATAGCCAAATTTTTGGAGTCGACACCCTGAGAGAAGCCGAAGAGCAAGTTCAACTCATTCGCGACCGCCTTAAGGCCGCCCAATCTCGTCAGAAAAGTTATGCAGATTCCAGAAGGCGTGAACTCAACTTCCAAGGAGAAGATATGGTTTACTTGCGGGTTACACCACTCAAGGGAATGCAACGTTTCCACGTGAAGGGGAAATTAGCACCGAGGTACATCGGCCCTTTTAAAGTGGTATGTCGCAAAGGAGAAATGTCTTATCAGCTAGACCTGCCGCCCCATCTGTCAGGATTCCATGATGTATTTCATGTATCTCTACTCCGGAAGTGCCTGCGAGTTCCTGGTGACACTCATTCATATCAGGAGGTAGATCATCACACCATTGATCTCAATCATGATCTCACCTAACGAGAACGACCACTTCGTGTTCTCGCTGAAGACGTCCGTCTGACACGGAGGCGGAAGATCAAGTTCCTAAAGATCCAGTGGAGCAACCATTCGGAAGAAGAAGCCACCTGGGAGCGTGAAGGTTATTTGGAGCATGAATTCCCTGGGTTTCTCTCTTCTTCAAATCTGGAATCTCGGGGACGAGATTCTCCTAAGGGGGGAAGGTCTGTAACACCCCAATTCTCTTAGCCTTAGCATTGTGGTGTTATTCTAGTGAAAATTCAAAACACTCAAAACCACAACAACTAAAACAATATATCCACCATTAGGATCTTCATGGTTGTTAAAACTTAGCCAAACTAGGAGCTATTATTAAGCAAACCCTAAATGGTTTTTGGCATGTCTTTGTAACATTTCCATCTAGGTCACATATACTTCCATACCCTGTTCTAAATTATCACAAAAGAGCTTGTTTGCATATTTATCTCACTAGCTTTTGTAGTCATCAAAATAACATGACCATTTGAGTGGTTCTTTTCTTTATCACCAAAAGTTCTCTTTCCTTTAAAAGCTAAATGAGATAACTAAGTTAGGCTTTTGAGAATTCAGTACCCTCTCTTATTTTAGGTAAGTTTGGGGAGTTGACCCGTTTTAATTTTGTGGGTCATGTTGGAACTTTGCATCTTAGGATCTTAAATTCTTTTGAGCAAAATACTCAAACCTCTCACCTTTTCTTTCTCTCTCACTCCTTTCCACACCACCTGCTGAGGAGGAGAGCAGCAACCTCACCCCTGGCCCCACTTGTCATGGACTAGGGCCAACCCCTCTTCTCTCTTCTCTCTTTTCTCTCTTTTTCCACCCAATCCGAGCCCCCCTCCTCTCTTCCCACTGGCTAGAGCTGGTCATCCCGACCAGCATCTCCCCTGTCCCCTCTCCACCGCCCACCTGAGCCAGTAAGAGCTAAGGAGACGCTCCCCTCCCTCTCTCCTGCCCGAGCCAACCCTAGATCGGGTGAGCTAGTTAAAGCCACCCCGAGAACCCCCCCTGCTCATTTCTCTCCCTCCAGAGCACCTCTCCACCCCACTCCTCTCCTCCCTGGCGAAAACCACCAAGCTCTCCCCCTTTTTGGCCCTGTAGACGAGAAGTTTTACCTCGGTGACCGACGAGAGGAATCGGCCGTAGCTCTCGTTTCTCTCAGCCATTCTTCGCCATTCTTGGTTCCCTGGCTTCCCCTCCTCTGGATCTAACTCCTCTCCCCTCCTTTGGCTCTGTTGCAGCTCGAGAACGACTGGTTCGTCCTCGACCCGAGGAGAGCGCCGTCGTCCCCATCTCGAACTCCGACGTTGCATGCGAGCTTTGAGACCACCCCTGAGCTCCCCTTCGACGCCACGTTCACCTCCGACCTCCCCCTCATCCGTGCGCGAGCCCTAGGTGAGCCCTCCGTGCTCGGCATCGCCTTCTCGAGCTCTACTCTTGTTTTTCGCGGACGGGAGGAAGACGATGGCCTGGAGCCGTCGATCTTCTGATCTGCGGTCTAGTTTGAACCGCGCCCTGTCTGTCCGTGGCCGTTGGATCTCAGATCCACGGTCGCTTACCGCTTCGCCGGCGCGCGCAGCGCTTGGGCCGGCCCAGTTCGTCCCCGCGCTGCTCTGCTTCGCAGCTGGACCGATCTGGCCCAGATCTGGCCGTTCGGCCTGTTTCTCTTTTATCCTTTTTTTCTGATTATTTTTCCAGTAAATCTAGAGCTTAGCTTTAATTCATTTGTGGTAAATCTATAGCAGATAAAATTATGAGATTAATTTTATATCATGCACGCACGTTTTCTTAACCATGTGGCATTGGTTTTGGTCCAAAATATGTTTTCTGTTGTTTGGTAAAATAGATTTAGTCAGAAGTGTCTAATACACCATTTGTTTAATAACTTGTGTTCTGTAAATCCAAATCATGCAATCTTGGATCTGTTGAAAAGCTTGTAAAATGTCTATCCATATTGGTCAATCTTGCATGCAGGGGTTTTATCTAGAAAATGTTACTTCTACTCCAAGAATGACATCAGTAGGTGTTTAGGGATTTTTAACTCTTAAATGGAAACACTTTTTGAAGTAAATCCAATTGGAAGTAGTAGATATGTGTTGGGGGTATCACATACTACAAATGTGGATTTTTCCAGTAACTTGATAATTCTTAGTGAATAAATCCCCAAACAACAGTGAAATAATCTCTTTATTTGCATTTCTGAAATTTCAGAGATTACAACATGTCTAATTTTACTTGGTGGAGCCACCTATGTCCATAAAAATATGTTAAGGATAATTTTGTGGGATAGCCACAGGTTTTATCTAACTCACCCCACTGGATTGAACCCAAAATAAATCTTATTATTTTCTGCACATAGAAAATGGTCAGAAGTATACTTATTTTTAAAACCGGTATAACTTGAGCTAGGAGTATCCAAATCTGGTAAACAAAATCTCCACTTAAAGAGAAAACTCATATCTCACCAGAAAGTTAAATTATGCATTCAGGAGATCAATAAAACTGAACTTATCCTCTGTTGGAGTTTGACACCAGTAGCTCTTGTCTGATTTTTAATTCTTTTATGGTAATAGATTTCCATGCACAGCCAATTTTCAGAGCCCTACCTAATTGCTAGAAATAATGTGGTAGAAGGGTTTGATTTTAGGAGCTGTACCTTAAGAGTTATGCTTAAAACTTGTAAACCACCCCACATGGCTGATGAATGCATTAGTTGGGTTTCCTGTTTGTGATGCTTGTTGTTTGTTGATATGTTTTAGATTGTTATCAACTCGCATTCTAGGACTTACGTTAGTCTCGTTTGTTTTCATGTTACGATAGAATCGCAACCCGAGGAAGAACAGTACGAGGTAGCTGAGCACGACTACGCTGAAGAACAAGACCAGGGGCAGTACTTTGAGCAAGGCAAGCCCACCTCACCACCTATATGCAAATCCTACTATTTACAAAGCATGTTTTGTTTTAAAATAAAATAATGCACGTTTCACTTCTTTTGTGGCACCTTGCCACCCGAAAACTATTTTTCAAAATATTGTTTGGCCAAAGTTATCTACTAGGATAGCTGTAGGTATTATAAAAAGAGTCTTTCTTGATGAGTCTTGTCATTGAAGGCTCTATAAAGAAGATTAAGTTTTCAAATAGTATACTCTGTTATCTTACCTCAAAACTATAGGATGGGAACCCGTTTAGTAAAACTATTTGATGGAGGAAAACCCAAACTGCTGGGAGCAATCGGCGAGCAAGTGTTTTAGTAAAACCCGAGTTGCTGGGAGCAATCGGAGGTGTTTGCGAAAACCCGAGCTGCTGGGAGTAGTCGGAGAAGGAAGTGTTTTGAAAAACAAAGTGTGACCCTAGCTGCCGCTTGAACAATTAACCCGTGCAACCACATTACCTCAAAATGGGTACGAGGCTTAACGGAAGCTTGTTGGTGTTGGTGTCGAATTTTCCTCAATTGGCTAGATGGGGTTCGAGGCCCCGGAGCCGAATGCTGAAAGAGAATGGGCATACAGAGAGTGGACTTCGTGTGCCACCGGGAAGCAACGGTGGGTCTCCTGTCATGGCGGTATGAGGCTAGGGGAAACCGTAAATATACGGCTAGCTCACTCGGTGCCGGGGAGAACAAACCCACTCGACGAGGATATTCTGATACCAGCATCAACATAGTTGAAATTAGGATTGGCCGTCTGATGTGTGCATGCTGTCTCTGTATAGTCCGTGGTTGATCCACTGTAGACCATCCGAATCTTGTGGTGAAAGTGTACAACCTCTGCAGAGTGTAAATCTATTCGAAAAGCCGCGTCCGCGGTCATGGACGGTTGGGAAGGTCCCACTAGGCATGCTGGATGTTTTATGGTTTTCAAAAGAGAATGGTTTTCAAGGGAAAACAAGGAGGCAATAAAGTGGTACCTGGGAGGTACGGAATTTGGGCAAGGATGGTTGATCTCGGGGAGACAACCAGTCCGACCTCAAGGAAGGAAAAAGGGTTACCCCTATCCTAGTGTTTTTAAAAGTTTTGAACTTGGATATGTCCTTGCTATATCTAAGAGAAGAGAATTCTATCTCTAAATGTTTTCTTCAACAAAGATATAGAGATGTCGCATTTCAGCGAAGAGAATTCTATCTCTAAATGTTTTCTTCAACAAAGATATAGAGATGTCGTGCTCTCTATGTTCAAAGTCATGGTATTCGAAAACTAAGCCCTATAGTCGTATAAAGCAGCCATCCCAGATTTCGAAAAGTGTTTTTCTTGCATTATCATGAAAACTTAAGCCTTGGAGGTGGTCTTGCGAGTACGTAATTGTACTCATGTGGCTCTGTCCCTGGATATTCAAATGTCCAGATTTCAATGAGGAGGCTGCTGTCGAGGAGGAGGTGTACGACGACGACTTCGCCACTTAGCTGTCACCGGTCAACTGCTCTTGTGGGAATCGGCGCTCGGTGATGTTAAGAGCCGCCGCTAGCCGCGAGCTTCCGCTATCGTAGTGAATTCCGTCCTGCGTGACGAGGTTTGTTGACTTTGGTCGTATGACCGTTTATGTGTTGTAAGAATTTTATTCGTACGACTTGAATGATGTAACTCTTTGCTACCTATGTAGGTTATGTGATTGCGATGCACTGATCATTGGGATCGTGATCTCTTGCATAACGTGGGCATCTCGGATTCGTCCGAGGGGTCCTTACATCAACTATGTTGCATGGACTCTCTCCGGCTTGACAAGCAGATGTAGGGGGTGTTAGGTGGAACGGGTCAAGGCAGGTGGGAGGGAAAATGCTTCTGAAAGATCTCGTCTCATTCTTCTCCTTTCCTTATTACAAATGGTGTGCAAAGGATAATTTGGGTTGAATGGGTACAATGGTGAACGTGCACAACCTCTGCAGAGTGTAAAACTAAGTACTTAGCCGTGTCCCCGGTACGGACAATTTGAGCAGCTGATCACGGACGTCAACGGAGGATTCCATCATTCCAACTTCAAAAATTAAAACTTGATGGGTGAACAAGGGTAGAATGAGACAGTGGTTGTCATGCCACAAATGTCTCGAATAGAAGAAAAGTATTTTCCAAAGAGTTAGGAAAATTTGGCTTTATGCAAAATAGCCTTGAACTCCACCAGCCAAATATGCATATAGGTTATAGAGTTATTCCACTAAGTGTCCACCATAGTGTCACTTGCCAGACTCCATTTTTAATGGAATCTGACCCACGTTGTTGCAATATTTTTCTTATTGCAGATTGATCAAATGACGAGTGAGGTTTCGTTTAAAGGTTGTAGTCTACAACCAACATGTTTTCCCCTGTGGCAACAGGAAAGTGATGGAGACTCACTGCTCTTGTATTTCCGCTGTTTATTCTTTCAGAGCTAGTTTTATGCTATGCAACTTGTATTAAATATTTTATAAGTCTGGATCATCGATGTAATAAAATTGATACTTTGTTGTGATATTACATCGTAAACTGTGTGTGCAAACGAATCGATCCAGGGATTTGCACTATACACATGTATCTGCCTTATTTAAAGTGCAAGTACGCTACAGATGGTATCAGAGCACCGTGTTGCCTGTAGGTTCGAAACCCTACGTTTGGATAGAAATAGGATTTGGCCATAGGATTGAAAATCTATTTCATTCAGTTTGCTGAAAATAAGAACTTTTCAAACATCATTCTTGTAACTATCTTAACTATTTCCTTTCTAAGTATCTTCTCTTGTTTTTCTTAGATGACCGCCCTCATTGAATCACTCAAGAAAGGACCAGTGATGACCATGACCTTGGAATGTGAGACTGAGTTTCCAAGAGCACTTAAGGATAACATGAAGAGTTTGGGTTTTGAAGGAGAAGCAGTATACAAAGGTTTTTCTTTCATTGATGAAGGCCATGAGTACTGGTGGGTGCAAGTCCATCTATACAGGAGCAAAGAAGATGACTACAAGACTGAGGGTGACTGCATGTTCACCAATCCAATACTTCATACCTCATTCTTTGATTCAGCAAGAAATGCAGCATGGAGAGTCATCGAGTACCTTGCAGAAAGACTTCGTTTTAGACTTCACAACACCCAGAAGTATCTTGAAGAACTCAAGGAAGTTGAGGAAGAACTTGAGGCACTCAAGAAAAAGATAGATTAGACCACCTACCCATTAGAATAACGAGATCCGTTGATGTATTGACCTATCAAATTGTGGTATGGCAGTACTATCAATTTCGTATTTCCTGGACATTGGTGTGTTTCGTTCGATAAACGATTAGTTCGGTTTTTCAAAAGAAGTTTTGATATTTGCACGTATGTGTTTGATTGTTCTGAACCTTGTTGCTTGATGTTTGTTAGATGTTGATTGTTTGTGTTAGAGATTGGTTGCCTTGTTCTGATTTATTGAATTAGAATTCCTCCATAGTACCTGTAATTCAACTCATTGCATTCTAAACCAAACAGATGTCTCACCCCAATACCAACACCAATAATATGCACACAACAATGCTACTACTGTTAGAGAACCAGAGTCAGTTGTGGAATGTGATCAATGACCACCTGCCTAAGATTGATCAAAACCCTAGTGAGTTTGAAGAGAGTCTTATGACCAAACCGAAGGCATGCAAAACTTGTGGAGAGATAGGACATACGTCCAAAGAATTTCCTGATGAGTGGCCCCATGGTGATACTAGAAATCTAGTTAAGGGATGCCCCACAAGTCAGATTACTTGCTTCTTTTGTGAAGGAACAAATCATGTCCCAATACAGTGTCAACTTTATCCGTTGGTGCAACAAGTTATCCAGCAAACTAAGGAAGGAATGCAACAGTCTCTCATGAAGACCCAGGAGGAACAAAAACAAAAGGTTAAATCCAAGAAAGATTTTAGCCACATCAATTGCTACAAGTGCAAAGAAGAAGGACAATATTCATTGAACAACATAGAGAAGAAGATTGGTAAGGACACTGAACCAAATCATTGTCCAATTACGATTGAAGCTCCTACCAAGATGGAAAATGAAGTGACAGTAAAGTCACACCCGAAGATATCCAAAAGTACCTCCAAGTATTGCTATAAGGGTAAAGGAGATCACCTAGATCGAAATTGTCACATCAAACGAGACTGGACTTCGTCAATTGAGATAGCGTATGGTAAACAAGATCTGGAAGAACTTTTAGCCCTAGAAACACCTAAGAAGAAGAAGAACTTAAGCGACGTAATTTGCTTCAAATGTAAGGACAAGGGACATTATGCTGATACGTGCCCAGAAAAGATGAAGGAGAAATGCCTTACCCGCTCGCACAAGAAATTCATCAGTCCCGTGACATGTCGTAGATGCGGAGCAACATGACACTATGTCAGTGGCTGCCCTGAGTGGAAGAAGGATAAATCTCTCCAAGGACTGAGTGGAAAACGTGAGTGCTAAAACTTTCCGTATCCACCACATGCCATTGTATTTTGAATACTTGTACACTCTACATCAGAGAAATAAACAAGATTAAACAAATTTCCTAGACTGACCACAAAAATTTCTTTTAAGGGTGGTAGCCACCCAGATAATTCAAACCCAGCTGCCTAAACCCAAAAATCCCAAACCTTCTTATTTCTGGCCTCCCCAATAAAAAAAACAAAAATCATCCCCTACCAGTTTTCAAGTTTCCATGTCAGAAATTACATTTCTCAAAACCTCTCGAGTTATCAGAATCATTCAAAGCATTTGCCTTTCTTTCTAGCCTCTCCGAATCTTGGGGACGAGATTCCTTTTAAGGGTGGTAGTCTGTAACATCCCAACATTTTATAATTTTCAAAATCACTAAAATTTAAAACTTTTGTTTTGATTAAAGTAAAATATTAAAATGCATAAGAAAACCAACTATAAAAGACTTCAAGCATATTGAAAAAGTTTATTAATTCAAATATCTCAAGTAATCACTAATTTTCAAAACTTGTTTCATTTTGTTATTCCATTGTATTTTCTTAAAACCTCAATATCTAAATTGACAAATATTTTACAAACTTTAACACCTCATAGAGTTTATAATTAATTGACTATCCAAATAAACATTTCATTAGCTTAAATGATTTCATTTATTTCTAAAACATAAAATGATTTCATGAATATATAAGAAATGGATTAAATCTAAAATCTTTTCCAAGGTTTTTTTGTGAATTTTTCTAATTAATTATCTTAATATAAAATATAATGGTGCAAAAAATAAAATTGAAATAAAATTGAATCCAATATATTTCCTATTACTTAAAAAATATTTATATTCTATTATTTTACTATTATACCAAAAATAAAAGTGAATGGTTACAAAAAATGAGTTTTAAATAACTTAATATCAACCATATAAGAATGTGGGTAATTTCATAAATTTTATTTAACCCGAAATGAATTATTAAATCCGTAATTTCAAAGTTAACCTAAAATAGGCAAAATTGTATTTTATGAATAATTCAAAATATTTATTTTTAAAAAGTTTTCAGAACATGCCCACTAATATTTTAAAACATAGATATGAATATTAAAATTTTATAGAAATTTATTTGACTTCATTTGGACAATCAAATCAAAAGATATGAATTAAAAGAAAAATCAGAAAGAGGAGAATCGCTGACGTCAGCGATGACGTCAGCTCCATCTTCAACCTCCAGCCCAAAATTTCCGGACGAATACTCCTACTCCAATCCCGGCTCTAATTCGAGCGATGGTTACGCGATTTGCTTCCCCCGTTCGGTTATAAGTAGCCCTCGCCTTCCGCCACTTTTCCCCTCTCAAGCCTGTGCAAATAGCGCCGCGAGGCTACGAAAATTGCTCGCCGGACTTGCGCAATGCCGCCGGCATGTTTCCGTTGTTCGCCGGCAAGGTGAGCCCTCCCTTGGCCGAGAGCCCTCCCCTTTTCCTCGCCCTGTTCGTGCGCGCCTCCTGACCTATTTCCTAACCATCTTATGCAGCTAATCCAGAGCAGGAGCACGAACGGAAAATCGCCGACGTCCCGTACTCCTCCGTCCGCAAGTCCGCGCCGCCCGAGTGCTCTTCGTGAGACGACGTTTCCTCCATCGCCTCCACCACATCGCCCCGCTCGCCGAAGTGCCTTTTCCAAGACCGGGGAGTCATCGACGCCACCCGAGCATCTACGCCCGAGCCGCCGCCGCCATCTTCATCAACTCCGCCGCCATCTAACGATCCAGATCTAAAGAAGCCGAGCCGAGCCGAGCCGAAAACTCGGCTAAGCCGAGCCGAGCTCAGATCCAACCAATCGCAGCTCGCCACGTCACCTGCCCATTTTCTGGATTTATCACGAATTTTTTTAATTGGCAGTTTTACAGAAACACGCCTGCTTGTTAAAATTGTCATAAATTTTTAAACACTTATCCAAATTGGATAAATTAATATATTTGGAAAGCTCTTGACATGTAGAATATTCTAGATCTGTTAGATTTCAAATTTGACTTAGCATAAAATATTCAAATTTCAAAAGGATGATTTGAGTATTTTTGTCATAACTTTAAATCTATAAATAAAAAAATTGTAAATAGAATTGTTTTAGAAACTTTGGAATATTTGTAATATGATGCCTCTGTTATAGAATATTTTTTGAGTATTATTTTCATGATTTGTTAGTTGTATGTTTAATTTGAATAGTTTGACTATTTTTGACATAACTATTGATAGAAAAATCTTTTTTGAGTAAATACAATTGCTATAAATTTAATTAAATCCCTTCTATATATTAACACCATTTATAAGAAAATATTGTTATGAAAATTAATTCACATCAAACTTTAATGTATATGTTTTCCTTTTATTGTGTTTTTGCAAAAAAAGAAATTAATTAAATTGCATTTATATCCTCATGCATATTTATGAAGAAATCACACAAGTTATTTTGATGCTTTCTTGTGATTAAAAAGTGCATTTCATGCATAACTTATTTTATTATATAGTTATTCTAACACCCCAATTCTCTTAGCTCTAGCATTGTGGTGTTATCCTAGATTTTTCACCACTTGCAAAAACTTTTGTGTGTGTAGAATTTTGAGTCATGATTTTATTTGCTTGCACATCTTATGCTTGTTGAGCTCCACTAGTGTTCCCTGATATTGAAAACACTAAAATCACATCGCACCAAAAATAAAATATCCACTATTAGGATCTTCATGGTTGTTAAAACTTAGCCAAACTAGGAGCTGTTATTAAGCAAACCATAAATAGTTTTTGGCATGCATTTGAAACATTGTGATCTAGGTCATGTGTATTTTCTCACCCTGTTCTAAAGTCTCTCAAAAGAGCTTGTTTGCACATAAACATCACTAGCTTTTGTGGTCATCAAATTAACATGACCATTTGAGATAGTTGACTTGGGCTTTTGTAAGCTAAAAGATTTCTTTTCTTTGAAAGCTAAATGAGATAGTTGACTTGGGCTTTTGTAAGTTCAGTACCTTCTCTTAATTTAGGTAAGTTTGGGATGTTGACCCATTTTATTTTTGCGGGTCATGTTTGAATAATTCAAACTTAGGTTTTCAAATTCTTTTGAGCTAATTACTCAAAACTCTCACCTTTTTATTCTCTCTCACTCTTTTCCACTCCACCTGCTGATGAGGAGAGCAGCAACCTCACCCCTGGTCCCACTTGTCATGGACTAGGGCCAACCCCTCCTCTCTCCTCTCTCTTTTCTTCTCTTTTCCACCCAACCGAAGGCCACCTCCCTTCTTCTCACTGGCTAGGGCTGGTCATCCGACCAGACCCCTCTCTGTCCCCTCTCCACCGCCCACCTGAGCCAGTAGGAATGAAGGAGACACTCCCCTCCCTCTCTCCTGCCCGAGCTAACCCTAGATCGGGTGGAGCTCGTTATTACCACCCGAGCCCCTCCCCTGCCCATTTCTCCCCCTCCCTGGATCCTACCAACCCACTCCTCTCCCCCCTGGCGAAAACCACCAAGCTCTCCCCCTCATTCGACCTGTAGACGAGGAGATTTCCTTCGGTGGCCGACGGAAGGAAACTGCCGTAGCACTCGTTCCTCTCTACCATTCCTCGCCATTTTTGGTTCCCTGGTTTCCCCTCTGCTGGATCTAATTTCCCTCCCCTCCCTTGGCTCTGTTGCAGCTCGAGAGCACTTAGTTCGTCCACGACCCGAGGAAGACGCCGTCGTCGCCACCATGGACTCCGGTGTTGCATGCAAGCTTTGCGACCACCCCTGAGCTCCCCTTCGAAGCCGCGTCCACCTCCAACCACCAATTCGTCCTTACGCGAGCCCTAGGTGAGCCCTCCGTGCTCGGCGTCGTTGTTTCGAGCTCCTGCTCGTGTTTTCTGGTCGGGAGGAAGACGATGGCTGGAGGCCGTCGATTCTCAGATCGGCGGCTGTCTTTGAACCGCGCCCGATCTATTCTGGATCGTTGGATCCCAGATCCACGGTCGCTTACCGTTTCGCCGGCGCGCGCGCAGCGTTTGGGCCGGCCCACCTCAGCCCCCGCGCGGATCCGCGCTGCTCTGCGTCGCCTCTGGGCCGATCTGGCCCAGATCTGGCCCGTTCGGCCTGCTTTTCTTTTATTCTTTTCCTGTTATTTTTCCAGTAAATCTATAGCCCAGCTTTTAATCTTTTGTGGTAAATCTAGAGTGGCTAAAATGATGGAATTAATTTTGTAACATGCATGCACGTTTTCTTAACCATATGGCGTTGGATTTGTTCAAAAATATGTTTCCTGTTGAGGGTTAAAATAGAACTAGTAAAAAGTATCTATTACACCATTTGTTTAATAACTTGTGCTCTGTAAATCCAAATCATGCAATCTTGGTTTTGTTGGAAAGCTTGTAAAAATATCTATCTAGATTGGTTAATCTCGCATGCAGGAGATTACTCTAGCAAAAGTTGTTTCTAGTCTAAGAATAACATCAGTAGGTGTTTGGTGATTTTTAACTCTTAAGTAAATTTTTTTTTTGAAGTGAATCCACTTGGAAGTGTTAAATATGAATTGAAAGTATCCTGTGCTAGAAGTTTAGTTTTTTCCAGTAACTATTTATTACTTAGTGAGCTAATTTCTGAAAAACAGGGAGATAATCTCTTAAAATGCATTTCTGTAATTTCAGAGATTATTGCATGTCTAGTTTTATTTGGTGGAGCCAACTCTGTCAATAAATAAATGTTGGGGATATTTTTGTGGAATAGCCACAGGTTTAATCTAACTCACCCCACTGGTTTGGCAAAAATAAGTCTTATTATTTTCTGCACTTAGATAATGGTCAGAAGTATACTTTATTTTAAAACTGGGATAACTTGAGCTAGGAGTATCCAAATTTGATGAAAAAAATCTCCATTTAAAGAGAAAACTCATATCTCCCCAGAAAGGTAAATTATGCATCTAGGAGATCTATAAAACTGAACCTATCTTCTGTTTAAGTTTGATATCAGTAGTTCTTATCTGATTTTTAATTCCTGTTTGATGATAGATTTTCATGCACAACTAATTTTCAGAGCTCCACATGTGTGTGAGTAGTAATGTGGTAGAAGGGTTTAATTTTAGGAGCAGTACCTTAATAATTATGCTTAAATCATATAAACAGCCCTTAATAACTAATAAATGCACTAGTTGTGCCTCTGTTTGTGATGCTTGTTGTTTGTCAAAATACTTTAGATTGCTATCAACTCGCATCTTAGGACTTACGCTAGTCTCGTTTGTTTTTCATGTTACGGTAGAACCGCAACCCGAGGAAGAGCAGTACGAGGTAGCTGAGCACGACTACGCTGAAGAACAAGACCAGGGACAGTACTCTGAGCAAGGCAAGCCCACCTCACCACTATAATAAAATCCTATTATTTTATCAAGCATGTTTTGTTTTCAAAATAAAATAATGCATGTTTTACTTCTTTTGTGGCGCCTTGCCACCCAAAAAGTATTTTACAAAATATTGTTTGGCCAAAGTTATCTACTAGAATAGTTGTAGGTATTATAAAAAGAGTTTTACTTGATGAGTCTTGTGATTGAAGGCTCCATCAAGAAGATTAAGTTTTCTAGTAGTATATTCTGTTATCTTACCTCAAAACTATAGGATGGGGACCTATTTGATAAACATGTTTTATGGAGGAAAACCCGAGCTGCTGGGAGCAATCGGTGAGCAAGTGTTTTATTAAAACCCGAGTTGCTGGGAGCAATCGGAGGTGTTTGCGAAAACCCGAGCTGCTGGGAGTAGTCGGAGAAGAAAGTGTGTTGAAAAACAAAGTGTGACCCTAGCTGCTGCCCGAACAATTAACCCGTGCAACCACACTACCTGACATGGGTAGGGCTTAGCCGGAAGCTTGTCTGTTTTAGTGTTGGGGCTCTCATACTTTCTATGGGGGCTGAGCCCTCGAAGCCGGGTTGTCGTCCGGAAGAGACAATACACTGTTGAGGACCAACAGCCGGACGATTACGGTGGGTCTCCTGACGTGGCGGTGTGGCGTCCCGAGGAAAGACCAAGAGGTCTAGTGGAGCACACGGTGCCGAGGAGAACAAACCTACCGGGAGGCCCCGATACTAGGGTGGTCATAGTGGAAAGCTTTGATCGTGTTATCCGGACCCCCGCATGCTGTCGTATGACGGGCCGTGGCAGACACGGCGGAAGGACCGATTGGTGTGGGTAAAGTGTGCAACCTCTGCAGAGTGTAAATGTAACGTCCCAAATTTTGGAAACAAGAAGAATCTAATTATAAAGCACCCAAAATTTCGAACCAACAAAAACTTTTTCAACTATCTTGTTAATGTATGTTTGTTACTCTTGTTTCCTTTGTTTGTCTTGTTTTGCTTTGATTTGTATTTGTGTTGATGATCCCTCCAGCTATTAACCTTAAAACTCAAGTTATAATATGGCTTATGAAAACCCAGGATTATGACAATTCAAACAACACATATATCTTCTCCTATCTTATTCTTAACAAACTATAGTCATCGTGAGGTATTGATTTTAACAAATGCCCTAAGGCAGTTTAATTTAGAAAATAAAAGTATTTCCAAAATTATATGTTTGCAAAACTACAAAAGATTACATAGGAGGCTATGGTATATTTTGAATTTGAAATGTTGCTAGTTTTAGCAACTCTCTTTTCAAAACCCCAACTTTACTAGTCTTTGGAAATCAATTCCCAAAGAGATGCTTAATTATCCTCATCCAAAACCTTGCCATAATCATGTTGATCACCACCTCACCAACTTTATAATACACTCTTGGAATTTGGTGATTTATCCAAATGTTTGTTGGTTGCCCTAGTGGATTTGTATTGAATTGCTTTATTGAAATGTGTTATTGTTGTGGGTGTTGCTTGTGTCAACATTTTATGTTGATAGTTTAACTTAGGATCTAAATGCTAGTTTAGCTTATCTTGCTTGAATGAATTGTGTTACCGCTTGTAATGTTGTTTTTGTATTATCAGGTCTATAGTTGCTATTTTTGAGAAGTAGAAGATTTATCTTCACTCCTGTTAATTTATAGCAATTCTAGAGCAGGTAAATTAGAGTTTATTTTATTCAATTTGGAAATGCAACTCACTTACCCTCATCCTTATCATCTCTACTACCCACACATAACCTTATTTAAGATATTCAAAATTGTTTGATCATATTTTCACGCTTGTTTTGAGTGTTTCATAATAAGGTGACCATTTGTGCATTACTAGATAGCTTTTTGTCATTTTTGTATCTAGTGGTTGTTTAACCGTTTGACCTAAACTCTTAAGCCTAATGCTTCACCCATATCCCTTCTGACCTTTCCAACTTGTCTCATATTTTTCTAGTCAATGTACTGACTAATCCATCTTAGCAAAGTTGGCTTGACCTTTCAGCCCTAAATGTTCTAAAACCTAAATCAACACACCACTCCCCTCAAAACCTTATTGTGGACTTGACCATACCCCTCAATCACCTATGGGAACCTTTGACCTTGCTCCTGGCCAAACCCTAGCACAGCAACTCCTTGTCCTCTTCTCTCTGGCATTTCATCGAGCATATGGCAGACAGGAGACAATCAATCCATTAACTCCACTCCCCTCCATCGGCTCTGAGCCATTTGCTAGACTCCAAGCCTTGCCAAAGTGCGAGAGACGCTCCTCCACCGCCCCTGTCGCCCAATCCCCTCCCAGTGCACCCCTCCTTCTCTGCCCATGCTCGTGACCGTGCATTGCTTAGAAAAGTGATTCGATATATAATCGATCGAAGTAATGAGTCTTCCTTTGTGGTGATAAATTGCCTACTTAACTCAGTGGTTAGAGTATTGCTTTCATACGGCGGGAGTCATTGGTTCAAATCCAAGATAAGAGCCCCGAGCCTCTCTCCTCTCTCCTCACCTTGCCATTCCACCTCCCACAAGCCTCCTCCACCATTCTGTGCACTCCCGAGCGAGGTCTCGCTCTAGCCCGGCCAGGAACGGCCGTGGACCTCAGCTCGGCCCGAGATCTTTGGAGCATGCTCGCCATCTCCCCCGTTCCTCTCTTCTCCTTCCTCTTCCTCTACCTCGCTCCCCTCCCCGTGGGTCATCTCGTTGACATCATCTTGGTTGCGCAGGTCCTCCAGAGCCGCCATGGACTCGTTGTGGCCGACGCGGGCGTCGACCTAGACGCTGCGAGTCCGGAGCTCCTCCTCATCCTTTTCGACCTCCCCTCGGCTGCCCTGCACCTCCGCACTCACCTCCACACCTCCTCGTCATCCTGCAGGCCCCTGGGTGAGAGCTCCGTCCGCGCCTCCTTCTCTCCCTCTCTGGTTCTCCGGCGCAGCGTCGCAGCGAAGAAGACGACGCGCTGGCCGTCGATCGTCTGATCTACGGCTCCAGTTGAATGTCGCATGCTTCTAATCTGGACCATCCGTTGAGGATCCGGCGGCGACTGTTGCCTCGCGTACGCGCGCGCTGCGCTGGGCCGGCCTGCCTCTGGCGGCCCATCTTCGGGCCAGATCCAGCCCGTCCAACCTTTTTCCTTTAAAAGATTTTCCCTGATTAATTTCCAGATAATTGATAGCTCAGCTTTAATTCATTTGTGGGAGATATGTGCATGCCAAATTTTTGAAATATTTTTTTTTGGATTTCTGTGTGTTTTCTTAACCATGTGGCACTGGCCTCTTGCCAAAATATGTTTTCATTTGTGTGCTAGGCTAGATCTAGTAAAAAGTGTCTTTTTCACCATTTAATTAATAACTTGAGTTTTATATATCCAAATCCTGCAAACTTTAGTCCTATTGAAAGCTTAGGAGAATACCCACCTAGATCCATAAGCCTTGCATGCAGGAGATGTGTTTACATAAAGTTCAATAAAGTTAAAAAAATGACATCAGTAGCTATTAGATGAATTTTAAATCTTTATTTAAATTTTTTTTTGGAGTAAATCCAATTGCATGTGGTATATATTGGTATTAGCTATCATATACTAGGTTTGTAGAATTTTTCATCTTATATTTTGCTCTTGGTAGATTATTTTCTAAAACAGTAGGTTATTTCACTTTAAAATGGATACTCTTCTTTTCTGTTATTTGCATGTATCTAGTTTCACTTGTTTGTGCTTTATATGTTGGTGAAAATAGTTTAGGAGTATTTTGGTGGAGTAGATTTGTGTTTTCTTTAACATGCAACCCTGGATTGGTATAAAAAAATAATCTATACATTTATAGGTACATTATTATTGCTAAAACATGTTTGTTTCACTAAAACTGAAATATATGGAGCTAAGAGTGTCCAAATTGAGTGAGTCCAATTTCTACAGAAAGCTTAAGTCAATAACTATCCATAGCAATTAACCTTGCATGTAGGAGATTCCTAAAACTGAAACTATATTGATTATGGTTTTGAGACCAGTAGCATTTGCATGATTTTTAGCTTCTGTTTGGTAATAGCTTTTGATGCAAATCCAATTTTCACCACTTCATATGGTTGCTAGGAATACTTTGGTAGAATAACTTTTTTTTATGAACAATGTTCTTGGAGTTATAACTGATCTCCCAAAGCAGCAACATTTGGCTAATAGGAGTCTTAGATTTTAATCATCTGTTCTTAACAAATGTGAATTGTATAAATAGTACTAATCAACTCTTGCAGATCAGAACCTTAACTCAATCATAATTACTTGATTAAACCACTTTGATAATGTGTGGTGCATTGTTTGCACATGTTTAGCATTATTCACTTGGTACCCTAATAATGACATCAATTGTGTTTATATGCTTTGCTTGTGAGTATGTCTGTGTGTTATGTTTTATCTCTTTAAACATCATCTTATTTATCCAATAAATATAATAAGTTAATTCCCTGTTTTACTTGAATTGTTATGTGTTGATATGCTTAGTAACTCATAAGTCCAGAAACTTAGGTTATCCTTTAATAGCCTAAACAAATTTCCTGATAGCATTGCTAGTCCCCTCACTTTTAAGTTTCTCATAGTTCATCTTGTTTCCTAGGAGTTGCACTAATTTCATTTGTGTGTTATGCATGTGAATGGTTGTTTGGTGTTAAATTTTATCCAGTAGTTCCTTGTGTTTTGGAATGCTTAATATATGACTTTCTTATTTCAGATTGTTGACAACACTTGGTTGCCATGTGATTGTTGTTTACTGGTTGAAGTGACCTCAATTGTGGTGTCCTGTTAAATAGGCCTAGTGCACCATTTTAGCTCTTAGTCATAAACTAGTTTGGATAGTGGTGTTACCATTGTTTGTCGCTTAGTTACTTGATAGTAGATGTTTCTTGAGCTAGTAACATGTTTGCATGTGAGTGCGCTCAATGCTGGTGTTATTATTAATACTTGCTTGTGTATTAAGATACTTTTGTCTGAAGTATTTCCTGAAACTAATATAACAACTCTTGTTAAGTGATATAACAACCCTAAGTGATGTGTTGTTTTAGTGTTCTGTAGAACCACCTTTTTAATACTCAGAGTTGTTGCGTATATTTCCTTAGGAGGATCTGTTGTTTATCTTAGATCTTTGGACTTTGTTGTTTATTGTTGTTTAGCTAAAGGAATTGTTTGCTTTTGACTGTTACCTAAGTGTCTTGTGCGATGCTTGCTATTTGTCCTTGTGGCTTTGTCTTGTATTCTGAGTGTGATTCATTTTCCTGTTTACGACGTTAGATACGATCGGGAAGAAACGTGAAGTGAGGAATCAACCTGAGGAACATCAAAACCAAGACCAAGGACATATTGCTGAGCCAGGCAAGCCCACCTCACCACTATAATGATTCCTATTATTTTATCAAGCATGTTTTGTCTTAGAATAAAATAATGCATGATTTAATTCTTTTGTGGCACCTTGCCACCCGAAAACTATTTTTTTTCAAAATATTGTTTGGCCAAAGTTATCTACTAGGTTAGCTGTAGGTATTATAAAAAGAATCTTCCATGATGAGTCTTGTCATTGAAGGCTCTATAAAGAAGATTAAGATTTTCAAATAGAGTATTCTGTTATCTTACCTCAAAACTATAGGATGGGGACCTGTTTGGATAAAAATATTTTATGAAGAAAAACCCGAATTGCTGGGAGCAATCGGCGAGCAAGTGTTTTAGTTAAAACCCGAGTTGCTGGGAGCAATCGGAGGTGTTTGCGAAAACCCGAGCTGCTGGGAGTAGTCGGAAGAAGGAAGTGTTTTGAAAAACGAAGTGTGACCCTAGTTGCCGCTTGAACAATTAACCCGTGCAACCACATTACCTCAAAATGGGTACGAGGCCTAACGGAAGCTTGTTGGTGTTGGTATTCGAATCTTCCTCAATTGGCTAGATGGGGTTCGAGGCCCCGGAACCGAATGCTGCAAGAGAATGAGCATACAGAGAGTGGACTTCGTGTGCCACCGGGAAGCAACCGTGGGTCTCCTGTCATGGCGGTATGAGGCTAGGGGAAACCGTAAAGATGCGGCTAGCTCACTCGGTGCCGGGGAGAACAAACCCACTCGACGAGGATATTCTGATACAAGCATCAACATAGTGTAAATTAGGATTGGCCGTCTGTTGTGTGCATGCTGTCTCTGTGCAGTCCGTGGTTGATCCACGGCAGACCATCCGAATCTTGTGGTGAAAGTGTACAACCTCTGCAGAGTGTAAATCTATTCGAATAGCCGCGTCCACGCTCATGGACGGTTGGGAAGGTCCCACTAGGCATGCTGGATGTTTTATGGTTTTAAAAGAGGAAGGTTTTCGAAGGAAAACGAGGAGGAAATAAAGTGGTACCTGGGAGGTACGGAATTTGGGCATGGATGGTTGATCTCGGGGAGACAACCAGTCCGACCTCAAGGAAGAAAGAAAAAGGTTACCCCTATCCTAGTGTTTTTAATGGTTTTACAAAAGAAAGTTTTGAACTTGGATATGTCTTTGCTATATCCAAGAGAGGAGAATTCTTTCTCTAAATGTTTTTCTTCAACAAAGATATAGAGATGTCGTATTCTCTATGTCTAAAATCATGGTATTCAAAAACTAAGCCCTATAGTCGTATATAGCAGCCATCCCAGTTTTCAAAAAGTGTTCTCTTGCATTATCTTGAAAACTTAAGCCTTAGAGGTGGTCTTGCGAGTACGTAAATGTACTCATATGGCTATGTCCCTAGATATTCAAACGTCCAGGTTGAAATGAAGGGATGTACGACAGGAAGGTGGAGTACGCCGACGACTACGCCAACTGAGTGTCCCGCTCAACTGCTCTGCGGGAATACGTCAGGACATGACGAGGGCCGACGCTAGCCGAATCTTCCGCTGTACCTTAGTTAATATTCGTCAAGTGCGACGATGTTTGCAGACTTGGTCATGAGACCATTATTTATGTAAGTCTTATACTATTCGAGTTGTATGATGTAACTTTGTATACCATGTTGGTTATGTGATCGCGATGCACTGATCATTGGGATCGTGATCTGTTTACATAATGTGGGCATCTCTGACGGTTAGTCAGAGGGGTCCTCACAGACTTGGAATCAGAGCCATCGTTGACCTTAGGAGACCTTAGTTAGCATGGTCGTTAGCTTAGGAAGGAAATGTTCTGCTAAAACCTATTTCAACAAGAATATATTTTTTTCTAGGTAAGACAAATATGGTTTCCACTCCGCACCTTTTCTAAAAACCATCTCTATCTTACCTCTCTAAATTAAAGTATTTTCAAAAGAATTTTCTCTACTATCTTGTCCCTATTCAAAACTTGTTTAGACTTGACGATGAACCCAAATGAGACCTAGGTAACTAGTACCGAGAAGGCGAAGTTCTGTCTCAAGACTTCAACCTACGACATCAAGGTGGTCGTCAAGTGAAGAAACAAGTTACAAAGCAACCCTTGCTTGCCGAAGCAGTCTTACTATCAAGACTTCAATCACAACAGTGCTACTCCAGTTGCAACTTCAACCGCATCAAGCTTACCAGCAGGAGCCCCATCTGAAGAAGTGTAGGCTCCAGGAAGTAGGAATGACCAAGACCCATAGGACCTATAGGAAATGACCCTTGGTTGGATTTTCCAACTAACGCGTTTGTTGAGTGTCATTTTTGTTCTATAGTTGCCTTGTGTGCCCATTTGCTGGTATGGTTTTTGCTTGTGTGTGCCTTGTTTGGTTGCTTGTGGTTGATATGTTGTTCCATGATATCTTTCACACACACGACTTGTAGGCAATACATATTAGGCACATATCTTAAAATTTGTTTTAACATCTTGATTTCTCCACACACAGACTTTTCTCACCTTTTTGCCACAAATGTACCCTAATGCACTTATAAACTGGTGCTCAAAATCCTCTTAAAATGTTCTCCTTCTAATCTAAACTTTAACATGTGAGAGTTATCAATTACACATGTTACCTAAGCCCCAAAGAAAGCCCATCCCCGTAATGTGGTGAGCCTTGCCTTGTTAAATAAATCTTTTTGAATTACACGTATACCATCCTTAACCTAACGTATCTACCCCCTTGAGTAACATCTAACACCATTGGCTGGTTACTTACTAACCTCTTCAAGACCTACAAACCAAGATCATAAGAGAAGTGCCAACGGAAGCCTCACCTACAGATGGCAACACGGAGGACTCAAACGACGCCAAGAACCAGGACTTCATGAGGACTTTATGAGAACTTCCAACCGGTGACGTGCAAAGACGCCCGACGTCATCAACAACTGCACAACCAGCACGGAAGACCGTCTACTTGAAGATGTGTCATGAAGCTAGTGTCATTTCTGTCTTCTACCCGTCAACTTAATTAACACTATTGACCCTTACTTGAGTTTCTTATAAAATAATGGCTTTTAGGCTAACTTAGATACAACTAACCTCTGAAAAGTGGTGCAAAGTTGTATGAAGCCCAATGACCAAGGAAGTCTCCCTCAACACTCTACGACGGCTAAACTAAAGATGGACGCAATAGGAGACACCAAATCCAGCAAGACGCCAAGAATGGCGAGAAGACTGAAGATTATTGCACTTGGCAACACCTTACATCAAGCAAGTTTAGACGTCTTTAGTAGATCTTAGCACCCTTTTTCTGTTTATGAAAAGAAAGAGAGTCAGGTCTACAAAACCTGACGTCCTGTGAGGTTTGAAAAACTGGTTTCACGTGTCTAACTGCTAACCCCTCAATATGGCAATATCGAGACGAGTATCTACATCAGCCCCAGGCACTGAGGAGCGACGACAAGATGAAGATCATCGTGATACTCAAGACCAACAACATCCCGAAGTCAGAGACAACTTATGCAGTCAACTTTGACCCTTCATGTGTGCCCCTTTTTAAGGGGGGGAAGACACATGCTAGTTTTATTAGAGAGCTGTGACAAGTTGTTCATTGCGCCCTATCCCTGAAGTCTTTGAAGTCAGCTCAACAAGAACCCTGCATCATCATCGACCTTCAAGTCAACACTTTCAACAAGGACCCAAGTTTTCCAGAAGCTATCAGATGTCTCATCAACAAGGAGACCTCATTTGAGAATCAAGAATGCCTGAAGATGGAGGAGCATCAAATCACTAACCTTGCTCTCTCCTAGTACACGCTTAGGAATCTCGGGACGAGATTCTTTTAAGGGGGGAAGATCTGTAACGTCCCAAATTTTGGAAACAAGAAGAATCTAATTATAAAGCACCCAAAATTTGGAACCAACAAAAACTTTTTCAACTATCTTGTTAATGTATGTTTGTTACTCTTGTTTCCTTTGTTTGTCTTGTTTTGCTTTGATTTGTATTTGTGTTGATGATCCCTCCAGCTATCAACCTTAAAACTCAAGTTATAATATGGCTTATGAAAACCCAGGATTATGACAATTCAAACAACACATATATCTTCTCCTATCTTATTCTTAACAAACTATAGTCATCGTGAGGTCTTGATTTTAACAAATGCCCTAAGGCAGTTTAATTTAGAAAATAAAAGTATTTCCAAAATTATATGTTTGCAAAACTACAAAAGATTACATAGGAGGCTATGGTATATTTTGAATTTGAAATGTTGCTAGTTTTAGCAACTCTCTTTTCAAAACCCCAACTTTACTAGTCTTTGGAAATCAATTCCCAAAGAGATGCTTAATTATCCTCATCCAAAACCTTGCCATAATCATGTTGATCACCACCTCACCAACTTTATAATACACTCTTGGAATTTGGTGATTTATCCAAATGTTTGTTGGTTGCCCTAGTGGATTTGTATTGAATTGCTTTATTGAAATGTGTTATTGTTGTGGGTGTTGCTTGTGTCAACATTTTATGTTGATAGTTTAACTTAGGATCTAAATGCTAGTTTAGCTTATCTTGCTTGAATGAATTGTGTTACCGCTTGTAATGTTGTTTTTGTATTATCAGGTCTATAGTTGCTATTTTTGAGAAGTAGAAGATTTATCTTCACTCCTGTTAATTTATAGCAATTCTAGAGCAGGTAAATTAGAGTTTATTTTATTCAATTTGGAAATGCAACTCACTTACCCTCATCCTTATCATCTCTACTACCCACACATAACCTTATTTAAGATATTCAAAATTGTTTGATCATATTTTCACGCTTGTTTTGAGTGTTTCATAATAAGGTGACCATTTGTGCATTACTAGATAGCTTTTTGTCATTTTTGTATCTAGTGGTTGTTTAACCGTTTGACCTAAACTCTTAAGCCTAATGCTTCACCCATATCCCTTCTGACCTTTCCAACTTGTCTCATATTTTTCTAGTCAATGGACTGACTAATCCATCTTAGCAAAGTTGGCTTGACCTTTCAGCCCTAAATGTTCTAAAACCTAAATCAACACACCACTCTCCTCAAAACCTTATTGTGGACTTGACCATACCCCTCAATCACCTATGGGAACCTTTGACCTTGCTCCTGGCCAAACCCTAGCACATCAACTCCTTGTCCTCTTCTCTCTGGCATTTCATCGAGCAGATGGCAGGCAGGAGACAATCAATCCATTAACTCCACTCCCCTCCATCGGCTCTGAGCCATTTGCTAGACTCCAAGCCTTGCTACAGTGCCAGAGACGCTCCTCCACCGCCCCTGTCGCCCAATCCCCTCCCAGTGCACCCCTCCTTCTCTGCCCATGCTCGTGACCGTGCAACCGGCCACCCTCTGGGATAAGAGCCCCGAGCCTCTCTCCTCTCTCCTCACCTTGCCATTCCACCTCCCACAAGCCTCCTCCACCATTCTGTGCACTCCCGAGCGAGGTCTCGCTCTAGCCCGGCCAGGAACGGCCGTGGACCTCAGCTCGGCCCGAGCTCTTTCGAGCATGCTCGCCATCGCCCCCGTTCCTCTCTTCTCCTTCCTCTTCCTCTACCTCGCTCCCCTCCCCGTGGGTCATCTCGTTGACATCATCTTGGTTGCGCAGGTCCTCCAGAGCCGCCATGGACTCGTTGTGGCCGACGCGGGCGTCGACCTAGACGCTGCGAGTCCGGAGCTCCTCCTCATGCTTTTCGACCTCCCCTCGGCTGCCCTGCACCTCCGCACTCACCTCCACACCTCCTCGTCATCCTGCAGGCCCCTGGGTGAGAGATCCGTCCGCGCCTCCTTCTCTCCCTCTCTGGTTCTCCGGCGCAGCGTCGCAGCGAAGAAGACGACGCGCTGGCCGTCGATCGTCTGATCTACGGCTCCAGTTGAATGTCGCATGCTTCTAATCTGGACCATCCGTTGAGGATCCGGCGGCGACTGTTGCCTCGCGTACGCGCGCGCTGCGCTGGGCCGGCCTGCCTCTGGCGGCCCATCTTCGGGCCAGATCCAGCCCGTCCAACCTTTTTCCTTTAAAAGATTTTCCCTGATTAATTTCCAGATAATTGATAGCTCAGCTTTAATTCATTTGTGGGAGATATGTGCATGCCAAATTTTTGAAATAATTTGTTTTGGATTTCTGTGTGTTTTCTTAACCATGTGGCACTGGCCTCTTGCCAAAATATGTTTTCATTTGTGTGCTAGGCTAGATCTAGTAAAAAGTGTCTTTTTCACCATTTAATTAATAACTTGAGTTTAATATATCCAAATCCTGCAAACTTTAGTCCTATGGAAAGCTTAGGAGAATACCCACCTAGATCCATAAGCCTTGCATGCAGGAGATGTGTTTACATAAAGTTCAATAAAGTTAAAAAAATGACATCAGTAGCTATTAGATGAATTTTAAATCTTTATTTAAAATTCTTTTTGGAGTAAATCCAATTGCATGTGGTATATATTGGTATTAGCTATCATATCCTAGGTTGGTAGAATTTTTCATCTTATATTTTGCTCTTGGTAGATTATTTTCTAAAACAGTAGGTTATTTCACTTTAAAATGGATAATCTTCTTTTCTGTTATTTGCATGTATCTAGTTTCACTTGTTTGTGCTTTATATGTTGGTGAAAATAGTTTAGGAGTATTTTGGTGGAGTAGATTTGTGTTTTCTTTAACATGCAACCCTGGATTGGTATAAAAAAATAATCTATACATTTTTAGGTACACTATTATTGCTAAAACATGTTTGTTTCACTAAAACTGAAATATATGGAGCTAAGAGTGTCCAAATTGAGTGAGTCCAATTTCTACAGAAAGCTTAAGTCAATACCTATCCATAGAAATTAACCTTGCATGTAGGAGATTCCTAAAACTGAAACTATATTGATTATGGTTTTGAGACCAGTAGCATTTGCATGATTTTTAGCTTCTGTTTGGTAATAGCTTTTGATGCAAATCCAATTTTAACCACTTCATATGGTGGCTAGGAATACTGTGGTAGAGTAACTTATTTTTATGAACAATGTTCTTGGAGTTATAACTGATCTCCCAAAGCAGCAACATTTGGCTAATAGGAGTCTTAGATTTTAATCATCTGTTCTTAACAAATGTGAATTGTATAAATAGTACTAATCAACTCTTGCAGATCAGAACCTTAACTCAATCATAATTACTTGATTAAACCACTTTGATAATGTGTGGTGCATTGTTTGCACATGTTTAGCATTATTCACTTGGTACCCTAATAATGACATCAATTGTGTTTATATGCTTTGCTTGTGAGTATGTCTGTGTGTTATGTTTTATCTCTTTAAACATCATCTTATTTATCCAATAAATATAATAAGTTAATTCCCTGTTTTACTTGAATTGTTATGTGTTGATATGCTTAGTAACTCATAAGTCCAGAAACTTAGGTTATCCTTTAATAGCCTAAACAAATTTCCTGATAGCATTGCTAGTCCCCTCACTTTTAAGTTTCTCATAGTTCATCTTGTTTCCTAGGAGTTGCACTAATTTCATTTGTGTGTTATGCATGTGAATGGTTGTTTGGTGTTAAATTTTATCCAGTAGTTCCTTGTGTTTTGGAATGCTTAATATATGACTTTCTTATTTCAGATTGTTGACAACACTTGGTTGCCATGTGATTGTTGTTTACTGGTTGAAGTGACCTCAATTGTGGTGTCCTGTTAAATAGGCCTAGTGCACCATTTTAGCTCTTAGTCATAAACTAGTTTGGATAATGGTGTTACCATTGTTTGTCGCTTAGTTACTTGATAGTAGATGTTTCTTGAGCTAGTAACATGTTTGCATGTGAGTGCGCTCAATGCTGGTGTTATTATTAATACTTGCTTGTGTATTAAGATACTTTTGTCTGAAGTATTTCCTGAAACTAATATAACAACTCTTGTTAAGTGATATAACAACCCTAAGTGATGTGTTGTTTTAGTGTTCTGTAGAACCACCTTTTTAATACTCAGAGTTGTTGCGTATATTTCCTTAGGAGGATCTGTTGTTTATCTTAGATCTTTGGACTTTGTTGTTTATTGTTGTTTAGCTAAAGGAATTGTTTGCTTTTGACTGTTACCTAAGTGTCTTGTGCGATGCTTGCTATTTGTCCTTGTGGCTTTGTCTTGTATTCTGAGTGTGATTCATTTTCCTGTTTACGACGTTAGATACGATCGGGAAGAAACGTGAAGTGAGGAATCAACCTGAGGAACATCAAAACCAAGACCAAGGACATATTGCTGAGCCAGGCAAGCCCACCTCACCACTATAATGATTCCTATTATTTTATCAAGCATGTTTTGTCTTAGAATAAAATAATGCATGATTTAATTCTTTTGTGGCACCTTGCCACCCGAAAACTATTTTTTTTCAAAATATTGTTTGGCCAAAGTTATCTACTAGGTTAGCTGTAGGTATTATAAAAAGAATCTTCCATGATGAGTCTTGTCATTGAAGGCTCTATAAAGAAGATTAAGATTTTCAAATAGAGTATTCTGTTATCTTACCTCAAAACTATAGGATGGGGACCTGTTTGGATAAAAATATTTTATGAAGAAAAACCCGAATTGCTGGGAGCAATCGGCGAGCAAGTGTTTTAGTTAAAACCCGAGTTGCTGGGAGCAATCGGAGGTGTTTGCGAAAACCCGAGCTGCTGGGAGTAGTCGGAAGAAGGAAGTGTTTTGAAAAACGAAGTGTGACCCTAGTTGCCGCTTGAACAATTAACCCGTGCAACCACATTACCTCAAAATGGGTACGAGGCCTAACGGAAGCTTGTTGGTGTTGGTATTCGAATCTTCCTCAATTGGCTAGATGGGGTTCGAGGCCCCGGAACCGAATGCTGCAAGAGAATGAGCATACAGAGAGTGGACTTCGTGTGCCACCGGGAAGCAACGGTGGGTCTCCTGTCATGGCGGTATGAGGCTAGGGGAAACCGTAAAGATGCGGCTAGCTCACTCGGTGCCGGGGAGAACAAACCCACTCGACGAGGATATTCTGATACCAGCATCAACATAGTGGAAATTAGGATTGGCCGTCTATTGTGTGCATGCTGTCTCTGTGCAGTCCGTGGTTGATCCACGACAGACCATCCGAATCTTGTGGTGAAAGAGTACAACCTCTGCAGAGTGTAAATCTATTCGAATAGCCGCGTCCGCGGTCATGGACGGTTGGGAAGGTCCCACTAGGCATGCTGGATGTTTTATGGTTTTAAAATAGGAAGGTTTTCGAAGGAAAACGAGGAGGAAATAAAGTGGTACCTGGGAGGTACGGAATTTGGGCAAGGATGGTTGATCTCGGGGAGACAACCAATCCGACCTCAAGGAAGAAAGAAAAAGGTTACCCCTATCCTAGTGTTTATAAAGGTTTTACAAAAGAAAGTTTTGAACTTGGATATGTCTTTGCTATATCCAAGAGAGGAGAATTCTTTCTCTAAATGTTTTTCTTCAACAAAGATATAGAGATGTCGTATTCTCTATGTCTAAAATCATGGTATTCGAAAGCTAAGCCCTATAGTCGTATATAGCAGCCATCCCAGTTTTCGAAAAGTGTTTTCTTGCATTATCATGAAAACTTAAGCCTTAGAGGTGGTCTTGCGAGTACGTAAATGTACTCATATGGCTGTGTCCCTGGATATTCAAACGTCCAGGTTGAAATGAAGGGATGTACGACAGGAAGGTGGAGTACGCCGACGACTACGCCAACTGAGTGTCCCGCTCAACTGCTCTGCGGGAATACGTCAGGACATGACGAGGGCCGACGCTAGCCGAATCTTCCGCTGTACCTTAGTTAATATTCGTCAAGTGCGACGATGTTTGCAGACTTGGTCATGAGAACATTATTTATGTAAGTCTTATACTATTCGAGTTGTATGATGTAACTTTGTATACCATGTTGGTTATGTGATCGCGATGCACTGATCATTGGGATCGTGATCTGTTTACATAACGTGGGCATCTCTGACGGTTAGTCAGAGGGGTCCTCACAGTAAATCTATTCGAATAGCCGCGTCCGCGGTCATGGACGGTTGGAAAGGTCCCACTAGGCATGTTGGCTATTTTATGGTTTTTCGGAAGAAAAGTGTTTTCGAAAGAAGCAAGTAGTCAACCAGTGGTACCTGGTTGGTGTTAAATTTTATCCAGTAGTTCCTTGTGTTTTGGAATGCTTAATATATGACTTTCTTATTTCAGATTGTTGACAACACTTGGTTGCCATGTGATTGTTGTTTACTGGTTGAAGTGACCTCAATTGTGGTGTCCTGTTAAATAGGCCTAGTGCACCATTTTAGCTCTTAGTCATAAACTAGTTTGGATAGTGGTGTTACCATTGTTTGTCGCTTAGTTACTTGATAGTAGATGTTTCTTGAGCTAGTAACATGTTTGCATGTGAGTGCGCTCAATGCTGGTGTTATTATTAATACTTGCTTGTGTATTAAGATACTTTTGTCTGAAGTATTTCCTGAAACTAATATAACAACTCTTGTTAAGTGATATAACAACCCTAAGTGATGTGTTGTTTTAGTGTTCTGTAGAACCACCTTTTTAATACTCAGAGTTGTTGCGTATATTTCCTTAGGAGGATCTGTTGTTTATCTTAGATCTTTGGACTTTGTTGTTTATTGTTGTTTAGCTAAAGGAATTGTTTGCTTTTGACTGTTACCTAAGTGTCTTGTGCGATGCTTGCTATTTGTCCTTGTGGCTTTGTCTTGTATTCTGAGTGTGATTCATTTTCCTGTTTACGACGTTAGATACGATCGGGAAGAAACGTGAAGTGAGGAATCAACCTGAGGAACATCAAAACCAAGACCAAGGACATATTGCTGAGCCAGGCAAGCCCACCTCACCACTATAATGATTCCTATTATTTTATCAAGCATGTTTTGTCTTAGAATAAAATAATGCATGATTTAATTCTTTTGTGGCACCTTGCCACCCGAAAACTATTTTTTTTCAAAATATTGTTTGGCCAAAGTTATCTACTAGGTTAGCTGTAGGTATTATAAAAAGAATCTTCCATGATGAGTCTTGTCATTGAAGGCTCTATAAAGAAGATTAAGATTTTCAAATAGAGTATTCTGTTATCTTACCTCAAAACTATAGGATGGGGACCTGTTTGGATAAAAATATTTTATGAAGAAAAACCCGAATTGCTGGGAGCAATCGGCGAGCAAGTGTTTTAGTTAAAACCCGAGTTGCTGGGAGCAATCGGAGGTGTTTGCGAAAACCCGAGCTGCTGGGAGTAGTCGGAAGAAGGAAGTGTTTTGAAAAACGAAGTGTGACCCTAGTTGCCGCTTGAACAATTAACCCGTGCAACCACATTACCTCAAAATGGGTACGAGGCCTAACGGAAGCTTGTTGGTGTTGGTATTCGAATCTTCCTCAATTGGCTAGATGGGGTTCGAGGCCCCGGAACCGAATGCTGCAAGAGAATGAGCATACAGAGAGTGGACTTCGTGTGCCACCGGGAAGCAACCGTGGGTCTCCTGTCATGGCGGTATGAGGCTAGGGGAAACCGTAAAGATGCGGCTAGCTCACTCGGTGCCGGGGAGAACAAACCCACTCGACGAGGATATTCTGATACAAGCATCAACATAGTGTAAATTAGGATTGGCCGTCTGTTGTGTGCATGCTGTCTCTGTGCAGTCCGTGGTTGATCCACGGCAGACCATCCGAATCTTGTGGTGAAAGTGTACAACCTCTGCAGAGTGTAAATCTATTCGAATAGCCGCGTCCACGCTCATGGACGGTTGGGAAGGTCCCACTAGGCATGCTGGATGTTTTATGGTTTTAAAAGAGGAAGGTTTTCGAAGGAAAACGAGGAGGAAATAAAGTGGTACCTGGGAGGTACGGAATTTGGGCATGGATGGTTGATCTCGGGGAGACAACCAGTCCGACCTCAAGGAAGAAAGAAAAAGGTTACCCCTATCCTAGTGTTTTTAATGGTTTTACAAAAGAAAGTTTTGAACTTGGATATGTCTTTGCTATATCCAAGAGAGGAGAATTCTTTCTCTAAATGTTTTTCTTCAACAAAGATATAGAGATGTCGTATTCTCTATGTCTAAAATCATGGTATTCAAAAACTAAGCCCTATAGTCGTATATAGCAGCCATCCCAGTTTTCAAAAAGTGTTCTCTTGCATTATCTTGAAAACTTAAGCCTTAGAGGTGGTCTTGCGAGTACGTAAATGTACTCATATGGCTATGTCCCTAGATATTCAAACGTCCAGGTTGAAATGAAGGGATGTACGACAGGAAGGTGGAGTACGCCGACGACTACGCCAACTGAGTGTCCCGCTCAACTGCTCTGCGGGAATACGTCAGGACATGACGAGGGCCGACGCTAGCCGAATCTTCCGCTGTACCTTAGTTAATATTCGTCAAGTGCGACGATGTTTGCAGACTTGGTCATGAGACCATTATTTATGTAAGTCTTATACTATTCGAGTTGTATGATGTAACTTTGTATACCATGTTGGTTATGTGATCGCGATGCACTGATCATTGGGATCGTGATCTGTTTACATAATGTGGGCATCTCTGACGGTTAGTCAGAGGGGTCCTCACAGACTTGGAATCAGAGCCATCGTTGACCTTAGGAGACCTTAGTTAGCATGGTCGTTAGCTTAGGAAGGAAATGTTCTGCTAAAACCTATTTCAACAAGAATATATTTTTTTCTAGGTAAGACAAATATGGTTTCCACTCCGCACCTTTTCTAAAAACCATCTCTATCTTACCTCTCTAAATTAAAGTATTTTCAAAAGAATTTTCTCTACTATCTTGTCCCTATTCAAAACTTGTTTAGACTTGACGATGAACCCAAATGAGACCTAGGTAACTAGTACCGAGAAGGCGAAGTTCTGTCTCAAGACTTCAACCTACAACATCAAGGTGGTCGTCAAGTGAAGAAACAAGTTACAAAGCAACCCTTGCTTGCCGAAGCAGTCTTACTATCAAGACTTCAATCACAACAGTGCTACTCCAGTTGCAACTTCAACCGCATCAAGCTTACCAGCAGGAGCCCCATCTGAAGAAGTGTAGGCTCCAGGAAGTAGGAATGACCAAGACCCATAGGACCTATAGGAAATGACCCTTGGTTGGATTTTCCAACTAACGCGTTTGTTGAGTGTCATTTTTGTTCTATAGTTGCCTTGTGTGCCCATTTGCTGGTATGGTTTTTGCTTGTGTGTGCCTTGTTTGGTTGCTTGTGGTTGATATGTTGTTCCATGATATCTTTCACACACACGACTTGTAGGCAATACATATTAGGCACATATCTTAAAATTTGTTTTAACATCTTGATTTCTCCACACACAGACTTTTCTCACCTTTTTGCCACAAATGTACCCTAATGCACTTATAAACTGGTGCTCAAAATCCTCTTAAAATGTTCTCCTTCTAATCTAAACTTTAACATGTGAGAGTTATCAATTACACATGTTACCTAAGCCCCAAAGAAAGCCCATCCCCGTAATGTGGTGAGCCTTGCCTTGTTAAATAAATCTTTTTGAATTACACGTATACCATCCTTAACCTAACGTATCTACCCCCTTGAGTAACATCTAACACCATTGGCTGGTTACTTACTAACCTCTTCAAGACCTACAAACCAAGATCAGAAGAGAAGTGCCAACGGAAGCCTCACCTACAGATGGCAACACGGAGGACTCAAACGACGCCAAGAACCAGGACTTCATGAGGACTTTATGAGAACTTCCAACCGGTGACGTGCAAAGACGCCCGACGTCATCAACAACTGCACAACCAGCACGGAAGACCGTCTACTTGAAGATGTGTCATGAAGCTAGTGTCATTTCTGTCTTCTACCCGTCAACTTAATTAACACTATTGACCCTTACTTGAGTTTCTTATAAAATAATGGCTTTTAGGCTAACTTAGATACAACTAACCTCTGAAAAGTGGTGCAAAGTTGTATGAAGCCCAATGACCAAGGAAGTCTCCCTCAACACTCTACGACGGCTAAACTAAAGATGGACGCAATAGGAGACACCAAATCCAGCAAGACGCCAAGAATGGCGAGAAGACTGAAGATTATTGCACTTGGCAACACCTTACATCAAGCAAGTTTAGACGTCTTTAGTAGATCTTAGCACCCTTTTTCTGTTTATGAAAAGAAAGAGAGTCAGGTCTACAAAACCTGACGTCCTGTGAGGTTTGAAAAACTGGTTTCACGTGTCTAACTGCTAACCCCTCAATATGGCAATATCGAGACGAGTATCTACATCAGCCCCAGGCACTGAGGAGCGACGACAAGATGAAGATCATCGTGATACTCAAGACCAACAACATCCCGAAGTCAGAGACAACTTATGCAGTCAACTTTGACCCTTCATGTGTGCCCTTTTTTAAGGGGGGGAAGACACATGCTAGTTTTATTAGAGAGCTGTGACAAGTTGTTCATTGCGCCCTATCCCTGAAGTCTTTGAAGTCAGCTCAACAAGAACCCTGCATCATCATCGACCTTCAAGTCAACACTTTCAACAAGGACCCAAGTTTTCCAGAAGCTATCAGATGTCTCATCAACAAGGAGACCTCATTTGAGAATCAAGAATGCCTGAAGATGGAGGAGCATCAAATCACTAACCTTGCTCTCTCCTAGTACACGCTTAGGAATCTCGGGACGAGATTCTTTTAAGGGGGGAAGATCTGTAACGTCCCAAATTTTGGAAACAAGAAGAATCTAATTATAAAGCACCCAAAATTTGGAACCAACAAAAACTTTTTCAACTATCTTGTTAATGTATGTTTGTTACTCTTGTTTCCTTTGTTTGTCTTGTTTTGCTTTGATTTGTATTTGTGTTGATGATCCCTCCAGCTATCAACCTTAAAACTCAAGTTATAATATGGCTTATGAAAACCCAGGATTATGACAATTCAAACAACACATATATCTTCTCCTATCTTATTCTTAACAAACTATAGTCATCGTGAGGTCTTGATTTTAACAAATGCCCTAAGGCAGTTTAATTTAGAAAATAAAAGTATTTCCAAAATTATATGTTTGCAAAACTACAAAAGATTACATAGGAGGCTATGGTATATTTTGAATTTGAAATGTTGCTAGTTTTAGCAACTCTCTTTTCAAAACCCCAACTTTACTAGTCTTTGGAAATCAATTCCCAAAGAGATGCTTAATTATCCTCATCCAAAACCTTGCCATAATCATGTTGATCACCACCTCACCAACTTTATAATACACTCTTGGAATTTGGTGATTTATCCAAATGTTTGTTGGTTGCCCTAGTGGATTTGTATTGAATTGCTTTATTGAAATGTGTTATTGTTGTGGGTGTTGCTTGTGTCAACATTTTATGTTGATAGTTTAACTTAGGATCTAAATGCTAGTTTAGCTTATCTTGCTTGAATGAATTGTGTTACCGCTTGTAATGTTGTTTTTGTATTATCAGGTCTATAGTTGCTATTTTTGAGAAGTAGAAGATTTATCTTCACTCCTGTTAATTTATAGCAATTCTAGAGCAGGTAAATTAGAGTTTATTTTATTCAATTTGGAAATGCAACTCACTTACCCTCATCCTTATCATCTCTACTACCCACACATAACCTTATTTAAGATATTCAAAATTGTTTGATCATATTTTCACGCTTGTTTTGAGTGTTTCATAATAAGGTGACCATTTGTGCATTACTAGATAGCTTTTTGTCATTTTTGTATCTAGTGGTTGTTTAACCGTTTGACCTAAACTCTTAAGCCTAATGCTTCACCCATATCCCTTCTGACCTTTCCAACTTGTCTCATATTTTTCTAGTCAATGGACTGACTAATCCATCTTAGCAAAGTTGGCTTGACCTTTCAGCCCTAAATGTTCTAAAACCTAAATCAACACACCACTCTCCTCAAAACCTTATTGTGGACTTGACCATACCCCTCAATCACCTATGGGAACCTTTGACCTTGCTCCTGGCCAAACCCTAGCACATCAACTCCTTGTCCTCTTCTCTCTGGCATTTCATCGAGCAGATGGCAGGCAGGAGACAATCAATCCATTAACTCCACTCCCCTCCATCGGCTCTGAGCCATTTGCTAGACTCCAAGCCTTGCTACAGTGCCAGAGACGCTCCTCCACCGCCCCTGTCGCCCAATCCCCTCCCAGTGCACCCCTCCTTCTCTGCCCATGCTCGTGACCGTGCAACCGGCCACCCTCTGGGATAAGAGCCCCGAGCCTCTCTCCTCTCTCCTCACCTTGCCATTCCACCTCCCACAAGCCTCCTCCACCATTCTGTGCACTCCCGAGCGAGGTCTCGCTCTAGCCCGGCCAGGAACGGCCGTGGACCTCAGCTCGGCCCGAGCTCTTTCGAGCATGCTCGCCATCGCCCCCGTTCCTCTCTTCTCCTTCCTCTTCCTCTACCTCGCTCCCCTCCCCGTGGGTCATCTCGTTGACATCATCTTGGTTGCGCAGGTCCTCCAGAGCCGCCATGGACTCGTTGTGGCCGACGCGGGCGTCGACCTAGACGCTGCGAGTCCGGAGCTCCTCCTCATGCTTTTCGACCTCCCCTCGGCTGCCCTGCACCTCCGCACTCACCTCCACACCTCCTCGTCATCCTGCAGGCCCCTGGGTGAGAGATCCGTCCGCGCCTCCTTCTCTCCCTCTCTGGTTCTCCGGCGCAGCGTCGCAGCGAAGAAGACGACGCGCTGGCCGTCGATCGTCTGATCTACGGCTCCAGTTGAATGTCGCATGCTTCTAATCTGGACCATCCGTTGAGGATCCGGCGGCGACTGTTGCCTCGCGTACGCGCGCGCTGCGCTGGGCCGGCCTGCCTCTGGCGGCCCATCTTCGGGCCAGATCCAGCCCGTCCAACCTTTTTCCTTTAAAAGATTTTCCCTGATTAATTTCCAGATAATTGATAGCTCAGCTTTAATTCATTTGTGGGAGATATGTGCATGCCAAATTTTTGAAATAATTTGTTTTGGATTTCTGTGTGTTTTCTTAACCATGTGGCACTGGCCTCTTGCCAAAATATGTTTTCATTTGTGTGCTAGGCTAGATCTAGTAAAAAGTGTCTTTTTCACCATTTAATTAATAACTTGAGTTTAATATATCCAAATCCTGCAAACTTTAGTCCTATGGAAAGCTTAGGAGAATACCCACCTAGATCCATAAGCCTTGCATGCAGGAGATGTGTTTACATAAAGTTCAATAAAGTTAAAAAAATGACATCAGTAGCTATTAGATGAATTTTAAATCTTTATTTAAAATTCTTTTTGGAGTAAATCCAATTGCATGTGGTATATATTGGTATTAGCTATCATATCCTAGGTTGGTAGAATTTTTCATCTTATATTTTGCTCTTGGTAGATTATTTTCTAAAACAGTAGGTTATTTCACTTTAAAATGGATAATCTTCTTTTCTGTTATTTGCATGTATCTAGTTTCACTTGTTTGTGCTTTATATGTTGGTGAAAATAGTTTAGGAGTATTTTGGTGGAGTAGATTTGTGTTTTCTTTAACATGCAACCCTGGATTGGTATAAAAAAATAATCTATACATTTTTAGGTACACTATTATTGCTAAAACATGTTTGTTTCACTAAAACTGAAATATATGGAGCTAAGAGTGTCCAAATTGAGTGAGTCCAATTTCTACAGAAAGCTTAAGTCAATACCTATCCATAGAAATTAACCTTGCATGTAGGAGATTCCTAAAACTGAAACTATATTGATTATGGTTTTGAGACCAGTAGCATTTGCATGATTTTTAGCTTCTGTTTGGTAATAGCTTTTGATGCAAATCCAATTTTAACCACTTCATATGGTGGCTAGGAATACTGTGGTAGAGTAACTTATTTTTATGAACAATGTTCTTGGAGTTATAACTGATCTCCCAAAGCAGCAACATTTGGCTAATAGGAGTCTTAGATTTTAATCATCTGTTCTTAACAAATGTGAATTGTATAAATAGTACTAATCAACTCTTGCAGATCAGAACCTTAACTCAATCATAATTACTTGATTAAACCACTTTGATAATGTGTGGTGCATTGTTTGCACATGTTTAGCATTATTCACTTGGTACCCTAATAATGACATCAATTGTGTTTATATGCTTTGCTTGTGAGTATGTCTGTGTGTTATGTTTTATCTCTTTAAACATCATCTTATTTATCCAATAAATATAATAAGTTAATTCCCTGTTTTACTTGAATTGTTATGTGTTGATATGCTTAGTAACTCATAAGTCCAGAAACTTAGGTTATCCTTTAATAGCCTAAACAAATTTCCTGATAGCATTGCTAGTCCCCTCACTTTTAAGTTTCTCATAGTTCATCTTGTTTCCTAGGAGTTGCACTAATTTCATTTGTGTGTTATGCATGTGAATGGTTGTTTGGTGTTAAATTTTATCCAGTAGTTCCTTGTGTTTTGGAATGCTTAATATATGACTTTCTTATTTCAGATTGTTGACAACACTTGGTTGCCATGTGATTGTTGTTTACTGGTTGAAGTGACCTCAATTGTGGTGTCCTGTTAAATAGGCCTAGTGCACCATTTTAGCTCTTAGTCATAAACTAGTTTGGATAATGGTGTTACCATTGTTTGTCGCTTAGTTACTTGATAGTAGATGTTTCTTGAGCTAGTAACATGTTTGCATGTGAGTGCGCTCAATGCTGGTGTTATTATTAATACTTGCTTGTGTATTAAGATACTTTTGTCTGAAGTATTTCCTGAAACTAATATAACAACTCTTGTTAAGTGATATAACAACCCTAAGTGATGTGTTGTTTTAGTGTTCTGTAGAACCACCTTTTTAATACTCAGAGTTGTTGCGTATATTTCCTTAGGAGGATCTGTTGTTTGTCTTAGATCTTTGGACTTTGTTGTTTATTGTTGTTTAGCTAAAGGAATTGTTTGCTTTTGACTGTTACCTAAGTGTCTTGTGCGATGCTTGCTATTTGTCCTTGTGGCTTTGTCTTGTATTCTGAGTGTGATTCATTTTCCTGTTTACGACGTTAGATACGATCGGGAAGAAACGTGAAGTGAGGAATCAACCTGAGGAACATCAAAACCAAGACCAAGGACATATTGCTGAGCCAGGCAAGCCCACCTCACCACTATAATGATTCCTATTATTTTATCAAGCATGTTTTGTCTTAGAATAAAATAATGCATGATTTAATTCTTTTGTGGCACCTTGCCACCCGAAAACTATTTTTTTTCAAAATATTGTTTGGCCAAAGTTATCTACTAGGTTAGCTGTAGGTATTATAAAAAGAATCTTCCATGATGAGTCTTGTCATTGAAGGCTCTATAAAGAAGATTAAGATTTTCAAATAGAGTATTCTGTTATCTTACCTCAAAACTATAGGATGGGGACCTGTTTGGATAAAAATATTTTATGAAGAAAAACCCGAATTGCTGGGAGCAATCGGCGAGCAAGTGTTTTAGTTAAAACCCGAGTTGCTGGGAGCAATCGGAGGTGTTTGCGAAAACCCGAGCTGCTGGGAGTAGTCGGAAGAAGGAAGTGTTTTGAAAAACGAAGTGTGACCCTAGTTGCCGCTTGAACAATTAACCCGTGCAACCACATTACCTCAAAATGGGTACGAGGCCTAACGGAAGCTTGTTGGTGTTGGTATTCGAATCTTCCTCAATTGGCTAGATGGGGTTCGAGGCCCCGGAACCGAATGCTGCAAGAGAATGAGCATACAGAGAGTGGACTTCGTGTGCCACCGGGAAGCAACGGTGGGTCTCCTGTCATGGCGGTATGAGGCTAGGGGAAACCGTAAAGATGCGGCTAGCTCACTCGGTGCCGGGGAGAACAAACCCACTCGACGAGGATATTCTGATACCAGCATCAACATAGTGGAAATTAGGATTGGCCGTCTATTGTGTGCATGCTGTCTCTGTGCAGTCCGTGGTTGATCCACGACAGACCATCCGAATCTTGTGGTGAAAGAGTACAACCTCTGCAGAGTGTAAATCTATTCGAATAGCCGCGTCCGCGGTCATGGACGGTTGGGAAGGTCCCACTAGGCATGCTGGATGTTTTATGGTTTTAAAATAGGAAGGTTTTCGAAGGAAAACGAGGAGGAAATAAAGTGGTACCTGGGAGGTACGGAATTTGGGCAAGGATGGTTGATCTCGGGGAGACAACCAATCCGACCTCAAGGAAGAAAGAAAAAGGTTACCCCTATCCTAGTGTTTATAAAGGTTTTACAAAAGAAAGTTTTGAACTTGGATATGTCTTTGCTATATCCAAGAGAGGAGAATTCTTTCTCTAAATGTTTTTCTTCAACAAAGATATAGAGATGTCGTATTCTCTATGTCTAAAATCATGGTATTCGAAAGCTAAGCCCTATAGTCGTATATAGCAGCCATCCCAGTTTTCGAAAAGTGTTTTCTTGCATTATCATGAAAACTTAAGCCTTAGAGGTGGTCTTGCGAGTACGTAAATGTACTCATATGGCTGTGTCCCTGGATATTCAAACGTCCAGGTTGAAATGAAGGGATGTACGACAGGAAGGTGGAGTACGCCGACGACTACGCCAACTGAGTGTCCCGCTCAACTGCTCTGCGGGAATACGTCAGGACATGACGAGGGCCGACGCTAGCCGAATCTTCCGCTGTACCTTAGTTAATATTCGTCAAGTGCGACGATGTTTGCAGACTTGGTCATGAGAACATTATTTATGTAAGTCTTATACTATTCGAGTTGTATGATGTAACTTTGTATACCATGTTGGTTATGTGATCGCGATGCACTGATCATTGGGATCGTGATCTGTTTACATAACGTGGGCATCTCTGACGGTTAGTCAGAGGGGTCCTCACAGTAAATCTATTCGAATAGCCGCGTCCGCGGTCATGGACGGTTGGAAAGGTCCCACTAGGCATGTTGGCTATTTTATGGTTTTTCGGAAGAAAAGTGTTTTCGAAAGAAGCAAGTAGTCAACCAGTGGTACCTGGGAGGTACGGAAATTTGGGTGAGGATGATTGGTCTCGGGGAGACAATCAATTCGACCTCAAGTCAGGAAAAAGGGTTACCCCTATCCTAGTGTTTGATAAACTTTTACAAAAGAAAGTTTTGAACTTGGATATGTCCTTTCTATATCTAAGAGAAGAGAATTCTATCTCTAAATGTTTTTCTTCAACAAATATATAGAGATGTCGCATTCTAGCGAAGAGAATTCTATCTCTAAATGTTTTTCTTCAACAAAGATATAGAGATGTCGCATTTTAGCGAAGAGAATTATATCTCTAAATGTTTTTCTTCAACAAAGATATAGAGATGTCGTATTCTCGATGCTTGAAATCATTGTATTCGAAAATAAGCCCTGTAGTTGTATTAAGGAGCCTTCCCAGTTTTCGAAATGTGTTTTCTTGCATTATCATGAAAACTTAAGCCTAGAGGTGGTCTTGCGAGTACGTAATTGTACTCATGTGGCTCTGTCCCTGGATATTCAAATGTCCAGATTATAATGAGGAGGCCTACATCGTGGAGGAGGTGTATGACGACGACTACGCCACTTAGCTGTCACCGGTCAACTGCACTTGTGGGATCACCGCTCGGAGATGTTCAGAGCCGTCGCTAGCCACGAGCTTCCGCTATCTTAGTTAATTCTGTCCTGCGTGACGAGGTTTGTTGACTTTGGTCGTATGACCGTCCTTGTGTTGTAAGACTTTTTATTCGTACGACTTGAATGATGTAACTCTACGATACCTATGTTTGGTCATGTGATCGCGATGCACTGATCATTGGGATCGTGATCTTTTACATAACGTGGGCATCTCGGACTTGTTTCGAGGGGTCCTTACAGTTATACTCCTCATAGGAAAACCTCTTCATTATTTCTCTAAGTAAGGATTATTTTCAACTTAGCATTCTGGTAAAGTGCTATGCACTTAGACACTTAGGATTTTCAACATGGAGCTAGAAGGCCAACGAAGGACTTAGCCAAAACGAGACTTCAGAAGTATTTCCAAGGAGTAGAAGCACTTACAAGAAAATCAAGAAGAAGTTCATGAAGACCAGCCAGCAATATTTTCTAAGTCTTGCTTCCTCTCTCTTTCTGTTCTCCCTTCTTCTCCTAGTGTTATGATGACTAAGTTAATTCCAAGACCAGCCTCGGTGATACATGAAGATTTATCAAGTCTACAAAAAGTCAATCAAGACATCACGAAGGAGAATACTACAAGTCTGGAAATGAAACCTGGAAGACCAACTTCATCTTTCTTTCTATCTTTTCCCTCTTTCCTAATCTTTTCTTTCACTTTAGACTTAAACAATTATTGATCATATTATTACTATCTTGAAGTTTGTTGGATCCTAGCGGCATAGTGAGATGAAGCGGCTTAGAGACTAACCTTAGATGTCCACGTACATGAGACCTGTTCCACAATTTAAGTGGCTGGCCGGGTGTCTGTCTCTCTCACTATAGTGAATATCCAATTTACAAAGAGTTGTTAATAATTGCTGATATTCTTGAAAAATAGACTTAGTATTTTCTCCAAGTATTTTGCACATCGTGGCTAAGCCATTAGAGTGCTTATTCCAGATAATTTATAACAAAGTTATTTTGTCCAACTTCTGACCTTAGTCCTTAGTCACTTTTGACCAACCTATTTGCCTTGCATTAACTTAAAAGATTTTCATAGCATGACATGCATCTCTAGTCCTTAGAAATAATTGGCATATCAGGCATGACCTGTTTTCCTTAGAAGTTTATGAAACTTGTTTGTTTATTATGTATGATTGTATGTGTTGTGTTGTTTTGTTGTATGATTGTTGTATTGTTGTTTGTTTATATTTGTAACATCCCAAAAATTTGCAAAAATTTAAAACTTTGCATTCATGCATCATTCATCATTTAGGCATAACATTACATCACATAAATATTAAATAAAATTTCAATTATAAGTTTAAACAATTTATAATTCCATAAAGTGTTTATTTAAACTTCTTTAATAAATATAATTTTTCCAAATTATTTAATGGGCAAGTATAATGCCAAAAAGTTCAATTTTTAATAACCTTTCCAAAACATATTTTTATGAATTTTTCTGAACTGTTTTGAATAAGTTTAAAAATCATTTTCAAATCAGTTTTTGAAAACAAATTTTAATTTTATTTAAAAGATTAGGAGATCGGGCCGGCCCGTTTGCTATCTACCGCGCGCGCGTAGCGTATCAGCACGCCAGCGGCCCAGCTCTCTCTCTCTCTCCCGCTCGCTATCGCTGACAAGTGGGACCCACCTGTCATCTCCCTCGCGGATCGATTCTTCCCCAAATCACGCCCTCGCCTCCGACCGAAAACGGCCGATTTGATTTCGTTTCAATTCGGCGATTTACTACTCCATTTACCCCGCCTCCTCTCCCTACTAATAGCCCCTTCGGCTCTCGTCCGATTGCCACAAACCACGCCTCCATAGAGCCCCTAGGCTGCCCGCTCGAGCTCTCGCGATTCCGTCGTCGCCGTCGGTAAGAACTCCGCCGCCCGAGCAACTCCGGCCACCTCAGACCTCCACTCCACCCCCTTTCGATTCCTTTTAACCGTGCGCATCGAATTGACACGGTGGGGCATGTGTTTTCGCAGCGAATCCCCGCCTCCGTCCACGACCGAGAAGAACCGCCGCCGCGCGTGTCTCCGACGAGCTCTTCCGAGGAGACGAGGACGCTCCGATCATCGCCACCGCGCCATCGCATTCCACACGACGTCGCGCATCCCCTGGTGAGCTCCGTTCCCTCCTAGCACCGTAGAACGTCACAAGCGCAAACGCCGGCAATGGCTCCACCGCGCCCGCGCGTCTCCAGCGAACCGCGCCGCTCGTTTTTGGTCCTTGAGTCGTGAGCCGTTAGATCTAGATCCAACGGATCTAGATCGATCTAATCTCGCGCGTCCATTTTTAATTAGATCGGACGGCTCGCGCCGCGATCCGCGTCGAACCGTTTTCGTCCAATAAGACCACGCCACGTAGCCCCCTTTTATTTCTTTTCGCAGGAATTTTTATAAATAAAACAGAAAATATGCAAAACTTAGAAAATTCATAACTTTTGATCTGTAAGTCCAAATTTCATAAATTTTATATCTACGGATAGCCCTGCTAGAGTAGTTTACTTATTCATCATTTGTTTTTCCAATTGATAAATTATAATTCGTGTAATTATCCGAGGAGTATTTTGACTATTAAATTCATAACTTAAATAATTAAAATGTTTTGTAAATAAGTTTAATTTTTTTAGTGTTTTATTATTTCCCTCTGTCCAGAAATATTAATATGTGTCTTATTTGAAAACTTTCATAAAACAATAAAAGTTGTAGTTATAGAAATCAAGTTTTGCTATATTGTTCTCAATTATTTAATTGATAAATAAAATAAGAAATTCCTAGAAATTGCATTTCATACATTTATTAACATAAGATAAAAATTATTAATAAGTGTGTCTTGTTATACTCATAGCATATCACGCATGCATACATATTTATGTCTGGTGTTGTGTGATATTGTGTTGGTATTTATTTTATGTATTGCTTGTGCTAGATTGTGAAAAGAGGAAGGACTTGCTTGTGATTATTATTCTTGTTGTGCTTGCTCCTCATGCTACCAAGGCAAGTGACATTTATAGTATACCCAATATTTTCTATATGCATTAGTAGTATATTTTGAGTAGTATGCATGCTAGGAATTTTTGGAAATATTTTATAATGCTAAGTTAGTTTATACTTTTGCAAATATCCTAGTAGTGTGTAGTCACCCTTTTTCCTATGTAGCCATGAAAAGTTTTATTAGTTACTTAGCTAAGCTATAAAAGTATTTATATACTATGTTATAGAAATGTTTCTAAGTGTTAAAATTAAAATGCACATCTGGGTGGAATTGGTTGTTATGGTTTATGTTGAGTGGCTTTTGGGACTATGCTTGTGGTTGTCGTCGCCTAGGATGAATGTCTATTCTACTTAGGGCAATGAGCATGGTGGTTGTTACCTAGAAGTGCACTTGTGGACGGCCACCCAGGAACGAAGAGATAACTAAGTCCCTCCAAGTTTAGAAGCTTCCCGTGCAGCCTTTTCACAATGGGCTCTGTCTAGAATAATTAAGTTGTGAGGGTGCAACCTGTCAGCTTGACTAGCAGATGTAGAGTTGGTAGGTGGAACGAGTCTTGCTAGTATGGTTGCATTCTTCTTCTGAAAGTTCTTGTCTCAATTCTCTCCTTTCCTTAATACACTCCGCGTGTATAGGGTGTTTGGGTTAATTGAGTCTAAAGGTGAAAGTGCACAACCTCTGCAGAGTCGACAATCTGAGTACTTAGCCATGTCCCCGGAAATGGACTACTTCGAGCAGCTGGGCAAGGATGGGCGGAAGAATCTCAACACTGTTTTCATAAAGTAAAATTTGACTAAGGAAAGAACTGTTGGTGCACTTGGGCTTTATCCCTTGGTGCCAAGTCCTTGAGAAATAAAAGTGGTTTACAAAAGATAGGAGAAAACTTGCTTTCTGCAAAATAGCCTCCAACCCCACCAAGCCAAATATGCATATAGATTCTAGACTTGTCATTTTATATCTATCATATTCACTTGCCAATACTTCATTGTATTGACCTCTTTCGGGGGCTGCATATTCAAATGTGCAGGTAATTCAGATGAAGAATACGTTTGGAATCGAGTCTACACCCAACATGTGTGCCTGTGGCACATGCTTGAAGATAAGGCTCATTGTTATTCGCTTTTGTTGTAAACTCTGAATTTTAGCTAGCCTTCATGGCTATGCAACTTGAATAAAGCTATACTTAGCTAATGTTTTTGGATCTCGTTGTAGCAATTTGATACTTGCAATGGTACTTTATATTTTGTACTGTGGTGCTGGCAGTGATCCAGGGACTAGCACATAACACAGGTGTTCCAACTTTATTAAGAGTTGGGGCGCTACAAAATGGTATCAGAGCAAAGTGTTGCCTGTAGGTTCGAGCCCTTAGTATTGGTTAAGCCCCTTTTTGGTCATGATATTACCATCTTTGAAGTATGTTGGATCCTAGCGACATAGTGGGATGAAGCGGCCCGGGACAAACTTTACATGTCCGCGTACATGAGACCTGTTCCACAACAAGTGGCTGGCCGGGTGTCTGTCTCTCTCACTATAGTGAAAGTCCAGTTTACAAAGAGTTGTTAATAATTGTTGATCACCTTAAGATTTTGCCTTAGTATTTTCTAAATTAATAATGCACACCATGACTAGTACTTCTTTACCTTATGCATTTCTTGTTTTAATTCTTGTCTTTCTACCAAAAGGATGACGAGCTTCCACTTCACCACCGCGGAGGACTTCGAGAACTCCCGTTTTGGCTGTTACCTCCTCGACATCGGCGAGAAGTTAGGGTTACCGCTACCTCAAGTCAAGGGCTTCATCCTGAAGAAGTTTAACAAAGATGGTTGTTGGGGAGTAAAAGCAACTCAGCCAGGACGTGGAGAAGAGCCCCCGCTGGAGATCAAAAATGCTAGCGACTCCAAAGATAAAGGACTCAATCTAGTCATGCAAGATCTGATTGGGCGCCTCTGCGGACGCTACATCACAGAGTTGAGCGGCCACTATTCCATTTTCTTTGGAAGGAGAAACGAGGGTGGAGAACCTTACCTTTTTTATGTCGGAGAAAGAGGCAAGGCAAAGCCCCTTAGTCTTTATTTCCAGGAGTTGGAAATCCTCGTCACAGAACTTTACGAGGATAGACGCACCGAGTTCCTGAAGAACGATGAGCTATGTGCCTTACTCAAGGAGAACGAGGAGAAGATGAAGGCTCAGGAGGAAGTGACTAAGGCACAAGAAGAGAGGTTCGCTGCACAAGAGGAGAGGAACAAGAGACAGGAGAAAAGAGTTCAAGAGAAGAAAAAGACTATCAGAGAACAAAATGCATAACTCGAGAGCAATGAAGTCGAGTTCGAGGCTGATAGTGACTTGATCAAACGGCTTCGTACTGAGAAGAGGGAGCTGCAAGAAAAGAACTCTGCCCTGGAAAAAGAAGTGAAGGAACTCAGGGAGGTACTTGACAATGAAGGAATCGAAATTCAGGAAATTGAAGAAGAAGAAGATGACATGGTCGAGTAGTTAGTTAGTGAGACTACCATTTATCATACACCTCATCGTTATCTTAGTCTTGTACTGACCTACCAACTTGTGGTAAGGCAGTACCTTCCCTTGAATCTTCGGAACCTCGCGAGTTTATTTTCCAAACTTTTATACCGTTTTTCCTTAATCCAAAGGTTTTGATTTGTGTGTTGGTTGTTTTATAAGTTGTGTGTTGTTGATGGATTGCTTGACTTGAATGTATTGGTGCATGGGTAGGCTTCCTACTTATAGTTTTATCTATCTGTTACTCATCCATGCTAAAACCGCACAGATGCCTCCACGTCGTGATTCCGACAACAACGAGGCTATGCAACAGCTGATGGCAGCTCAAGCCCAACTTATGACTATGATGACTCAGTTCATTGCAGCAACCAACAACAACAACAACAATAACAACAACCCACCACCTCCACCACCACCGCCAGTGGACAGACTTGCAAGATTCCTAAGGCTTAGGCCTAATAAGTTTTCCTCTGCTACTGAACCAATAGTGGCGGATGACTGGCTCCGTTCAGTCAACAAGGACTTAGTAACTTGTGAGTGTTCAGAGGCAGAAAAAGTGAGGTTCACTGCACACCTATTGGAAGGCCCTGCTGCATTGTGGTGGGAGACCTATCAAGTGACTCATCCTTTGGACGGCATGACTTGGGATGCGTTCAAGGAAGGTTTCCGCAATGCTCATATTTCCTCTGGAATAATGAACCTGAAGAAAGAAGAATTTCGCAGCTTGAGGCAGGGAGGTAGAACTCTGAAGGAGTATATGGATGACTTCTGTATGTTATCAAGGTATGCAGCAGAAGACATTGACACTGATGGTAAGAGGAAGGAAAAATCCCTCACTGGACTTAGGGGAGAACTTAAGATACCCTTGTTTGTGGCATATGCTCCTAACTATCAAGCTGGATCAAGCAATCACTCTGGACAACAACATAAGAAAGGAAGAGAATAGGAAGAGGAAGTTCAGTGCAAGTAAGGTTCATTCTAAAGGGACACACAAGAAACCAAACACCTCTGAAGTCAGTGGCCATAAACCCTATAATTATTCCAACAGCGGTAGTGGCCAAAAACATCATGGTCATAACCACAGTGGAGGATACAAAGGAAACAATGGAGGATACAAAGGAAATAATTGTGGATTCAAGGGAAACCATCACCATGGCCATAATCATGGAAATGGTAATCCCCGTCCTAACTATGAAGGGAAGAAAGACTTGTCTAATGTGACTTGCTTCAAGTGCAAGAAGACATGACATTATGCAACTGAATGCCCAGAGAGGAAGGCTGATGAAAATTCCAAGCCCAATCCTTTCCAGAAGGGACAAGTAAACCACATCAATGTGGAAAAAGTTCATGATGAACCTGATGCTGTGATTGGTAAATTCCTGCTCAATTCCTTTCCAGCATTAGTCTTATTTGATACTGGAGCATCGCATTCATTCATATCAAGAGCTTTTGTAAACCAACATGGGCTAGCCAAGGAAAGCTTAGGAAAACCTATTAGAGTGAGTTCACCTGGGGTGAGATGATAGTAATTTCGGGTTGTAGGCAGTTAGATTTAAAGATTGGAAAATATCTTTTTCCAACAGACTTAGTCATCCTAGAAACCCAAGGTTTGGATGTTATCATTGGAATGGATTGGATGACCCGTTCTGAAGGAATGATAGACTGTGCGAATAGAGCTATCACCCTCACCACCCCAGAGAAACAGAAGATTAAATTCAGATCAACTTTCGAACTTAAGAAAGAAAGGCTAAATTCTCTTAAGGGGGTTAGCCTTGGGGATGTGCTGATTGTCCAGGAGTATCCAGATGTTTTCCCAGAAGAACTACCGGGAATGCCACCCGATAGAGATGTGGAGTTTCTCATTGAACTAAAACCGGGTACTGGACCAATAGCTAAGAGACCATATCCTATGGCAGTCGATGAACTTAAAGAGCTCAAGAAGCAACTGGAGGACCACATTCAGAAAGGATTTATCCGTCCAAGTTCATCACCATGGGCAGCACCAGTTCTATTTGTTAAAAAGAAAGATCAAACCCAGAGACTAGTCACAGACTACGGGGATATAAATGAACCATCAAGAACAAGTACCCGTTACCTAAGATAAATGAACTATTTGATCAACTGGAAGGTGCTTGTGTCTTCTCCAAGATTGATCTTCGATCAGGTTACCTCCAAATGAAAGTTAGAGAAATGGATATACCAAAAACAGCGTTTGTTACGAGATATGGCTCTTATGAATACACATTAATGCCTTTTGGATTAACCAATGCTCCTGCCTATTTCATGAATATGATGAATAAAGTGTTCATGTATTTTCTGGATTAGTTTGTGGTAGTTTTTATCGATGACATTTTAATCTACTCCAAAAGTCACAAAGAGCATGAAGAGCATTTGCGTCTGGTATTGCAGAGACTACGTGAACATAAATTGTATGCCAAATACAGTAAATGTGAGTTTTGGCTAGAACAAGTCGGATTTCTAGGCCATGTGGTATCCAAAGGGGGTATAGCAGTGGATCCTGAAAAAGTTTCTGCGGTAACCAATTGGGAACCACCAAAGAATGTGGGATAATTACGTAGTTTTCTGGGTCTAGCAGGATACTACCGAAGATTTATTGAAAACTTTTCAAAGATTGCTAAAGCCTTAACGGAATTATTAAAGAAGGAGAAGAAATATGAGTGGACTGAGGCATGTGAATCCAGTTTTCAGGAGTTGAAGAAACGTCTAGTTTCAGCCCCAGTTCTATGCTTACCTGATTTGGAGAAGGAAATCCAAGTGTACTGTGATGCTTCACGCCAAGGCCTGGGAAGTGTATTGATGCAAGAAGGCAGAGTGGCATCTTATGCCTCTAGACAACTGAAGAAACATGAAGCAAATTATCCAACTCATGATCTTGAGTTAGCCTCAGTAGTACATGCCTTGAAGACATGGAAACCCTATCTGATGGGAAAAAGATGTGAAGTGTTCACTGACCACAAAAGTTTGAAGTATATTTTCACTCAGAAAGAATTGAACATGAGGCAGAGAAGATGGTGGGAACTTATCAAAGATTATGATCTAAGTCTTCAATACCAACCTGGAAAGGCTAATGTAGTAGCGGATGCCCTGAGTCGTAAGGTTTATGTGAATGGGCTCACGACAGGAGAAATACCTGAGGATTTATGCAAGGCATTCAAGAACCTCCGATTGAAAGTGGTACCAGAAGGTTTTGTAGCCTCATTAGTAGTGCAACCAAATTTGATGGACAAGATACGTGAAGCTCAAAAGGGAGACTATGATATTGAGAAATAAAAGTCAATCTGAGAGTAGGAAAAGCCAAGGGATTTCATGAAGATGAGCAAGGAACCTTGTGGTGTGAAAAACGTGTATGTGTGGCAAATGACCCTGATCTTAGGAACTTAATTCTGCAAGAATCCCATGAAACACCTTATTCCATTCATCCTGGAAATACCAAGATGTATATGGATGTGAAGGAGAGATTCTGGTGGAACAATCTAAAAAGGGAAATAGCAGACTATATCGCAAAGTGTGATGTATGCAGTCGAGTAAAAGCAGAACATCAGAAACCAGCAGGACATCTACAACCTCTGTAAGTGCCAGACTGGAAGTGGGATTCTATTGGAATGGATTTCATCACCGGATTACCAAGGACCAAATCGGGTTATGATTCTATTTGGGTTATTGTTTGTCGTCTAACAAAATTAGCTCACTTTATACCTGTGAAGACCACTTATACAAGTGCTAAGTTAGCTGATATTTACATGAAAATAATAGTGTGCCTTCATGGTGTTCCCAAGAGTATAGTGTCCGACAGAGGAACCCAGTTCACATCTCATTTCTGGAAACAGTTGCATGAATCACTGGGAACCAGATTGGAATTCAGTACGGCTTTTCACCCGAAGACAGATGGCCAGACTGAAAGAGTAAATCAGATTTTAGAGGATATGTTAAGAGCTTGTGCGCTCGATTATGGGTCTAGCTGGGATGATAATCTACCTTACGCTGAGTTCTCCTACAATAACAGTTACCAAGCTAGCATTGAGATGGCACCGTTTGAAGCCTTATATGGGAAGAAATGCACAACCCCATTATTGTGGAGTGGTGTAGGAGAATGGAGTTTCTTCGGACCTGATATAATACAGGAAGCTGAAGAGAAGGCCAGACTGATTAAGGATAGATTGAAAATAGCACAGTCACGCCAGAAAAGCTATGCAGATTCCAAGCGTAGAGAAGTCACCTACGAGGTGGGTGATAGAACCTATCTTAGAGTGTCTCCACTCCGGGGTGTAAAGAGGTTTGGAATCAAAGGAAAACTAGCACCACGATTCATTGGACCATTCAAAATTCTTTCTTGCAAAGGTGAAGTAGCACATGAGTTAGAATTACCAGAAATTCTGTCTGCGGTCCATAATGTGTTTCACGTCAGTCAATTCAAGAAATGTCACCCCGAGATGATGGGAACCCCATTAAAGGATACCGTACCCCTTGAGGAAGTACAATTGGAGAGTGATCTGACCTATGAAGAAAAACCCATCAAAGTATTACAGACAGCAGAAAGAGTCACCCGTAATAAAATCATCAAGTTTTGCAAGGTTCAATGGAATCATCACACTGAGGAAGAGGCCACCTGGGAACGAGAAGATGACCTCCGAGAAGACCATCCTCACCTATTTGCTGACCTTTCCGAAGCTCGAGGGCGAGCTTCATCTTAAGGGGGTTAGTCTGTAACATCCCAAGAATTTGCAAAAATTTAAAACTTTGCATTCATGCATCATTCATCATTAAGGCATAACATTACATCACATAAATATTAAATAAAATTTCAATTACAAGTTTAAATAATTTATAATTCCATAAAGTGTTTATTTAAACTTCTTTAATAAATATAATTTTTCCAAATTATTTAATGGGCAAGTATAATGCTAAAAAGTTCCATTTTTAATAACCTTTCCAAAACATATTTTTATGAACTTTTCTGAAATGTTTTGAATAAGTTTAAAAATCATTTTGAAATCAGTTTTTGAAAACAAATTTTAATTTTATTTAAAAGATTAGGAGATCGGGCCGACCCGTTTGCTATCTACCGCGCGCGCGTAGCGTATCAGCCCGCCTGCGGCCCAGCTCTCTCTCTCTCTCTCTCCCGCTCGCTGTCGCTGACAGGTGGGACCCACCTGTCATCTCCCTCGCGGATCGGTTCTTCCCAAAATCACGCCCTCGCCTCCGACCAAAAACGGCCGATTTGATTTTGTTTCAATACGGCGATTTACTACTCCATTTACCCCGCCTCCTCTCCCTACTAATAGCCCCCTCCGCTCTCGTCCGATTGCCCCAAACAACGCCTCCCGAGAGCCCCTAGGCTGCCGCTCGAGCCCTCGCGATTCCACCGTCGCCGTCGGTAAGAACTCCGCCGCCCGAGCAACTCCGGCCACCTCGGACCTCCTCTCCACCCCCTTTCGATTCCTTTTAACCGTGCGCATCGAATTGACACGATGGGGCATGTGTTTTCGCAGCGAATCCCCGCTTCCGTCCACGACCGAGAAGAACCGCCACCGCGCGCGTCTCCGACGAGCTCTTCCGAGGAGACGAGGACGCTCCGATCATCGCCACCGCGCCATCGCATTCCGCACGACGTCGCGCATCCCCTGGTGAGCTCCTTTTCCCTCCTAGCACCATAGAATGTCGCGAGCACAAACGCCGGCAATGGCTCCGCCGCGCCCGCGCGTCTCCGGCGAACCGCGTCGCTCGTTTTTGGTCCTTGAGTCGTGAGCCGTTAGATCTAGATCCAACGGATCTAGATCGATCTAATCTCGCGCGTCCATTTTTTATTAGATCGGACGGCTCACGCCGCGATCCGCGTCGAACCGTTTTCGTCCAATAAGACCACGCCATGTAGCCCCCTTTTATTTCTTTTCGCAGGAATTTTTATAAATAAAACAGAAAATATGCAAAACTTAGAAAATTCATAACTTTTGATCTGTAAGTCCAAATTTGATAAATTTACATCCACGGATAGCCCTGCAAGAGTAGTTTATTTCTATATTATTTGTTTTTCCTTTTGATAAATTATAATTCGCGTAATTATCTGAGGAGTATTTCGGCTATTAAATTTATAACTTAAATAATAAAATTGTTTTGTAAATAAACTAATTGTTTTAGTGTTGTATTATTTCCCTCTGTCCAGAAATATTAATATGTGTCTTATTTGAAAACTTTCATAAAAAAATTAAAGTTGTAGTTATAGAAATCAAGTTTTGCTATATTGTTCTCAATTATTTAATTGATAAATAAAATAAGAAACTCCAAGAAATTGCATTTCATACATTTAATAACATAAGATAAAAATTATTTATAAGTGTGTCTTGTTATACTCATAGCATATCATGCATGCATACATATTTATGTTTGGTGTTGTGTGATATTGTGTTGGTATTTATTTTATGTATTGCTTGTGCTAGATTGTGAAGAAGAGGAAGGACTTGCTTGTGATTGTTATTCTTGTTGTACTTGCTCCTCCTGCTACCAAGGCAAGTGACATTCATATTATACCCAATATTTTGTATATGCACTAGTAGTATATTTTGAGTAGTATGCATGATAGGAATTTTTTGAAATATTTTATAATGCTAAGTTAGTTTATACTTTGCAAATATCCTAGTAGTGTGTAGTCACCCTTTTTCCTATGTAGCCATGAAAAGTTTTGTTAGTTGCTTAGCTAAGCTATAAAAGTGTTTATATACTATGTTATAGAAATGTTTCTAAGTGTTAAAATTAAAATGCACATCTGGGTGGAATTGGTTGTTGTGGTTTATGTTGAGTGGCTTTTGGGACTATGATTGTGGTTGTCGTCGCCTAGGCTGAATGTCTATTCTACTTATGGCCATGAGCATGGTGGTTTTTACCCAGAAGTGCACTTCTGGACGGCCACCCAGGAACGAAGAGATTACTAAGTCCCTCCAAGTTTAGAAGCTTCCTGTGCAGCCTTTTGACAATGGGCTCTGTCTAGAATAATTAAGTTGTGAGGGTGCAACCTGTTAGCTTGACAAGCAGATGTAGAGTTGGTAGGTGGAACGGGTCTTGCTAGTAGCAGCTGGACAAGGATGGGCGGAAGAATCTCAACACTGTTTTCATAAAGTAAAATTTGACTAAGGAAAAAATTGTTGATGCACTTGGGCTTTATCCCTTGGTGCCAAGTCCTTGAGAAATAAAAGTGTTTTACAAAAGATAGGAGAAAACTTGCTTTCTGCAAAATAGCCTCCAACCCCACCAAGCCAAATATGCATATAGATTCTACACTTGTCATTTTATATCTACCATAGTCACTTGCCAATACTTCATTGTATTGACCTCTTTCGGTGGCTGCATATTCAAATGTGCAGGTAATTCAGATGAAGAATTAGTTTGGACTCAAGTCTACACCCAACATGTCTGCCTGTGGCGCATGCTTGAAGATGAGGCTCATTGTTATTCGCTTTTGTTGTGAACTCTGAATTTTAGCTAGCCTTCATGGCTATGCAACTTGTAATAAAGCTATACTTACCTAATGTTTTTGGATCTCGTTGTAGCAATTTGATACTTGCAATGGTACTTTATATTTTGTACTGTGGTGCTGGCAGTGATCCAGGGACTAGCACATAACACAGGTGTTCCAACTTTAATAAGAGTTGGGGCGCTAATATATTGTTTAGCCTGAACGGAGAGTTCCGATTATCGTTGACAAGAGTTTGTGAACAACGACAACATTCAAAGGCAAGATGCACACCTCATAAACTTCCTATTATTTTCTATATGCATTACTTAGTGTATTTTTATATAAGCATGTGTCGGATAGTATTGCTATGCTAAACCTGTGTAGAATCCCTTACTCCTGTGTCTAGGCTCCTATGCAATACTTAGTAGAATTATTGATGCTATGCAAATGTTGTTTTGTGAAAATCTAAATTCTACTAAGTTAATAAAGAACCTCCTGGGTGGATTGGTTGTATACGGAGGCGAAGTTGAGTGGCTACTCAGGACCATTTTTATGGTGTATACTTGAGTATGTGCACTTGTGGACGGCCACCCAGGGAACAAAGGGATCTGAAGAACTCCGAGTGACGATTGCTTCCAGTGCAGCCATTGCCAATGGGCTCTGCCTTGATCAACTATGTTGCGTGGACTCTCTCCGGCTTGACAAGCAGATGTAGGGGGTGTTAGGTGGAAGGGGTCAATCCAGAGTGGGAGGGAAAATGCTTCTAAAAGATCTTGTCTCATTCTTCTCCTTTTCCTTATCACTATAAGTGTGTAAAGGATAGTTTGGGTTGAATGGGTACAATGGTTAACGTGCACAACCTCTATAGAGTGTAAAACTAAGAACTTAGCCGTGTCCCCGGTATGGACAATTTGAGCAGCTGATCACCGACGTCAACGGAGGATTCCATCATTCCAACTTCAAAAATTAAAACTTGATGCGTGAACAAGGGTAGAATGAGACAGTGGTTGTCATGCCACAAATGTGTCGAATAGAAGAAAAGTGTTTTCCAAAGAGTTAGAAAAAATTGACTTTATGCAAAATAGCTTTGAACTCCACCAGCCAAATATGCATATAGTTTATAGAGTTATTCCACTAAGTGTACACCATAGTGTTACTTGCCAGACTCCATTTTTAATGGAATCTGACCACGTTGTTGCAATATTTTTCTTATTGCAGATTGATCAAATGACGAGTGAAGTTTCGTTTAAATGTTTCGAGTCTACAACCAACATGTTTTCTCCTGTGGCAACATGAAAGTGATGGAGACTCACTGCTATTGTATTTCCGCTATTTATTCTTTCAAAGCTAGCTCTATGCTATGGAACTTGTATTAAATATTTTGTAAGTCTGGATCATCGATGTAATAAAATTGATACTTTGTTGAGATATTACATCGTAAACTGTGTGTGCAAACGAATTGATATAGGGATTTGCACTATACACAGGCATCTGCCTTATTTAAAGTGCAGGTATGCTACAATCAATGTTCATGCAGAGAATGTTGCGCTGGAACAAGTTCAGTTTCATCATCTTCCCGGAGGTGGAGGGAGCATGAGATGGGGCAGCAGCCCTGCGAGCATCTCCCATGAAGGAGCCATCCCTGGTGGACTGAGAGGTGGGCACACTCTGAGGCACAACCACGGTCTTCTTCTCATACAGCTTCTTGAAGTTATGAACCTCTGACTCATCATCACTGAAAGTATGCTCTGGGAACTTGGACTTGATGAGCTTCATGATGTAAGGAGCATAGGGAATAGTGCCTGTAGAAGTCATGGCTTCAAACATCTCATTATGGATATAGTCCATCACATCAACACTCCAATCCACATCCGCAGCGGTGCTCATAGCAATGGTGTGGGCATGGAGGAGCAAGTTGCAAAGAGGAGAAACCACATTGTCTTTGTTGCAACCACTTGGAGCAATGTTCTCCCGGAAGATGCACAGAAGAATATCATGAGGGGGAGCAAGTTCCTAGCAAGACCGTGGGTTGCACCCCTACCATAGAGATGTACGGTATCCTTCTTGTTGAGCCGGTAGGAGTGGTGCATGCGGTAACCTTGAGGATTGTCTCCATCAAACTTGTAGCCCAATACCTTGGCGAACTCATACCAGTCAGACTCACAGTACGTGTCTCCTGTCATCCACTTGATGGTCTTCTTCATGTCACCCTTCATCGCAAGAGTGACAAAGAACTGCATCACAAGCTGAGAGTTGTAGTTGCATCGAGTGACCACAAGCCTTTCCAAAGCCATGATCTTGACAATATGAATAGCCTCAACAAAGGTGGCCTTGGACTGAAGAGCACGAAGGTTGTATGGCTGCATCTTGCGAATAGGATTGGACAGAGTATAATAGACGTCCTTAAGGACGTATTCTTGCTCAATGCACCAAAAGCTGCAATCATCCAGAGTCTCATTCCTTGGCTTGAGATACCAATCTCCCTGACGGAACTGAGAATAGTCAACGGCAGACATCTCAGTACACGGCTGACGAGCAGTGGGAGGTGGGGTGACATCCTTCCTCTTCTTGGACTTCGGCTTGCTAGCGAGAGCTTTCTTTGGCCTTGGTTTGCTTGAGGAGGAGGCTGCAGGCCCTTTACCACGGACCTTTCGAATGACAGACCTTGAGAGCCTCCCACTCTCTTCCGCGAGAGTAGGGCTCCCACTCGAATCACCTATGAATATAGCAAAGATAGGTAGCAAAAGATGAGTACACACAAGTCAGGAGTGCATACATACATTAGAAAGGCATTAGGTTGATCACATATAGCTAAACATTAGGAAATCTGAAAACTGCACTTTTCAGGTTCAGACCGGAAATTCCGGTTCAGGTCAGACCGGAAATTCCGGTCTGTCGAAACAATGCAGACTTTGAGATTCGATATGTCTAAAACTAGATCGATCCAACAAAATGCAAAACTAATGTACGTACATAGCAGAGAATGACACTAGGAGCAATCTCTACCAAGCAATTTCAAAACAAATAACCCCACATCTCGATCCAAGTGCAAGCACCTAGGGTTAGGGAAAAGTGGAGTTACCCTCATTTTTTAGGACATTGCTTGGAGGAGAAGGTTCCCGGGACGAAGGAGGACCAGATCCTGCCGAGGGGAGAGGTCCCCGGCGGTTGGAAGGCTCTGGGAGAGCGTGGGGCGGCTGGGGCGGCGGTTTTGGAGAGAGGGGAGTCGGGGGTGGAAGAAGAACTGCAAACAGTTCTTCACCCCGAGCCTCCTTAAATTTTTTAGACAGACCGCCCGACCGAAAATTCCGAGTGTGAGTTACACCGGAAATTCCGATTCACCGGAAATTCCGAGAGTAACTTCGCACCGGAAATTCCGAGTCACAGGAAATTCCGATCTACAGAGGAGCCAAAAATTCCGACCAGCCAAACCAAACTCCCAGATTTCAAACGGATGACTTGTGTGCAATAGAGAGAAATGTTTTCAGGGGAGAACAGGCTTAGGATAGATTTCCAAACTGTCATTGGTATAACATACTCAGCTTACAACAACCAAATCGATTCATAAAGCGCCAAGTTCAGTCTGTTTCCAACATGCATGAATTCGAAAGCAATAAATCAACAATAAGCTCCAAATAAAACCAACTCTTCAAAGAGGAGAGGGCGATAATATAATAGAAAGACTCTAAAGTGTCATGTAGGAGTGTATGGCAAGTCACCGCGAAGATATATCTTGGGTACATAACTACTTGTCGTTTTAGCTCATTAGTCATAAGACTGAATATAGAGATAAAAGAACACTTGCTGTCGGGGGGCTGCCCCCCGGGTAGGGACAGATCCCGGAATGATTCAGTAAGATGCCTACAGTACTTGACCTTTCGCATGAGTAAGGGACACCCCCTGGTGTGCTGAAGGGGCAACTTGACCCTTGAGCGCTGCTAGAGTGCAAAGTGCCTCCTGGCAGGCGCAAGGGTCAGCTCTAGCAGCTATAAATAGACACCCCCGACCTTCACAATGGCAGCACAAGCATAAGCGGGTGGTTCCTCTAAGAACTAGCTTCTCGAAGATGTCTTTGCTGATAGGCTAAGACATCTTCGGGAGGCTAGGCCTAGAGATACTCATCCTGGGACGAGCTCGGACGCCTCCGGAAAGGGTCCTGGATCTCGGGCTCCGAGGAAACTCCCGGAAGGAGGTGTACTCGATTTTACCGGATAGGTACTAACCGGAGTGCATGTCTCGGTCTTGATCTTATGTAGGAAAGGCTCACAGTGGCAAGCGAGGAGGTAGCCGGCGTGAGGGCCCCCGGTAGGCCGTCAACGGTCTATAGCAGGCTATCCCGTCTGTTGCGGGGGGAAGTACCATTCCGCCTGACACGGAAGCATGGTCACCTCCCGCCTGACGCGGAAGCACGGTCACCTCCCACCTGACACGGGAGCGCGTCAGCCGGTACGACCACCGTACGACAAGACCTGACATGCTTAGCCCGGCAATCCGGAAAAGGCTATCCGGGATGGGCCAAGACACGTCTTGTCTCTAGCAGGGGGACAATGATGGTTCAGGACGGCGCCTGCTGTCCTTATCGAGATGATGACGCAGGGGCTATGCCGGATAGCGCGGCGACTAGCTCACGCTAGCCGGTGACGACATGCCGGTTAGGCCTGTCCGGTGGGGCCATGCCGATTTAGGGTTTCCAGCCCTCCTGGCCGGAACTCTATAAAAGGCGCCATAACTGCCTCTGTGAAGGAGGGACCAACTTGAGAGCCAAAGCTATAGTTACATTTACTCCTAGAGCATTCACTTCTTCACACCTTGAGTTCATCTAGTTCTTTGTATTCTCCCCTTTGAGAGATCTAGCGGCAAGTTGTAGCTCTTGTACCACAATTATATTGAGAGGAAAGGCAGGAGTAGGGGTGTTACCTCCTCTCGAGGGCCCTGAACCTGGGTATATCGCGCGGGTGTTGTGTGCCTTCGTGCATTTGTTGTATTTGTTAGATCTTCCCCCTCGCACTTTGATCTTGTTTCTTGTTCCTGGGAGATCTCGGTGATACCGGGATCCTCCTCGCGTGGGCTAGTCAGCTCGCTATCCCTCCCCGGATCCACCAACGTCCATCGGCCCCACATATTAGCCATCCTATGGCATCTGCCGTGACACCACCACGACAGTTGGCGCCCACCATGGGGCTGACAGAGGCGTTGGCTGGTGTACACATCCGGACGTGCTCCACTGTTCACTTCGACGTTCGGGTTCTCTCTGGCCTGGTCGTAAGGCTATGGGAGATGGACTTCGTCTGCGACAACGCAGGATGCTTCCGGAACAGACCTTTTCCGGTGAACGGATGTCTCATTGACTTTGGTGATTTCACCACCTACGTCGCCACCGAGGTTGTCTGTAGCTACCCGTACATGGTGCTGGAAGCTGAGGACCCTCCCATGCTTTGCGCTGCTCGGGGTCTGCGTGCCAGTCGCCCCCCGAGTTCCGTCGCGGTGATGATGGTCGGGGCAACCGAGGAGGAGTACCAGGACGCGGACGGCGATACCGGGAGCGGTCACATCCGTTTGGCCAAACCTCCTCAGGAAAGGGGTACGGCCCGGGATGGTGATCCACAACCATCCCAGCCACGACGTCGCCCGGATCCCCTCTCGGGTCTGGTGGCTAAATTGGCTTTACCTGTGGCTGCTGAAGTGGATACCCAGGTCACCTCGGCTGACTTGGAGGAGCAGCGGAGGTTGCTACTCGCTGAAGCGCAGGAGATCGCCGAGATCCGTCGCGAGCTTAATGCTAGCCTCCGGGAGTACAATGCAGCTCACGGATTCCTTAAGATAGACTCCCGGGACAAGCGCATCGCAGATCTGCGCAAGAAAGGAAGAATGGTGAATGAGGAGCTGACAGGTGGAGCAACAGCCAGTCACACGGGATGTCGGATTTCAGCGGGGAAGCCGGTGTACAGCTCACCGGCGAAAACTCTTAGGGCCGCCGAAGCCGCCATGGCCGAGTTAGTTGGGTTATCCGGTGAGGCCCTACGCAAGCAGCAGGAGCGAGTAAACGAGTTGGTGATTGAGGCCAACCGTCAGAATCAGGCCTTCAAAAAGAAGAACCCCGGGGCAGGATCCCAAGTGCACTCGGCAAGACCCAATAGCCAGAAATCGGACGGGGAGGCCTCATCCCCGCATCCGAGCAGAAGCAAGAGCAAGAGCAAGAGCCGGAGCCGAAGTCGAGGTTCCGGGAAGAACAAGCAGCTACAAACCTATGACCCGGCCTTCGCCGGTCTCCAGCAAGCCGGGCAAGCCGGACAGCGTAACTCGGGGCAGGCGGGAAGTACCCGTGGGGATGGTAACCTGGGTGTAGGAAACAATAACCCGGTCGGCCGTGGTAATCCACCCCGGAACCCTCCTCATGTTCAGGGAAACCCACAGAGGGAGGTCGCCTCTGTTCCCCAGCAGGCCGTGGTCCCGGCGCAGAACAGGCTCAACGATGGCAACTCGAGGCTGCAGCAGCTCGGGTATCAGCCAGACGAGAACCCTTTGGGATCTCGGATAGGAACCAGACAGCTGAACCCGGCAGATGCCAGATTCCGGCTCCACCGGATTCACCAATCCGAGTTGGTGGAAGAGAAAGGACCTCCGGGACCTGCCTGCTTCGGACCTCGGATCATGCGGGAACCACCTGTTCGGAACTTTCAGCTCAACAGGGGTGCCAAGACCTATGACGGCAGCAAGAAGCCGGAGGACTGGCTAACCGACTATGTAACAGCAGTAAGCATAGCGGGTGGAAACAGACGATGGGCGGTACGATACGTACCGCAGATGTTGGAAGGACCTGCCCGGATCTAGTTAAACAACCTGAGAGCTGGCAGCATAGACTGCTGGTTAGACTTTGAGGAAGCATTCATCAGCAACTTCACCAGCACGTACAAAAGGCTTAATAGGCCTCAACAGCTCGCCATCTGTAGGCAAAGGAGCAACGAGACCGACCGGGAGTACCTTACCCGATGGAGCAATATTCGCAACTCTTGCGAAGGAGTGGTAGAGGCACATGCCATCTCCTGGTTTGCACAAGGATGTCGGCATGGCTCTATGCTGTGGCAGAAGTTGCAAAGAAAGATGCCAACGACCTTGGCAGAGACCATTCGCATCGCCGATACTTACACGCTTGGAGATCCCATGCAACCCCTGGTGGATGTCGGTGACTCCAACAGGAGGAATGCGGGACCTCAGCGTTCAGGACCGAGCAGGAGCCATGATCGCCAAGATTTTGGCCAGAAGAGAAATCAGCCCGAGTATCACCATGTCGCACAGCACGTCGCAGCAGTGACCCGGGAGCAGGAGGATGCCGGCAACAGCCAGCGTCAAAAGACAAGTGGCCCGGCTTGGGGTCAGAGTTAGGAGGTGCAAAAGACCTGGGTGGAACAAAAGAAGCCCCTGACATATGAGGAAATGCTGAACAAGCCATGCTGCTACCATACTATGGAGGCCAACAAGCCCGCAAACCACTCTACCCGGCAGTGCAGTTGGTATCAGCGCACGTTGCAGGAAGGCGGCTCGGGAGCTATTCGGCAGAGTGCTCCGGCATCTCGGCCCAATATCCCAAGACCCCCTCCTCCGACGTCGGGGGCCAACGCTGTCCGAATCAACCCGCCTCCGCGAGGACCCCCACCTCGGCCAGTCAATCTAGTGCACACCCGGAACGACAGCGGTGCAGGCCCCAGTAACCAAGCCGGACAGCAGCAGAGCAACTACCGGGAGGCACATCAAAGCTATGTGGTCTTCGTGACCGAACCTGCTGACCGGAGAAGCGTGCGACAGCGTGCCCTGGAGGTGAATGCTGTGATCCCGGCGGTGCCCAAGTTCTTGCACTGGTCCGAGATGGAGATCACGTGGAACCGGAAGGATCACCCCAGGGTTATGCCTAAGCCGGGGGCGTATGCCTTGGTGGTGGACCCAACTTTTGTCGGACCCAACCTCAACGTCCGCTTCAGCCGGGTTCTGATCGACAATGGCAGTGCCATTAACATCATGTACAAGGACACGATGCTGAAGCTGGGGGGTGTCCATGAACACCTTACTGCCTACCGAGACAACCTTCCACGGTATTGTACCCGGAGTCTCTTGCTCACCCATGGGAAAGATCTGGGTTGAGGTGCTATTCGGAACTCGGGAGAACTGCCGAACCGAGAGCTTGGAGTTCGAGGTCGTGGACCTCGAAAGCCCATATCACGCACTGATCGGCAGGCCAGCCTTGGCCGAGTTCATGATCTCAACTCACATGGGCTACCTCAAGATGAAGATGCCGGGACCTAACGGCGTAATCACCATCTCGGGAGACCACAAGCGCTCCATGGAGTGTGCCTCGGCGGGGTCATGCTTAGCTGAATCCCTGGTGATCGCAGAGGAGAAGAAGAGAATCCAACAGGTGGCGGCAATGGCCAAAACCTCCCAACTCGGAATGCCCGGGATGGTGAACCCGGAGCAGGGGGCATCATTTCAGCCCCCCAAAGGGACCAAGAAGGTGTGTGTGGACCCCAGCAACCCGGAGCGCCAAGTTATCATTGGCAGCAACCTGGACAGCAAATAGGAATGCGAGCTCGTCGACTTCCTCCGTGAGAATCGGGATGCTTTTGCGTGGTCGAGTGACGATCTGCAAGGTGTCCCGAGGGAGTTGGCTGAGCACTCTCTGTTTGTTAGACCGGATGCGAAGCCGATGAAGCAACCAACTAGGCGCCTCTCGGATGAAAGAAGAGCTGCCGTCATGGAGCATCTGGCTATACTGCTGGCCGCTGGATTCTTAATGGAAGTGCTGCACCCGGATTGGATATCGAATCCGGTCCTGGTAGAAAAGAAGAAGGATGATCCCCTCCTGCTTAAGGTGTGGCGCATGTGCATCGACTTCACCAACCTCAACAAAGCATGCCCGAAAGACCCCTCTCCACTGCCCCGGATAGATCAAGTGATAGATTCCACTGCCGGGAGTGAGCTTTTGACGTTTTTAGATGCATATTCGGGTTTTCACCAGATACCTTTAAATCCGGATGATCAATTGATAACTGCTTTTATTACCCCTTATGGGGCTTATTGCTATCGTGTCATGACTTTCGGTTTGAGGAATGCTGGTGCTACATACCAGAGGTGTATGCAGAAATGTTTGCATGACCAAATAGGCCGGAATGCCGAGGTCTATGTCGATGACATAGTCATAAAAACAAAAGAAAAAGCCTCACTAATAGATGATCTGAGGGAAACATTCAAAAACTTAAAAAGGTTCCGGATGAAATTGAACCCGGATAAATGCACATTTGGTGTTCCGGCAGGGAAGTTACTCGGTTTCCTCATCTCAAGCTGGGGAATCGAGGTCAACCCGGGTAAAATTCGTGCTATCGAGAGCATGAAATTGCCCGTGCGTCTCAAAGATGTGCAGAAGTTTACCGGGTGTCTTGCATCCCTAAGTCGGTTTGTGAGTCGACTTGGGGAGAAGGCCTTGCCTCTGTACCAACTGATGAAGAAGAGCAAAACATTTGTTTGGACCCCAGAGGAGAAAACATGGCCTTGTACAGATTTCATGTACAGAAAATATCCGGATTTTTTGAAGGATGCGAGTTCAAGCATATACCCAGAGGAGAAAACGAGGCAGCGGATGTCTTGTCCAAGCTAGGGTCATCTCGGGATGCCATCCCACCCGGGATAGCCCTGGAGCATTTGAGGAAGCCATCTATTCAACCCTCGCCCGAGTCGGATTCTATCTTCATCCCCAAGGAACCCGGTGCAGATGCAGTACCCATGGAAGTAGATGTCGGGAGCGTCACATCAAACCCGGGGACTGCATCACAGTGCTCAGAGAGGCAAAGAAAGATGATGATGGAGGTGATGTCGGCAGAGCCAATGGACGTAGACGCTCCCGTGTTCCCGGTTCGACCTGTCCCGGGATGGGCACAACCCGTTATGGCTTATATGTTGGAAGGAACTCTCCCGGAAAATGAAGTGGAAGCCCGGCAGATAATGCGAAGGTCAAAGGCATACACCGTCATCAATCAAGAGTTATACAAGAGGAGTGTCACTGAGGTACTCCAGAGATGTGTAGAACCGGCAGAAGGACAATAGATGCTCCTGGAAATACATCAGGGGGAGTGTGGGCATCATGCATCATCCCGGGCCCTGGTGGCAAAAGTGTTCCGGCATGGGTTCTACTGGCCCACTGCGCTGCAGCAAGCAGAAAATATTGTCCGGAAGTGTGGAGGATGCCAGAGATTTGCTCACCGGATACATATGCCGGCGTCAGCACTGAAGACCATCCCTATCACTTGGCCATTCGCAGTATGGTGTTTGGATATGGTCGGGCAGTTCAAGCCGGCGAGAGGCAATATGACACATATACTGGTGATGGTGGACGAATTCACCAAGTGGATAGAGGTCAAGCCAATTCGGAAGTGTGATGGACACACCGCTGTGCAATTCCTGAAAGACATCATCTTGAGATACGGATACCCGCACAGCATTATCACAGATAATGGCACCAACTTTGCTGTGGGGGAATTCGCTCGATTTTGTGCTGAGAAGGGAATCCGGCTGGATGTAGCATCAGTTGCACCCCCGGAAGCAAATGGGCAAGTCGAAAGAGCGAATGCCTTAGTCTTAGCCGGCATCAAAGCTCGTTTGATCGAACCACTGTTGAGAACTCCGGGATGCTGGATAGAGGAGTTACCGGCGGTGTTATGGGGTCTCCGGACTACACCGAATAGATCCACCGGGTACACACCGTTTTTTATGGTATACGGTGCTGAGGCAGTACTCCCGACTGACATACAGTATGATTCCCCGAGAGTGACAATGTTCACCGAGACGGAGGCAAGGGAGGCCCGAGAAGATGATGTAGATTTACTCGAAGAGGCAAGAGAATTGGCACTATCTCGGTCTGCAATTTATCAACAAAATCTCCGTCGCTATCATAGCCGGAAAGTACACCCGAGGGTGTTCCGAGAAGGGGATCTTGTGCTGAGGCTCATCCAACGCACGGCTGGAATGCATAAATTGTCACCTCCATGGGAGGGACCTTTTGTGATAAGCAGGGCATTGCACAATGATTCTTATTACCTTGTAGATGCACAGGAGGCTAGGAAAGGTGTAATGGACAAATCCGGTGAGGAAACCAAGCGTCCATGGAATGTAGCACTACTTCACCCCTTTTACACGTAAAGGGCTCAGTGTATGTTGTATCTCAGTTTTTAGTATTAATGAAAGTAAGGCACCCCGGGAGGAACCCGGGGACTGCCTGGTTATGTGCATGCTTTGTTTTCATTTTTGTCAGGTTCATTTGCTGTTTTTCACCGGCATCTCGGGAAGGAACCCGGGGACTGCCGGGTTGCTATCTTTTATGTTAATTGTATGCCGGGAAAGTTCCGAGTTCAATTCTCAAAATCAAAGTAATGTATGTCATGTGAAATCATCTTGTGACTCGACTGACGCACGCCGAAATGGTAGTCAAGAGCTAAGAGAGGGAAGGTGGGAAACACGAAAATGGTCTTGGGGACTCGGAGCAGGAACTTATCCAGCATACCTATTTTTACTAACTCAGTTATTTTTATGTCGGGAATTCAGTTAGTCGGAACTCGGATTGTTTTAAGTAGTGTATACCGTATGTGGAGTTTTGTGACTCGACTGTCGAACGCCGAAATGGTAGACAAGAGCAGAAATTACCTAAGTACGATAAACATGACAGGCAATTCGGGAACTCATAACAGAATAAATTGACATAAGTTGTTCGGATAGGTAGCTCAGTACGAAACGAAATCAATATAAGTATATGTTACATCTTGCACCCGGCATCCCGGGGATTTAACAGACCTACTCTTAAAATATTTCTAAGTGATAGGGGATGTCGGCTTCTCGACGGGGACATCAGCAGGAGCAGCGACCTCGGGAGCAGCAGCAGCAGTCCCGGTGGCATCAGCAGGAGCGGCAGTCCCGGTGGCAGCAGCGGGAGCAGCGGTCTCGGAAGAAGCAGCAGGTGCAGCTTCGGCTTCACTTCCGGCAGCGCTACTCGGGGCGTTTTGGGCGCACCTCGGTCTGGGAGACCTCGGGTCTCGGCGAAGACGTAGCATCCCGGGGAACCACGCTCTCGGGCGCGGCACCGGAGGCAGCGTCATCTTCTTCCAGGGCCTCGTCATCCGCGACGCCGGTCGCGTCGGTTTCTTCGTCATCCTCATAGTCAGATTTGGAGTCGGAAGGAATGACGCTGGCGGTGAAGGCGCGGATGCTGGACCACGAGGCGATGCGGTGCGCCACCTCTTGTCGCCGCTGGATCTTAGCCGGATCGCTCAGCCACGGCGAGATCGTCCGCAGGCGCTGGATCGCCTCCAGATCAAGACCTTCGTACCAGCTAAGTACTTGGGTCAAGACCTGGTCGGCACCAGCCCGCGCACCGGAACGCTTCCAGGCGTGAATGCGCCTCCCGGCACACCGGAGTGCGCTCGCGAGCTTGGCAACCGAAAGCGTCGCGCGGATACTCGGCCACAGTGCGCCGTGGACGTGGATCGCAGCGCTAAGCAGCTCCGTCCCGATAGACCGAAGAGGCACTATCCGGGCCTTCAGGGCGGTGAGGTGATCCTCGATGTCCCAGGCTTCCGAGACAGGGCCCTTCTAGGCGCGCTTCTCTCGGGCGGCAGCAACGGCAAGAACAGCAGCCTCCCGGGAGTGCTCAAATTCCCCTTTAAAAAGAAGAGTTGTCAAACGGCTAGGTCATAAGAAAAGCAACAGCAAAGAAAGAAAGCAACAAGAGAAGAGGGATGTCGGTCCACTTACTGTTAAGATCCCGGTTCAGTACAGTGAGCTCGGAGAGCCAAGTATCGGACCGTGACAGGAGGAGAGCCAGCCCGGTCTCGGCAAGATGCGCACGCTCCTCGGACTGGTCCAAGGTTTCCTTTTTCTTCTTGGTCGCCTCGATGAAGCGCGTCTTCATCTCGGTCGCAGCAGCCTTGACTTTTTCGAGCTCGCCGTTTAGCCGCGCGATCTCGGCTTGCGCGGTGGCAAGTGCGGCCTTCTGGTCTACCGAGACCTTGCGCGCGGCGTCTCGCTCCTCCCGGAGGCGCCCCTCGCACTTCTTGGACTGACCGAGGTCAGCAAGAACTCGGTTGAAGATGCTGCAGCGTTTCTTGCTGCACTCCTGAAATCAAGACAAAGAAGGAGGAATCAGCCTGGGAAAAATGTAAGGAAATCGGGAGAGTCCGGGATCTCTAGCGCATAAAATGCTACCCGGTTGGGGATCTCGGGGACTCGGTCTCCGAGTCCTAAAATTTTCTCTAAGATTGGAGCCTAGTGATCTGCTATTCGGTGGAATCTAGAGCACTAAGCACCAATCTCGGGGACTAGTGGTTATGGAGAAAATTTTGAAGCAAGCTACCCGGTTGGGAGGATCTCGGGGATTTGGCGTCCGAGTCCTGGAATTTTCTCTAAGATTGGAGCCTAGTGATCTGCTATTCGGTGGAATCTAGAGCACTAAGCACCAATCTCGGGGACTAGTGGTTATGGAGCAAATTTTGAAGCAAGCTACCCAGTTGGGAGGATCTCGGGGACTCGGTGTCCGAGTCCTGGAATTTTCTCTAAGATTGGAGCCTAGTGATCTGCTATTCGGTGGAATCTAGAGCACTAAGCACCAATCTCGGGGACTAGTGGTGGTGGAAGGAACAAATACGTTTTGATGAAGGAAATAGAACAAGCTTACCTCGGTCACCCGAGTAACATCCAGCGCGGCCACCTGGAGAGCGTGCAGAGCTTGGGCGTTGCGGCTTGGGCCTGCAGCGTGCAAGTCTCCCGCGGTCTCGGAGGCGTCGGCGGCAAGCCAGACCTGGTTGTATTCATCAACAACCTGTATGCCGGAGCCGCCGGGCGCGCGGGTAGCAGCAATATCCCGGGATCCTGAAGGCACAAAGGAGCTAACGGTTGCTCGCAACATCCGCAAGGCAGCAGTAGGGATCTCGGCGGGAGGCGGTGGTAACGATGAAAACGTACCCGTGCGCGGCACCAAGTCTTGGGCCGAGGATGTCGGGGCAGCTGCAGGCTTGGCAGAAGTTGTTTTCTGCCCAACAACCTTGGGGCGCGACTTTGCGACAGGTGGATCAGCTGGCTGGGAGGAGACTACGGGCCGTTTCTCCGGGGCATTCTTGTCCGTGGCTTGCCGGGAGGGACCGCTTGGCACGGACTGCCGGGGAGGGCTCAAGATCTCCGCCTCAAGCCCGGGCACCCAGCGCGGACTTTCCGGAAGAAGAATGTCTCCCGAGGTGGTCGTGGCCTGCACCGGGATCTCGTCGATCACCGGGCAAGCATCCGAAGTCACAGCGGTAGCCGGTGCGGCACCGGAGGCAGCAGGCTCTCTTCCTCGAGAAGAAGGGCGAGGAGGAGAAGGGGAAGCCCGAGCCGGGCTGGGAGTCTGAGTTCCGGGAGGAGGAGGAATAGCAGGCGACGGGAGGTCGAGTGCGTCCCTGAAAGAAAAATATCTCAGTAATAATTTGTGGAGAAGGCAAAATCATGTGGCGTAAGGCAAGGAGAATGTACCCGGAGTCCACAGTGGGAGGGCCCCTTTGCCGGCGCCGAGGAGGCTTCTCGGCCGTTTGTTTATTCGGCTAACTCCTCTTGGGGGGGTTGCCGGAATTATCGGCAGCCTCGGTGTCGGAAGCCGCGCGCTTCCGGCTCTCGGCGCGTTTGGTCCCGGCCGTCGGCTTCGGAACCACTGCTGAGGCCCAGTTGAGAGGGAGAGCGTCAATCACATCGAGAATTTGGCAGTCAATCTCGTCCTCATCATCCGAAGAAATGGAAACTGTCTCTGAGGTTGAAGGGTTACCCGGGGCAGCAGCTTTGACTAGAGGAATGGCGAGATGGTCCTCGCCGTCGGGGACCTTTCTCGGTATCTTAGCCGGCACCGGGATGTTCGGCACGAAATTCCCGTTGGCGTAGACTGCGTCCTCCTCGGCTTGCCGCTCGAATAACTGCGCAAACAAATCACCACATGATGTCCATGTCGGTTTCTAGGTGAACGCGAGTGCGAAGGCAAATGTACGAAAAACAGACAGGAGCACCTGTTTTAATGGTTTTTTCCGGGATCCCCCAATGACACCCCAAACATACTCATCCGACATCTTCGTCCGAGCAATAGCTCGGACACGTCGGACGACCGCGGGACGGTCCAGAGGGAAAATACTGGTCCTGGTGGGGTCATAGCTCCCATCCATATGGCACATCTTGTGCACTCGGGTTTGCAGAGGGCAGACGCGGCGGATAATGAAGCAGCGCAAGTGATCGTCGCCGGTCATCTTGTTGGTCAGCACCGCGAGGACGTCATGCATGCATTTGACCTCTTCGGTGTCGGGGAACCGTTTCCAGAGATTGAACTTGCGAGGAGGACCATTGACGAACTCCGGCAAATTTATGAAGTCCGGATTCGACGATCCCGGACCGTCTCCCGAGTTCTCCCGGTACTTCACATAGAAGAAGCTGCGCTGCCACTTCCGGCAGGATTCTAGTCCTTTGACTATAGGGAATCCGGAGTCAGCTCGAGGGATGATGGTGGCCGCTCCGCAATCGACCAAGTCTTTTACTTTCTGATCCGGGTTGGGGATGACTTGGCGACGAAGGATGAAATACCTGGCCCAAAGATCCAGGAAGGGCCACACGCCGAGATATGCTTCCGCATAGGTGGTGAAGACCGAAAGCATCATAATGGCGTTAGCTGGGAGATGATGCGGTTGGAGGCTGTAGGTGTCGACGAAATCACGGAAGAAGGGGCTAGCCGGAAGCCCAAACCCACGCTCGAAATGCGTAAGGAATACAACGTATTCCCCGGTTTGGGGTTCCGGCTGAACCTCGCCCTCCGGAAGACGGCTCTCAACTTCTGGCAGAATCCGGTGAGTCCAGTACAGCCAGTCCAGGTCCCATTGTTTGGTCTCGGATCCATCCCAGCACCCCCGAATACTTTCTTCACCCATGTCGGAGAAGTCTGCAGATGTATCCGGGCTACTCTGCAGGCGCAGCGACGGTTAGTCGGAATTAGTCTACCGGGAGCTAAGACGCCGGATCGCAAACTGCTAAGCATAACCGGGTTCCTGGCAAATAAGATCTACCGTGTGCTAGAAAATCAAAACAAAAAGGAGGAAAATAGGTTCGGGCTAAACTCAAACAACGCAAAGTGCGAGCAAAAGGTATAAGTCCTACAGCGACTAGCATCACCGCAATGCACCCCGTGCGCGCCGCTCGAGTCGCGCTCACCGGTGGCGGCTCAACCGCGTGTGCGTTAAGGCACGGCCGAAGGCGAGCGGTTATTCTACTAAAGGGGATCATCGGAGCAGGGAGAGCAACTCACCGGAGAAGAGGAGGTCGGTGACGGCGAGGGCGACGGCGTTCGGGCTCCGGAGAACGGCGAGGGCGGCGGCGTTCGGGCGACGAATGCAGCGGCAGCGATGCGCTCGGGACAATGGTGGAGGAGAAGCAAGGAAGAGGAAGGAGGAGAGGAGACCGTTCCGGTCCCCTATTTATGGGGGGGATTCCGGAGCGGTTCCCAGTTTTCCCGCCCACGATCTCCACGATCGTGGGTGGGATCTGTTTTGCGCAACGCGCCACGTGGCGCTAGCCGGAGCGCCCGATCCAGCCACACCGAGGGTCACACGGCCCCAACGGTTGGGCTCCGGATCAGCTGCGGCTCCCGGCGCGGGAACCCAAGCGACATCGTGCTCGAGCAGAAGCAGTCGAGTGCATTTCTGCTCAGACGGGACGTCGTGTGGGGCCCAGCTCGCAATCTCGAGTTCAGCACGAAGCCAACGGTCGAGATTCACTGAGACTGCGTTATCCGGTTGCAGGCTTCGCCTCCCGGTTAAAACAGTCTCGGTAAGAAGGTCTCGGGAGAAATCAATCTCGGCAAGAAAACGGAGGATGATGTCATATGTTCTCGGAAGATAGTTGCTATTTAAAGCTGATCCCCCACATCATCCGAGGTCATTGTGCAGCACCAGCTCCGGGGACTAGTGTCGGGGGGCTGCCCCCCGGGTAGGGACAGATCCCGGAATGATTCAGTAAGATGCCTACAGTACTTGACCTTTCGCATGAGCAAGGGACACCCCCTGGTGTGCTGAAGAGGCAACTTGACCCTTGAGCGCTGCTAGAGTGCAAAGTGCCTCCTGGCAGGCGCAAGGGTCAGCTCTAGCAGCTATAAATAGACACCCCCGACCTTCACAATGGCAGCACAAGTATAAGCGGGTGGTTCCTCTAAGAACTAGCTTCTCGAATATGTCTTTGATGATAGGCTAAGACATCTTCGGGAGGCTAGGCCTAGAGATACTCATCCTGGGACGAGCTCGGACGCCTCCGGAAAGGGTCCCGGATCTCGGGCTCCGAGGAAACTCCCGGAAGGAGGTGTACTCGATTTTACCTGATAGGTACTAACCGGAGTGCATGTCTCGGTCTTGATCTTATGTAGGAAAGGCTCACAGTGGCAAGCGAGGAGGTAGCCGGCGTGAGGGCTCCCGGTAGGCCGTCAACGGTCTATAGCAGGCTATCCCGTCTGTTGCGGGGGGAAGTATCATTCCGCCTGACACGGAAGCATGGTCACCTCCCGCCTGACGTGGAAGCACGGTCACCTCCCGCCTGACACGGGAGCGCGTCAGCCGGTACGACCACCGTACGACAAGACCTGACATGCTTAGCCCGGCAATCCGGAAAAGGCTATCCGGGATGGGCCAAGACATGTCTTGTCTCTAGCAGGGGGACAATGATGGTTCAGGACGGCGCCTGCTGTCCTTATCGAGATGATGACGCAGGGGCTATGCCGGATAGCGCGGTGACTAGCTCACGCAAGCCGGTGACGACATGCCGGTTAGGCCTGTCCGGTGGGGCCAAGCCGATTTAGGGTTTCCAGCCCTCCTGGCCGGAACTCTATAAAAGGCGCCATAACTGCCTCTGTGAAGGAGGGACCAACTTGAGAGCCAAAGCTATAGTTACATTTACTCCTAGAGCATTCACTTCTTCACACCTTGAGTTCATCTAGTTCTTTGTATTCTCCCCTTTGAGAGATCTAGCGGCAAGTGGTAGATCTTGTACCACAATTATATTGAGAGGAAAGGCAGGAGTAGGGGTGTTAACTCCTCTCGAGGGCCCTGAACCTGGGTATATCGCGCGTGTGTTGTGTGCCTTCGTGCATTTGTTGTATTTGTTAGATCTTCCCCCTCGCACTTTGATCTTGTTTCTTGTTCCTGGGAGATCTCGGTGATACCGGGATCCTCCTCGTGTGGGCTAGTCAGCTCGCTATCCCTCCCCGGATCCACCAACGTCCATCGGCCCCACATATTAGCCATCCTATGGCATCTGCCGTGACACCACCACGACACTTGCTATTGGCATAATGGGGGGAGGGATGGTCCAATGTATTAGGACCGCACTCCCCCTATGTCCATGCCTACATCTAAACAAGATAAGATGCAATTACGTCCTAGGTGAGTGTGCAAGCGATCAAGCTAAGGACCTCGAATCAATGATATTGAGCTCATTCCTCAAAATGCAAAACCTTCCTTCCTCAAGGGGCTTCGTGAAGATACCCGCCAATTGATCCCTTGTGCCCACATATGATAAGTCAATATCTCCTCGTGCCACATGATCCCTTATGAAATGGTGGCGGATCTCAATATGCTTGGTTCTTGAATTTTGCACCGGGTTGTAACCAATCTTGATGGCACTTTCATTGTCACATAGAAGAGGCACTTTGTCGCAATCTACTCCGTACTCCTTTAAAGTTTGCCTCATCCATAGCAATTGTGTGCAACAACTTGCGGCGGCAACATACTCGGCTTCGACGTTGGAGAGAGATATACAATTTTGCTTCTTCGAACACCAACTTACCAAGGACCTCCCAATAAATTGACAAGCACCGAAGGTTGACTTCCCATCATCATGATCTCCCGCCCAATCGGAATCCGTGTACCCACATAACGAGAAATGTGCATCCTTGGGGTACCACGATCCATAGGTTGGTGTATAAGCCAAATATCTAAAGATTCTCTTGACCGCCATGTCATGGCTTTCCTTAGGAGCCGCTTGATATCTTGCACACACTCCTACGGCTAGCACTATATCCGGTCTAGATGCACAAAGGTAAATAAGAGATCCAATCATGGAGCGGTATACATTTTGATCCACATCCTTTCCCTTAGGGTTGAGCTCAAGGTGGCATTTGGTTTGCATTTGGGTAGAGGCACCCTTGAGCTCAAGCAACCAATACTTCTTGAGCATGTCTGGAATGTACTTTGCTTGGTTGATGAAAGTTCCTTCCTTCAATTGGTTCATCTCGAATCCGAGAAAGAAGTTCATCTCACCCATCATAGACATCTCAAACCTGTCAGTCATAAGCTTGGAGAATTCTTCGTTAAATACTTTCTTAGTAGACCCAAATATAATATCATCCACATATAATTGACAAATGAAAAGCTCCCCATTTACTTTCTTAGTAAAAAGGGTGGGGTCGATTTCCCCAACTTGGAACCCACGGTCTACAAGTAGTTCTCTAACATGCTCATACCACACACGTGGGGCTTGTTTAAGGCCATAGAGTGCCTTATCCAACTTGAAGACATGGTTCGGATACTTGAGGTCCTCAAACCCCGTTGGTTGCTTAACATAAACAATTTCACTTAGTGGACCATTAAGAAAAGCGGATTTAACATCCATTTGTTGCAACTTAAAGTTATGGTGAGAGTCATAGGCAAGGAGAATACGAATTGACTCAAGTCGAGCCACGGGCGCGTAGGTTTCTCCAAAGTCAATGCCTTCAATTTGGGAGTAACCTTGAGCCACCAATCTTGCCTTGTTCCTCACCACCATGCCTGTAACATGCTAGTTTTCAGAAAAATTTAAAACTTTGCATTCATGCATCATATAGATATTGCATATGTTTCATAAAAGGGGTAAACTAAAGTTATTATTAATTTGAATATTCTTTTGTATTCATTAAAAGAAGTGAAATTAAACCCCGTATATTATTCCAATTTTATTTTATTATTTATTTATCTAGATACTCCCAACAAGTAATAATTTTAATAATCTTTCCAAAACATATTTTTATGAATTTTTCTGAAATGTTTTGAATAGGTTTAAAAATCAATTTTGAAATCAGTTTTGAAAAACAGTTTTTATTTTATTAAAAGAAAAGGAGAATCGGGCCGGCCCATTTGCTATCTGCCGCGCGCGCGCTCAGACCAGCACAGCAAGCCAGCCGCGCAGCCCTTCTCTCTCTCCCCTCGCTGATAGGTGGGGCCCACCTGTCAGGTTCGTGTACCTCCCGCCGGAGATCACGCTCATTCCAAATCGGAGCCGGTCGATATTTCCGAGCGGATTTAGCGCATGGTTTGCTCCCTCGCACCCCCTACTTAAACCCCCACCTCCGCTGCATCTCCCCGTGCCCAAAACCCTAGCCGTTCCACCTCCAGTGCGCTCGGGATCGTGTTTCCGCCGGCGAGAGGTTCACCGTACGGTGCACCCCGGCCACCCCGGACCCTCTCATCTCCTCCTCTCGTTTTCTTTCGTCCTTGCGCTTCTATTTGACACGGTCTCGTGCCTGGTAACGCAGCCTCCGTCTCCGTCCACGCCCGAGAGGAACCGTCGCCGCAAGCAACTCCGACGAGCAATACGAGGAGGAGGAGGCAACACCGATGATCACCGCTACGCCACCAACTCCGCCTCGACGCCCGCTACGCCTCGGTAAGACCCGCTCGTCCCGTAGCCTCTAGAAACGCGAGAGCACGCGACGCCGGCAGTGGCGCCGCCGCGGTCGGGTGGTCTCCGGCAAACCGCGCCGCCCGTTTTTGGTCCTTTTGTCGTGGGTCGTTAGATCTAGATCCAACGGATCTAGATCGATTTAATCTCGCGCGTCGGTTTCTAATTAGATCGGACGGCTCGCGCCCGCGATCCGCGCCAACCGGTATCGTCCTATAAGATCGCGCCACGTAGCCCTTCCTTTATTCTTTTTCGCAGGAATTTTATAAATAAAACAAAAAAATTGTAAAACTTAGAAAATTAATACCTTTTGATCTGTAAGTTCAAATTTGATAAATTTTATATCCACGGATAGCCCTGCTAGTGTAGTTTATTTCTACATCATTTGTTTTTCCTTTTGATAAATTATAATTCGTCTAATTATCCGAGGAGTATTTCGGCTATTAAATCCATAACTTAAATAATAAAAATGTTTTTCAAATAAATTTAATTATTTTAGTGTTGTATTATTGCCCTCTGTCCAGAAATATTAATATGTGTCTTAATTGAAAACTTTCATAAAACAATAAAAGTTGTAGTTGTGAAATTCAAGTTTTTGCTATATTGTTTTCAATTATTTAATTGATAAATAAAATAAGAAATTCCTAGAAACTGCATTTCATACATTTAATAACAGAAGATAATTTATTAATAAGTGTGTCCTGTTATACTCATGGCATATCATGCATGCATACATATTTATGTTTGGTGTTGTGTGATATTGTGTGGGTATTTATTTTATGTGTTGCATGTGCTGGATTGTGAAGAAGAGGAAGGACCTGCTTTCGATTGTTATTCTTGTTGTGCTTGCTCCTCATGCTACCAAGGCAAGTGGCACACCTCATAAAAGTCCTAGTATTTTTCTATGCATGAGTAGTTTATTTTCCTAAGCATGTTTAGGACTTAGTAGAAAAGATATGCTAGACCTGTTTAGAATTTCTAATTCATGTGTCCAGGTTCCTATGAAAATACTTAGAAGAATTTTGATGCTATGCAAAACTATTTTGATAAAATGTTAAATTCTACTAAGTTATAATCAAACACCTGTGTGGAATTGGTTGCTTGGCTGTATGAGTTGAGTGTTGTCCCCAGAGGTTTTACCTGTGGGATATTCACTTGTGGATGGCCAACCAGGTAGAGAGGAATCTGAAGAACTCCGAGTGAAGATTGCTTCTCGTGCAGCCATTGCCAATATGGGCTCCGGCTTGATCAACTAAGCTGCGTGGACTCGCCCCTGCCTGACTGGTGGTGGTAGAGGATTTGTAGGTGGAGCGCGTCAGGCCAGCATGGGGAGGGAAAATGCTTCTGAAAGATCTCGTCTCATTCCTCTCCTTTTCCTTTACACTTCAAGAGTGTATAGGATAATTTGGGTTGCATGGGTACAAAGGTGAACGTGCACAACCTCTGTAGAGTTAAAATCTAAGTACTTAGCCGTGTCCCCGGAAACGGACAATTGAGCAGCTGAACGAGGACGCCAACGGAGGATTCCACCATTCCAACTTTTAAATTAAAACTTGATGGGTGAACAAGGGTAGATTGAGACTATGGCTTTCATACCATATTTGTGTCAACTAGGAAAAGTTGTTTTCAAAAAGTTAGGGAAAAACTTGCTTTCTGCAAAATAGCCTTGAGCTCCACCAGCCAAATAAGCATATAGGTTATAGAGTTATTCCTCTAAGTGTCCACCATAGTGTCACTTGCCAGTTCCATTTTTAAATAGTTCTGACCCACGTTGTTGCAATATTTTTCTTATTGAAGACTGTTCTGATGATGTGTGAGATTTTGCTAAGGGTTTTGAGTCTTCAACCAACATGCTCGCATGTGGACCATGATGATGATTGGGGACTCCATGAAGAATAATTTTTCCGCTGTTTACTCTGTTCTCTGCTAGCTTTATGCTATGCAATTTGTAATGAATATTTTCAAAGTATGGATCAGCGTTGTAATAAATTGGTACTTTGTTGTGATATTACATCGTAGACTGTGTGTGCAAACGAATCGATCCAGGGATTTGCACTATACACAGGTACCTGCCATATTTTAAGTGCATGTACACTACAGATGGTATCAGAGCACTGTGTTGCATGTAGGTTCGAGCCCTTAGGATTGGATAAACCTTTTGATCATAATATTTATCTCCTTAAGTATTTTGCATCCTAGCGGCATAATGAGATAAAGCGGCCTGGAGACAAACCTTACATGTCCGCGTACATGAGACATGTTCCACAATCATAAGTGCCTGGCCGGGTGTCTGTGTAACGTCCCAAATTTTGGAAGCAACAAAAACTTATTTATAAAAGACCCAAAAATCTGAAACATAAAAAAAAACGTTTTGGAATATCTTGTTAATGGATGTGTTTATCCTCTGATTGCTCTCTTGGTCATGTTGTGTTTTGTGTTTGTGTTGATAACTTCTCTAGCTATCAACCCTAAAACACAACCTAGTTATAATATGACATCTGATTTCAATGTTATGACAAGTAAAATAGTGCTTGTACTTTCTCCTAACTTCCTCTTAATAAACTCTATTTACCATGATTTTAACAATTACCCAAAGGCAGTTTAATTGAGAAAATAAAAGTATTTCCAAAACTACATGTTTGCAAAACTATATAGTACCATATAATAAGTCATAAATTATATTGGATGTTAATATATTGCAAGCATTACCAACTCTCTTTTCCAAAACACCAATTTAATTAGCCTCTGGAAATCAATGCTCAGCTTGTTGGAGTAATTCTATTTATACCAAGATCCACGCCTTGATCATTATGATCACCACCTCACCTTATACTGGTTTAATTATATTCCTACCAAAAAATACCCTGTTTTGATTCGGTTGATCACCTCCTCACAAATATTTTTGATCTATATTAAAAGTGTGGCTATTGATCCAATTGTGTGGGTGTTTATCTATTTTTATGTGTGGTTGACCTATATGTTATGTGTTTAAATTGTTTCCCATGAGTGTGTTATTTTATGTGTGTAACATCCTAGGATTTTTCAAATTCTGAAAAATCAGATAAATTAAAAACTTTTTAAAAACTATTTGTATGTCGATTTGAAAACAAAATTCATGCATGCATTCATCATTTTGTTGCATTGTTTAGATTTGAAATTACAATGGTTGAAATACTATTTCCAGTTGAAAATCTATCTGAGAAAATATTAAAAACAAAATAATGATTATGCTATTTATCTTATTTTACTTTAATATTTTGATTGTAATTATTAGATATAATTATTTTCATATGTTCACAATTGTGGTACCAAATTTTATTTATCCATAAATAAATTAATTAAATTTCTATTTCCAAATTTGACAAAAGTGTCAAATTTGCATTAAATCAAATATTCAAAATTAATATTTTAAAAAAGTGGTCGAAACATTTCCATAAATGTTTTAAAATAAAGATATGATTTTTAGAAATTTTTAGAAATTAATTTCACTTAATTCAGAGTTCTAAAACAAAAAAATCGGGCCTAGCCGACCGGCCCAAACTGGGCCGAACCGAACCTGACCCGTATCCACCTCAAACTTTCTGAAAATTCGTTTTTCCAACCACATTTTATTCAAACACGTTTATCTCGAGAAATATAACTCCAAATCCGGATCCGCTTGATCCTACGCGTTCACAACTCGGAGCCCTATCTATTCCACCATCCCTCCGCCTATATAAACCCCTGTAGCCGCCGGTATCTCTTTTACTCTTTTCGTTCCACCGAAACCCTAATTAGCGAAGTAGTATTTCGTTCGTTTCACGAACAAAACCATCTCCAATCGCGACGGGGCCTTAATCATTGTTTTAGATCTCGTCGATACCTTTCCATCCCAATAAGGCTCAACTCTTTTCATCAAGCGTGGAGAAAGAATTCGAATCGTCATCCATCAGATCTGAAGTCGTATTTCTCAGATCTCTTCGCGCTCGTTGCGCCAAATCGAAATTCCTCCGGTGAAAAGGTAGATCTACTCTAGTGTTTGATGTTGTTCGAGTAACCAAACCATCTCAAAAGTTTGGGACGACAATACGAAAGTTGTTCCCCTGATCAAGGCCTTTCTTTTGGCCCAACCCTCACCTCTTTTGGTTCAGCGAGCTGAGAGATATTCGCGTTTGAAGTTTCAGACCAGAAAGGTATTTTGAGATTTGTGACCAATCTATTCATCCACTTATGTTATAATTGTGATAATTATAAAGAGCACGTAATTCTCTACAACTTACGTTAAGAGTATTTTTCTATCCGAGCAACTTTATTTTTGGTCACATTCGTAGTCAAATCCCAGTCAGCCTGCCACGTCAGCGAGTCAATTCTCACGTAAGCGGTCAAAGTCAACAGTCAACCGAAAACTGGCAGTTTTGCAGAAAAATTCTAAATTTTAAATCTATACTTTTTATTGGTTTGGTCAAATTTTACAAATAAAATATTTTTGGAAAGCTTATGACACGTAGAAAATTTTGGCATCATTACTTTTATGTTTTTTCAAATTAAAATTTGTTGAATTCAAAAGTGGCATTAATGGTAATTTGAACATAACTTCAAATTTGAAATTTAAAATTTATCAAACTCTTTTGCTATAAATTTTAATGTCTAAGTATGGGAAGTAGTATTTTTCTACTAATTTTTGTAGAATAATTTTCTATGATTTTATAATTAATATTGATTAAATACTTTTAAGTGTTGTTTTAATGATTAAAATTGATTAAAAAATTATTTTCATCATCTATTCGAATTATAAAGTACTTAGTCATATTATGACCACTTTGGTATTAAAATGTACTTAGAAATATTTTGCCTCTTTAAAAAAAAAATTCTTCCTTAGAAAATATTTGATAACTATTTTTCGACAACACTCTTCCTTAGAAAAATTTCAACATCTTAAAGATGCTAAATCTTTTCCTTCGAAAATTTTAGCATCTAGAAAACTTAGTTGTTTTATTTTGTTAAGTGTTGTCCTTAGAAATAAATTGCATTGCATGCATGGCATATTTATTGTATAGTTATTGTTTTTCTCTAAGTTAGTATTATTTTTCAACATAGTGTTTTGGTAAAGTGCTATGCACTTAGACACTTGAGATTCTTAACATGAAGACTAGAAGGCCAATGAAGACTTAGCCAAGAAAAACAAAACTCCGAAGGCATCTCCAAGAAGCAAAAAACACTTAGAAGAAAATCAAGAGGAACTGCAAGAAGACCATCCCCCTTTATTTCTCTAAGTCTCTCTCTCTTTTCTTTTCTTCCCTCTTGGACCTCGTGGTGGCTAAGTTATATCCAAGACCATCCCTGATGATATACAAATCATCAAGTCTGAAGAACCATCAAGTCTACATGATTCAATGAAGACATCACCAAGGAGAAAGTTACAAGTCTGGAGATGAAGCCTGGGAGATCAACTATATCTTCTCTGTATCTTTTTCTGCCTTCCTATTCTTCTTCCACTTTGGACATAAACCAAGTCCTTAGTGATTTTGACCAAGTCCTTAGAGTGCTAATTGAAGATGAAGGAAACTACAAGGGAGTTGAAGAAATCAAGATCAAACATGATGAAGACTAGGAGCAGTCTTACAACTTAGTCAAGTTGACTTATAGCAATTGATTTTATGACCTTGGTCCTTAGTCATATTTGGCTAACACACTTGCCTTGCATTCACTTAGAATAATTTCTTGGCATGGCATGCATCTCTAGTTCTTAGAAATATTTTGCACATCATGCATAACATATTTTTGTATGGATATTTTGTTTGTATGTTTATTTGTGTCTTGTTGATGTGTTAGAAATTTCGGAGGGAAACGAAAACTGTTGCAGCTGCTGTTGCTATTCCTCTTGTTGCCATGGCAAGTGGCACACCTTCATAAATTTCCTAAGTATCTTCTATGCATTACTTAGTGTGTTTCTTATATGCATGTGTTGGATAGTATTGCTATGCTGAAACTACTATATCCCTTACACTAGTTGTGTCAGAATCCTATGGGTAACTGGTAGAAATATTGATGCTATGCTAAAGTTTTTTTGTGGAAAGTAAATTTCTACTAAGTTAAATAAACTTCTGGGTGGATGTGGCAAGAGGATGAAGGTTAGAGTTGAGTGGCTGCTTAGGCTCATTTAGGTGGGTGCACCTGGCTAAGACCCAGGCTCATTTAGATGAGTGAACCTGAGTACGTACACTTGAGGATGGCCACCCAGGAACAAAGGGACCAAAGTTTTCTCCAAGTGAAGATGTTTCCAGTTCAGCCACGTGGTATAATGGCTCTGCCTTGACTTTTCCCCAAAGGTCTCGTCTCAGGCTTCTCCTTTCCTTTTCACTACATGAGGGTCAAGGACAGAAGGGTTGTTTGAGTCTCGTGGTGAAAGTGCACAACCTCTGCAGAGTGTAAAACTAAGTACTTAGCCGTGTCCCCGGTTACGGACAATCTGAGCAGCTGATCAAGGATTCAACGGAGGCTCCCAACATTCCAATTTCTAAGTTAAAAGTTGATGGGAAGTGTGGAGGATGCCAGAGATTTGCTCACCGGATACATATGCCGGCGTCAGCACTGAAGACCATCCCTATCACTTGGCCATTCGCAGTATGGTGTTTGGATATGGTCGGGCAGTTCAAGCCGGCGAGAGGCAATATGACACATATACTGGTGATGGTGGACGAATTCACCAAGTGGATAGAGGTCAAGCCAATTCGGAAGTGTGATGGACACACCGCTGTGCAATTCCTGAAAGACATCATCTTGAGATACGGATACCCGCACAGCATTATCACAGATAATGGCACCAACTTTGCTGTGGGGGAATTCGCTCGATTTTGTGCTGAGAAGGGAATCCGGCTGGATGTAGCATCAGTTGCACCCCCGGAAGCAAATGGGCAAGTCGAAAGAGCGAATGCCTTAGTCTTAGCCGGCATCAAAGCTCGTTTGATCGAACCACTGTTGAGAACTCCGGGATGCTGGATAGAGGAGTTACCGGCGGTGTTATGGGGTCTCCGGACTACACCGAATAGATCCACCGGGTACACACCGTTTTTTATGGTATACGGTGCTGAGGCAGTACTCCCGACTGACATACAGTATGATTCCCCGAGAGTGACAATGTTCACCGAGACGGAGGCAAGGGAGGCCCGAGAAGATGATGTAGATTTACTCGAAGAGGCAAGAGAATTGGCACTATCTCGGTCTGCAATTTATCAACAAAATCTCCGTCGCTATCATAGCCGGAAAGTACACCCGAGGGTGTTCCGAGAAGGGGATCTTGTGCTGAGGCTCATCCAACGCACGGCTGGAATGCATAAATTGTCACCTCCATGGGAGGGACCTTTTGTGATAAGCAGGGCATTGCACAATGATTCTTATTACCTTGTAGATGCACAGGAGGCTAGGAAAGGTGTAATGGACAAATCCGGTGAGGAAACCAAGCGTCCATGGAATGTAGCACTACTTCACCCCTTTTACACGTAAAGGGCTCAGTGTATGTTGTATCTCAGTTTTTAGTATTAATGAAAGTAAGGCACCCCGGGAGGAACCCGGGGACTGCCTGGTTATGTGCATGCTTTGTTTTCATTTTTGTCAGGTTCATTTGCTGTTTTTCACCGGCATCTCGGGAAGGAACCCGGGGACTGCCGGGTTGCTATCTTTTATGTTAATTGTATGCCGGGAAAGTTCCGAGTTCAATTCTCAAAATCAAAGTAATGTATGTCATGTGAAATCATCTTGTGACTCGACTGACGCACGCCGAAATGGTAGTCAAGAGCTAAGAGAGGGAAGGTGGGAAACACGAAAATGGTCTTGGGGACTCGGAGCAGGAACTTATCCAGCATACCTATTTTTACTAACTCAGTTATTTTTATGTCGGGAATTCAGTTAGTCGGAACTCGGATTGTTTTAAGTAGTGTATACCGTATGTGGAGTTTTGTGACTCGACTGTCGAACGCCGAAATGGTAGACAAGAGCAGAAATTACCTAAGTACGATAAACATGACAGGCACTTCGGGAACTCATAACAGAATAAATTGACATAAGTTGTTCGGATAGGTAGCTCAGTACGAAACGAAATCAATATAAGTATATGTTACATCTTGCACCCGGCATCCCGGGGATTTAACAGACCTACTCTTAAAATATTTCTAAGTGATAGGGGATGTCGGCTTCTCGACGGGGACATCAGCAGGAGCAGCGACCTCGGGAGCAGCAGCAGCAGTCCCGGTGGCATCAGCAGGAGCGGCAGTCCCGGTGGCAGCAGCGGGAGCAGCGGTCTCGGAAGAAGCAGCAGGTGCAGCTTCGGCTTCACTTCCGGCAGCGCTACTCGGGGCGTTTTGGGCGCACCTCGGTCTGGGAGACCTCGGGTCTCGGCGAAGACGTAGCATCCCGGGGAACCACGCTCTCGGGCGCGGCACCGGAGGCAGCGTCATCTTCTTCCAGGGCCTCGTCATCCGCGACGCCGGTCGCGTCGGTTTCTTCGTCATCCTCATAGTCAGATTTGGAGTCGGAAGGAATGACGCTGGCGGTGAAGGCGCAGATGCTGGACCACGAGGCGATGCGGTGCGCCACCTCTTGTCGCCGCTGGATCTTAGCCGGATCGCTCAGCCACGGCGAGATCGTCCGCAGGCGCTGGATCGCCTCCAGATCAAGACCTTCGTACCAGCTAAGTACTTGGGTCAAGACCTGGTCGGCACCAGCCCGCGCACCGGAACGCTTCCAGGCGTGAATGCGCCTCCCGGCACACCGGAGTGCGCTCGCGAGCTTGGCAACCGAAAGCGTCGCGCGGATACTCGGCCACAGTGCGCCGTGGACGTGGATCGCAGCGCTAAGCAGCTCCGTCCCGATAGACCGAAGAGGCACTATCCGGGCCTTCAGGGCGGTGAGGTGATCCTCGATGTCCCAGGCTTCCGAGACAGGGCCCTTCTAGGCGCGCTTCTCTCGGGCGGCAGCAACGGCAAGAACAGCAGCCTCCCGGGAGTGCTCAAATTCCCCTTTAAAAAGAAGAGTTGTCAAACGGCTAGGTCATAAGAAAAGCAACAGCAAAGAAAGAAAGCAACAAGAGAAGAGGGATGTCGGTCCACTTACTGTTAAGATCCCGGTTCAGTACAGTGAGCTCGGAGAGCCAAGTATCGGACCGTGACAGGAGGAGAGCCAGCCCGGTCTCGGCAAGATGCGCACGCTCCTCGGACTGGTCCAAGGTTTCCTTTTTCTTCTTGGTCGCCTCGATGAAGCGCGTCTTCATCTCGGTCGCAGCAGCCTTGACTTTTTCGAGCTCGCCGTTTAGCCGCGCGATCTCGGCTTGCGCGGTGGCAAGTGCGGCCTTCTGGTCTACCGAGACCTTGCGCGCGGCGTCTCGCTCCTCCCGGAGGCGCCCCTCGCACTTCTTGGACTGACCGAGGTCAGCAAGAACTCGGTTGAAGATGCTGCAGCGTTTCTTGCTGCACTCCTGAAATCAAGACAAAGAAGGAGGAATCAGCCTGGGAAAAATGTAAGGAAATCGGGAGAGTCCGGGATCTCTAGCGCATAAAATGCTACCCGGTTGGGGATCTCGGGGACTCGGTCTCCGAGTCCTGAAATTTTCTCTAAGATTGGAGCCTAGTGATCTGCTATTCGGTGGAATCTAGAGCACTAAGCACCAATCTCGGGGACTAGTGGTTATGGAGAAAATTTTGAAGCAAGCTACCCGGTTGGGAGGATCTCGGGGATTTGGCGTCCGAGTCCTGGAATTTTCTCTAAGATTGGAGCCTAGTGATCTGCTATTCGGTGGAATCTAGAGCACTAAGCACCAATCTCGGGGACTAGTGGTTATGGAGCAAATTTTGAAGCAAGCTACCCAGTTGGGAGGATCTCGGGGACTCGGTGTCCGAGTCCTGGAATTTTCTCTAAGATTGGAGCCTAGTGATCTGCTATTCGGTGGAATCTAGAGCACTAAGCACCAATCTCGGGGACTAGTGGTGGTGGAAGGAACAAATACGTTTTGATGAAGGAAATAGAACAAGCTTACCTCGGTCACCCGAGTAACATCCAGCGCGGCCACCTGGAGAGCGTGCAGAGCTTGGGCGTTGCGGCTTGGGCCTGCAGCGTGCAAGTCTCCCGCGGTCTCGGAGGCGTCGGCGGCAAGCCAGACCTGGTTGTATTCATCAACAACCTGTATGCCGGAGCCGCCGGGCGCGCGGGTAGCAGCAATATCCCGGGATCCTGAAGGCACAAAGGAGCTAACGGTTGCTCGCAACATCCGCAAGGCAGCAGTAGGGATCTCGGCGGGAGGCGGTGGTAACGATGAAAACGTACCCGTGCGCGGCACCAAGTCTTGGGCCGAGGATGTCGGGGCAGCTGCAGGCTTGGCAGAAGTTGTTTTCTGCCCAACAACCTTGGGGCGCGACTTTGCGACAGGTGGATCAGCTGGCTGGGAGGAGACTACGGGCCGTTTCTCCGGGGCATTCTTGTCCGTGGCTTGCCGGGAGGGACCGCTTGGCACAGACTGCCGGGGAGGGCTCAAGATCTCCGCCTCAAGCCCGGGCACCCAGCGCGGACTTTCCGGAAGAAGAATGTCTCCCGAGGTGGTCGTGGCCTGCACCGGGATCTCGTCGATCACCGGGCAAGCATCCGAAGTCACAGCGGTAGCCGGTGCGGCACCGGAGGCAGCAGGCTCTCTTCCTCGAGAAGAAGGGCGAGGAGGAGAAGGGGAAGCCCGAGCCGGGCTGGGAGTCTGAGTTCCGGGAGGAGGAGGAATAGCAGGCGACGGGAGGTCGAGTGCGTCCCTGAAAGAAAAATATCTCAGTAATAATTTGTGGAGAAGGCAAAATCATGTGGCGTAAGGCAAGGAGAATGTACCCGGAGTCCACAGTGGGAGGGCCCCTTTGCCGGCGCCGAGGAGGCTTCTCGGCCGTTTGTTTATTCGGCTAACTCCTCTTGGGGGGGTTGCCGGAATTATCGGCAGCCTCGGTGTCGGAAGCCGCGCGCTTCCGGCTCTCGGCGCGTTTGGTCCCGGCCGTCGGCTTCGGAACCACTGCTGAGGCCCAGTTGAGAGGGAGAGCGTCAATCACATCGAGAATTTGGCAGTCAATCTCGTCCTCATCATCCGAAGAAATGGAAACTGTCTCTGAGGTTGAAGGGTTACCCGGGGCAGCAGCTTTGACTAGAGGAATGGCGAGATGGTCCTCGCCGTCGGGGTCCTTTCTCGGTATCTTAGCCGGCACCGGGATGTTCGGCACGAAATTCCCGTTGGCGTAGACTGCGTCCTCCTCGGCTTGCCGCTCGAATAACTGCGCAAACAAATCACCACATGATGTCCATGTCGGTTTCTAGGTGAACGCGAGTGCGAAGGCAAATGTACGAAAAACAGACAGGAGCACCTGTTTTAATGGTTTTTTCCGGGATCCCCCAATGACACCCCAAACATACTCATCCGACATCTTCGTCCGAGCAATAGCTCGGACACGTCGGACGACCGCGGGACGGTCCAGAGGGAAAATACTGGTCCTGGTGGGGTCATAGCTCCCATCCATATGGCACATCTTGTGCACTCGGGTTTGCAGAGGGCAGACGCGGCGGATAATGAAGCAGCGCAAGTGATCGTCGCCGGTCATCTTGTTGGTCAGCACCGCGAGGACGTCATGCATGCATTTGACCTCTTCGGTGTCGGGGAACCGTTTCCAGAGATTGAACTTGCGAGGAGGACCATTGACGAACTCCGGCAAATTTATGAAGTCCGGATTCGACGATCCCGGACCGTCTCCCGAGTTCTCCCGGTACTTCACATAGAAGAAGCTGCGCTGCCACTTCCGGCAGGATTCTAGTCCTTTGACTATAGGGAATCCGGAGTCAGCTCGAGGGATGATGGTGGCCGCTCCGCAATCGACCAAGTCTTTTACTTTCTGATCCGGGTTGGGGATGACTTGGCGACGAAGGATGAAATACCTGGCCCAAAGATCCAGGAAGGGCCACACGCCGAGATATGCTTCCGCATAGGTGGTGAAGACCGAAAGCATCATAATGGCGTTAGCTGGGAGATGATGCGGTTGGAGGCTGTAGGTGTCGACGAAATCACGGAAGAAGGGGCTAGCCGGAAGCCCAAACCCACGCTCGAAATGCGTAAGGAATACAACGTATTCCCCGGTTTGGGGTTCCGGCTGAACCTCGCCCTCCGGAAGACGGCTCTCAACTTCTGGCAGAATCCGGTGAGTCCAGTACAGCCAGTCCAGGTCCCATTGTTTGGTCTCGGATCCATCCCAGCACCCCCGAATACTTTCTTCACCCATGTCGGAGAAGTCTGCAGATGTATCCGGGCTACTCTGCAGGCGCAGCGACGGTTAGTCGGAATTAGTCTACCGGGAGCTAAGACGCCGGATCGCAAACTGCTAAGCATAACCGGGTTCCTGGCAAATAAGATCTACCGTGTGCTAGAAAATCAAAACAAAAAGGAGGAAAATAGGTTCGGGCTAAACTCAAACAACGCAAAGTGCGAGCAAAAGGTATAAGTCCTACAGCGACTAGCATCACCGCAATGCACCCCGTGCGCGCCGCTCGAGTCGCGCTCACCGGTGGCGGCTCAACCGCGTGTGCGTTAAGGCACGGCCGAAGGCGAGCGGTTATTCTACTAAAGGGGATCATCGGAGCAGGGAGAGCAACTCACCGGAGAAGAGGAGGTCGGTGACGGCGAGGGCGACGGCGTTCGGGCTCCGGAGAACGGCGAGGGCGGCGGCGTTCGGGCGACGAATGCAGCGGCAGCGATGCGCTCGGGACAATGGTGGAGGAGAAGCAAGGAAGAGGAAGGAGGAGAGGAGACCGTTCCGGTCCCCTATTTATGGGGGGGATTCCGGAGCGGTTCCCAGTTTTCCCGCCCACGATCTCCACGATCGTGGGTGGGATCTGTTTTGCGCAACGCGCCACGTGGCGCTAGCCGGAGCGCCCGATCCAGCCACACCGAGGGTCACACGGCCCCAACGGTTGGGCTCCGGATCAGCTGCGGCTCCCGGCGCGGGAACCCAAGCGACATCGTGCTCGAGCAGAAGCAGTCGAGTGCATTTCTGCTCAGACGGGACGTCGTGTGGGGCCCAGCTCGCAATCTCGAGTTCAGCACGAAGCCAACGGTCGAGATTCACTGAGACTGCGTTATCCGGTTGCAGGCTTCGCCTCCCGGTTAAAACAGTCTCGGTAAGAAGGTCTCGGGAGAAATCAATCTCGGCAAGAAAACGGAGGATGATGTCATATGTTCTCGGAAGATAGTTGCTATTTAAAGCTGATCCCCCACATCATCCGAGGTCATTGTGCAGCACCAGCTCCGGGGACTAGTGTCGGGGGGCTGCCCCCCGGGTAGGGACAGATCCCGGAATGATTCAGTAAGATGCCTACAGTACTTGACCTTTCGCATGAGCAAGGGACACCCCCTGGTGTGCTGAAGAGGCAACTTGACCCTTGAGCGCTGCTAGAGTGCAAAGTGCCTCCTGGCAGGCGCAAGGGTCAGCTCTAGCAGCTATAAATAGACACCCCCGACCTTCACAATGGCAGCACAAGTATAAGCGGGTGGTTCCTCTAAGAACTAGCTTCTCGAATATGTCTTTGATGATAGGCTAAGACATCTTCGGGAGGCTAGGCCTAGAGATACTCATCCTGGGACGAGCTCGGACGCCTCCGGAAAGGGTCCCGGATCTCGGGCTCCGAGGAAACTCCCGGAAGGAGGTGTACTCGATTTTACCTGATAGGTACTAACCGGAGTGCATGTCTCGGTCTTGATCTTATGTAGGAAAGGCTCACAGTGGCAAGCGAGGAGGTAGCCGGCGTGAGGGCTCCCGGTAGGCCGTCAACGGTCTATAGCAGGCTATCCCGTCTGTTGCGGGGGGAAGTATCATTCCGCCTGACACGGAAGCATGGTCACCTCCCGCCTGACGTGGAAGCACGGTCACCTCCCGCCTGACACGGGAGCGCGTCAGCCGGTACGACCACCGTACGACAAGACCTGACATGCTTAGCCCGGCAATCCGGAAAAGGCTATCCGGGATGGGCCAAGACATGTCTTGTCTCTAGCAGGGGGACAATGATGGTTCAGGACGGCGCCTGCTGTCCTTATCGAGATGATGACGCAGGGGCTATGCCGGATAGCGCGGTGACTAGCTCACGCAAGCCGGTGACGACATGCCGGTTAGGCCTGTCCGGTGGGGCCAAGCCGATTTAGGGTTTCCAGCCCTCCTGGCCGGAACTCTATAAAAGGCGCCATAACTGCCTCTGTGAAGGAGGGACCAACTTGAGAGCCAAAGCTATAGTTACATTTACTCCTAGAGCATTCACTTCTTCACACCTTGAGTTCATCTAGTTCTTTGTATTCTCCCCTTTGAGAGATCTAGCGGCAAGTGGTAGATCTTGTACCACAATTATATTGAGAGGAAAGGCAGGAGTAGGGGTGTTAACTCCTCTCGAGGGCCCTGAACCTGGGTATATCGCGCGTGTGTTGTGTGCCTTCGTGCATTTGTTGTATTTGTTAGATCTTCCCCCTCGCACTTTGATCTTGTTTCTTGTTCCTGGGAGATCTCGGTGATACCGGGATCCTCCTCGCGTGGGCTAGTCAGCTCGCTATCCCTCCCCGGATCCACCAACGTCCATCGGCCCCACATATTAGCCATCCTATGGCATCTGCCGTGACACCACCACGACACTTGCTATTGGCGTAATGGGGGGAGGGATGGTCCAATGTATTAGGACCGCACACCCCCTATGTCCATGCCTACATCTAAACAAGATAAGATGCAATTACGTCCTAGGTGAGTGTGCAAGCGATCAAGCTAAGGACCTCGAATCAATGATATTGAGCTCATTCCTCAAAATGCAAAACCTTCCTTCCTCAAGGGGCTTCGTGAAGATACCCGCCAATTGATCCCTTGTGCCCACATATGATAAGTCAATATCTCCTCGTGCCACATGATCCCTTATGAAATGGTGGCGGATCTCAATATGCTTGGTTCTTGAATTTTGCACCGGGTTGTAACCAATCTTGATGGCACTTTCATTGTCACATAGAAGAGGCACTTTGTCGCAATCTACTCCGTACTCCTTTAAAGTTTGCCTCATCCATAGCAATTGTGTGCAACAACTTGCGGCGGTAACATACTCGGCTTCGACGTTGGAGAGAGATATACAATTTTGCTTCTTCGAACACCAACTTACCAAGGACCTCCCAATAAATTGACAAGCACCGAAGGTTGACTTCCCATCATCATGATCTCCCGCCCAATCGGAATCCGTGTACCCACATAACGAGAAATGTGCATCCTTGGGGTACCACGATCCATAGGTTGGTGTATAAGCCAAATATCTAAAGATTCTCTTGACCGCCATGTCATGGCTTTCCTTAGGAGCCGCTTGATATCTTGCACACACTCCTACGGCTAGCACTATATCCGGTCTAGATGCACAAAGGTAAATAAGAGATCCAATCATGGAGCGGTATACATTTTGATCCACATCCTTTCCCTTAGGGTTGAGCTCAAGGTGGCATTTGGTTTGCATTTGGGTAGAGGCACCCTTGAGCTCAAGCAACCAATACTTCTTGAGCATGTCTGGAATGTACTTTGCTTGGTTGATGAAAGTTCCTTCCTTCAATTGGTTCATCTCGAATCCGAGAAAGAAGTTCATCTCACCCATCATAGACATCTCAAACCTGTCAGTCATAAGCTTGGAGAATTCTTCGTTAAATACTTTCTTAGTAGACCCAAATATAATATCATCCACATATAATTGACAAATGAAAAGCTCCCCATTTACTTTCTTAGTAAAAAGGGTGGGGTCGATTTCCCCAACTTGGAACCCACGGTCTACAAGTAGTTCTCTAACATGCTCATACCACACACGTGGGGCTTGTTTAAGGCCATAGAGTGCCTTATCCAACATGAAGACATGGTTCGGATACTTGAGGTCCTCAAACCCCGTTGGTTGCTTAACATAAACAATTTCACTTAGTGGACCATTAAGAAAAGCGGATTTAACATCCATTTGTTGCAACTTAAAGTTATGGTGAGAGTCATAGGCAAGGAGAATACGAATTGACTCAAGTCGAGCCACGGGCGCGTAGGTTTCTCCAAAGTCAATGCCTTCAATTTGGGAGTAACCTTGAGCCACCAATCTTGCCTTGTTCCTCACCACCATGCCTGTAACATGCTAGTTTTCAGAAAAATTTAAAACTTTGCATTCATGCATCATATAGATATTGCATATGTTTCATAAAAGGGGTAAACTAAAGTTATTATTAATTTGAATATTCTTTTGTATTCATTAAAAGAAGTGAAATTAAACCCCGTATATTATTCCAATTTTATTTTATTATTTATTTATCTAGATACTCCCAACAAGTAATAATTTTAATAATCTTTCCAAAACATATTTTTATGAATTTTTCTGAAATGTTTTGAATAGGTTTAAAAATCAATTTTGAAATCAGTTTTGAAAAACAGTTTTTATTTTATTAAAAGAAAAGGAGAATCGGGCCGGCCCATTTGCTATCTGCCGCGCGCGCGCTCAGACCAGCACAGCAAGCCAGCCGCGCAGCCCTTCTCTCTCTCCCCTCGCTGATAGGTGGGGCCCACCTGTCAGGTTCGTGTACCTCCCGCCGGAGATCACGCTCATTCCAAATCGGAGCCGGTCGATATTTCCGAGCGGATTTAGCGCATGGTTTGCTCCCTCGCACCCCCTACTTAAACCCCCACCTCCGCTGCATCTCCCCGTGCCCAAAACCCTAGCCGTTCCACCTCCAGTGCGCTCGGGATCGTGTTTCCGCCGGCGAGAGGTTCACCGTACGGTGCACCCCGGCCACCCCGGACCCTCTCATCTCCTCCTCTCGTTTTCTTTCGTCCTTGCGCTTCTATTTGACACGGTCTCGTGCCTGGTAACGCAGCCTCCGTCTCCGTCCACGCCCGAGAGGAACCGTCGCCGCAAGCAACTCCGACGAGCAATACGAGGAGGAGGAGGCAACACCGATGATCACCGCTACGCCACCAACTCCGCCTCGACGCCCGCTACGCCTCGGTAAGACCCGCTCGTCCCGTAGCCTCTAGAAACGCGAGAGCACGCGACGCCGGCAGTGGCGCCGCCGCGGTCGGGTGGTCTCCGGCAAACCGCGCCGCCCGTTTTTGGTCCTTTTGTCGTGGGTCGTTAGATCTAGATCCAACGGATCTAGATCGATTTAATCTCGCGCGTCGGTTTCTAATTAGATCGGACGGCTCGCGCCCGCGATCCGCGCCAACCGGTATCGTCCTATAAGATCGCGCCACGTAGCCCTTCCTTTATTCTTTTTCGCAGGAATTTTATAAATAAAACAAAAAAATTGTAAAACTTAGAAAATTAATACCTTTTGATCTGTAAGTTCAAATTTGATAAATTTTATATCCACGGATAGCCCTGCTAGTGTAGTTTATTTCTACATCATTTGTTTTTCCTTTTGATAAATTATAATTCGTCTAATTATCCGAGGAGTATTTCGGCTATTAAATCCATAACTTAAATAATAAAAATGTTTTTCAAATAAATTTAATTATTTTAGTGTTGTATTATTGCCCTCTGTCCAGAAATATTAATATGTGTCTTAATTGAAAACTTTCATAAAACAATAAAAGTTGTAGTTGTGAAATTCAAGTTTTTGCTATATTGTTTTCAATTATTTAATTGATAAATAAAATAAGAAATTCCTAGAAACTGCATTTCATACATTTAATAACAGAAGATAATTTATTAATAAGTGTGTCCTGTTAAACTCATGGCATATCATGCATGCATACATATTTATGTTTGGTGTTGTGTGATATTGTGTGGGTATTTATTTTATGTGTTGCATGTGCTGGATTGTGAAGAAGAGGAAGGACCTGCTTTCGATTGTTATTCTTGTTGTGCTTGCTCCTCATGCTACCAAGGCAAGTGGCACACCTCATAAAAGTCCTAGTATTTTTCTATGCATGAGTAGTTTATTTTCCTAAGCATGTTTAGGACTTAGTAGAAAAGATATGCTAGACCTGTTTAGAATTTCTAATTCATGTGTCCAGGTTCCTATGAAAATACTTAGAAGAATTTTGATGCTATGCAAAACTATTTTGATAAAATGTTAAATTCTACTAAGTTATAATCAAACACCTGTGTGGAATTGGTTGCTTGGCTGTATGAGTTGAGTGTTGTCCCCAGAGGTTTTACCTGTGGGATATTCACTTGTGGATGGCCAACTAGGTAGAGAGGAATCTGAAGAACTCCGAGTGAAGATTGCTTCTCGTGCAGCCATTGCCAATATGGGCTCTGGCTTGATCAACTAAGCTGCGTGGACTCGCCCCTGCCCGACTGGTGGTGGTAGAGGATTTGTAGGTGGAGCGCGTCAGGCCAGCATGGGGAGGGAAAATGCTTCTGAAAGATCTCGTCTCATTCCTCTCCTTTTCCTTTACACTTCAAGAGTGTATAGGATAGTTTGGGTTGCATGGGTACAAAGGTGAACGTGCACAACCTCTGTAGAGTTAAAATCTAAGTACTTAGCCGTGTCCCCGGAAACGGACAATTGAGCAGCTGAACGAGGACGCCAACGGAGGATTCCACCATTCCAACTTTTAAATTAAAACTTGATGGGTGAACAAGGGTAGATTGAGACTATGGCTTTCATACCATATTTGTGTCAACTAGGAAAAGTTGTTTTCAAAAAGTTAGGGAAAAACTTGCTTTCTGCAAAATAGCCTTGAGCTCCACCAGCCAAATAAGCATATAGGTTATAGAGTTATTCCTCTAAGTGTCCACCATAGTGTCACTTGCCAGTTCCATTTTTAAATAGTTCTGACCCACGTTGTTGCAATATTTTTCTTATTGAAGACTGTTCTGATGATGTGTGAGATTTTGCTAAGGGTTTTGAGTCTTCAACCAACATGCTCGCATGTGGACCATGATGATGATTGGGGACTCCATGAAGAATAATTTTTCCGCTGTTTACTCTGTTCTCTGCTAGCTTTATGCTATGCAATTTGTAATGAATATTTTCAAAGTATGGATCAGCGTTGTAATAAATTGGTACTTTGTTGTGATATTACATCGTAGACTGTGTGTGCAAACGAATCGATCCAGGGATTTGCACTATACACAGGTACCTGCCATATTTTAAGTGCATGTACACTACAGATGGTATCAGAGCACTGTGTTGCATGTAGGTTCGAGCCCTTAGGATTGGATAAACCTTTTGATCATAATATTTATCTCCTTAAGTATTTTGCATCCTAGCGGCATAATGAGATAAAGCGGCCTGGAGACAAACCTTACATGTCCGCGTACATGAGACATGTTCCACAATCATAAGTGCCTGGCCGGGTGTCTGTGTAACGTCCCAAATTTTGGAAGCAACAAAAACTTATTTATAAAAGACCCAAAAATCTGAAACATAAAAAAAAACGTTTTGGAATATCTTGTTAATGGATGTGTTTATCCTCTGATTGCTCTCTTGGTCATGTTGTGTTTTGTGTTTGTGTTGATAACTTCTCTAGCTATCAACCCTAAAACACAACCTAGTTATAATATGACATCTGATTTCAATGTTATGACAAGTAAAATAGTGCTTGTACTTTCTCCTAACTTCCTCTTAATAAACTCTATTTACCATGATTTTAACAATTACCCAAAGGCAGTTTAATTGAGAAAATAAAAGTATTTCCAAAACTACATGTTTGCAAAACTATATAGTACCATATAATAAGTCTTAAATTATATTGGATGTTAATATATTGCAAGCATTACCAACTCTCTTTTCCAAAACACCAATTTAATTAGCCTCTGGAAATCAATGCTCAGCTTGTTGGAGTAATTCTATTTATACCAAGATCCACGCCTTGATCATTATGATCACCACCTCACCTTATACTGGTTTAATTATATTCCTACCAAAAAATACCCTGTTTTGATTCGGTTGATCACCTCCTCACAAATATTTTTGATCTATATTAAAAGTGTGGCTATTGATCCAATTGTGTGGGTGTTTATCTATTTTTATGTGTGGTTGACCTATATGTTATGTGTTTAAATTGTTTCCCATGAGTGTGTTATTTTATGTGTGTAACATCCTAGGATTTTTCAAATTCTGAAAAATCAGATAAATTAAAAACTTTTTAAAAACTATTTGTATGTCGATTTGAAAACAAAATTCATGCATGCATTCATCATTTTGTTGCATTGTTTAGATTTGAAATTACAATGGTTGAAATACTATTTCCAGTTGAAAATCTATCTGAGAAAATATTAAAAACAAAATAATGATTATGCTATTTATCTTATTTTACTTTAATATTTTGATTGTAATTATTAGATATAATTATTTTCATATGTTCACAATTGTGGTACCAAATTTTATTTATCCATAAATAAATTAATTAAATTTCTATTTCCAAATTTGACAAAAGTGTCAAATTTGCATTAAATCAAATATTCAAAATTAATATTTTAAAAAAGTGGTCGAAACATTTCCATAAATGTTTTAAAATAAAGATATGATTTTTAGAAATTTTTAGAAATTAATTTCACTTAATTCAGAGTTCTAAAACAAAAAAATCGGGCCTAGCCGACCGGCCCAAACTGGGCCGAACCGAACCTGACCCGTATCCACCTCAAACTTTCTGAAAATTCGTTTTTCCAACCACATTTTATTCAAACACGTTTATCTCGAGAAATATAACTCCAAATCCGGATCCGCTTGATCCTACGCGTTCACAACTCGGAGCCCTATCTATTCCACCATCCCTCCGCCTATATAAACCCCTGTAGCCGCCGGTATCTCTTTTACTCTTTTCGTTCCACCGAAACCCTAATTAGCGAAGTAGTATTTCGTTCGTTTCACGAACAAAACCATCTCCAATCGCGACGGGGCCTTAATCATTGTTTTAGATCTCGTCGATACCTTTCCATCCCAATAAGGCTCAACTCTTTTCATCAAGCGTGGAGAAAGAATTCGAATCGTCATCCATCAGATCTGAAGTCGTATTTCTCAGATCTCTTCGCGCTCGTTGCGCCAAATCGAAATTCCTCCGGTGAAAAGGTAGATCTACTCTAGTGTTTGATGTTGTTCGAGTAACCAAACCATCTCAAAAGTTTGGGACGACAATACGAAAGTTGTTCCCCTGATCAAGGCCTTTCTTTTGGCCCAACCCTCACCTCTTTTGGTTCAGCGAGCTGAGAGATATTCGCGTTTGAAGTTTCAGACCAGAAAGGTATTTTGAGATTTGTGACCAATCTATTCATCCACTTATGTTATAATTGTGATAATTATAAAGAGCATGTAATTCTCTACAACTTACGTTAAGAGTATTTTTCTATCCGAGCAACTTTATTTTTGGTCACATTCGTAGTCAAATCCCAGTCAGCCTGCCACGTCAGCGAGTCAATTCTCACGTAAGCGGTCAAAGTCAACAGTCAACCGAAAACTGGCAGTTTTGCAGAAAAATTCTAAATTTTAAATCTATACTTTTTATTGGTTTGGTCAAATTTTACAAATAAAATATTTTTGGAAAGCTTATGACACGTAGAAAATTTTGGCATCATTACTTTTATGTTTTTTCAAATTAAAATTTGTTGAATTCAAAAGTGGCATTAATGGTAATTTGAACATAACTTCAAATTTGAAATTTAAAATTTATCAAACTCTTTTGCTATAAATTTTAATGTCTAAGTATGGGAAGTAGTATTTTTCTACTAATTTTTGTAGAATAATTTTCTATGATTTTATAATTAATATTGATTAAATACTTTTAAGTGTTGTTTTAATGATTAAAATTGATTAAAAAATTATTTTCATCATCTATTCGAATTATAAAGTACTTAGTCATATTATGACCACTTTGGTATTAAAATGTACTTAGAAATATTTTGCCTCTTTAAAAAAAAAAATTCTTCCTTAGAAAATATTTGATAACTATTTTTCGACAACACTCTTCCTTAGAAAAATTTCAACATCTTAAAGATGCTAAATCTTTTCCTTCGAAAATTTTAGCATCTAGAAAACTTAGTTGTTTTATTTTGTTAAGTGTTGTCCTTAGAAATAAATTGCATTGCATGCATGGCATATTTATTGTATAGTTATTGTTTTTCTCTAAGTTAGTATTATTTTTCAACATAGTGTTTTGGTAAAGTGCTATGCACTTAGACACTTGAGATTCTTAACATGAAGACTAGAAGGCCAATGAAGACTTAGCCAAGAAAAACAAAACTCCGAAGGCATCTCCAAGAAGCAAAAAACACTTAGAAGAAAATCAAGAGGAACTGCAAGAAGACCATCCCCCTTTATTTCTCTAAGTCTCTCTCTCTTTTCTTTTCTTCCCTCTTGGACCTCGTGGTGGCTAAGTTATATCCAAGACCATCCCTGATGATATACAAATCATCAAGTCTGAAGAACCATCAAGTCTACATGATTCAATGAAGACATCACCAAGGAGAAAGTTACAAGTCTGGAGATGAAGCCTGGGAGATCAACTATATCTTCTCTGTATCTTTTTCTGCCTTCCTATTCTTCTTCCACTTTGGACATAAACCAAGTCCTTAGTGATTTTGACCAAGTCCTTAGAGTGCTAATTGAAGATGAAGGAAACTACAAGGGAGTTGAAGAAATCAAGATCAAACATGATGAAGACTAGGAGCAGTCTTACAACTTAGTCAAGTTGACTTATAGCAATTGATTTTATGACCTTGGTCCTTAGTCATATTTGGCTAACACACTTGCCTTGCATTCACTTAGAATAATTTCTTGGCATGGCATGCATCTCTAGTTCTTAGAAATATTTTGCACATCATGCATAACATATTTTTGTATGGATATTTTGTTTGTATGTTTATTTGTGTCTTGTTGATGTGTTAGAAATTTCGGAGGGAAACGAAAACTGTTGCAGCTGCTGTTGCTATTCCTCTTGTTGCCATGGCAAGTGGCACACCTTCATAAATTTCCTAAGTATCTTCTATGCATTACTTAGTGTGTTTCTTATATGCATGTGTTGGATAGTATTGCTATGCTGAAACTACTATATCCCTTACACTAGTTGTGTCAGAATCCTATGGGTAACTGGTAGAAATATTGATGCTATGCTAAAGTTGTTTTGTGGAAAGTAAATTTCTACTAAGTTAAATAAACTTCTGGGTGGATGTGGCAAGAGGATGAAGGTTAGAGTTGAGTGGCTGCTTAGGCTCATTTAGGTGGGTGCACCTGGCTAAGACCCAGGCTCATTTAGATGAGTGAACCTGAGTACGTACACTTGAGGATGGCCACCCAGGAACAAAGGGACCAAAGTTTTCTCCAAGTGAAGATGTTTCCAGTTCAGCCACGTGGTATAATGGCTCTGCCTTGACTTTTCCCCAAAGGTCTCGTCTCAGGCTTCTCCTTTCCTTTTCACTACATGAGGGTCAAGGACAGAAGGGTTGTTTGAGTCTCGTGGTGAAAGTGCACAACCTCTGCAGAGTGTAAAACTAAGTACTTAGCCGTGTCCCCGGTTACGGACAATCTGAGCAGCTGATCAAGGATTCAACGGAGGCTCCCAACATTCCAATTTCTAAGTTAAAAGTTGATGGGTGAACAAGAGAAGATGAGATTATGGTTTTCATGCCATACTCGTCTTGATTTCAAGAAAAGTGTTTTCAAAAGAGTAGAAAAATTGTCTTTATGCAAATTAGCCTTGAACTCCACCAGCCAAATATGCATATAGGCTATAGAGTTATTCCATCAAGTGTCCACCATAGTGTCACTTGCCAGACTCCATTTTTAATGCAATCTGACCCACTCTGTTGCAAAATTTTATTTGTTACAGGTTATTTAAATGACGAGTGAGGTTTCGTTAAGGGATTTCGAGTCTGCAACCAACATGTTTTCGCCTGTGGCAACATGAAGTTGTTGGAGACCCACTGCTATTGTATTTCCGTTGTTTACTCTTTCGAAGCTAGCTTTATGCTATGCAACTTGTATTGAATAATTTATAAGTCTGGATCATCGATGTAATAAAATTGATACTTTGTTGTGATATTACATCGTAAACTGTGTGTGCAAACGAATCGATACAGGGATTTGCACGATACACAGGTATCCGCCTTATTAAAAGTGCAGGTACGCTACAATGTGTGTTCATATGATGGTGTATGATACAACATTTTATTTATATAATTTAATTGAGATCTTTCATGCTTTAATGTTGTGCCATATGTTTATGGTGTGTTTAACTTTTGATTATTATGTTTGATTTTAATAGAAACTCAAATATTATCCTTTTTTCAAATAGGAAATAACTATCTTCATTTCCATTAGTTTTTAGCATTTCTAGAGCATGACTACTATAGTTTATTTCATTCATTTTGGAAATGCCACTCACTGAACCTCATCCTTATCATCTCTACTATCCACCCATAACCTTATTTAAAATATTCAAAAATGTTTCATCAATAATTCTTGATTGGGTTGAGTGCTACAATTTAAAGTGACCATATCTCTTTTATAACATAGCAACTTGCCATTTTTGTGTTTAGTGCATGTTTAACCTTTTGACCTAAAATCTTAAGCCTAATGCTTCACCCATATCCCTTCTGACCTTTCCATCTTGTTTCATATATTTCTAGCTAAAGGATTGACTAATCAATCCTTGCAAAGAGAGCTCATCTAATCAGTCCTAATCTTTTCTTTATCTAAAACCTTCACTCCCCTCCTCCCAAATCATGATCTTAGTCTAGAATTGGATACCAACCTGCCCCTGCATCCCTTGGTCTCACCCCCTGTCAAACCCTAGCCCTAATCTTTTGTCTTTTCTCTTTTGAGCCTTCTGTCGAGCACCTGGTAGGCAGAGGAGAGCAAAGCCATTACATCCCCTCCTCCAACAACTCGAGGCCACCAACAAGCGTCCAAGAAGGTGTGGCGCAGGAGAGCATCATTGCACACCGCCCTCCCTCGCCAATCCCTGCCCGAGCCCTCTCCTTCTTTCCTCTCTCTGCCCGAAAGCCATGAAAACGGCCACCCTCCTAGTCTGACCAGCCGAGACTCCCATTCCCTCTCTCACCTTGCCATTTGCACTCCTCTCACCCGACTCCACCATCCTGTTCTCTCCCGAGCAACCTCTTCCTCTATTTCTGCTCGGCATCGACCACGAACTGACGTTCGGGTTCGCGTGGATGCGAGGATGATTGCCACCGTTCCCTACTCTCTCAGCCCTCCATTTATTCTCCCTCGAGTTCGCATGCTCGCGTTTTTCCTCTGAGACATGCTCGTTTTGTTGTAGGGACACCGGAGCTGCTGCAGCCACCTCGTGTTCGTCGCGGGCGTGCAAGACGTCGCGGTCGTTCGGGAGCTCTCCGGCTCGAACTGCAGCAACCCCCGACGGCCCCGACCCTCTGAACCTCTTCTGAACTCTCCCCTCTGTCCAAGACCTGCCCCACGGTGAGCAACCAGCAGCCCTGGTCGTGCTTCCTTTTTTTTCACGTTCTGAAAGTCTGGAGGAAGAAGAAGAATAGTAGCCGTCGATCACTAGATCGACGGTTCGTTTTGAACCCCTCTTGATCTATTCTTGGCCTTTAGATCTAGATCTGACGGTGAATTACCCCTTCAGCAAGCTGGATCTCGCCATGGGCCGGCCCAGCATGGTACTGCCCAATCTTACAGATCTGGCCCGACTAGCGTTTTTTTAGTCAAACCATTTTCTGTTTTGTAAACCCTGTGAGTTATAGTCTAAGTTTTAATCCACCTTATAATCCCTGAGCATGAGTTTGAGTTGATTCAAATTTTGGAGAGTAGATATGTGTTTTATTAACCATGTGAACTTGGCCGTTCGCAAAAATATATTTTTATGTGGGTGCTAGATCTGTTCTTTCAAACAGTATGGTTTTCACCATTTATTGAATAACTTGAGTTTTATATATCCAAAATGAGCAAACTTTAGTTATGTGGAAAACTACAGAGAATACCTATATATTTCTATAAGCCATGCATTCAGTAGATCTCTATAATTAAAGTTCTACTAAGTTTAAATTTGACAACAATAGTTGTTTGGTGATTTTTAAATTGTTATTAAAACACTTTTTGGAGTAAATCCAACTGCATGTGTTAGATATATATAGTAGTTATCATATCCTAGTTTGGTATAATTTTCCAGCTAATATTTTGCACATGGTAAATGATTTGCTAAAACAGTGGGTTTTCACCTTTGAAAATTGATATCTTTATTTTTTTCTGTTAAATATATGTCTAGTTTTAATGGGTTGGGCTAGATATGTTTATGCAAATATTTTAATAGTATTTTTGTTGGATACTAATGTGTTGTAATGAACATACAAAGTTGATTTTGCTCAAAACTAAGTTATACTTTTTCCTATGCACTAAAATATGTAAAAAGTATATCTTTCACTAAAAATGTGAGAACTTGAGCTAGGAGTGTCCAAAAGAGTTGAATCAAAATGCTACAGAAATATAAAACCACTATCTCTCCATAGAATTTTTTCATGCATGCAGGAGTTTCCTAAAACTGAAACTATATTCATTATGGTTTTGAGACCAGTAGCATTTGCATGATTTTTAGCTACTGTTTGGTAATAGCTTGTATTGCAAATCCAATTTTCACAACTTCATATGTTTGCTAGGTGTATTGTGTTACAAGGATTTTGCTTTATCAACATTATCTTAGGAATTATGATGTATCTCCCAAAATAGCAACATTTGGCTAATATAAGTATTAGCTTTTAATCATCTGTTCTTAGCTAATGTTAATTGTAGAAATATTACTAATCAACTTTTGAAGATCAGAACCTTAACTCAATCATAACGATTTGAGTAAACCACTTTGATAATGTGTGGTGCATTGTTTACTTATGCTTAGCGTTAATCACGTTGTACCCTTATAGTACCATCAACTGTGTTTATATGCTTTGCTTGTAGGTATGTCTGTGTTTATATACATCACCTTACTTATCTAATAAATGCAATAAGTTAATTCCTTGTTTTACCTGAATTGTTATGTATTGATATGATTAGTATCTCATAAGTCCAGAAACTTAGGTTATCCTTTAATAGCCTTAATGAATTTCCTAAAAGTATTGTTAGCCCTTTCACTTTTGAGTTTCACATCGTTCATCTTGTTTCCTAGGACTTGCACTAGTTTCATTTGTGTGTTAGGCATGTGAATGATTGTTTGGTGTTAAATATTATCCAGTAGTTCCTTGTGTTTTGCAATGCTTAACGTATGACTCTCTTATTTTAGATTGTTGTCCACACTTGGTTACCATGTGATTCCTGGTTTATTGTTTGAAGTGACCTTAATTGTGGTGTAAGCCTAGTGCACCATTTTAGCTCTTAGTCATAAACTTGTTTGGACAGTGTTGTTACCATTGTTGTCGCCTAGTTACTTGATAGTAGGTGTTTCTTGAACTAGTAACATGTTTGCATGTGAGTGTGCTCAATGCTAGTGTTAACGTTAACACTTGCTTGTGTATTAAGATACTTTTGTCTGAAGTATTTCCGGAACTATTAAGATACTTTTGTCTCAAGTATTTCCTGAACTACTAAGATACTTTTATCTGAAGTGTTTCCTGCAGCTATTATAACAACTCTTGTTAAATGATATAATAACCCTAAGTGAGGTGTTGTTTTAGTGTTCTGTAGAACTACATTTTTAATACTCAGAGTTGTGGTGTATATTCCCTTAGGAGTATCTATTGTTTGTCTTTGCTCTATGGACCTTGTTGTTTATTGTTGTTTAGCTAATGGAGTTGTTTGATTTGGACTGTTAGCTAAGTGTCTTGTGCGATGCTTGCTGTTTGTTATGTCCTTGTGGCATTGTCTTGTATTCTGAGTGTTGTTCCTCTTTCTGTTTACGACGTTAGATACGATCGGGAAGGAACTGGAAGTGAGGAGTAAACCTGAGGAACATCAAGACCAAGACCAAGGACATATTGCTGAGCCAGGCAAGCCCACCTCACCATTATAATGAATCCCATTATTTTATCAAGCATGTTTTGTTTTGAAATAAAATAATTCATGTTTTACTTCTTTTGTGGCACCTTGCCACCCGAAAACTATTTTACAAAATATTGTTTGGCCAAAGTTATCTATTAGAATATTATAGGTGTTACAAAAAGAGTTTATTTGGTGAGCCTTGTTGTTGAAGGCTAAATCAAAAACATTAAGTTTTCTAGTAGTCTACCTTCATCTACTTACGTCAAACCTATAGGATGGGAACCTGTTTGATAAAACTGTTATATGGAGGAAAACCCGAGTTGCTGGGAGAAATCAGCGAGAAAGAAATGTTTTATGCAAACCCGAGATGCTGAGAGCATTCGGAGATGTTGCGAAAACGCGAGATGCTGAGAGCATTCGGAGATGTTGCGAAAACCCAAGATGCTGAGAGCATTCGGAGATGTTGCGAAAACCCGAGCAGCAGGGAGCAGTCGGAGATGGAGGTTTAATTTCGAAGTCCCTGTTGTCGCCCGAACAATTAACCCGTACAACCACATTACCTCAAAATGGGCACGGGGCTTAACGGAAGCTTGTTGGTGTTGGTATTCGAATATTCCTCAGTTGGCTAGATGGGGTTAGAGTCCCCGAAACCGAATGCTGCAAGGGAATGGTCATACAGAGTGTGGACTTCGTGTGCCACCGGGAAGCAACAGTGGGTCTCCTGTCATGGCGGTGTGAGACTAGGTTGAACCGAATCGATACGGCTAGCTCACTCGGTGCCTGTAACATCCCAACATTTTAAAATGGTCAAAAATCACAAAAATTTAAAACTTTTGTTTTGTTTGAAATAAAATACTAAAATGCTTAAAGAAACCAACTATAAAAGACTTCAACCAATTTGAAAATGTCAATTATTTCAAAATTCTCAATGTGTCATGAATTTCAAAAATTATTTCCAATTAAACACTTCATTATCCATTGTAGTAGAAAACCCTTAATATGTAAATTGATGAATGTTTGGCAAACTTTCAAACCAATTTCATACAATGAAAAGTTTCTTATAAGTATTTAAAATCAACCACTTAGACATAGCTATTCATAAATTAAAATAATATTTGCAAGTGTTCTTTGAAACTATTTAAAACAAGATCTAATTGACAAATGATTCTCATTAATGTTCAAAACATAAAATGATTCTCATGAATATATTCAATATAAGAAATGAAATAAATCTAAAATCTTTTCCAAAGGTATTTTATAGAGTTTTCAAATGATTTATCATAATATAAAACTTAATGGTGCACAAAATATTTTGAATTAAAAGTGAATACATTACATTTCCCCTTTTCAATTCAAATAGATGTGTTATGTTATTTAATATTTTACTAAAACCCAAAATGTTTTAATATTGGAAAATGAGTTTAATTAACTAAATGTAAAACTTATATAAGTGTTGTATTTTTATAAATTTTATTTAGCCAAAAATAAAATTATTTAAGCCATGTTTTCAAATTTGACATTAAGTGTCAAATTTGTATTTAATCAATAATTTAAAATTTTGATTTTTGAAAAATGTTCAAAACATTCCCACAACTGGTTTAACACAAAGATATTGTTTTTACAAATTTTTTAGAAATTTATTTGACTTGATTTGGAGTCTTAAATCAAAAGTTATGAAAGAAATAAGAAAATTCAGAAAAAAAAATTGCTGACGTCAGCGATGACGTCAGCATCGTCTTCAGCCTCTCACGCACGGGAATAATGTCCGAAAACTGCTATGTGTGTTTCTTCTCGATTTAATTCCCGGCGATTTAAAGCACCAAACTTCGCACCGTTTCTTGCTACTAAAAGCCATCGATCTCCTCCTTCTTTTGCCCCCAAAAGCCCTGTCCGAAGCGCCCCCAGGCCGCTAAATCGGCTCGCCGGAGTTCGTCCGTGCCGCCATGGATTTTCTTTGATTCCGGCCAAGGTAGCACGCCCCTGACCTCCAGACCACCTCTCCTTGATTCCCCACAGCGAGGCGCACCTCCCCTCACCTCTCCTTGGACGTTTTTCATAGTGAATTGAGCGGCGCATGCTCAACCGCGGCTCGCCGCCATGGCCGTATCTCCGGTCGTGCCTCCACGCTACTCCGGGACGCCCGAGTCGATGGCGTCGCCTTCATCGTCTCCGCCACCTCGCTCTGCACCTCACCGGCGTCTCCTCGAGGTCGGGGAGGCACCACATCATCGCCGTCGTCCACGCCCGAGGCGCAGCGCCGCCACCATCTCCAACTCCGGCGACTTTCCGCCGCCACCTCCGGTCAAAGCAAGGTACGCCGTTGGATCGGATATCTACGGCCTAGATTAGATCCAGCCCAAACGAACCGGTACTCAAATATGATCCTTTGGATCTGGATCTAACGATCCAGATTTAATGGAGCCGAGCCGAGCCACGGCTCAGACTCAGCCGAGCCAAGCTGAGCCGAGCCCAGCCAATCGCAGCATGCCACGTGGCCTCTCTGTTTTCTGTTTTATTTCCGAAAAGAATTAAATGCCTATTTTGCAGAAAAGCCCCTTCATCTTAGAATTGTTATAACTTTTTATTCACACATCCAAATTAGATAAATTTTATATACTTAGAAAGCCCTTGACATGTAGAATATTTTAGATCTGTTAGATTTAAAATTTGACTTAGTTTAAATTATTCAAATTACAAATGGATGATTTAAGTATATTTGTAATAACTTTAAATCTATAAATAAAAAAATTACAAATAAAATTGATTTAGAAACTTTAGAATATTTGTAAATTGATGCCACTGCTATAAAATATTTTTGAGTAATATTTGAATGAATTCATAGTTATATACTTAATTTGAATAGTTTCAGTATTTTCAACATAACTATTAATAGAAATATTATTTTTGATTAAATCAAATTGCAATAAATTTAATTAAATGCCCCCTGTCTATTAACACTATTTATAAAATGATGTTATAAAATTTTAATCATAGAAAAATTTAATCTTATAATTATTCATTTTATTATGTTTTCCAAAAAAATAGAAATTAATTAAATTGCATTTATAAATTCATGCATATTTATAAAGAAAGCCCAAAATTTATTTTGATGCTTTCTTGTGATTAAATATTGCATTTCATGCATAACATATTTTATTAAATAATTATATCCCTCATAGGAAAACCTGTTCATTATTTTTCTCTAAGTTAGAAGTATTTTCAACTTAGCATTTTGGTAGAGTGCTACAATTAGACACTTAGTAATTTTCAACATGGAGCTAGAAGACCAATGAAGGACTTAGCCAAAATAAGACTTCAGAAGTATCTTCAAGGAGTAGAAGCACTTAGAAGAAAATCAGGAAGAAGCTCATGAAGGCCAACCAGAAATATTTTCTAAGTCTTACTTCCTCTCTCTCTATTCTCCCTTCTCCTCATAGACCCCCTAGATGACTAAGTTATATTCAAGACCAACCTGAAGGTCATCAACACCATCAAGTCTTCAAAGCCATCAAGTCTACAAAATTACAATGAAGTCATCATCAAGAAGAGAAGGAAGCAAGGAGAAGATTCTACATTCCCTCTTTCTATCTTTTCCCTCTTTCCTAATCTTGTCTTTCACACTTGACTTAAACAATTTTGATCATGATATTATCATCTTAAAGTTTGTTGGATCCTAGCGGCATAGTCAGATGAAGTGGCCTGGAAACAAACCTTACATGTCCACGTACATGAGACCTGTTCCACAATTTAAAGTGGCTGGCCGGGTGCCTGTCTCTCTCACTTTAGTGAATATCCAATTTACAAAGAGTTGATAGTAATTGTTGATCACCTTATAAACTTAGTATTTTCTCCAAGTATTTGTGCACATCATGGCTAAGCCATTTGAGTGCTTACTTAAGATATATTATAACAAAGTTATTTTGTCCAACTTCTGACCTTAGTCCTTAGTCATTTCTGACCAACACATCTCCTGACATTAATTTAAAAGATTTTCATGGCATGACATGCATTCAGCCATTAGCAATATTTTGCATATCATACATAACATGTTTTCCTTAAAAGTTTTATGAAACTTATTTGTTCACTATGTACGTGCATGTATGTTTGATGATTGTTGTTTGTTGATTGTTGTATTGTTATTTACTTATATTGTTTAGATTAAACGGAGAGCAAACGTTCGCGTTGAAAAGAGTTTGTGAACAACGACAACATTCAAAGGCAAGTGGCACACCTCATAAACTTCCTATTATTTCTATATGCATTACTTAGTGTATTTTTATATGCATGAGTAGGATAGTATTGCTATGCTAAAACTGTGTAGAATTCCCTTACTCCTGTGTCTAGGTTCCTATATAATACTTAGTAGATGTATTGATGCTATGCAATTGATGAAAAGTTTTACAAAATGTTAAGTGACTACTCAGGGCTGTGCTCATGGTTGTCATCGCCTAGGATGAATGTCTATTCTACTTAGGGCCGTGAGCATGGTGATTTTTACCTGAGAGTGCACATCCACTAAGTTAATGAAACTTCTAGGTGGATTGGTTGTTAATAGTGGCGAAGTTGAGTGGCTACTCCGGTCCATGTCTATGGTTCCTGGAGTACGTGCACTTGTGGATGGCCACCCAGGGAGCAGAGGAATCTGAAGAACTCCGAGTGACGATTGCTTCCAGTGCAGCCATTACCATATGGGCTCTGGCTTGATCAGTTGTGTTGCGTGGACTCTCTCCGGCTTGACAAGCAGATGTAGGGGGATGTTAGGTGGAACGGGTCAAGCCAGAGTGGGAGGGAAAATGCTTCTGAAAGATCTCGTCTCATTTTTGTCCTTTCCTTATCACAAATGGTGTGTAAAGGATAAATTGGGTTGAATGGGTACAATGGTGAACGTGCACAACCTCTGCAGAGTGTAAAACTAAGTACTTAGCCGTGTCCCCGGAAACGGACAATTGAGCAGCTGAACGAGGACGTCAACGGAGGATTCCATCATTCCAATTTCAGTAATAAAACTTGTTGGGTGAACAAGGGAAGATGAGATTTATGGTTTTCATGCCATACTTGTCTTAATTTGAAGAAAGTGTTTTCCAAAGAGATAGGAAAAATTGGCTTTATGCAAAATAGCCTTGAACTCCACCAGCCAAATATGCATATAGGGTTGCAATATTTTTTCTAATTGCAGATTGTTCAGATGACGAGCGAGGTTTCATTTATAGGTTTCGAGTCTGCAACCAACATGTTTTCGCCTGTGGCAACATGAAGTTGTTGTGGACCCACTGCTATTGTATTTCCGATGTGTACTTTTTCAATGCTAGCTTTATGCTATGCAACTTGTATCGAATATTTTGTAAGTCTGGATCATCGATGTAATAAAATTGATACTCTGTTGTGATATTACATCGTAAACTGTGTGTGCAAACGAATCGATCCAGTGATTTGCACTATACACATGTATCTGCCTTATTTAAAGTGTAGGTACGCTACAGTGCAGGGGAGAACAAACCCACTCGAAGAGGATATTATTATACCAGCATTAACATAGTGGAAGTGAATAGCCGCGTCCGCGGTCATGGACGGTTAGAAAGGCCACACTGGGCGCCTGGGGAAAAAAGTTGTTTTAAAAAGGAAAGTGTTTCTGTGGAATAAGGAGGTACCTGGGAGGTACGGAATTTGGGTGAGGATGATTGGTCTCGGGGAGACAATCAGTCCAATCTCAAGGAAGGACAAGGAGTATCTCCATCCTAGTGCTTTTAAAGGTTTTATAAAATAAAGTTTTGAACTTAGATATGTCCTTGCTATATCTAAGAGAAGAGAATTCTATCTCTAAATGTTTTTCTTCAACAAAGATACAGAGATGTCGTATTCCCTATGTCTAAAATCATGGTATTCGAAAACTAAGCCCTATAGTCGTATATAGCAGCTATCCCAGTTTTCAAAAAGTGTTTTCTTGCATTATCATGAAAACCTTAGCCTTAGAGGTGGTCTTGCGAGTACGTAAATGTACTCATATGGCTGTGTCCCTGTATATTCAAACGTCCAGGTTTTCAATGAGGAGAGATACGACAAGAAGGAGGAGTACGCCGACGACTGCGCCAACTGAGTGTCCCGCTCAACTGCTCTGTGGGAATGCGTCGGACGTGACGAGGGCCGACGCTAGTCGAAATCTTCCGCTGTACCTTAGTTCATTTTCGTCATGTGCGACGATGTTCGCAGACTGGGTCGTGTGACCAGTATTTATGTAAGTCGTATTATATTCGAGGTGTATGATGTAACTTTGTATACCATGTTGGTTATGTGATCGCGATGCACTGATCATTGGGATCGTGATCTGTTTACATAACGTGGGCATCTCTGGCTGGTAGTCAGAGGGGTCCTCACAGACTTGGTATCAGAGCCATCGTTGACCTTAGGAGACCTTAGTTAGCATGGTTGTTAGCTTAGGAAGGAAATGTTTTGCTAAAAACCTATTTCTATAGAAATATATTTTCTTCTACGTAAGCCTAGTATGGTTTCCACTCTTCTCTTTTTTCTGAAAAATCTCTTGATCCTTACCTCTCCCTCAAATATTTTGTTCAACGCTAGTAAATTTAAAGTATTTCAAACAACTTTTCTCTACTATCTCGTCCCCGTTCAAAAGTTGTTTAGACTTGACGATGAACCCAAATGAGACCTAAGTAACTAGTACCGAGAAGGCAAAGTTTCGTCTCAAGACCACATACGACATCAAGATGTTCGTCAAGTGAAGAAACAAGCTACAAAGAAATATTGGTTTGCCGAAGCAGTCTCACTAAGACTTCAACCCTAACAATGGTACTCCAGTTGCAAACTCTATAGTCTCAAGCCTACCAGCAGGAGCCCCAGCCGAACAAGTGAAGACTCCATAAAGTAGGAATGACCAAGACCCAAAGGACTTCTAGGATATGACCCTTGGTTGGATTCTCCAACTAACGCGTTTGTTGATTGCCCTTTCTGGTTCTATAGGTGTCGTGTGTGCTCTTTTGCTGGTACGATTGTTGCTTATGTGTGCCTTGTTTGTTTCTTGTTGTGGACATGTGGTTCGCTGGTATCTTTAACAAGCACGTCTTGTAGGCAATACATATTAGGCACATACTTTAAAATTGTTCAAACATCTTGATTTCTCCACACAAAAACTTTTCTCACCTTTTTCCACAAATGTACCCTACTGCACTTATAAAGTTGTACTATTTTCCTTCTAATCTAACCTTTAACGTGTGAGAATTATAAACTACACATGATACCGAAGCCCCAAATAAAGCCCATCCCTGTAATGTGTTAAGCCTTGCCTAGTTTAATGGATTATTCGAATTACACGTATACCATCACTAACCTAACATATCTAACTTTTAAGTAACATCTAGGACCCATGGCTGGTTACTAACTAACCTCTTCAAGACCTACAAACCAAGATCAGAAGAGAAGTGCCAACGGAAGCCTCTCTTACAGATGGCAACACGGAGGACTCGAACGACGCCAAGAGCCACGACTTTTTGGAGACTTGATGACAACCTCAAGAAGTGACATGCAAAGAAGATCGACGTCAGCAACAACGGAAACAACCATCACGGAAGATCGTCTACATGAAGTTGTGCCATGAAGCTAGTATCGTCAGTGCTTTCTGCGTGTCAACTATATTAGCTCATCTGACCCTGACTTGAGTTATGTAGAAAGAAATGCCAATTAGGCTAACTAAGATCTGACTGACCGCTGAAGACTTTTGCGAAGCATCATGAAGCCCAATAACCAAGAAAGTCTTCATCAACACTCCTCGTCGGCTAAGCTAAATGATGGACTCAATAGAAGACATCATATCCCGCAAGACGCCAAGAACGCCGAGAAGATCGAAGACTGATGATGTTGACGAAGTCAATCCAAGCTAGTTCTGACGAGATCAGTGACTTATAATACCCTTTGTCTTGTTATGAAAAACAAAAGCGAGTCAAGTCAACCGACCTGACGCTCTGTGAGGCTTGAAGAACTGTTTGTATATGTCTAACTACAAACCCCTCAAGACGGGAATATCAAGACAAGTATCTTCATCAACCCCCAAGTACCGAGGAGCTACGGCCAAGATGAAGATCATCATGATGCTCAAGACCAACAACACCTTGAAGTCGGCGACAACTTTAAAGCATCAACTTTAACCCTTCATGTGTTCCCATTTTTAAGGGGGGAAGACACATGCTAGTTTATTAGATAGTTGTGACCAAGTTGTTCCTTGCGCCCCAGTCCCTGAAGTTTAAGAAGTCAACTCAACAAGAAGCCTGCAGCATCGATCGTTTAACACCTCATCACCTTCAGCATGGACCCAATTCTTCCAGAAGAAATCAGACGCCACATCACCAAGGAAACCTCACTCAAGAATCAGCAATGCATAAATATGAAGGCGCATCAAAACCCCCTAACCTTGCACTCTTGTAGTACCCGCTAAGGAATCTCGGGACGAGATTCTTTTAAGGGGGGAAGGTCTGTAACGTCCCAAATTTTGGAAGCAACAAATACTTATTTATAAAAGACCCAAAAATCTGAAACATCAAAAAAAACTTTTTGGAATATCTTGTTAATGGATGTGTTTATCCTCTGATTGCTCTCTTGGTCATGTTGTGTTTTGTGTTTGTGTTGATAACCTCTCTAGCTATCAACCCTAAAACTCAACCTAGTTATAATATGACATCTGATTTCAATGTTATGACAAGTAAAATAGTGCTTGTACTTTCTCCTAACTTCCTCTTAATAAACTCTATTTACCATGATTTTAACAATTACCCAAAGGCAGTTTAATTGAGAAAATAAAAGTATTTCCAAAACTACATGTTTGCAAAACTATATAGGACCATATAATAAGTTTTAAATCATATTGGATGTTAATATGTTGCAAGCATTACCAACTCTCTTTTCCAAAACACCAATTTAATTAGCCTCTGGAAATCAATGCTCAGCTTGTTGGAGTAATTCTATTTATACCAAGATCCATGCCTAGATCATTATGAGCACCACCTCACCTTATACTTGTTTAATTATATTCCTACCAAAAATACCCTGTTTTGATTCGGTTGATCACCTCCTCACAAATATTTTTGATCTATATTAAAAGTGTGGCTATTGATCCAATTGTGTGGGTGTTTATCTAATTTTATGTGTGGTTGACCTATATGTTATGTGTTTAAATTGTTTCCCATGAGTGTGTTATTTTATGTGTGTTCATATGATGGTGTATGATACAACTTTTTATTTATATAATTTAATTGAGATCTTTCATGCTTTAATGTTGTGCCATATGTTTATGGTGTGTTTAACTTTTGATTATTATGTTTGATTTTAGGAGAAACTCAAATATTATCCTTTTTCAAATAGGAAATAACTATCTTCATTTCCATTAGTTTTTAGCATTTCTATAGCATGACTACTATAGTTTATTTCATTCATTTTGGAAATGCCACTCACCTACCCTCATCCTTATCATCTCTACTATCCACCCATAACCTTATTTAAAATATTCAAAAATGTTTGATCATTAATTCTTGATTGGGTTGAGTGCTACAATTTAAAGTGACCATATCTCTTTTATAACATAGCAACTTGCCATTTTTGTGTTTAGTGCATGTTGAACCTTTTGACCTAAAATCTTAAGCCTAATGCTTCACCCATATCCCTTCTGACCTGTCCATCTTGTCTCATATAGTTCTAGCTAAAGGACTGACTAATCCATCCTTGCAAAGAGAGCTCATCTAATCAGCCCTAATCTGTTCTTTATCTAAAACCTTCACTCCCCTCCTCCCAAATCATGATCTTAGTCTAGCATTGGATACCAACCTGCCCCTGCATCCCTTGGTCTCACCCCCTGTCAAACCCTAGCCCTAATCTTTTGTCTTTTCTCTTTTGAGCCTTCTGTCGAGCACCTGGTAGGCAGAGGAGAGCAAAGCAATTACATCCCCTCCTCCAACAACTCGAGGCCACCAACAAGCGTCCAAGAAGGTGTGGCGCAGGAGAGCATCATTGCACACCGCCCTCCCTCGCCAATCCCTGCCCGAGCCCTCTCCTTCTTTCCTCTCTCTGCCCGAAAGCCATGAAAACGGCCACCCTCCTAGTCTCACCAGCCGAGACTCCCATTCCCTCTCTCACCTTGCCATTTGCACTCCTCTCACCCCACTCCACCATCCTGTTCTCTCCGGAGTAACCTCTTCCTCTGTTTGTGCTCGGCATCGACCACAAATTGACGTCCGGGTTCGCGAGGATGCGAGGATGATTGCCACCGTTCCCGACTCTCTCAGCCCTCCATTTCTTCTCCCTCTAGTTCGCATGCTCGCGTTTTGCCTCTGAGACATGCTCGTTTTCTTGTAGGGACACCGGAGCTGCTGCAGCCACCTCGTGTTCGTCGCTGGCGTCCACGACGTCGCGGTCGTTCGGGAGCTCTACGGCTCGAACTGCAGCAACCCCTGACTGCCCCGACCCTCTGAACCTCTTCTGCACTCTCCCATCTGTCCAAGACCTGCCCCACGGTGAGCAGCCAGCAGCCCTGGTCGTGCTTCCTTTTTTTTCACGTTCTGAAAGTCTGGAGGAAGAAGAAGAACAGTAGCCGTCGATCTCTAGATCGACGGTTCGTTTTGAACCCCTCTTAATCTATTCTTGGCCTTTATATCTAGATCTGACGGTGAATTACCCCTTCAGCAAGCTGGATCTCGCCATGGGCCGGCCCAGCATGGTGCTGCCCACTTCTCTTTCATATCTGGCCCGACTAGCGTTTTTTTAGTCAAACCATTTTCTGTTTTGTAAACCCTGTGAGTTATAGTCTATGTTTTAATCCACCATTTAATCCCTGAGCATGAGTTTCAGTTGATTCAAATTTTGGAGAGCAGATATGTGTTTTCTTAACCATGTGGACTTAGCTGTTTGCAAAAATATATTTTTATGTGGGTGCTAGATCTGTTCTTTCAAACAGTATGGTTTTCACCATTTATTGAATAACTTGAGTTTTATATATCCAAAATTAGCAAACTTTAGTTATGTGGAAAACTACAGAGAATACCTATCTATATCTATAAGACATGCATTCAGTAGATCTCTATAATTAAAGTTCTACTAAGTTTAAATTTGACAACAGTAGCTGTTTGGTGATTTTTAAATTGTTATTAAAAACACTTTTTGGAGTAAATCCAATTGCATGTGTTATATATATATAGTAGTTATCATATGCTAGTTTGGTATAATTTTCCAGATAATATTTTGCACATGGTAAATGATTTGCTAAAACAGTGGGTTTTCACCTTTGAAAATTTATATCTTTATTTTTTTCTGTTAAATATATGTCTAGTTTTAATGGTTTGGGCTAGATATGTTTATGCAAATATTTTAATAGTATTTTTGTTGGATACTTATGTGTTTTAATGAACATACAAAGTTGATTTTTCTCAAAACTAAGTTATACTTTTTCCTATGCTCTAAAATATGTAAAAAGTATATCTTTCACTAAAAATGTGATAACTTGAGCTAGGAATGTCCAAAAGAGTTGAATCAAAATTCTACAGAAATATAAAACCACTATCTATCCATAGAAATTTTTCTTGCATGCAGGAGTTTCCTAAAACTGAAACTATATTCATTATGGTTTTGAGACCAGTAGCATTTGCATGATTTTTAGCTACTGTTTGGTAATAGCTTGAATTGCAAATCCAATTTTCACCACTTCATATGGTTGCAAGGTGTATTGTGTTACAAGGATTTTGCTTTATCAACATTATCTTAGGAATTATGATGTATCTCCCAAAATAGCAACATTTGGCTAATATAAGTATTAGCTTTTAATCATCTGTTCTTAGCTAATGTTAATTGTAGAAATATTACTAATCAACTTTTGAAGATCAGAACCTTAACTCAATTATAACGATTTGAGTAACCCACTTTGATAATGTGTAGTGCATTGTTTACTTATGCTTAGCATTAATCACGTTGTACCCTTATAGTACCATCAACTGTGTTTATATGCTTTGCTTGTAGGTATGTCTGTGTTTATATACATCACCTTACTTATCTAATAAATGCAATAAGTTAATTCCTTGTTTTACCTGAATTGTTATGTGTTGATGTGATTAGTATCTCATAAGTCCAGAAACTTAGGTTATCCTTTAATAGCCTTAATAAATTTCCTAAAAGTATTGTTAGCCCTTCCACTTTTGAGTTTCACATCGTTCATATTGTTTCCTAGGACTTGCACTTGTTTCATTTGTCTGTTAGGCATGTGAATGATTGTTTGGTGTTAAATATTATCCAGTAGTTCCTTGTGTTTTGCAATGCTTAACGTATGACTCTCTTATTTTATATTGTTGTCCACACTTCGTTACCATTTGATTGCTGGTTTATTGTTTGAAGTGACCTTAATTGTGGTGTAAGCCTAGTGCACCATTTTAGCACTTAGTCATAAACTTGTTTGGACAGTGGTGTTACCATTGTTTGTCGCCTAGTTACTTAATAGTAGGTGTTTCTTGAGCTAGTAACATGTTTGCATGTGAGTGTGCTCAATGCTAGTGTTAATGTTAACACTTGCTTGTGTATTAAGATACTTTTGTCTGAAGTATTTCCAGAACTATTAAGATACTTTTGTCTCAAGTATTTCCTGAACTACTAAGATACTTTTGTCTGAAATCCCGAAAACTATTTTACAAAATATTGTTTGGCCAAAGTTATCTATTAGAATATTATAGGTGTTACGAAAAGAGTTTATTTGGTGAGCCTTGTTGTTGAAGGCTCCACCAAAAAGATTCAGTTTTCTAGTAGTATACCTTCATCTACTTACCTCAAACCTATAGGATGGGAACCTGTTTGATAAAACTGTTATATGGAGGAAAACCTGAGTTGCTGGGAGCAATCAGCGAGAAAGAAATGTTTTATGCAAACCCGAGATGCTGAGAGCATTCGGAGATGTTGCAAAAACCCGAGATGCTGAGAGCATTCGGAGATGTTGCGAAAACCCGAGATGCTGAGAGCATTCGGAGATGTTGCGAAAACCCGAGCTGCTGGGAGCAGTCGGAGATGGAGGTTTAATTTCGAAGTCCCTGCTGTCGCCCGAACAATTAACCCGTACAACCACATTACCTCAAAATGGGCACGGGGCTTAACGGAAGCGTGTTGGTGTTGGTATTCAAATATTCCTCAATTGGCTAGATGGGGTTAGAGTCCCCGGAACCGAATGCTGCAAGGGAATGGGCATACAGAGTGTGGACTTCGTGTGCCACCGGGAAGCAACGGTGGGTCTCCTGTCATGGCGGTGTGAGACTAGGGGGAACCGGATCGATACGGCTAGCTCACTCGGTGCCGGGGAGAACAAACCCACTCGAAGAGGATATTCTTATACCAACATTAACATAGTGGAAGTTAGGATCGGCCGTCTGATGTGTGCATGTTGTCCATGTACAGTCTGTGGTTGATCCACGACAGACCATCCGAATCTTGTGGTGAAAGTGTACCACCTCTGCAGAGTGTAAATCTATTCGAATAGCCGCGTCTGCGGTCATGGACGGTTGGAAAGGCCACACTGGGCGCCTGGGGAAAAAGAAGTTGTTTTAAAAAGGAAAGTGTTTCTGTGGAATAAGGAGGTACCTGGGAGGTGCGGAATTTGGGTGAGGATGATTGGTCTCGGGGAGACAATCAATCCAATCTCAAGGAAGGAAAAGGGGTATCCCCATCCTAGTGCTTTTAAAGGTTTTACAAAATAAAGTTTTGAACTTAGATATGTCCTTGCTATATCTAAGAGAAGAGTATTCTATCTCTAAATGTTTTCCTTCAACATAGATACAAAGATGTCGTTTTCTCTATGTCTAAAATAATGGTATTCGAAAACTAGGCCCTATAGTCGTATATAGCAGCTATCCCAGTTTTCGAAAAGTGTTTTCTTGCATTATCATGAAAACTTAAGCCTTAGAGGTGGTCTTGCGAGTACGTAAATGTACTCATATGGCTGTGTCCCTGGATATTCAAACGTCCGGGTTTTCAATTTGGAGAGATACGACAAGAAGGAGGAGTACACCGACGACTGCGCCAACTGAGTGTCCCGCTCAACTTCTCTGTGGGAATGCTTCAAGACGTGAAGAGGGCTGACGCTAGTCGAAATCTTCCGCTGTACCTTAGTTCATTTTCGTCATGTGCGACGATGTTTGCAGACTGGGTCGTGTGACCAGTATTTATCTAAGTCGTATTCTATTCGAGTTGTATGATGTAACTTTGTATACCATGTTGGTTATGTGATCGCGATGCACTGATCATTGGGATCGTGATCTGTTAACATAACGTCGGCATCTCTGGCTGGCAGTCAGAGGGGTCCTCACAGTCTGTCTATCTCACTATAGTGAATATCCAATTTACAAAAAGTTGTTAATATTTGTTAATCACTTTAAGTTTTGACTTAGTATTTTTCCAAATTAATAATGCACACATGACTAGTACTTCCTTACCTCAATTTCAAAAAAAAAGTACTTCCTTACCTTATGCATTTCTTGTTTTTAATTCTTTTCTTTCTACCTAAAGGATGACGAGCTTCCACTTCACCACTGCGGAGGACTTCGAGAACACCTGTTTTGGCTGCTACCTCCTCGACATCGGCGAGAAGATAGGGTTACCGATACCTCAAGTTAAGGGCTTCATCCTGAAGAAGTTTAACAAAGAGGGTTGTTGGGGAATAAAAGCAACTCAGCCAAGACGTGGAGAAGAGCCCCCGTTGGAGATCAAAATTGTTAGTGACTCCAAGGATAAAGGACTCAATCTAGTCATGCAAGACTTGATTGGGCGCATCTGCGGACGCTACAGCACAGAGTTGAGGGGCCACTACTCCATTTTCTTTGGAACAAGAAACGAGGATGGAGAACCTTACTTTTTTATGTCGGAGAAAGAGGCACGGCAAAGCCCCTTAGTCTTTATTTACAGGAGTTGGAAATCCTCGTCACGGAACTCTATGAGGATAGGCGCACTGAGCTCCTGAAGAACGATGAGCTATGTGCCTTACTCAAGGAGAATGAGGAGAAGATGAAGGCTCAGGAGCAAGTGACTAAGGCCCAAGAAGAGAGGTTTGCTGCACAAGAGGAGAAGTACAAGAGACAGGAGAAAAGGGTTCAAGAGAAGAACAAGATTATCAGAGAACAGAAGGCAGAACTCGAGAGGAATGAAGTCGAGTTTGAAGCTGATAGTGACTTGATCAAGCGGCTTCGCACTGAGAAGAGGGAGCTGCAAGAAAAGAACTCTGCCCTGGAGAAAGAAGTGAAGGATCTCAAGGAGGTACTCGACAATGAAGGAATCGAGATTCAGGAAATTGAAGAGGAAGAAGATGACATGGTCGAGTAGTTAGTTAGTGAGACTAAAATTTACCTTACACCTCATCGCTATCTTAGTCTTGTATTGACATACCAACTTGTGGTAAGGCAGTACTTTCCCTTGTACCCTCGGAAGCTCGTGAGTTTATTTTCCAAAACTTTTATATCGTTTTTAATCCAAAGGTTTTGTTTCGTGTGTTGGATGCTCTTTAAGTTGGTTGTGTGTTGGGGTATTTTTTTCCTTAGTCCTCTCCATCTACACTCATCTATGCTAAAAACCACAGATGCCTCCCCGCCGTGTGCCCGATAACAACAACAGCAACAATGATGATGCTATACAACAGTTGATGGCAGCTCAAGCTCAGCTAATGACTATGATGACCCAGTTCATTGCGGCAACCAACAACAATAACAACAACCATAACCACAACCCACCACCGCCACCACCACCACCCCCCCCCCAAGTGGATAGACTTACCTGATTTCTGAGGCTCCGGCCTAACAAGTTCCCCACTGCAACTGAGCCAATTGTGGCGGATGACTGGCTGCGTTCCGTGGACAGAGATCTAGTAACTTGTGAATGCACCGACGCTGAGAAGGTGAGGTTCACTACTCATCTGTTGGAAGGACCAGCAATTCAGTGGTGGGAAACTTATCAAATCACTCACCCACTAGAAACCTTGACTTGGGAAAACTTCAAGGAAGGATTTCATAATGCTCATATCTCCGCGGGCATTATGAACTTGAAACAAGAGGAATTCAGAAACCTGAGGCAAGGAAACAGGAGCCTTAAGGAGTACATGGCTGATTTCCATGCCCTTTCTCGATATGCTTCGGAGGACATCAACACCGAGGCAAAGAGGAAAGCAAAATTTCTAAATGGGCCGAGTGACAAACTGAAGATTCCTCTAACAGTAGCATATGCCCCAAATTATCAAACCCTCCTAGATGAGGCTATCATACTGGAGGATAACATCAAGAAGGCTGAAAACAGGAAGAGAAAGTTGAATGTTCACACGAACCATTCTGAACCTTCATTCAAAAGGCACTTTCTTCAAGATACAAACCATGGTCATAAACCTAGACACTATCCTAGTGGAGGAAGCAACCACAAACATCATGATCACAACCATAGTGGTGGTTTTAAAGGAAACCTTGGGAATCCCAAAGGAAATGGAAATGTTGGCCATAACTATGGACATCATCGCCCAAATCCTGAATATAAGAAAGATATCAGCCAAATTTTATGCTTCAGGTGCAATAACAAGGTCCACTACGCCACTGACTGCCCCGAAAAGAATACTGCAGAAGCTGCCAAGCCCAATCCCTTCCAGAAAGGACATGTGAACCACATCAACGTGGAAGAAGTGTACGATGAACCTGATGTTGTCATTGGTACGTTCTTGCTCAATTCATGTCCAACATTAGTTTTATTTGATACTGGAGCATCGCATTCATTCATTTCAAGAGATTTTGTAAACAAACATGGGTTAGTGGTGGAAAATATAGGAAGCCCTATCAGAGTAAGCTCTCCGGGCGGAGAAATGCTAGTAACCTCAGGTTGTAGACAGTTGAGTCTGAAGATTGGAAAGCATCAGTTTCCTACGGAGTTGATCATCCTGGAAACGCAAGGCTTGGATGTTATCATAGGAATGGATTGGATGTCCCGTTATGAAGGAATCATAGACTGCGCAAATAGAACCATCACTCTCACCACTCCAGAAGGTTTGAAAATCAAATTCAGATCAAAGTTTGAGCTAAAGAAGGTTAGGCTAAATTCTCTTAAGGGGGTTAGCCTCGGTGATGTTCTTATAGTCAAGGAATACCCTGATATGCTTCCGGAAGAACTACCGGGAATGCCACCCGATAGAGATGTAGAGTTTCTCATTGAACTAAAGCCGGGTACAAGACCAATTGCTAAAAGACCCTACCCAATGGCAACTGACGAACTGAAAGAACTCAAGAAGCAACTGGAAGAGTTTATGCAGAAAGGCTTTATCCGTCCAAGTTCATCACCCTGTGGAGCCCCAATCCTTTTCATCAAGAAGAAGGATAGTACCCAGAGATTAGTCACCGATTACCGTGACATAAATGAGCATACAATCAAGAACAAGTATCCGCTACCCAAAATCAATGAGCTCTTCGATCAACTAGAAGGGGCTGTCGTGTTCTCCAAGATCGATCTCAGATTTGGGTACTTTCAGATGAAAGTTAGAGAGATGGATATACCCAAGACTGCCTTTGTTATAAGATATGTGTCGGGGGGCTGCCCCCCGGGTAGGGGCAGATCCCGGAATAATTCAGTAATGAGCCAACAGCACTTGACCTTTGGTGAGGGCAAGGGACGCCTCCTGGTGTGCTGAAGGGGCAACTTGACCCTTAAGCGCTGGTAGAGTGCAAAGTGCCACCTGGCAGGCGCAAGGGTCAGCTCTAACAGCTATAAATAGACACCCCGAGCCTTCACAATGGCAGCAAAAGCATCAGCGGATGGTTCCTCTAAGAACTAGCTTCTCGAAGATGTCTTTGCTGGTAGGCTAAGACATCTTCGGGAGGCTAGGCCAAGAGATACTCATCCACGGACAAACTCGGACGCCTCCGGAAAGGATCTCGGATCTTGGGCTCCGAGGAGACTCCCGGAAGGAGGTATATTCGGTTTTGCCGGATAAGTAATCCGAGTAAGTGCTAACCGGAACGTCTATCTCGGTCTTGATCTTATGCAGGAAAGGCTCACGGGGTCGAGCAAGAAGATAACCGACATGAGGGATCCCGGTAGGCCGTCAACGGTCTGTAGCAGGCTTTCCCGCCTGATGCGGGGGGAAGTACCTTTCCGTCTGACACGGAAGCATCGTTACCTCCCGCCTGACACGGAAGCATGGTCACCTCCCGCCTGACACGGGAGCGCGTCAGCCGGTACGACAACGGTACGACAACGGTACGACAAGACACGACGTGCCTAGCCCGGCAATCCGGAAAAGGCTATCCGGGATGGGCAAAGACATGTCCTGTCTCTGACAGGGGGACAATGATGATCCAGGACGGCGCCTGCTGTCCTTGCCGAGATGATGACGAAGGGGCTACGCCGGATAGCGCGGCGACTAGGTCGCACTAGCCGGTGACGACATGCCGGTTAGGCCTGTCCGTTGGGGCCAAGGCGGTTTAGGGTTTCCGGCCCTCCTGGCCGAAACCCTATAAAAGCCACCATAACTGCTTCTGTGCAAAAAGGACCAACTTGGGAGCCAAAGCTATAGTTGCATTCACTCCTAGAGCATTTACTTCTTCATACCTTGAGTTCTTCTAGTTCCTTGTGTTCTTCACTTTGAGAGATCTAAGAGCAAGTTGTAGTCCTTATACCACAGTTATATAGAGAGGAAAGGCAGGAGTAGGGGTGTTACCTCCTCACGAGGGCCCTGAACCTGGGTATATCGTCTGTGTGTTGAGTGCCTTCGTGCATTTGTTCTTGTTTGTTAGATCTTCCATATATCGTACTGCTCTTGTTTCTAGTTCTTGGGAGATCATGGTTATACCGGGATCCTCCCCGTGTGGGCTATTCAGCTCGCTATCCCTCCCCGGATCCACCAACGTCCATCGGCCCCACACATTAGCCATCCTATGGCATCTGCCGTGACACCACCACGACAATTGGCGCCCACCGTGGGACAGACAGAGGCGTTGGCTGGTGTACGCATCCGGACGGGCTCCCCCGTTCACTTTGACATTCGGGTTCTCTCTGGCCTTGTCGTAAGGCTGGGTGAGATGGACTTTGTCAGCGACAACGCAGGGTGCTTCCGGAACAGACCTTTTCCGGTGAACGGTTGCCTTATTGACTTTGGTGGTTTCACCACCTACGTCGCCACCGAAGTTATCTGTAGCTACCCGGACGAGGTCCTGGAAGCTGAGGATCCCCCCATGCTCTGCGCGACTCGGGGTCTGCGTGCCGGTTATTCCCCGAGTTCCGTCGCGGTGATGATGGTCGGGGTAACCGAGGAGGAGTACCAAGATGCTGACGGCGATACCGGGAGCGGCCACGTCCGATTGGCCAAACCTCCTCAGGAAAGAGGTGCGGCCCGAGATGACGATCCACAACCATCCCAGCTACGACGTCGCCCGGATCCCCTCTCGGGTCTGGTGGCCAAGTTGGCCATCCCTGTAACAGCTGAAGCAGACACCCAGGCCACTTCGGCTGATTTGGAGGAGCAGCGGAGGTTGCTACTCGCTGAAGCACAGGAGATCGCCGAGATCCGTCGCGAGCTCAATGCTAACCTCCGGGAGTACAATGCAGCTCACGGATTCCTTAAGGTAGACTCCCGGGACAAGCGCATCGCGGAGCTGCGCAAGAAAGGAAGAATGGTGAATGATGAGTTGGCAGGTGGAGCCGCAACCAGTCACACGGGAAGCCTGATCTCGGCGGGGAAGCCGGTGTACAGCTCACCGGCGAAAACTCTTAGGGCTGCCGAAGCCGCCATGGCCGAGTTGGTAGGGTTATCCGGTGAGGCTCTACGCAAACAACAGGAACGGGTGAACGAGCTGGTGATCGAAGCCAACCGGCAGAACCAGGCCTTCAAGAAGAAGAACCCCGGGGCAGGATCCCAAGTGCATTCGGCTAGACCCAATAGCCAGAAATCGGACGGAGAGGCCTCTTCCCCGCATCCGAGCAGAAGCAAGAGCAAGAGCAAGAGCCGGAGCCGTAGTCGGGGTTCCGGGAAGAAGAAGCAGTTGCAGGCCTATGATCCGGCCTTTGCCGGCATCCAGCAAGCCGGACAGCGTAACTCGGGGCAGGCGGGAAGTACCCGTGAAGATGGCAACCTGGGTGTAGGAAACAATAACCCGGCTGGACGTGGTGATCCACCCCGGAACCCTCCTCATGTTCAGGGAAACCCGCAAAGGGAGGTCGCCTCTGTTCCGCAGCAGGCTGTGATCCCGGTGCAAGACAGGCTCAACGATGGCAACTCGAGACTGCATCAGCTCGGGTACCAGCTCGACGAGAACCCTTTGGGATCTCAGATAGGGACCAGACAGCTGAATCCAGCAGATGCCAGATTCCGGCTAGACCGAATTCACCAATCCGAGCTAGTGGAAGAACAAGGACCTCCGGGACCTGCCTGCTTTGGACCCCGGATCATGCGGAAGCCGCCTGTGCGGAATATTCAGCTCAACCGGGGTGCTAAGACCTATGATGGCAGCAAGAAGCCGGAGGACTGGCTAACCGACTATGTAACTGCAGTAAGCATAGCCGGTGGAAACAGACGCTGGGCGGTACGTTACGTGCCACAGATGTTGGAAGGACCTGCCCGAATCTGGTTAAACAACTTGAGAACTGGCAGCATAGACTGCTTGTTAGATTTCGAGGAGGCATTTATCAGCAACTGACCGGGAGTACCTTACCCGGTGGAGCAATATTCGCAATTCTTGCGAAGGAGTGGTAGAGGCACAGGCCATCTCGTGGTTTGCACAAGGGTGCCGGCATGGCTCAATGCTATGGCAGAAATTGCAAAGAAAGATGCCGGCGACCTTGGCAGAGACCATGCGCATCGCCGATACCTACACGCTTGGAGACCCCATGCAACCCCTGGTGGATGTCGGTGACTCCAACAGGAGGAATGCGGGACCTCAGCGTTCGGGATCGGCCAGGAGCCATGATCGCCAGGATTTTGGCCAGAAAAGGAGTCAGCCCGAATACCACCATGCCGCACAGCACGTCGTAGCAGTGACCCGGGAGCAAGAGGATGCTAGCAACAGTCAGCGGCAAAAGACAAGTGGCCCGGCTTGGGGTCAGAGTCAGGAAGTGCAAAAGACTTGGGTAGAACAAAAGAAGCCCCTGACGTATGAAGAGATGCTGAACAAGCCATGCTGCTACCATACCCTGGAGGCCAACAAACCAGCAAACCACTCTACTCGGCAATGCAGCTGGTATCAGCGCACATTGCAGTTGGGCAGCTCGGGAACTGTTCGACCGAGTGCTCTGGCACCCCGACCCAATTCCGAGACCCCCTCCTCCGACATCAGGGGCCAACGCTATCCGGATCAATCCGCCTCAGCGAGGACCCACACCTCGGCCGAGGAATTTGGTGCACACCCGGAACGACAACGGTGCAGGCCCCAGTAACCAAGACGAACAGCAGCAGGGTAACTACCGGGAGGCCCATCAAAGCTATGTGGTCTTCGTGACCGAGCCCACTGACCGGAGGAGTGTGCGACAGCGTGCCCTGGAGTTGAACGCCGTGATCCCGGCGGTGCCCAAGTTCTTGCACTGGTCCGAGATGGAGATCACATGGAGCCGGAAGGATCATCCCAGGGTTATGCCTAAGCCGGGGGCGTATGCCTTGGTGGTAGATCCAACCTTTGTCGGACCAAACCTCAATGCCCGCTTCAGCCGAGTTCTGATCGACAATGGCAGTGCCATTAACATCATGTACAAGGACACGATGCTGAAGCTGGGGGTGTCCATGAACACCTTGTTGCCTACCGAGACGACCTTCCACGGCATTGTGCCCGGAGTCTCTTGCTCACCCATGGGAAAAATCTGGGTTGAAGTGCTATTCGGAACCCGGGAGAACTGCCGAACCGAGAGCTTGGAATTCTAGGTCGTGGACCTCGAAAGCCCGTATCACGCACTGATCGGCAGGCCAGCCCTGGCCATGTTCATGATCTCAACTCACATGGGTTACCTGAAGATGAAGATGCCGGGACCTAACGACATAATCACCATCTCGGGAGACCACAAGCGCTCCATGGAGTGTGCCTCGGCAGGATCATGCTTAGCTGAGTCCCTGGTGATCGCGGAAGAAAAGAAGAGGATCCAGCAGGTGGTGGCAATGGCCAAGACCTCTCAACTCGGAATGCCCGGGATGGTGAACCCGGAGCAGGGTGCATCGTTCCAGCCCCCCAAGGAGACCAAGAAGGTGGGTGTGGACCCCAGCAACCCGGAGCGCCAAGTCATCATTGGCAGCAGCCTGGACGGTAAATAGGAAGGCGAGCTCGTCGACTTCCTCCGTGAGAATCGGGATGCTTTTGCGTGGTCTAGTGACGATCTGCAAGGTGTCCCGGGGGAGTTGACTGAGCACTCTCTGTTTGTTAGACCGGACGCGAAGCCGGTGAAGCAACCAACTAGGTGCCTTTCGGATGAAAGAAGAGCTGCCGTCATGGAGCATCTGGCTATACTGCTGGCCGCCGGATTCATAATGGAAGTACTGCACCCGGATTGGATATCAAATCCGGTCCAGGCAGAGAAAAAGAACGATGATCCCCTCCTGCTTAAGGTGTGGCGCATGTGCATCGACTTCACCAACCTCAACAAAGCATGCCCGAAGGACCCCTTTCCACTGCCCCGGATAGATCAAGTGATAGATTCCACTGCCGGGAGTGAGCTTTTGACTTTTTTAGATGCCTATTCTGGTTTTCACCAGATACCTTTGAATCCGGATGATCAATTGAAAACTGCTTTTATTACCCCTTATGGGGCTTATTGCTATCGTGTCATGACTTTCGGTTTGAGAAATGCTGGTGCTACCTACCAGAGGTGCATGCAAAAGTGTTTGCACGACCAGATAGGCCGGAATGCCGAAGTCTATGTCGATGACATAGTCATAAAAACGAAAGAAAAGGCCTCACTGATAGATGATCTGAAGGAGACATTTAAGAACTTAAGAAGATTCCGGATGAAATTGAACCCGGATAAGTGCACATTTGGTGTTCCGGCGGGGAAGTTACTCGGTTTCCTCATCTCAAGCCGGGGAATTGAGGTCAACCCGGGTAAAATTCGTGCTATCGAGAGCATGAAATTGCCCGTACGTCTCAAGGATGTGCATAAGTTCACTGGTTGTCTTGCATCCCTAAGTCGGTTTGTAAGTCGACTTGGGGAAAAGGCCCTGCCCCTGTACCAGTTGATGAAGAAAAGCAAAACAGTTGTTTGGACCCCGCAGGCTGACGCGGTGTTCAACGATTTGAAGAGAATGCTCTCAACAGCACCCGTATTGGCATCCCCGTTACCCAAGGAACCTATGCTGCTGTACATTGCTGCCACCAACCGAGTAGTCAGTGTGGAAATGGTGGTAGAGAGGGAAGAAGGGGGCAAGCTGATACAAAGGCCGGTGTATTACCTCAGTGAGGTGATCTCGGAATCCAAGCAGAACTACCCGCACTACCAGAAGATGGCGTATGGAGTATACATGGCAGTGACCAAGCTCAAGCACTACTTTCAAGAGCACCCAATCACAGTGGTGTGCGAGGCTCCTCTGGCCGAGATCATCGGTTGCAAGGACGCTAGCGGCCGGGTAGCCAAATGGGCCATCCAGTTGTCTCCATACGCTCCGGCGTATGAGAGACGAGATGCCATCAAGTCGCAGGCGCTGCCGGACTTTTTGGTAGACTGGGCCGAGATGCAATATGAACCTCCGATGCCGGATTATAATTTCTGGAGGATGCATTTCGATGGCTCCAAGGCTAAGATCGGGTTGGGTGCCGGAGTAGTCCTCACCTCACCAAAGCAGGATGTGCTGAAGTATGTTCTGCAAATTCATTTCCGGGCATCCAACAACGTCGCGGAGTATGAGGCCTTAGTTCATGGACTGAACGTCGCCAAGGAGATCGGCATCCGCCGGATAGAGTGTTTCGGTGACTCCGACCTCGTAGTGCAACAGGTGTCGGGGAATTGGGATGCCCTTGATGCAAACATGGCCTTGTACCGATTTCATGTGCAGAAAATATCCGGATTTTTTGAAGGATGCGAGTTCAAGCACATACCCAGAGGAGAAAACGAGGCAGCGGGTGTCTTGTCCAAGCTAGGGTCATCTCGGGATGCCATCCCATCCGGGATCGCTCTTGAGCATTTGAGGAAGCCATCTATTCAACCCTCACCCGAGTCAGATTCTATCTTCATCCCCAAGGAGCCTAGTTCGGATGCCGTGCCCATGGAAGTAGATGTCGGGAGCATCACATCGAACCCCGGGACTGCGTCACTATGCTCAGAGAGGCAAAGAAAGATGATGATGGAGGTGATGTCGGCAGAGCCAATGGACATAGACGCTCCCGTGTTCCCGGTTCGACCTATCCCGGGATGGGCACAACCCATTATGGCATACATCTTAGAGGGAACCCTCCCGGAGAATGAAGTGGAAGCCCGGCAGATAATGCGAAGGTCGAAAGCATACACTGTCATCAATCAAGAGTTGTACAAGAGGAGTGTCACTGAGGTACTCCAGATATGTGTGGAACCAGCAGAAGGACAAGAGATGCTCCTAGAAATACATCAGGGGGAGTGTGGACATCATGCATCATCCCGAGCCCTAGTGGCGAAAGTGTTCCGACATGGGTTCTACTGGCCCACTGCGTTGCAAGAGGCAGAAGACATTGTCCGGAAGTGTGGAGGATGCCAAAGGTTTGCTCACCGGATACATATGCCGGCGTCAGCACTGAAGACAATCCCTATCACTTGGCCGTTCGCAGTATGGTGTTTGGATATGGTCGGGCAATTCAAACCGGCACGAGGCAATATGACGCACATACTGGTCATGGTAGATAAATTCACCAAGTGGATAGAGGTCAAGCCAATCCGGAAGTGTGATGGACACACCGCTGTGCAATTCCTGAAAGACATCATCTTGAGATACGGGTACCCGCACAGCATTATCACAGATAATGGCACCAATTTTGCTGTGGGGGAATTCGCTCAATTTTGTGCTGAGAAGGGAATCCGGCTGGATGTAGCATCAGTTGCACACCCGGAAGCAAACGGGCAAGTCGAAAGAGCAAATGCTTTGGTCTTGGCCGGCATCAAAGCTCGTTTGATCGAGCCACTGTTGAGAACTCCGGGATGCTGGATAGAGGAGTTACCGGCAGTTTTATGGGGTCTCCGAACTACACCGAATAGATCCACTGGATATACGCCATTCTTCATGGTGTATGGTGCCGAGGCAGTACTCCCTACCGACATACAATATGATTCATCGAGAGTGACAATGTTCACCGAGACCGAGGCAAGGGAGGCCCGAGAAAATGATGTTGATTTACTTGAGGAGGCAAGAGAATTGGCACTCTCTCGGTCTGCAATTTACCAGCAAAACCTCCGCCGCTATCATAGCCGGAAGGTGCACCCGAGAGTGTTCCGAGAGGGAGATCTTGTGCTAAGGCTCATCCAACGCACGGCCGGAATGCATAAGCTGTCGCCTCCATGGGAGGGACCTTTCTTGATAAGCAGGGCATTGCACAATGATTCTTATTACCTTGTAGATGCACAGGAAGCTAGGAAAGGTGTAATGGACAAATCCGGAGAGGAAACCAAACGCCCATGGAATGTAGCTGTACTTCGACCCTTTTACACATAAAGGGCTCAGTGTATGTTGTATTTTTGTTTTTATGTATTAATGAAAGTAAGGCACCCCGGGAGGAACCCGGGGACTGTCCCATTATGTGCCCATTTATTTTGTCCAGTTTATTTGTTATTTTATACCGGCATCCCGGGAAGGAACCCGGGGACTGCCGTGTACCTAGTTCTTGTGTTATTTGTATGCCGGGAAAGTTCCGAGTTCGATTCTCAAAATCAGAGTAATGTATGTCATGTAAAATCATCTTGTGACTCGACTGACGCACGCCGAAATGGTAGTGAAGAGCAAAGAGAATCAAATGTGGGGAACACGAAAAATGGTCTCGGGGACTCGGGGCAGGAACTTATCCGGCATACCTGTTTTTGCTAACCCAGTTATTTTTTATGTCGGGAATCCGGTTAGCCAGAACTCGGATTGTCTTAAGTAATGTATGCCGTATATGGAATTTTGTGACTCGACTGTCGAACGCCGAAATGGTAGACAAGAGCAGGAATTACCTAAGTACGGTAAACATGAAAAGCAACTCGGGGACTCGTGACAGAATAAATCGACATAGCTTGTTCGGATAAATAATTCAATACGGAACATAAATTTTAAATAGTATATATTACATCTTGCACCCGGCATCCCGGGGATTTAACAATTCTACTCTTAAGTTTTTCTAAGTAGTAGGGGAAGCCGGCTTCTCGGCGGTGGCAGCAGCGGGAGCAGCAATCTCGGGAGCAGCAGTGGCTTCAGAACCAGCAGCGGTACTCGAGGCATCGGGGCGCACCTCGGCCTGAGAAGCCTCGGGTGTCGGAGAAGTTGTAGCATCCCGGGGAACCACGGTCTCGGTCGCAGCACCAGAGGCAGCGTCATCCTCCTCCGGGATCTCATCATCCACGTCCCCGGTCGCGTCGGTTTCTTCGTCATCCTCGTAGTCGGATTCGGAATCAGAAGCAATGACGCTGGCGGTGAAGGCGCGAATGTCGGACCAAGAGGCGATGCGATGCGCCACCTCTTGTCGCCGCTGGACCTTAGCCGGATCGCTGCACCACGGCGAGATCGTCCGCAGACGCTGGATCGCGTCCAGATTGAGACCTTCGTACTAGCTCAGTACTTGGGTCAAGACCTGGTCGGCACCAGCCCGCGCACCGGAGCGTTTCCAAGCGTGGATACGCCTCCCGGCACATCGGAGTGCGCTCGCGAGTTCGCCGACCAAGAGTGTCGCGCGGATACTCGGCCACAGCGCGCCATGGACGTAGATCGCGGCGCTGAGCAGCTCCGTCCCGATCGACTGGAGAGGCACTATCCGGGCCTTCAGGGCGGTGAGGTGGTCCTCAATATCCCAAGCATCCGAGATAACGCCCTTCCCGGCACGCTTCTCCCGGGCAGCAGCAACGGCAAGAGCAGCAGCCTCGCGGGAGTGCTCGAATTCCCCTTTAAAAAGAAGAGCTGTCAGGTGGCTAGGGCATAAGAAGAGCAACAACAAAGAAAGAGAGCAAGGAAAACATGGGGGATGTCGGTCCACTTACTGTTAAGATCCCGGTTCAATACAGTTAGCTCGGAGAGCCAAGTATCGGACCGGGACCGGAGAAGAGCCAGCCCGGTCTCGGCGAGATGCGCGCGCTCCTCGGACTGATCCAAGGTCTCTTTTTGTTTCTTCATCGCCTCCACAAAGCGCGTCTTCATCTCGGTCGCAGCGGATCTGGCCTTTTCAAGCTCGCCATTGAGCCGCGCGATCTCGGCCTGCGCGGTAGCAAGTGCGGCCTTCTGATCCACCGAGATCTTGCGCGCGGCATCTCGCTCCTCCCGGAGGCGCTCCTCGCACTTCTTGGACTGACCGAGGTCAGCAATAACCCGGTGGAAGATGCTGCCGCGTTTCTTGCTGCACTCCTGAAATCAAGACAAAGAAGGATGAGTCAATCTTGGAAAAGATGTAAGGAACTCGGGAGATTCCGAGATCAGTAGCAAGTAAAGGCTTCCCGGTTGGGAGGATCTCGGGGACTCGGTGTCCGAGTCCTGAAATTTTCTCTAAGATTGGAGCCTAGTGGTCTGCTATTCGGTGGAATCTAGAGCACTGAGCACCAATCTCGGGGACTAGTGGAGATGGACCAATTTTTGAAACAAGCTAACCGGTTGGGAGGATCTCGGGGACTCGGTGTCCGTGTCCTGAAGTTTTCTCTAAGATTGGAGCCTAGTGGTCAGCTATTCGGTGGAATCAAGAACAATAAGCACCAATCTCGGGGACTAGTGGGGAAGGAACAAATATTTATTGGAGAAAGAAAGGGAACAAAATTACCTCGGTCACCCGAGTAACATCCAGAGCGGCCACCTGGAGAGCGTGCAGAGCTTGTGCGTTGCGGCTAGGGCCGGCAGCGTGCAAGTCTCCCACGGTCTCGGAGGCGTCGGCGGCAATCCAGGCCTGGTTGTATTCGTCAACAACGTGTATGCCAGAGCCGCCGGGCGCGCGAGCAGCAACAACTTCCCGGGATCCTGAAGGAACAAAGGAGCTTACGGTTGCTCGCAGCGTCCGCAGGGCGGCAGTAGGGATCTCGGCGGGAGGTGGTGGTAACGGTGAGAACTTACCCGTGCGTAGGGCCAAGTCTTGGGCCGAGGATGTTGGGGAAGCAGTAGGTTTGGCAGAAGTTGTTTTGTGCCCGGCAACCTTGGCGCGCGACTTCGCGGCAGGTTGATCAGCTTGCGGGAAGAGGCTGCGGGCCGTTTCTCCGGGGCGGTCTTGTTCGCAGCTTGCCGGGAGGGACCGCTTGGCACGAGCTGCCGGGGAGGGCTCAGGATCTCCGCCTCAAGCCCGGGCACCCTGCACGGACTCTCCAGAAGAAGGATGTCTTCCGAGGTAGTCGTGGCCTGCACTGGGGTCTCGTCGACCACCGGACGGGTATCCGGAGTCGCAACAGCAGCCGGTGCGGCACCAGAAGCAGGAGGCTCGCTCCTTTGGGCGGAAGGACGAGGTGGAGAAGAGGCAGCCCGAGCCGGGCTGGGAGTCCGAGATCCGGGAGAAGGAGAAACAAAGGATGACGGGAGGTCGAGTGCGTCCCTGAAAGAAAATATCTCAGTAATAATTTCAGGAAAAGACAAGGTCATGTAGCATGAGGCAAAGAAAATGTACCCGGAATCCACAATGGGAGGACCCTTCTTCCGGCGTCGAGGCTTCTCGGCCGTTTGTTTGTTCGGCTTGCTCCTCTTGGGGGGGTTGCCGGAATCATCGGCAGCGTCGGTGTCGGAAGCCGCACGCTTCCGGCTCTCGGCGCGTTTGGTCACGGCCGTCGGTTTCGGAACCACTGCTGAAGCCCAATTGAGGGGGAGAGCGTCAATCACATCGAGAATTTGACAGTCAATCTCATCCTCGTCATCCGAAGAAATGGAAATTGCCTCTGAGGTTGAAGGGTTACCCGGGGCGGCAGCTTTTACTAGAGGAACGGCAAGATGCTCCTCACCATCGGGATCCACTCTCGGCATCTTGGCCGGTACCGGGATTTTCGGCACGGAATTCCCGTTGGCGTGGATCGCGTCCTCCTCGGCTTGTCGCTCGAATAACTGCGCAAATAAACCACCACATGATAACCATGTCGGTTTCCAGCAGAACCCGGGTGCGAATGCAAGTGTGCGAAAGATAGACACGAGCACCTGTTTCAATGGTTTTTTTCCGGGACCCCCAATGACACCCCAAGCATACTCATCCGACGTCTTCGTCCGAGCAATAGCTCGAACGCGTCGGACGACCGCGGGACGATCCAACGGGAAAATACTGGTCCTGGTGGGATCATAGCTCCCGTCCATATGGCACATCTTGTGCACTCGGGTTTGTAGAGGGCAGACGCGGCGGATAATGAAACAGCGCAGGAGATCGTCGCCGGTCATCTTGTTGGTCAGCACCACGAGAACGTCATGCATACACCTGACCTCTTCGGTGTCGGGGAACCGTTTCCAGAGGTTAAACTTGCGGGGAGGGCCAATGGCGAACTCCGGCAGGTTGATGAAGTCCGGATTCGAGGATCCCGGAGCATCTCCCGAGCTCTCCCGGTTCTTCACATAGAAGAAGCTGCGCTGCCACTTCCGGCAGGATTCTAGTCCTTTGACTATAGGGAATCCGGAGTCGGCACGGGGGATGATGGTGGCAGCTCCGCAGTCGACCAAGTCTATTACTTTCTGATCCGGATTGGGGATGACTTGGCGACGAAGGATGAAGTACCTGGCCCAGAGATCCAGGAATGGCCATACGCCGAGATATGCTTCCGAGTAGGTGGTGAAGACCGAAAGCATCATGATGGCGTTGGCGGGGAGATGATGGGGTTGGAGGCTGTAAGTGTCGAGGAAGTCGTGGAAGAAGGGGCTAGCCGGAAGCCCAAACCCACGCTCGAAGTGCGTGAGGAATACAACGTATTCCCCGGGTTGGGGTTCCGGTTGAACCTCGTCCTCCGGGAGACGGCTCTCAACTTCTGGTGGAATCCGGTGAGTCCGGTACAGCCAGTCCAGGTCCTCCTGTTTGGTCTCGGATCCATCCTAGCACCCCCGGATACTTTCTTCACCCATGCCGGAGAAGTCCACAGATGTATCCGGGCTACTCTGCAGGCGCAGCGGCAGTTAGTCGGAATTAGCCTACCGGGAGCTAAGATGCCGGATCGCAAACGCCTAAACACAACCGAGTTCCTGGCAAGCAAGATCTACCGCGTGCTGATAAATCAAAACTAAAGTAAGGAAAATAAGCTCGGGCTAAACTCAAACGAGGCATAGTGCGGGCAAAAGGTCTAAGTCCTACAGCGACCGTGCATCCCCGTCGCGCGCCCCGTGCGCGCCGCTCGAATCGTGCTCGCCGGCGGCGGCGCGGCCGCGTATGTGTTAGGGCACGACCGAGCGCGAAACATTGTCCCCGTGGAAGAAAGCTTCATCGGGGCGGAGAGAAGAGCTTACCGGAGAAAGCGAGGCCGGTGATGCGCAAGAGGAACGGCGGCGTTCGGGCTCCGGCGACCAGCGAGAGCGGCGGCGTTCGGGCTACGGACACAGCTACGGCGGCGCGCTCGAGACGACGGGGACGGAGGAGTGAAGGAGAGGAAGGAGAAGAGGTGACCGTTCCGTTCTGTGCAGCGCGGCACGTGGCGCTCACTGGAGCGCCCGATCCGGCCACACCGAGGGCCACACGGCCCCAACGGTTGGGCTTCGGATCGGCTGCGGCTCCCGGCGCGGGAACCCGAGCGACGGCGTGCTCGGGCAGAAGCACTCGAGTGCGTTTCTGATCAGACGGGACGTCGGGTGGGACCCAGCTTGAGATCTCGAATTCAATACAGAGCCAACGGTCAAGATTCACTGAGACTGCAGTATCCAGTTACAGGCTTCGTCTTCCGGTTGAAACAGTCTCGGTAAGAGGATCTCGGGAAAAACCGATCTCGGCATCTAGTCGAAGGATAATATCATATGTTCTCAGAAGATAGTTGTTATTAAAGCTGATCCCGCACATCATCCGAGGTCGCTGTGCAGCACCAGCTTCGGGGACTAGTGTCGGGGGCCTGCCCCCTGGGTAGGGGCAGATCCCGGAATAATTCAGTAATGAGCCAACAACACTTGACCTTTGGTGAGGGCAAGGGACGCCTCCTGGTGTGCTGAAGGGGCAACTTGACCCTTAAGCGCTGGTAGAGTGCAAAGTGCCACCTGGCAGGCGCAAGTGTCAGCTCTAACAGCTATAAATAGACACCCCGAGCCTTCACAATGGCAGCAAAAGCATCAGCGGATGGTTCCTCTAAGAACTAGCTTCTCGAAGATGTCTTTGCTGGTAGGCTAAGACATCTTCGGGAGGCTAGGCCTAGAGATACTCATCCACGGACAAACTCGGACGCCTCCGGAAAGGATCTCGGATCTTGGGCTCCGAGGAGTCTCCCGGAAGGAGGTATATTCGGTTTTGCCGGATAAGTAATCCGAGTAAGTGCTAACCGGAACGTCTATCTCGGTCTTGATCTTATGCAGGAAAGGCTCACGGGGTCGAGCAAGAAGATAACCGACATGAGGGATCCCGGTAGGCCGTCAACGGTCTGTAGCAGGCTTTCCCGCCTGATGCGGGGGGAAGTACCTTTCCGTCTGACACAGAAGCATGGTCACCTCCCGCCTGAAACGGAAGCATGGTCACCTCCCGCTTGACACGGGAGCGCGTCAGCCGGTACAACAACGGTACGACAAGACACGACGTGCCTAGCCCGGCAATCCGGAAAAGGCTATCCGGGATGGGCAAAGACATGTCCTGTCTCTGACAGGGGGACAATGATGATCCAGGACGGCGCCTGTTGTCCTTGCCGAGATGATGACGAAGGGGCTACGCCGGATAGCGCGGCGACTATGTCGCACTAGCCGGTGACGACATGCCGGTTAGGCCTGTCCGGTGGGGCCAAGCCGGTTTAGGGTTTCCGGACCTCCTGGCCGAAACCCTATAAAAGGCACCATAACTGCTTCTGTGCAAAAAGGACCAACTTGGGAGCCAAAGCTATAGTTGCATTCACTCCTAGAGCATTTACTTCTTCATACCTTGAGTTCTTCTAGTTCCTTGTGTTCTTCACTTTGAGAGATCTAAGAGCAAGTTGTAGTCCTTATACCACAGTTATATAGAGAGGAAAGGCAGGAGTAGGGGTGTTACCTCCTCACGAGGGCCCTGAACCTGGGTATATCGTCTGTGTGTTGAGTGCCTTCGTGCATTTGTTCTTGTTTGTTAGATCTTCCATATATCGTACTGCTCTTGTTTCTAGTTCTTGGGAGATCACGGTTATATCGGGATCCTCCCCGTGTGGGCTATTCAGCTCGCTATGCCTCCCCGGATCCACCAACGTCCATCGGCCCCACACATTAGCCATCCTATGGCATCTGCCGTGACACCACCACGACAATATGGTTTGTATGAGTACATAGTAATGCCTTTTGGGTTAACCAATGCTCTAGCCTATTTCATGAATATGCTGAATAAGGTATTTATGGATTGTCTGGACAAATTTGTTGTTGTCTTCATCGATGACATCTTAGTCTACTCCAAAAGTCACAAAGAACATGAAGAACACTTACGTTTGGTGTTGCAAAGACTCCGCGAGCATAAGTGATATGCTAATTTCAACAAGTGTGAATTTTGGTTAGAACAAGTAGGATTTCTAGGACACCTGGTGTCTAAAGATGGAATAGCAGTGGATCCTGAAAAGGTTGCTGCTGTGACAAATTGGGAATCACCCAAAAATGTGGGAGAAATCCGCAGTTTTCTAGGACTGGCAGGATACTACCGGAGATTCATTGAAAATTTCTCCAAGATTGCCAAGGCCTTGACTGAACTACTGAAGAAGGGAAAGAAGTTTGAGTGGACAGAAGCTTGTGAGACCAACTTCCAGGAATTAAAGAAACGCTTAGTGTCTGTATCAGTCTTATGTCTACCATATCTAGAGAAAGATTTCCAAGTTTATTGTGACACTTCATATCGTGGTCTAGGAAGCGTATTGATGCAAGAAGGCAAAGTAGTGTCTTACGCCTCAAGACAACTCAAAAATCATGAAGTAAACTACCCCACTCATGATCTAGAGTTAGCTTCTGTGGTACATGCGCAAAAAATATGGAGACCTTATTTATGGGGAAAGCGATGTGAAGTATTCACAGATCATAAAAGCCTCAAGTACTTCTTTACTCAGAAGGTATTAAACATGCGACAAAGGAGATGGTTAGAATTGATCACAGACTATGATTTAAGTCTACGGTACCACCCAGGGAAAGCCAACGTGGTGGTTGATGCCTTGAGCCGTAAGGCTTATGTAAACGGACTTACGGTAGGAGAATTGCCTGAAGATCTATGTAAAGGATTTAAGCAACTTCGATTGGAAGTGGTACCTGAAGGATTCATAGCATCCTTAGAAGTTCAACCTCTTCTATTTAACAAAATCAAGGAAGCTCAGTTAGAGGATAAAGCAATAAAACAAAACAAGAAGAACCTAAGTAAGGGCAAGGCCAGAGGCTTTAGAGAAGATGAAGAAGGAACTGTATGGTACAAAGAACGCATATGTGTTCCTGATAATACTGATCTTAGGAAGTTAATACTTCAAGAAGCTCATGACTCACCCTATTCCATACATCCGGGTAACACCAAGATGTATATGGATGTAAAGGAGAGGTATTGGTGGATCAATTTGAAGAGGGATATTGCTGAATACATTGCAAAGTGTGACGTCTGCAGCCGTGTGAAAGCAGAACACCAAAAACCAGCGGGATTGCTGCAACCCTTACCAGTACCAGATTGGAAATGGGAACATATTGGTATGGATTTCATCACTGGTCTGCCCAGGACTAAATCAGGGTATGATTCTATTTGGGTTATAGTCGATCGTCTGACGAAGGTAGCTCACTTTATACCCGTGAATACTACTTACACTAGTGCCAAACTAGCTGACATCTATATGAAAAGGATTCTATGTCTACAAGGTGTTACCAAGAAGATTGTGTCGGATAGGGGTACTCAGTTTACTTCTCATTTCTGGAATCAATTACATGAGTCCTTGGGAACCAGATTAGAGTTCAGCACAGCGTTCCATCCACAGACGGATGAACAGACAGAAAGAGTAAACCAAATCCTAGAAGATATGCTAAGAGCATGCGCTCTAGATTATAAGTCTAGCTGGGACGATAATCTCCCATATGCTGAGTTCTCTTACAACAACATCTATCAAGCGAGCATAGAGATGTTGCCATTTGAAGCCCTGTATGGAAGGAAGTGCACTACACCACTACTATGGAGTGGCGTTGGAGAACGTAGTTTGTTCGGACCTGACATAATCAAGGAGGCTGAAGAAAAAGTCAGACCGATTAAGGACCATTTAAAAATAGCACAATCCAGACAAAAGAGTTATGCAGACTCCAAAAGAAGGGAAGTCACTTATGAAGTAGGCGATCGAGCCTACCTCAGAGTTTCACCCATGTGTGGAGTTAAAAGATTTGGAATCAAAGGAAAGTTGGCACCTAGATTTATTGGACCTTTCAAGGTATTATCCCGCAAAGGAGAGGTAGCCTATGAATTGGAACTCCCAGAAGCGCTTTCCGTAGTTCACAATGTATTCCATGTCAGTCAGCTGAAGAAATGTCACCCAGAAATGGCAGAGACACTGCTAAGAGATACGGTGCCACTAGAGGAAGTACAACTAGAAAGTGATCTCACTTATGAAGAAAAAACCATAAAGATTTTGGAGACAACAGAACGTGTCACCCGAACCAAGACCATCAAATTCTATAAAGTACAGTAGAATCACCATTCAGAAGAAGAAGCAACTTGGGAAAGAGAAGATGACCTGAAAGAAGACCACCCTCACCTATTTGCTAGCCAATCCGAATCCCGAGGGCGAGATTCATCTTAAGGGGGTTAGGTTTGTAACATCCCAATTTTCAGAAAAAAATTAAAACTTTGCATTCATGCATCATGCATCATATAGATATTGCATATGTTTCATAAAAGGGGTAAATTAAAGTTATTATTAATTTGAATATTCTTTTGTATTCCATAAAAGAAGTGAAGTTAAACCCCATGTATTATTCCAATTTTATTTTGTTATTTATTTATCTAGATACTCCCAAAAAGATCTAATTTTAATAACCTTTCAAAAACATATTTTTATGATTTTTTCCGAATTTTTTTGAATGGGTTTAAAAATCAATTTTGAAATCAGTTTTCAAAAACAGTTTTAATTTTATTAAAAGAAAAGGAGAATCGGGCCGACCCATTTGCTATCTGCCGCGCGCGCGCTCAGACCAGCCCAGCAAGCCAGCCGCGCAGCCCTTCTCTCTCTCCCCTCGTTGACAGGTGGGCTCCACCTGGCAGGTTCGTGTACCTCCCACCGGAGATCGCGCTCATTCCAAATCGGAGCCGGCCGAGATCTCTGAGGGGATTTAGCGCATGGTTTGCTCCCCCGCACCCCCTACTTAAACCCCCACCTCCGCCGCATCTCCCCGCGCACAAAACCCTAGCCGTTCCACCTCCAGTGCGCTCGGGATCGTGTTTCCGCCGCCGCCGTTTCCGCCGGGGAGAAGTTCACCGTACGGTGCACCCTGGCCACCCTGGACCCTCTCATCTCCTCCTCTCGTTTTCTTTCATCCTTGCGCTTCTTTTAGACACGGTCTCGTGCCTGGTTTCGCAGCGAGCCACCGTCTCCGTCCACGCCCGAGAGGAACCGCCGCCGCAAACAACTCCGACGAGCAATACGAGGAGGAGGAGGCAACGCCGACGATCACCGCTACGCCACCAACTCCGCCTCGACGCCCGCTACGCCTCGGTAAGACCCGCTCGTCCCGTAGCCTCTAGAAATGCGAGAGCACGCGACGCCGGCCGTGGCGCCGCCGCGCTCGGGTGTTCTCCGGCGAACCACGCCGCCCGTTTTTGGTCCTATTGTCGTGGGTCGTTAGATCTAGATCCAACGGATCTAGATCGATCTATTCTCGCGCGTCCGTTTCTATTTAGATCGGACGGCTCGCGCCCGCGATCCGCGTGAACCGGTATCGTCCAACAGGATTGCGCCACGTAGCCCTTCCTTTATTCTTGTTCGCAGGAATTTTATAAATAAAACAAAAACTTAGAAAATTCATAACGTTTGATCTGTAAGTTCAAATTTGATAAATTTTATATCCATGGATAGCCCTGATAGTGTAGTTTGTTTCTACATCATTTGTTTTTCCTTTTGATAAATTATAATTCGTGTAATTATCCGAGAAGTATTTCGGCTATTAAATCCATAACTTAAATAATAAAAATGTTTTTCAAATAAATTTAATTGTTTTAGTGTTGTATTATTGCCCTCTGTCCAGAAATATTAATATGTGTCTTAATTGAAAACTTTCATAAAACAATAAAAGTTGTAGTTGTGAAATTCAAGTTTTTGCTATATTGTTTTCAATTATTTAATTGATAAATAAAATAAGAAATTCCTAGAAATTGCATTTCATACATTTAATAACAGAAGATAAATTATTAATAAGTGTGTCCTGTTATACTCATGGCATATCATGCATGCATACATATTTATGTTTGGTGTTGTGTGATATTGTGTGGGTATTTATTTTATGTGTTGCATGTGCTAGATTGTGAAGAAGAGGAAGGACCTTCTTGTGATTGTTATTCTTGTTGTGCTTGCTCCTCCTGCTACCAAGGCAAGTGGCACACCTCATAAAAGTCCTAGTATTTTTCTATGCATGAGTAGTTTATTTTCCTAAGCATGTTTAGGACCTAGTAGAAAAGCTATGCTAGACCTGTTTAGAATTCCTTATTCCTGTGTCTAGGTTCCTATGAAAATACTTAGTAGAATTTTGATGCTATGCAAAACTATTTTGATAAAATGTTCAATTCTACTAAGTTATAATCAAACACCTGGGTGGAATTGGTTGCCTGGCTGTATGAGTTGAGTGTTGTCCCCAGGGGTTTACCTGTGGGATATTCACTTGTGGATGGCCACCCAGGAACAGAGGAATCTGAAGAACTCCGAGTGAAGATTGCTCCTCGTGTAGCCATTGCCAATCTGGGCTCTGGCTTGATCAACTAAGCTGCGTGGACTCGCCCCGGCCTGACAGGTGGTGGTAGAGGATTTGTAGGTGGAGCGTGTCAAGCCAGCATGGGGAGGGAAAATGCTTCTCAAAGATCTCGTCTCATTCCTCTCCTTTTCCTTAGCACTTCAAGAGTGTATAGGATAGTTTGGGTTGAATGGGTACAATGGTGAACGTGCACAACCTCTGCAGAGTTAAATCTAAGTACTTAGCCGTGTCCCCGGAAACGGACAATTGAGCAGCTGAACGAGGACGTCAACGGAGGATTCCACCATTCCAACTTTTAAATTAAAACTTGATGGGTGAACACGGGTAGATTGAGACTATGGCTTTCATACCATATTTGTCTCAACTAGGAAAAGTTGTTTTCAAAAAGTTAGGGAAAAACTTGCTTTCTGTAAAATAGCCTTGAGCTCCACCAGCCAAATAAGCATATAGGTTATAGAGTTATTCCTCTAAGTGTCCACCATAGTGTCACTTGCCAGTTCCATTTTTAAATGGTTCTGACCCACGTTGTTGCAAGATTTTTCTTATTGCAGACTGTTCTGATGATGTGTGAGATTTTGCTAAGGGTTTCGAGTCTTCAACCAACATGCTCTCCTGTGGCACATGATGATGATTGGGGACTCCATGAAGCATAATTTTTCCGCTGTTTAGTCTGTTCACTTCTAGCTTTACGCTATGCAATTTGTAATGAATATTTTCAAAGTCTGGATCATCGTTGTAATAAATTGATACTTTGATGTGATATTACATCGTAGACTGTGTTTGCAAACGAATCGATCCAGGGATTTGCATTATACACAGGTTCCTGCCATATTTTAAGTGCAGGTACACTACAATGCCATGTTCATCTTGCTTGTTCTTGAATATCCACTTGGGGCTGATAACATTGCGGCAATCTTTTGGTCTTTACACTAACTTCTACAGGTTGTTGCGCTCGAAGTTGTGGAGTTTTTCATGCATAGCATCAAGCCAATTTTATCTTCAAGAGCTTTAAAGACTTTCTTGGGTTCCACCATGGAGATGTGAGCTTGATGTTCACTAAAGATTGCAAGTTGTATTCGGGTAGAGACCTTGCTTCTCACATCACCAAGCACCTTGTCAAGAGATAGAGTCTCAATTCTTTTGAGGTGCCAACCCTATTCAAGCGGCAGATCTCGATTTCCCTCCTTGTGGTGGGAGGGATCGCTTGATCATCTTAATCATTCATGTCTCCGCTTTGACTGAATTGATGGCCTTGATAAACCATAGGAGTGATCACCAGAGATGGGGGAGTAGGTTGATCTTGTCCTTGTTGAGAGCTGCCACCGGGAATGTCAGGAGGACCGGATATTCCGAGTTCATTGTGGACCGGAAATTCGGAGTCACCAGAATTTCTGACTATAGTTTGAACCGGATTTTCCGGCCCTCCAGAAATTCCTGGAGCAGCTGGAGATTCTTGTGCTTCTTCTTGACTGGGCGTATTGGGCACGATGTTGTTGTTGGGTGTTTCTTGTGTTGGGGTAGCCACCACTTGCGTAGAGCATGTTCCTTGTTGAGCAACTTCATAATAGACTTCGACGGGGCGGTGGACTGCCAACCCCATCCTTCGGATAGCATCTTGAGGTTGATCATCACCTGCATCGGAAACACCACTTTGCTCCACAAGGGAGCCGTCATTCTCATCAAATACCACACTACAAGTTTCTATGATAATGCGCGAGGCCTTGTCATAGACTCCATAAGTATGAGATTCGGCACCGTAACCAACAAAAGTCCCTTCAAGAGACTTAGACTTAAACTTGCCTAAACGAACACCTTTGATGAGATAGAAACACTTACAATCAAAAACTCGGAAGTAAGAGATGTTGGGCTTGTTTCCAGTAAGCACTTCATAAGGTGTCTTCATGAGTCCTTTGCGAAAGAAGAGCTGGTTGGATGAATGGCAAGCGGTGTTGACGGCTTCGGCCCAAAGTTGTGAGGGGACTTGAACACGGCCATCATCGACCTTGCCATCTCAATAAGTATGCGGTTCTTACTTTCGGCTATACCATTTTGTTGGGGAGTATAAGCAGCGGAATATTGATGACGAATCCCTTCTTCACTAAGGAACTCGTTCAAGGTGTAGTTCTTGAACTTGGAACCATTGTCACTTCTTATCACCAAGATTGGAACATTGTGTTGACATTGAGCTTCATTGGAGAAGTCGATGATTGTTTGTTGAGTCTCCGCCTTCGACTTGAAGAAGAAAACCCATGTGTATCTTGAATAGTCATCAACAAGCACCAAGCAATATTTCTTGCCACCAAGACTAGCTTCCGGAATGGGACCAAAGAGGTCAACATGGAGAAGCTCCAAAACCCTCGTTGATGAAATGATGGTCTTGCTTGGATGGTGGATGTCATGCATTTTTCCTTCAACACAAGTACTACGCTTTCGATCCTTCGAGAAAGAAACATGGTCTTTTAGTCCACGGATATGGCCATCCTTTTGGAGACTTTGCAAGTCCTCATATTGACATGGGCTAGTCGGCGATGCCATAACTAACCCAAGGCCTCCTTAGCAAATAAGCACATTGCATGGGAAGTGGTGACTCCGGAGAAGTCGACCACATATAGCCCATTCTCAACATACCCAACGAAAGACACTTTGAGAGGCTTGCTCCGCATAAGGATAACCATTTCCTTTTCGAAGATAACGATATAACCCAAACAAGTTAAAGAATGCACCAAGATCAAGTTGAAACCTAGGGACTCGACAAGCAAGACATTCACAAGTGTGATGTCCGGTGCCACTACCACCTTGCTGAGCCCTATTACCTTAGACTTTGAATTGTCACGATATGTAACGGTCATTTGATCATCATTAGGCTTGAACTCCGTTACAATTTCCGTGCTTCCGGTCATATGACTAGTGCACACACTATCAATTATCCATTTCGATCCTCCGGAAGCAAGGCCCTACACACAATCAATTCTTTGATTTAGGTACCCATTTTGCAATGGGTGCCTTTTGGTTAGCAACAAGGGTCTTTGGGACCCAAATATCATATTCAGTATAGCCATCAAAAGGACCAATGTATCTAGCATAGACATCCCCATAATAATAAACATATAAAGCATAATTGGGGTTAGATATGCCCGCAAAGTCGTCACGAGTGGGAGTGCCCCTTGTGGCATTTCCACTCGCAATGTCATCTTTCTTGGGTTGTGCAGGCTTGGCCTTCTTCTTGATCTTCTTCTTCTCCTTAGCAACATAGCCTTGACCTTCTTTACCCTTGTGGGGCACTCGCTCATGAAGAGGTGTTGTGAGTGTCCCCTTACCTTTATCAAGAGAGGTCTTGGTCTCGGTTGCCATGGAGGGAACAAACAAAAACCTAGCTTTATCCTTGACAACATTTGCATTAGTATTCAAAGGAGTAGAAGTGCTAGGTTTCTCAAGAGTAGATATCCGAGTTAGGAGTTGATCACGAGACTTGAGGAGACGTTCGTGATCACTTGTCAATACCTTGTGAGTATTTTCAGGTGACTCGAAGTCTTCGCAAAGTCTAGCATGAGCAACTACAAGCTCAGACTTTTCATTTTGCACAATTTTACATTTAGCAAAGTAAAGATCACGATCCTTAGTGATCTTAGCAAGTTGCTCCTTAAGGAGAGCATGAGCTTCTTGTTTATCTCCAAGGGAGGATTGGAGAGACACCTTAGTGTGAGCATCCTCTCTCTCAATCTCACCTTTTAACTCAATCTCATCCTAAAGCTCACCTATGCGACTCATAATCGAGCCAAAGTGTTTCTTTCCTTCTCCTTGCAAGTTAGTCATGAATTTATTAAAAGCAATAGTTTCTTTCTTGACTTCAAGACTCATACCATCATCAATGTAATGGGATATGGAGATAGGGGACAATTTTACCTTTGATGTCTTTGCCATAAGACATCTTGCATTCTTGATGATGGGGCTCTCATTTGGTGAGGAGAAGAGTGACGGAGGTGTAGAGGAAATGGCTAGAGCGGCCACTTGCGTTGGGGTGTCCTCCTTGTCACTATCTTCATCATCGGTGGGATATTGCTCTTCGGTGACCAAGACAATCTTTTGGTTCTTCTTGAAGAAGGGCTTCTTCATGGGCATAGGCCCCTTGCCCTTCGTCTTGGCCACTAGCCTCCCACCATGGTCCTCTCTTCTTTCCCATGGGCAATCTACAACAAAGTGGCTTTTGTCATTACAATTATAGAAAAGCCTCACCTTTTTGCTTGGCTTTCCTCCATTGGAGGGGAACTTCTTGTCAATCCTAGCTTTGGCCCTTCCGGGGTTCTTCCAAAAAGTTCTTGCCGCAAGACCCATGTGGTGGGTGAGACTACTTGAGAGTATCTCACTAGATAGCTCGACTTGATCATCATACTCATCTTCATCCTCCTCTTCAACGGTGGCCTTCAAGGCAATTGAGGCAAGCTTGTGCATCCCTATGGCTCTTGCTCTTGCATCTTGTGCAATTTTGGAGGCCACCTTGTAAGCGGTCATCTCTTGCATGACTTCATTGGATGTCATGTTCGCGAATTCATGTCTCCCTTGGAGTGTCTTCAAGTCCATTTCCCCAAAGGGCAAGAGTGTGGTCACGAACTTCCTCTTGATCCAAGCGTCATCAATGTAGACCGCACCAAGGTTCTTGAAGGTGTTAGCAATCAACACCAACCTACGGTACATGTCCTCATGACTTTCTCCATCCAACTTGTAGAACCCTTCCACCTCATTGCACAAGGCATCATACCGGTTCTTCTTCATGCTCTCATTGCCGACGAAGATGTCGAAATTAGCATTCCTCACTTCTTTGGCGGTGGAGAATTGTTGAATGAGAGGCATGTCCTTCTCTCCAACAGCCATTTAGAGTTGATGAAGAGCGGTGGCATTGAGTTGACTATCAACCACCTCTCTCCTTGTCAAGTTGGTTGGATCATGGGCCTTGAATCCTTCTTCAATGATGCGCCATAGCTCAATGGAGGCACTACATAAATGAGATTTCATTTGAAATTGCCATTGAAAGAAATGAGTAGGTTTGAGCTTAGGAGGATCACTTCTAAAGTTTACATGAGGGTGAGGGATAGGAGAGTTAGGAGAGTAATTATGGTGAACATTATGAAATTCCTCTTCTTTGGGGGTATTAGAGGAGCTAGGTGATTCATCCTTTTCCGCCTTCCCGGAGGAAGCATTCGGAGGAACATCTTTGGACCCATCCGAAGATGACTCCTTAGAGTTCTCACCGTGCTCATTAGGAGGAAGAGAGGGAGTAGTAGCCTAGGGCTCCTTAGACTTCAAGAGTGTCATGAGCATCTAATTCCATCTTGAGGAGTTGGGCCTCCAAGGACGATGTCATATCTATAAGATCGGCCATGGTTGCCCCTTTGGCTAACGCCTCCGTCTCCGCCTCTAATTTCTCACGGGCGGCCTTCTCGGCATCGGATTACGTCATCGTTGCACTTAGGCGGTTAAGCCCCTAAAAGTGAACCTGGCTCTGATACCAATTGAACGGGAATCCGGCACCTAGAGGGAGGGCGGGGGTGAATAGGTGCTATTACAAATTTTAGGTCTTTTCAAATTTAGGCTCAACACAAAGGTAAATTCTCTAGATATGCAACTACGGTGAATTTACCTAAATGAAAAGCTAAGCAATAACAAGATAAACACGAGTACAAGACAAGCAAGTAAGGGAGTAAGGATAAGGGGGACCAAGTGAAGCACGCGGAGACGAAGATGTGATCCCGAGTTCCACCCAAGGGTGTACGTCTCGTTGGAGAGGTGTGCGCTACCACAACAGGTTTGCCGCAACGCCACAAAGGCTCACCTTCTTCTCCGATGAACTCAACCACAAACGTTGCGAGTTCACCTTCCACAATTGATCCCCTTTTAGGGCGGAGATCGAATCCTTCACAAACGCTTGAGGCACTCACCCACAACTTAATTGGGGGATCTCAAGATGACCACAAAAGCTCAAGGACAAAAAAGGTCAAGGCAACACCACGATTACAACAATGGTGAACTAGGTTTTCCCACCGGAAACCCTAGCCACGACATCCCCAAGTGAATGGGGGAAAAACGCAAATCGCTTTGGTGAAGATGTAGATCCGGGCCTTCTCCTCCAATCCTCCAAAGATCAACGGATTTGAGTGGGGGGGGGGGGGGGGGTTGGGAGATCTTGATGATTTGATCTTTCAAGAAATGTAGGAGAGAGAAAATCTGAGAGCTAACTGTTCTTGAGGGAGTGAGGGGGTATTTATAGCCCCTCCTCTTTTCTGGCCGTTGGCTGTGTTGACCAGTCAGAAATTCCGGTATAAGTCATAACCGGAAATTCCGGTCACTCGGAATTTCCGGAGAAATGAAATTTCCGACTGGAATTTCCGGCTGGAGTCAAAACCTTTTCCTCTTCTTTCCTTAGCAGATTTCTTCAATGTTCTTCAAGGTGCACTCGGAAATTCCGGTGAATGGAAATTTCCGAGCACAATTTCCGGTTGAGATCAGAACACTTCTTATTCTTGACTTAGCCGTTTCTGAGGGCTCTTCTGGGTGCAAACGGAAATTCCGGTAAATGGAAATTTCCGATCACAATTTCTGGCTCGCGTCAGAACACTTCCTCAATCTTGTCTTAGTCTTTTTTGCGATGTTGATCTTGGTCCACTTGGAAATTTCGGTAAAGTGAAATTTCCGAGTATAATTTCCGGTTGAGATCAGTACCATTTCTCAAACTTGACTTAGCCATTTTATGTGAGGTTCTGGTGAACCGGAAATTCCGGCCCTGGAAATTTCCGGCTCAAATATTCCGGGTCCTTGAACAATTCCAGAACTACTTCTTCTTCGCATTTTTGGCTTTGATGCATATGAACTTAAATCACATACAATCTGAAATACTTAGTATTCTATTAGTACATCATGAGTATTGTTAAGTAACACACAAAACACCAGGGATTAGGAAATGTTCTTTCACCATGGTATGGAAAACAACATCGCCGAAGCGATTTTCATAATTCTTTTAAAAAATATAATTTTTTAATTTTTAGGTGCTAAAAATGACATTTTTTGTGAAACAAGTACATAAAATATGGTCCAAAATGACACCCATTTAATTTTCACAAAGAGTAGTACATATTTATGGATAATCCCTAAATATGAGAACTTCCCTTGCTTTCTATCTAAATTCCCCCCTTCTACCGACTTTATGTCAATTTTCCGAAAGTAATTCAAATTTGAACTACAACTATGTGATAGTTTGCTTTGAAATTGTTGCAAAAATATCTTTAAGGTACACAAGTAGTGGTTACAACATAGAACCGTCGATACTTTTTAAAAATTCGACCACTTTTGAGGATTGGCCATGCTCTCCATTTTGACATAAAGTCAATTAAAGAGGGAATTTAGATAGAAAGTAATGAAAATTCTCATATTTAGGCATTATCCGTCAAATATGTACTACTCTTTGTGAAAACTAAATGGGTGTCATTTTGAACCATAATTTATGTACTTGCTTCACAAAAATTGTCATTTTTAGCACTTAAAAGTGGAAAATGATATTTGTAAAAAGAATTTGGAAAACTGCTTTGACGACGTTGTTTCCCATACAATGGCACACATATGTGCTGAATATGGGAACATTATCACAAACTATGACACGATAATGGCCATATTAATGCCGACATGACCATGTCAAGATCGCGCCCTTAAGGTGTTTGATAGTAGTTTGACGGCTCCACTCGCTCATGTAGTCGAAGAAGCCCTCTCTCGTGCGTCAAAACATACCAATTAGGACGCTCGGCTCACACTGAGCACGATAAAGTGGGCTGGGAGGTCGGACTAGATTAATTTTTCACGAAAACACGATAGAGGAAGTTCAAAACTAGTAAACACGTATAACTGGAAAGTTGTGTCAAATCCAGTTCTATACACAAACATATAAAGATTTCTTCCCAATTAGTTGAGAATAGGTGGGAACATGCCGATGTCAATATTGGCATGCTCATATCGCACACTCAAACTGTTCGACGATAGTCCAACGGTGCGTCCCGCTTGCGATCGTGCAGAAACCCTCTCTCTCGTGTAACACCTTGCCAATTAGGACGGTCAGTTTATCCTGAGCACGATAGAGTGGAAAGTGATGTCCGACGCAGGTGAATCGAGCACTGCGACGTTCACGTATACGAGCTAGCTAGCTACCCATCAACTCACGTATAACACAATGTTTATGATTTTTTCATTTACACGGGCCAAACGACACAAGAATTTGGAAAAATCTCTTTGGCAAAGTTCCTTAGTATATCATTCGCAACATTGGAGTTTATTTCATATTTAAATTCAAAATTTGACTTTTTTCGAATTTTGCACGGTTATAGATCTAAATTGTTGTCAGATTTAAAAATTTGTCTTTTTACACAGGACAAACGACAAAAGAATTTGGAAAATCGCCTTGGCAAAGTTGTTTCCTATATCACTAGGAACATCAGAGATTTTTTTTTCACATTAAAATTCGAAAGTCGGCTTTTTTCGGAATTCTGCACTATTCTAGATCTAGATTTCCGATCTGAATGTCAGAACTAGAAATTTGTCTTTTTTGCGCAGGCCAAATGACACAATAATTCGGAAAATCGCTTTGGCACAGTTATTTCCTATATCATTAGCAACACTTGGGAACTTTTTCACATTTTCGAGTTTTTCAAACTTGAAATTCGAATTTGCACCGTTCGAATCTCTTATGCGTTCGACTGCCACGTCCCACATGTGGGAAGGCTAACGCCTAACGGAGACGGTTGGAGTCACGGAATGAATCCTTGTGCACTAAGTATGGGCAAAACTGAGCACGATTTGTGACTGAGCGCAAAACTGAGGTCTACGCCACAACTTAGGGCAACCTGATAAATAATCCTATTAGTTACTTGTATCATCAGTATGTTGTTATAACATCAATAGTGTGTTTTCATATCATCATATTAGGATGCTTGCTCCTAAAAGTGAAAAGAGCCATGGAGGCCATCGAAAAGAGAAACAGAAAAAGAAAAAGAAAAAATAGAAAAAAGAGAAAAAGAAAAAAAAGAGAAAGAATAAAAATAAAAATGGGGCAACATTACTATTCTTTATCACACACTTGTGCTCATGTTATAGCACCATATCATTTATAGTCATCATTTGTGCTCATGTTATAGCACCATATCATTTATAGTCATCACTTGTGCTCATGCTATAGCACCATATCATTTATAATCATCATTTGTGCTCATGTTTAGCACCTTTACTCCATATGAGAGAGTTTTATGTCTTACTTGCATAACTATGTGGGTAACTTTACACTATAGAACTTGGCTTGTATATTCCAATGATGAGCCTCCTCAAAAGTGTTTTAGGTCTTCGTGAGCAAGCAAGTTGGATGCACCCCTACTAGTTCCATTGTAGAGCTTTCATATACTTATAGCTCTATGTGCATCCGTTGTGTGGCAATCACTACTCCTTGCATAGCTTCGATTATAAGACATCCTCTTGTCTAATGATCACTTGCAGCTTTGTGAGACTTTCTTCCGTTGGCCTTCCAAACTCCCCGTTAACATTCTCTTAGCCAAAACATCCTGTTGCCAGGAACCTACGTTGAATGCTTGCTTGTTTTTTTTGAACAAATAAAGAGTTGATATTCTACATGCATATTGATATTGCTTGACTTGATCCTTTCACAAAGTTGGCATGTTTGTTGGAAGCATTGGATGATTATATTGTTGTGCTTGAAGCTTAAATCATATCTAATATCTACTTTGCACAGTTGATTGCTATCGAGTACTATATCATTTGTCGGCCCAGTGGAGACTGGGGTATGAAAAGCCCACTCTCCCCAGGCCTCGCTCGCAGGCTGGTCAGACGAAATGACTAAGGACCAAGCCGCCGCTTGGAGAGACCCTCGAGAGGCAAATCCTTTTGAGGCCCTGAAGAGGAAGCGAAGGCCTGAAGAGGATCTGCGCTTCAAGACACCCTCCCGAGGCGATATGAGCCTGTCGGGAAGTCAACAAAAATCCCTCCACATGCCCCCTCGGGCCTGCGGGGAAGCTTCGCGGCCAAGGAAGCATGGCAGGGCGCACATGGCCTCTGCCGTATCCACAGAGTGACGCAGATGTTCCCTTTGCCGTTTTGGTGATAATGGAGTCAATAAAGTTGCGCCGCATGTGCCAGGACAGCCAGGACCTTCCTCTCTGGCGACAAAGCAGCTGGACGGCGCAACCCTCCAAGAAGATCATCATCGTGGGCTCCACCTCAAAGACTGCAACCCCATCTAGCCGTACTGCGCAGTCTGCAGCCTGTCAGCCACCGCGCCGAACTTTATCACCGATGGACCATGTCCATGAAGGATTCCGCCGCGGTGGACTCCAACGCCTGCCCGCCACTGCCGTGTGGGAGCCCACCTTGGACGCCAAGCGAAGGAAGACGCCTGTGGCGCCTATGAAAGGAACAAGACCTCCACCGTTGAAAGAGATCGGCCAATTGCTTGGAGAACACTTGTAAACCCTAGCTCAGCTAGTAGAATAGCCTTAGGCTGGAGGAGGAAGAAGACCGTTGCTTCCCTCCAAAGGCACGAACTGCCTCAAGGGAGCCCTCGGCAAGCTGAGTTGTACTATAACCCCCACAGTGCAATACAGATAAGCAGGAGTAGCGGTTTCACCTCCTCCCAAGGGCCTTGAACCTGGGTACGGGCTGGTGTCCATCTCTGTCGTGGGTGTTCCTCTCAAGGCCCGACGTGCACCGTCGTCGTGCCTCTCGAGGGTCTTGACCTCCGTGTTCAATCCCCTTCACGAACTACGCTTGAGGGAGTGACCACCCCAGTTTCGTGGGAGTCACAACCCGACATTTGGCGCGCCCGGTAGGGGATTGAGGCGCGTCAACGACCTTCGAGCCGCCTCCACGCCATGGAGAACACCCGCGCTACTCGCGCCTCCCGCGCCAACCGGCGTGCACCTGAAGGAGCACGCGTCACGCCTGACGTCACGGCCACGCGCGCACGACGGGTTCGGCCCCGCCGTGAAGAGCGCGCCAACTCAGGCCCTCATGTGGAAGAGCCCGAGCACAACTCCGAGCAGGACGACGACGCGCAGTCGTCGCACCCGACGCGGCGCCCAAGCGGCTCCGGTCCAGGCAGGACGGACCCCGCGCCGCACACCGCCCTGCTCAGGGCGCAAGAACTTCTCAGCTATCAGCCTACCGCTGAGGCCCACGAGCAGTGGCTGGAGCGCCTAAACCACCTCGTCGACATCGCCACGACTCACGTAGCTCCGTCACAGTCCGTCGTGCACCCCTCCCTCGCGGGCACGGCTGCGCCAGACGCGCCTCCGCCTCCACCAGGGCCTGCACCGGCTGCGACGCAGAGGGCTACCTCGAACGCGTCCTCGCCTCACGACTGCCTGATCGTGCAGCGCACCGCGCCAGACGCGAGCGTGGGGATGGAGCTCCAGCGCAACCGCCAAAACCGGCTCGTGGAAGAAATCGGCTAGGCGGGCCAGCAGAACCGCATCGCGCTGTAGCATGGGGTCGCCACGTCTACCACAGGCTGCATGGCATTCTCCTGCTCCCTGCGCCGCGTGGAATGGCCCCCGAAGTTCAGGCCGTCTCTCCCCAAGGGCTACGACGGCTCCATCAACCCCATCTAGTTCCTCCAACTCTACACCACCTCCATCCAGGCGGCAGGCGGAGACGACAAGGTCATGGCCAACTTGTTCTCCCACGCGCTTCGTGACTCTGCGCTGTCGTGGCTCCTGAACCTCTCTGAGGACTCTGTGAACTCTTGGGAGGAACTCTGCAAGCAGTTCGTCTCCAACTTCAAGGGGACGCACGATCACGCGCGCACCCACAACGACCTGCGCGCTGTGGTGCAGAAGAAGGATGAAACCCTTCGCAAGTACATCCAGCGCTTCAGCCAAGTGCGCAACAAGATCCCGAAAATCCCCGACACTCAAGTCATCGCCGCCTTCCGCGAGGCCATCACGAACAGCAGGATGCTCGAGAAGCTGGGTATCCATGACAAGCTCACCTCTGTGGTGAAGCTGTTTGATCTGGCGGACAACTGCGCCAAGGCTGAAGAGGGACTCCTCTTCATCAAGATGTTCTCGAGAGGGGACGAGCACGCTGAAAGGTCCAGGAGCAAGAAGAAGGAGGAGCCCAAGCGCAAGGCCACCGCGGTCCTCGCGGTAGAGCCTGACGCGAAGGGCACCCGTAGGGACACTCCCGAGCCTGGAGAGAGAAAGGACGACCACCGCCCGTTCTGCATCTACCACAACAGGCGCGGCCACTCTACGGAGACTTGCTTCGACCTCAAGAGGCTGACCAAGGAGCGCGAACAAGCAGTAGGCAGCGGCAGCCGCGGTCGAGGCCGTGGCTACCAGAAACCATCTGGCAATCAGGCCAATGCTGCGGAGAGGAACGGCGACCTCCCTGACGAGGAAGATGGAGGCTATCTAGCTCCAGAGGCGCCATTGCCTGCATCCTCGGTGGGGCACAGGCGCCCAAATCGAACAATCAGTTCAAGCCGTTCGCTCGCGAGCTCAATGCCGCCCTCCCCAGCCTCGAGATCTCCAGGCCCCACAAGTGCCCGCAGTACACCATCGCCTTCGACGCTCAGGACCACCCCAAGTCCCCCAAGACTATTGGAACCCTCCAGCTGGTCTGTAGCCCCACCATCGACAACATCGCCGTCTCCAAGACACTCACTGATGGTGGAGCAGGCCTGAATGTCATCTCCATTGAGACGTTCGAAGTCCTTCAAGTGCCCTACGAGCGGCTCATGCCCTCTAGGCCCTTCACGGGAGTCACCAGCGGCTCGATCGAGCCTCTAGGGCAGGTCAGGCTTGCCGTCACCTTCAGCAGCGAGGAAAACTACCGCACCGAGCACATCGACTTCGATGTTGCGCAGATCGGCCTGCCGTACAATGCCATCCTCGGCTACCCCGCCCTCGTGAAATTCATGTCTGTCATGCATCATGCCTACACCATGGTCAAGATCCACGTCAGCGCTGGCACAATCACCATCCTTGGACATATCCTGGATGCTATGCGCGCTGTCGAGACAGCCTACAAGGCAGCCGCCATGGAGTTCCCTGCAGACGAGGACATGGAGCCTCTCGAGAGACCCAAGAAGAAGAAGCAGTTGTTCTCCCAGGAGCTAGCCGGTACAAAGAAAGTCTCTCTAAGCTCCAGTAGCTCAGGGGATGAAGGCTCGGGGGCTAGCGTCACCATTGCCGATGCGCTGCCTCCCAAATAGGAAAGCACGCTCATCGCCTTCCTCCGGGAAAACTCTCACATGTTCGCATCGACTCCGTCAGATATGTCCGGTGTTCCGAGGGAGGTGATCGAGCACCACTTAGTCGTGTGTCCAAACGCACGCCCCGTCAAGCAAAAAGCAAGAAAACAAGCCCCCGAGAAGCAAGCATTCATCGTCAAAGAGGTCGAGAAGCTAAAAGCGGCATATGTCGTCCGCTAAGTCGCACACCCCACTTGGCTCTCCAACAGCGTGGTTGTCCCAAAACCCTCCGGGGGAGGCCGCCTCTGCATCGACTACACTGATGTGAACAAGGCTTGCCCCAAAGACCCTTATCCCATGCCAAGAATCGACCAGATTGTGGACTCCACGGCAGGCTGCGACCTCCTCTGCTACCTCGCCGCCTTCTCTGGTTATCACCAGATAAAAATGGCAAAGGAAGACGAGGAGAAGACGGATTTCCTCACCCCTTGTGGTGTGTATTGCTATGTCTGCATGCCCTTCGGCCTGAAGAACGCTGGAGCCACTTTCCAGAGGCCAATGAGGATAGCAGTTGGCGAGCAAATGGGCAGAAATGCTGAGGCTTATGTCGATGACATTGTCGTCAAATCTCGAGAGGGAAATACTCTCCTCGGGGACGTTGAAGAAACTTTCGCCAGCTTGCGCAAGGTGAACATCAAGCTCAACCCCGCCAAGTGCATCTTTGGAGTGCCTTCGGGCAAATTGCTTGGTTTCCTCGTGTCCCACCGAGGCATAGAGGAAAACCCTGACAAAATCAAGGCCATAGAGGAAATGCAACCTCCACGCCGGCTCAAGGATATGCAACGCCTAGCAGGCTGCATGGCCAGCTTGGGTAGATTCATCTCCAAGTTTGGCGAGAGAGCTTTGCCGTTCTTCAAGATCATGAAAAGAACTGGCACTTTCAAGTGGACTCCTGAAGCGGAAAAAGCATTTGAGGATTTGAAGAGGTACCTGGCCAGCCCACCAGTCATGGTCGCCCCAAGGACAGGCGAGACCCTGAAGCTGTATCTATCAGCCACTCCATAGACCGTCAGTGCCGTCCTTGTGGTAGAAAGGGAAGAACCAGTCCTCCACAAGAAGAGTGCAACCACTCCAAAGCCAAAACCGCCTGACGAGGAACTGGGCAAAGGAACAGGCCCCACAAACCAACCGCCAGGCCCAAAGCTACAAGCGGAGCCAACCACGAGTTCACCGCTGCAGGACGATCTTGCCAGGGAGCCTGACGAGCCTCCACAGGCCAACCCCCTCGAGGGCCCTAAAGAGCCTCCGCAGGCCAACCCCCTTGAGGGATCTGTAGAGCCTCCTCAGGCAGAGTGCGCCAAGACTAAACAGACAACCCTTGTCGAGCATCCAGTCTACTTCGTCAGCACAGTACTGCGCGATGCTCGCGAGCGGTACACAATGCAACAGAAGCTCCTCGTCGCGCTCCTCATCGCCTCGAGAAAGCTGCGACACTACTTCCAGGGGCACCCCATCACGGTGGTCACCTCTTTTCCCCTGGAGTAGATCCTGCGCAACCCTAATTCCACAGATCGTGTCGCAGGATGGAATATAGAGCTATAACCATTCAATTTTCGCTTCGATACCACAAGGGTAATCAAAGGAAGAGCGCTGGCGGACTTTGTCGCCGAATGGACTGACCCAACACCTGAAGAGCCTCTAGGAGAAGAACAAGAGCCCTCTGGAGACATAACGCCCAGCCACTGGACCATGAAGTTGGATGGAGCTTTCGCTTGTCGTCACGGTGGGGCCGGCGTGGTCTTGACCTCACCAAAGGGCGACAAGCTCTATTACGCAGTCCAGCTGTGCTTTGGAATCGACAAGATCTCCAACAATATTGCTGAGTACGAAGGCCTACTCGCTGGCCTACGTGCGGCGATCGCTCTAGACATCAAGCACCTGCTCATCAAGGGCGACTCCCAGCTTCTCGTCAACTTCTCCAACAAAAGCTACAAGCCTAAAGACCACCACATGGCCCCATACCTCGAGGAGGTCCGCAGGCTTGAGAAGCTCTTCAAGGGAACGGAGCTCATGCACATCCCAAGAAAAGAAAATCAAGAGGCTGATGACATCGCCAAACGCGCGTCAAAGAGGCAAGCTCAGCTACCAGGCGTCTTTGAAGAAATACTCGTCAATGCATCAATAAAACAGCCTCAAGAGGCCATGCCCGCAAGCACAGACGAAGCACTCCTGCCACCACCTACAGTCGGGGCTCCCGATTGCGGGCCCCCTACAGGGGAACGTCTTCTGCTCACAGCGGCGCATCAAGAAACATGATGGATTGACGAGATCAAAGACTACCTCGTCAAAGGGATCCTTCCCGAGGAAGATACTGAAGCGGAGCGAATTGCCCGCCAGGCAAAATCCTACCACATCCTCGAAGGAAATCTCTACCGCAAGCGCCCAAACGTCAACACGCTCAAATGTGTCCCTCCTGAAGAAGGCAAAATGCTGATTAAAGACATCCACAGCAGGGAGTGCGGCCACCACTCGTGCGCCCGCACCCTCGTAGGAAAAGTCTTCAGGAGCGGTTTCTATTGGCCTCAAGCACTTCAGGATGCAGTTGACATCGTTCAAACATGTGAAGCTTGCCAATTCCACGCCAAGAAAATCCACCAACCTGCGCTGGGACTACAGACGATTCCGCTCTCCTGGCCGTTCGCGGTCTGGGGGCTGGACATCCTGGGACCATCCCAACGGCGCAAGGGGGATATCGCTACCTCTTCGTGGCCATCGACAAGTTCACTAAGTGGCCCGAAGTGGAGGAGACGCACACAACTCCAGCAGGCGCAGCGGTGAAATTCATCAGAGGCCTGGTCTGCCACTTCGGAGTGCCTAACCGCATCATCACCGACAATTGCTCGCAATTCACCAGTGGCATCTTCAAGGCTTACTGCGAAGAGATGGGCATCAAGCTCTGCTTCACCTCAGTCGCTCATCCACATATCAATGGGCAGGCCGAGCGAGCAAACGCAGAAGTCCTAAAGTGCCTAAAGACCAGGACCTTTGACGTCCTCAAGGGCAACGGCAAAGGATGGATCAGCGAGCTCCCTTCGGTGCTCTGGTCCATCCGCACAACGCCACCCAAGCCTACAGGGGAAACATCGTTCGCCCTCGTCTATGGAGCCGAAGCAGTCCTCCCCACAGAGATAAAGCATGGATCCCCACGGGTCCTTGCCTTTAACGAGGACCAGCAAGAGGACCTCCACGACGATGACCTGCTGCTTCTCGAGGGACTACGACGCCGTGCCGCCCTCCGGGCTGCTAAATACCAGCAGGACCCGCGACGCTACCACAGTCACAATGTGCGCTCGCGCACCCTGGAGGCAGGCGATCTCGTCCTCAGGCGAATCCTCTCCAGGGAAGGCCTCCACAAGCTGTGACCGATGTGGGAAGGTCCCTATAGGGTCACCCACATCGCCAGGCCTGGCGCGGCTCGTCTCGAGACTCAAGATGGCATCCCCGTTAAAAACCCGTGGAACATCATGCACCTGCGCAAGTTCTACCCGTGATCATTGTCACGCCCGTGATCATTGTCACGTCAAGGCATCTAGCGGAAGAGGCAGCTTACGGCTCAATTTCCAAGCATTTTTTGTCTCTAGAGGTTAAAAGCTCACGGCTTAAACCTCCAAACATTTTTTGTCTCCAGAAGGATGGAAGGAAAACGTGATCATTGTCACGCCCGTGATCATTGTCACGTCAAGACATCTGGCGGAAGAGGCAGCTTACGGCTCAACCTCCAAGCATTTTTTGTCTCTAGAGGTTAAAAGCTAACGGCTTAAACCTCCAAGCTCCAAAGGCTTCTCTCGAGGGTCAACCCTCCGAGCTCTCCATGTAACGAGCCACCTTTGGATGTTGATAGTCTTTGCCACTAATGGGTGGTCCCCATACCTCGACATGGTCAAAACATTAACTTGGCAACTCCAAGCATAATGAGACAATTTTGGTCCTAAGTGAACTTAGCGCTATGGCACCGTTATATATCTCTCCACATGCGCACCTCACGAGCGGGGGCTGAGTACGGTGCCAGTGCCTCAAATGACACACCAGCAGAACTGCAAAATCCAAGGATCCGAGCTCTGGCTGGAGGGCAAGCTCCCACAAACACGCCATCTCTACAAAGAACCTTGGTACTTACTCTCCTCGCGAGGAACGCCTAAGGGGACCTATAAGCGCGCACGAGTCCTCTATACCGTGCACCAGCGTTTTGGTTCGCCCCTCTAACATCTACAGGGAAGGAATGCTCCCGCAAGCCCGAGGAGGCATCCAGGAACAATCCCTCAAGAGGACCTCCTCGCCAGGCAAAAAACCTCTACGGGGCAAAAGCCTCGAGAAGCTAAGTTTTGCACCCATGCCTCGAGAGTTTTTCCAGCAAGCGCATGTTTGCCCCTCAAGCGACATCGCTTTCCCTTATACTTCATGGACTACTCGTACGTCTAAGGGGGGCACTTGAGCATCGCGACTCAGGGCTCCTACCTCTCCTAGGCCTAAACTCCCTCCGGCCTTGCAGAGTCATTGCTGTAGCAGACCGAAGCGGCAGAGTCATGGCACGAAGAGATGGGTCCTAACGACGCAGAGAACAAATAGACATGAAGATAAGTCCTAAGGGACCTCTCGAGGGGCAAGCAAGCTAGAAGAAAATTGCAAACGAAAGTATATTACATGCCCAAAAGTTGTACCATGTCTAAACATAAAATTGTTTCAGATCCAAGTGTAGACAGGCGCAATGACAAATAGCTCAGGCGGAATCAGCATCATCTTGAACCTCCTCCACTGCGCCCTCCTCGGTCTCGGCAGAGGCGGACTCCTCCTCGCTGTCCTCCGCAGCGACCTCCACACGCTTGAAGCAGTTGCAGAAGACGTCGACTTGCTCGCGGAGGGAGTTGGAGACCGGCCGCACATCCTCTCCTTGACGAGCCTCCGTCACCGTGGAGAGGTCGAAGCCTAGCGTGAGGATCCTAAGGTTGGTGAAGATGCGGCCACGACCACTCCCAGGAGCTGCCGGGTCTTATCCTCTATCACCTCACGGAGGTAAGCGACAGGGACCTCGAGCTCCGTCAAGAGCTGGTCGAAGTAGACCAGGTACATGGCATCATCGCCACGGCCTCGGACCTCGGCGTGCGGCACGTCCGCGCCAAGCTGGGCGGCAAGCTCGTTACCCCGGGCGACCAACGCCTCGGGCGCTCCCGTTGCCTCGTGAGCGCACGGGCCACCGCAGCAGTGTCCGTAGCCTCCGTCGCCTGCTCCATCGGGGGAGCCACCTGCTCCTCCACGTCCTTGTCCATGGTGTTGAGTTCATGGATGGCCTCGCTGCGGGCCTCCTCCGCCCGGCGTCAACCGTCCTGGCGCACTTGAGGCGGGCCTCTAGCTTGGATTTGGCCTTCTCAAGCTCAGCAATCCGTTGAGCATCGGCGGCGTGCCGGGCCTTGAAGTGGTCCTTCTGCTTCTGGGCCAAGTGGCGGTACTCCTGGGATTTCGTCAATCGGTACTGCTTCTCGCGCTCCAGGAGGGCGTCCTCCGCCTCGTTCTTCTTCTCGGTGTACCGCTGCTCAAACCGCTCCAGGGCACGCTTCTGGGCGGCGATCGTCTCGTCGTATTGGTGAAGCGCATGGGCCAGGTCCCCCTCGCGCGCCTCAACCTCTTCGCGCTGAGTGGCGAGCGCGCTCTCCGCCTGAAGCCGCAGCTCGTCGCGCAGCCGCACCTCCTTCTCCTTGAGGGAAAGCTGCCGCTCGCGCTCGGCGAGGCCCTTGCGGTCCTCCTCCAGGGTCTCCTGCGCGGCCCGGTGGGCGGAGAGGAGCTGGGTCTCTAGTTGGCCCAGTTCACGGTGTTTTTGCGCCAGTGAGCCCTCCATGGCTTCGCGCTCGGCCGTCGCCGCGGACAGGAGCTCGACAGCGGCGTCACGCTCCTCCTGGATGGGCGCGAGAAGCTCGGAGGCGTCGCGGATGGCCCCCTTGCGGATCTCCTTGGCGAAGCGGATGGACTCCTCACGCGCGGCCTGCAGTGCTATGTCCTCTTGACGACGAGTCTCGACGGCCGTGTTGAAAGACACCCACGCCCTCGCCAGCTCCTCGCGCTGCTGAGCAAGCATTATGTCCTCGTGGGCGAGTTGCGCCTCCAAGCCCTCCAGGGACTCCCTCACGAGGCGAAAGGCGACCTCGCGGTGCCCCGCGCTCCAGTCCCAGCCACGAAGGACCAGGTCTTGGCTTGTCGAGGGCCCAGCCTCTGAGTCGAGGCCCGAGAGCCTGGCCCCGGAGCACGCTCGGGGGCTAGGCTGCACTCTGTCCCCGGCCATGTCAGCAGCCCCCTCGACGCCTGCACCAGCCTGGGTCTCATCCCCTACCGCGGGATGAGGAGGAGAAGAAGGAGCCCCTCCTGAACACTTGTCCACACCTAGCGGCGCTTGGCTCACCTCGACCTCTGGCTGCGCGGGAGGCGTGGACACATGAGCCGGAGTTGGCTCGCGCGGCGGGGTTGGCTCCCGCGGCGGAGTTGTCTCGCGCGGGGGCGTGACCGCGCGAGGAGGAGTGGAAGTCTTCTCCTCCGGAGCCTCCACCACCATTGGCTCAGGAGGCGGCGCAGAGGCCTCTGGGCAAGGCGCGGCCTCCTCCGCCTGAGGCGCAGCCGCCTCCCCTTGAGGCACCTCCTCAGTAGGGCCTGTGGAGGCCGTCTCCACAGGCCTTGTGGCCTCTTCAGCCACGGCCTGAGTCGTGACTCTCTTCACATTTGCTGCCTTGCGAAGCCTACGGCACTTCGCAGGCGCAAGATCACTGGCAAGAACCAAGAAAAGACCTTCAAGAGAGGATAAAGCGAAAAAGAGCAGGAGTGAAACGACCAAGTACCAGGAACACTTACCCGGACGGTTGAGCACCGGCGTCGACCAACGCCAGGCCTGGCGAGCGCCAGGAGGGCGTGGTCCAAGCGCCAGACCCCTCCGGAGCCGCCACAACTTTCGTCTTGGAGGGGACGTCGGATGACCTCGCTCCAGACCGGCCCACGACTGCCTTGGAGCATGGCTTGCGCCTCCCCGGAGTGGCCTCCGCGTTGGAGGCCTCCCTCGCCTCATCCTCGTCCTCCACGAGGCGCAAGGGCGCCACCACGAAGGCGTCATAATCGCCTGACGAAGGCGTCATAATCGAAGAGGACACCTCCCCTGCCGCGGCCTCCTCCTCGCCTAGCCCAGCTCCCGAGGCCGAGGGATAATCCGCTTCCTCCGCGCCCCGCCGGGGTGAACAGAGACATCCCCTCCAAAATGGCCATACGCTCAGTCATGTTGTACTAATGGAGAGGCCGGAGCGTGACAGGTTGCTGATCCGCGGCAGGCACTACCGGGTTGATGAAGAGCGCAGATAGGACGTTGTCGACGGCTTCCTTGTCATTGTCCTCGCGGTGGGGCCGCATCTTGTCGTTCGACCCGGAGTACATCCACATGGGCACCGAGTGAGCCTGGAGGGGAGCGATGCGGCGCTTCACGAAGTCTGCCACAATGGTCTGCCCCGTGAGGCCTTCCTCGCGCAGGAAGCTGAGGCGTCCCATCAGGCTCGCGTTCTTTGCGCCGTCAAAGGGCGCCTTGCCCCAGTGGGAGTTCTTCAAGGGCGGCGCATCGGGGACCTCGAGGAAGGCGCAGGGATGCTCCACTCCGACAAAGAACCACTTCTGCCGGAAGTCGTCCACCTTCTTCATCAACGAGGTGACGGCCTTGCCGTCGCTCCATGACATGGGGATATAGACGCTCCCCATGCCGTCCACGATGCGGAACGAGACGCACATCGAGCGCTTGTTCTTCGGCGTGTTCTAGAGTGCGTAGAAGCACCGGAAGAACCGCACCGTGGGCTCCAAGCCCAGGTACGCCTCGTAGAGGTACGCGAAGACGGAAAGGATGAGGACGGAGTTGGGGTGAAGATGCAGAAACTGGACCTGGTAGAACGCCAACACCGCCTCTAGGTACAGCGAGAATGGCGGCACCAGCCCGGCGGCGAGGTAGTGCTGGAATATCGGGAATATCGGGAGTTGACGCGCACACCAAGCAGTGCCGCGCCATCTGCGACCTCAGCGGCCTCCGCCTGGGAAGAGGACCCCGCAACGGCCTTGCCCTTGTTCTTGGCGGGACTCATCGTCGGAGTTCAGGGTGTCGCTAGAGGCCGAAGGTGCAGAGAGCGCTAGAGAGCGAAGGCGAAGAGCTTGAGAATGGTGGAGGCTTGTGCGAGAAGGATGTGGAGCAGTAACAGCTCCCTGCTCCGGTGCTCGGGTTTTATGTCCCCTCAAGGAGTAGTTACCGGGGCGTGGTGGGACCCCCACGATGCACGCCCCTGATCATGCGCGACCGTAACTCGTCCGAGTGCCGCGTGGCTCGGGCTGGCCGGGCACTTTGGGCCCACGACGCTCCGCCTGCGCCCATGGGCTCAATCGCTCCCATCGTGGGCCCGGGGGCTACTCTCGGCCGAGTGGAGACTAGGGTATGAAGAGCCCACTCTCCCCAGGCGTCGCTCGCAGGCTGATCAGACAAAACGACTAAGGACCAAGCCACCGCTTGGAGAGACCCTCGAGAGGCAATTCCTCTTGAGGGCCTGAAGAGGAAGCGAAGGCCTGAAGAGGACCCGCGTTTCAAGAGACCCTCCCGAGGCGATATGCGCATGTCGGGAAGTCAACAAAAATCCCTCCACAGGCCCCCTCGGGCCTGCGGGGAAGCTTCGCAGGCAAGGAAGCACGACAAGGCGCACATGGCCTCTGCCGTATCCGCAGAGTGACGCAGACGCTCCCTTTGCCGTTTGGGTGATAACGGAGTCAATAAAGTTGCGCCGCATGTGCCAGGACAGCCAGGACCTTCCTCTCTGGCGATAAAGTAGCTGGACGACGCAACCCTCCAAGAAGATCGTCATCGTAGGCTCCAACTCAAAGACTGCAACCCCTGCTAGCCGTACTGCACCGATGGACCGCGTCAATGAACGATTCCGCCGCGGTGGACTCCAACGCTTTCTAGCCACTGCCGTGTGGGAGCCCACCTTGGACGCCAAGCGCAAGGAAGACGCCGGTGGCGCCTATAAAAGGAACAAGATCTCCACCGTAGAAAGAGGTCGGCCAATTGCTTGGAGAACACTTGTAAACACTAGCTCAGCTAGTAGAATAGCCTTCGGCTGGAGGAGAAAGAAGAACGTTGCTTCCCTCGACAAGCTGTGTTGTACTGTAACCCCCACAGTTCAATACAGACAAGCAGGAGTAGCGTTTTACCTCCACATGAGGGCCATGAACCTGGGTACGGGCTGGTGTCCATCTCTGTCGTGGGTGTTCCTCTCCAGGCCCGGCGAGCACCGTCATCGTGGCTCTCGAGGGTCTTGACCTCCGTGTTCAATCCCCTTCACGAACTACTCTTCAGGGAGTGACCACCCCAGTTTCGTGAGAGTCACAACCCGACATCATTGAATGTTTTGCTTTGCTTTTCCTACTTGTTTATTTATTACTCATTTGATATCAATATAAACTACAGCCCTTATTCATTTGATCTCAGTTTACATGCCTTACATTATTACGTGATACAATTGTGTGAAAGCATGTCACTTCAGAAATTATTCTTCTTTTATCGTTCTTGCCTACTCGGGACGAGTAGAACTAAGCTTGGGGATGTTGATACATCTCCAACGTATCTATAATTTCTTTTGTTCCATGCTATATTATACCAAGTTATTACATGTTTTATATGAATTTTATATAGTTTTAAGCATTTTCTGGGACTAACCTATTAATAAGATGCCACAATGGCAATTCCCCGTGTTCTGCTATTTTTGGTTTCAAAAAAGTACTTACAGAAATATTCTCGGAATTGGACGATTTCTTTTCTGAAGTTGGTTTTTAATCGGGAACGTTCCAGAAGACCAAACACGAGACAAAGTGGGCGACCGAGGCGCCGTCATCAGGTGCTCGAACGGCAGCCCTTCTAGCCGCGCAAGGACATGATGTGGGACCCTCGATCGGGGCGCCACCGACCTCGCCCTTTCGCCTACATCTACCCCTGAACCAAAAACCCTAGCACGGTGTTCGATATTTCCTCCACTGGTCCAGAGCGCCGCCGCCATCGAGGACAAGATTCAGGGGACAAAAGTCTTTGTTCCGGCACCCTGCCCCCAGAGCCATCTCCACCACCATCTCCATCGCTGTTGCCGACTCCTATGATGAGGATTGAGTAGTACTCCCCCGGGGCTGCGGGATCTACTGTAGCCATGGGGTTTATCTCTCTCTCTCATGTGATCTTTTTGTGATCATGAGCTTTGTAATCTAGTTGAATATGTGATGCTACTCTTTATCTATTATGCACTCTAGAGGTTACTTTAATATAAACTCTGGGGTTATTCACGGTTGTAACGGTGATAGTGTGTGCACCGTGTATGATTCCTTTATGACACTGTTGGTGTTAGTTTACTCTGACTTTAAGGGTGCTCTTGTAGCCCTACACAATGAATGGTGTTTGTTATCCAACATGAGAGTGTTTGAGAGTAGTGTTTATTTATTTAACTTTGATGTCATTGTTGAGAATGTCCACTGGTAAAAGTAGGATCCCTAGGCCTTGTTTCTAAGCATTAAAACACCGTTTCCAACAAGTTCTGCAACATGTTTGCTTGCTTCCATTTTTATTACAGATTGCAACTACTACTTATAATCATTCATATTACATGTATTTCACTATCTCTTTTGATAACTAGTGCACCTATACATCTGACTAGTGTATTGGCTGTGTTGGGGACACAAGAGACTTTTTGTACCTTAATTGCAGGGTTGCTTGAGAGGAATATCTTTGACCTCTACCTCCCTGAGTTTGATATACCTTGGGTGATTCACTTAATGGAAACTTGCTGCTGTTCTACAAACCTCTTCTGTTCTTGGAGGCCCAACACTGTCTACGAGAATAGATCCGTACGTATGTAGTGTACCTGCACTTTAAATAAGGCAGATACCTGTGTATAGTGCAAATCCCTGGATCGGTTCGTTTGCACACACAGTTCACGATGTAATATCACAACAAAGTATCAATTTTATTACATCGATGATCCAGACTTACAAAATATTCGATACAAGTTGCATAGCATAAAGCTAGCATTGAAAAAGTACACAGCAGAAATACAATAGCAGTGGGTCTCCGAAAACTTCATGTTGCCACAGGCGAAAACATGTTGGTTGTAGACTCAAAATCCCTTTACGAAACCTCACTCGTCATTTGAATAACCTGTAACAAATAAAATTTTGCAACAGAGTGGGTCAGATTCCATTAAAAATGGAGTCTGGCAAGTGACACTATGGTGGACACTTAATGGAATAACTCTAAAGCCTATATGCATATTTGGCTGGTGGAGTTCAAGTCTATTTTGCATAAAGCCAATTTTTCCTATCTCTTTGGAAAACACTTTCTTCAATTCAAGACAAGTATGTCATGAAAACCATAAATCTCATCTTCCCTTGTTCACCCATCAAGTTTTATTTCTGAAGTTGGAATGATGGAATCCTCCGTTGATGTCCTCGTTCAGTTGCTCAATTGTCCGTTTCCGGGGACACGGCTAAGTACTTAGATTTTTAACTCTGCAGAGGTTGTGCACGTTCACCATTGTACCCATTCAACCCAAACTATCCTTTACACACCATTTGTGATAAGGGAAAGGAGAAGAATGAGACAAGATCTTTCAGAAGCATTTTCCCTCCCACTGTGGCCTGACGCGCTCCACCTACAAACCACTACCTCCACCTGTCAGGCCGGGGCGAGTCCATGCAGCTTAGTTGATCAAGCCAGAGCCCATATTGGCAATGGCTGCACGAGAAGCAATCTTCACTCGGAGTTCTTCAGATCCCTTTGTTCCTGGGTGGCCATCAACAAGTGAATATCCCACAGGTAAATTCCCTGGGGACAACACTCAACTCATACAGCCAAGCAACCAATTCCACCCAGGTGTTTGATTATAACTTAGTAGAACTTTAACATTTCATCAAAAATAGTTTTGCATAGCATCACAATTCTACTAAGTATTTTCATAGGAACCTAGACACAGGAATAAGGAAGTCTAAACATGGCTTGCATAGCAATACTATCCTACACATGCTTATAGAAAATAATCTACTCATGCATAGAAAATAATAGGACTTTTATGGGGGGTGTGCCACTTGCCTTTGAATGTTGTCGTTGTTCACAAACTCTATTCAACAACGAACGTTTGCTCTCCGTTCAATCTAAACAATATAAGCAAACAACAATACAACAATCAACAAACAACAATCATCAATCATACATGCACATACGTAGTTAACAAATAAGTTTCATAACACTGCTAAGGAAAACATGTTATGCATGATATGCAAATTATTTATAAGGACTAGAGATGCATGTCATGCCATGAAATTCTTTTAAGTTAATGCAAGGCAATTAGGTTGGTCAAAATGACTAAGAACTAAAGTCATAGGTTGGACAAAATACTTTGTTATAAATCATCTTGAATAAGCACTCAATGACTTAGTCATGATGTGCATAACTACTTAAAGAAAATACTAACTCTATTCTTCAAGGTGATCAACAATTATTAACAACTCTTGTTAAATTGGATATTCACTATAGTGAGAGAGACAGACACCCGGCCAGCCACTTAAATTGTGGATTAGGTCTCATGTACGTGGACATGTAAGGTTAGTTTCCAGGCCGCTTCATCTCACTATGCCGCTAGGATCCAACAAACTTCAAGATGGTAATAACATGATCAAAAATCGTTTATGTCTAAAGTGAATGTAACATCCCAACAATTTATAATGTTCAAAAATCAATAAAATTTAAAACTTTTCTTTTTATTAAAATACAATATTAAATGTATGAGAAAACCAACTATACAAGACTTCAAAGTTTAATATTTCCAATGTCACAGTTTAAAACATTTTATTATTCCATGTAATTCAAAACCTTAAAATATAATTTGACAAAAATGTTACAAACTACAATTCTTTTTATTTTAAGTAAATAGTTGTATTTGAATTAAATCACTTAGCCATATCTATTCATAAATATAAGATTATTCAAAATAGAATATAATTACTAAATGGTTTTCATTCCTTTAACTAAGTTCAAAATATAGTTTGGAAAGTATAAGCCTATAGTGTATAACTTTAAAACTTCATAGCTTTTAAATTAATGAATTAACCAAATAAACATTTCTTGTGCTCAAATGAATTTCATATATGTTCAAAGCATGGAATGATTAATAGATTCTAAATAAGAATAAAATTAAAACAAAGGTCTTGTACAAAGTTGTTATGAAGTTTCAAATGCATTATCATATTATAAAATATAATGTTGCACAAATTATTTTTAATTAAAAATGAATACATTATATCTTCTCTTTTCCATTTTCATATAGTTGTGTTATATCATTAATAATTATACCAAAGACAAAAATGAATTTAGAAATTGAAAATGAGTTTAAATAACTTAAACCCAAACATATTGGAATGTGGGTATTTTTACAAATTTATTTTAGCCAAAGGAAAATTTAAATGAGAAAGAAGTTCAAATTTGACTTTAAGTGTCAAATTTGTAATTAAGCAATATTTCAAAATACTAATTTTCAAAAATATTCAAAACATACCCACAACTGGTTTAACAGCAAGATATTATTTTTACAAATTTTTAGAAATTAATTTGACATCATTTGGACATTAAAATCAAAAAAAATGAATTAAAGAAATAAAATCAGAAAAGAAAATACTGGCTGACGTCATGCTGACGTCAGCAGATCATCTCCTACCTCTAACCGAACGAAGCGCAGATTTTGGAATTGAAATCGGAGTCCAAATCCTCTCCGATTCGTGCGGGATTCGATCTCCTGCAGCCCCTATTTAAACCCCGGACACCGCCGCGTCTTTTCCCCCTCGAAACCCTAACAATCACGCCGCCAGGCCGCCGCACGGGCTCGCCGGAGTACACCCAGGCCGCCGCCGTTTTCCACGGATTTCGCGACGAGGTGAGCACTTCCCCGCCCGAGACCGCGCTCCTCGTCTCTCCTGTTGCATTGCGCACCTCCTCATGCCTTAGGGCTAATTTTCGTGCTGTCGAACGTCTGATCCGTGCACAACCCGAGCATCGTCGGAACTTCACCGCTCCGCCCGCGCCTCCTCGTCGCTGCATGGCAGCCGAGCCTACGCCGCCACCTCCATCGCCATCCCCGCGACGCGCCGCGCTCGACGCGCCGCGCTCGGGGCTGTCCTCCGTTCATCCGGGGAGGTACGGAATCGACCGGAGCGTCGTCGACCGAGGCAGCGCCGCCGTCCCCTCCATCGCCGGCCACCGGAGCGCCGCCACGGTAAGGTCATTGCATCCTAGCCGTTCGATCTGCAACCAACGCACACGATTAGATCTTTTAGAACGAAGTGGTACGATTTGATCTGGACCGCCAGATCCAGATCTGACGGCACAGATCTATAACTTACCCACGTCAGCGCCACGTAGACAGCACAGTCAGCGCCTCATCAGCGTCCACGTCAGCGCCAGCGTGTATTTAAATTTTCTATTTTATATTTAATTGGAAAAATTGCAGATTAGTCCCTGTAATTAAAACATCCATAACTTTTTAACCACAACTCCAAATTTAATAATTTTTATATATTTGGAAAGCTCTGGATGTGTAGAATAATTTGGATCAGACAAAATTCAAATTTGACTCAGTATAAAATATTCAAATTTCAAATGGTGAATTTGAGTATATTTGTAATAACTTTAAATCTATAAATCCAAAAATTGCAAATAAATATGTTTTAGAAACTTTGGAATATTTGTAAATTAATGCCACTGCTATAAAATATTTTTGAGCAAATTTTGAATGATTTCATAGTTGTGTGTATAATTTGAATAGTTGGACTAATTTTGAAATAACTTTTAATAGAAACATTATTTTGGATTAAATCCAATTGCAATAGATTTAATTAAATGCTCTCTGTCTATTAACATTAATTATAAAATTTTGTTATAAAAATTTAGTCATAGGAAACTTTAATTTTATAATTATTCCTTTTAGTATATTTTCCAAAATGAGAAATTAATTAAATTGCATTTATAAATTCATGCATATTTATAAATAGAACACAAAAGTTATTTTTATGTTTCTTGTGATTTAAGATTTCATTTCATTCATAGCATATTTTATATTTTAGATATAATTCTCAAAGGAAAACCCCTCTTCAATAGTTTTCTCTAAGTTAGGATTATTTTCAAACTTAGTATTTTGTGAAAAGTGCTATGCACTAGACACTTAGTAGTTTTCAAGATGGAGCTAGAAGACCATTGAAGGAGTTAGCCAAAAACAAGACTTCAGAAGTATCTTCAAGGAGAAGAAACACTTAGAAGAAAATCAAGAAGAAGATCATGAAGACCAACCAGAAATATTTTCCAAGTCTTGCTCTCTCTCTCTCTCTTTCTTATCTCTGAGACATCATGAAGGACTTAGAAGAAAACAGACTCTGGAAGCATCCTCAAGATGTCAAGCACTTAGAAGAAAAGTGAGAAGAAGTTCAAGAAGGCCAACCTTCCTTTTATTCTCTAAGTCTTTCTCTCTATCTTATCTTCTCCTCTGAGACTTCATGAAGACTAAGTAAATCCAGGACCAGCCTCGAGGATACAAGAATCATCAAGTCTGAAGATTCATCAAGACTACCAAGAGCTCAATCAAGACATCATCCAGAAGAAAGCTACAAGTCTAGAGATGAAGCCTGGAAGACAACTACGTCTTTCTTTCTATCTTTTCCCTCTTTCTTAATCTTGTCTTTTAGACTTAAACAAATTTTGATCATGATGTTATCATCTTGAAGTGGTTGGATCCTAGCAGCATAGTGGGATGAAGCGGCCTGGAAACAAACCTTACATGTCCACGTACATGAGACCTGTTCCCCAATTTAAGTGGCTGGCCGGGTGTCTGTCTCTCTCACTATAGTGAATGTCCAACTTACAAAGAGTTGATAATAATTGTGATCATCTTGAACAAATGACTTAGTATTTTTCTCTAAGTATTTTGCACATCATGGCTAAGCCATTAGAGTGCTTGTTTTAAAAAGATATAAAACAAAGTATGATTATCCAACTTAAGGCTTTAGTCCTTAGTCCTTTTGGACCAACACATTTGACTTGCATAAACTTAAAAGATTTCCATGGCATGAAAAAGGCAATTCTAGCCTTAGGAATATTTTGCACATCATGCATAAACATATTTTCCTTACAAAGTTTTATAAAACTTATTTATTCATCTAGTATGTGTTTGTTTGCATTGTGGATTTGTGCTTGATGTTGATTGTTGTATTGTTGTTTGCTATTATTGTTTAGATTAAACGGAGAGCAAACATTCGTTGTTGAAAAGAGTTGTGTACAACGACAACATTCAAAGGCAAGTGGCACACCTCATAAACTTCCTATTTTTATGCATTACTTAGTGTATTTTTAAATGCATGTATTGCTATGCTAAACCTGTGTAGAATCCCTTATACCTGTGTCTAGGTACCTATGCAATACTTAGTAGAATTATTGATGCTATGCAAATGTTGTTTTGTGAAAATCTAAATTCTACTAAGTTAAGAATGAAACACCTGGGTGGTAATTGGTCGGATGGTTTATGTTGAGTGGCTACTCGGTCCATTTCTATGGTTCCTAAAGAGTATGTACACTTGAGAACGGCCACCCAGGAACAGAGGAATCTGAAGAACTCCAAGTGACGATTGCTTCCAGTGCAGCCATTGCCATATGGGCTCTGGCTTGATCAATTATGTTGCGTGGACTCTCTCCGGCTTGACAAGCAGATGTAGGGGGATGTTAGGTGGAACGGGTCAAGCCAGTATGGGGAGGGAAAATGCTTCTGAAAGATCTCGTCTCATTCTCTCCTTTCCTTATCACAAATGGTGTGTAAAGGATATCCTGTGTTGAATGGGTACAATGGTGAAAGTGCACAACCTCTGCAGAGTGTAAAACTAAGTACTTAGCCGTGTCCCCGGTTACGGACAATTTTGAGCAGCTGATCAAGGACGTCAACGGAGGATTCCACCATTCCAACTTCAGAAATAAAACTTGATGGGTGAACAAGGGTAGAATGAGACAGTGGATTTCATGCCACGGATGTCTCGAATAGAAGAAAAGTGTTTTCCAAAGAGTTAGGAAAAATTGGCTTTATGCAAAATAGCCTTGAGCTCCACCAGCCAAATATTCATATAGGCTTTAGAGTTATTCCATAAGTGTCCACCATAGTGTCACTTGCCAGACTCCATTTTTAATGGAATCTGACCCACGTTGTTGCAATATTTTTCTTATTGCAGATTTGATCAGATGACGAGTGAGGTTTCGTTGAAAGGTTTCGAGTCTACAACCAACATGTTTTCGCCTGTGGCAGCATGAAAGTTATTAGAGACTCACTGCTATTGTATTCCGCTGTGTACTTTGTCAATGCTAGCTTTACGCTATGCAACTTGTAACAAATATTTTGTAATTCTGGATCATCGATGTAATATAATTGATGCTTTGTTGTGACATTACATCGTAAACTGTGTGTGCAAATGAATCGATCCAGGGATTTGCACTATACACAGGTATCTGCCTTATTAAAAGTGCAGGTACGCTACAGTGAAAGATAAGATTAGGAAAGAGGGAAAAGATAGAAAGAAAGATGTAGTTGTCCTCCAGGCTTCATCTCCAGACTTGTAACTTTCTTCTGGATGATGTCTTGATTGAACTCTTGGTAGTCTTGATGAATCTTCAGACTTGATGATTTTTGTATCACCTAGGCTGGTCTTGGATTTACTTAGTCTTCATGAAGTCTCAGAGAAGGAGGGAGAAAGAAAGAAAGAGGGACAAGACTTAGAAAATATTTCTGGTTGGTCTTCATGAACTTCTTCTTGATCTTTCTTCTAAGTGCTTCTACTCCTTGGAGATACTTCTGAAGTCTTGTTTTGGCTAAGTCCTTCATTGGTCTTCTAGCTCCATGTTGAAAATCCTAAGAGTCTAAGTGTATCACTTTACCAAAATGCTAAGTTGAAAATATTTCTAACTTAGAGAAAATGGGGAAGGAGTTTTTTTATGGGAAAAATACATCTATATGTGAAAATAAGTTATGCATGCAACACACTTTTAAATCCTAAGATATATCATACAAAATTTGTGATATTTATAAAGCATGCATTAGGCTATAAATGCAATTTAATTAATTTCTATTTTTGGAAAATATAATAAAAGGAAACATATACATTAAAGTTTTATGTGAATTAATTTTTTTATAGCACAATTTTCTTATAAATGGTGTTAATAGATGGAAGGGTTTTAAATAAATTTATAGCAATTGGATTTAGTCAAAATAAAGTTTCTATTAATAGTTATGTCAAATTTACTAAATATCATATTTTAAACTTGAATAAATCTAAATTTCTCAAGGTTGGAAAATAACATAACTAGCACAATCTATAGGTCATGGGCTTTTCAAAGATATTTTATTTACAAATTTTGACCTTACAGAATTAAAACTATAATTAAAATAATGTTTTACATGTTTCTATAAATATCAAGTTAGTGCACGACTAAAATACAAGTTTTTATTATACCACTATTTTCTACATGTTCATACGATTCCATAGACTACAAAAACATCAAAAACGGAGTTACGGTCGATTTAATATGAATTTTGGAAGTTATGTCTAGTTAGAAAAACGAAAATGGAAAATAGCTAAAACAACAGTCGCGCGGCGCGATGCTATTGTATCAAACAAGTCATCTAATCTACACCGCTGGATCAAGATCTAAAGGCTTACAGCGAGATGGTCTGGAGGTGGCGGCGCAGTTCACCGGAGTTGAGGGAGACGGCGGCGCCGGCGTCGGGTGGAGGTCGGAGACGACGTTCCCGTGGTTCTCCGGACGTGTAGAGGGGTTCCCCGTATGCGGCGCGTCGCGACGGAGAGGATGGTGGCTTTGACGTTGAACGGTGCGCCTCGGTGCGGCGCGGAGGAGCGGCCGGAGTGCATCGGGCGTCGGCGAGCTTCGGCGTGCTTGCCCCGAGCGTTTTGGTCGTGGAGGAGAGGCGAGGATGGGTCGAGGGGGTGCGCACGGGCAAGGCGGACGGAATGGAGGTGGTCTCCGTGCTCGGAGGTCGCCTCACCTCGCCGGAATCAATGAAATCGTCCGTGGATGTGAAGAACTCCTGCGAGCAAATTCGTCGGCCTAGTGGCATATTGGAGAGGGCTTTTGGGAGAGAATGGAGGAGGAGGTCGATGGCTTTATATAGAATCCGACGGTGCTTGATTTGTTGCAGTAATTTGCCCGCAGTCAATCGGATATTAATTTCGACCAAAAACGTCCTTATTTAATGGCGGATGAAATTAGAGCAATTTAGGGCATTTAAGAGAGGGCTTTTATGGGGGAATGAAAGAGGAGATTAAGGGCTTTAATTAGAAACAAACGGTGCGTCATTTGGGGCTCTAAATCAACGGGAATCAATTCGGAAAGTTTGCACGGGAGCTGATTTCGCGTTTCCTGGGCCTGGAGCTTGAAGACGACGTTGACGTCATCATGCCATCAGCATTTTTTTCCTTTTCTTTTTCTGATTTTTCTTATTTCTTTCATAACTTTTGATTTAAGACTTTTTGAGGCGCAAAACAGTAGGGAAAATCCCCACCGTTAAATTTTCTATTTTCTCAACAAAACAAAAGGGAACAAAGTCTTACATAGTAAAATCATAAAGTGTCAACCCATTGGGTCATTCCCTCTTTAAGGGAGGGTCTGGCTCTATGTCTAACAAGAGAGAAGGAGTCTACGAAGTCAAGGAAACAAACATCAAGATCAATAGGTTGGTGATCAAAAATGAACTTATTTCTATGGGTCCAAATGCTCCAGCAACCCACAATCAGAGATTCCTTGAAACAGATAAGCTTATATCTTCTCTTGGCATCAATCATCATGTTATCAAATCCAGATCAGTATTCCATTCAAAATTCAGCTTGAGCCAAAAATTCTTGCTAAAATCACACTCGAAAAATAGATGAGCAAGATCCTCACTAGAACCATCCTCACAAAGCTCACAAACAAAAGAGTCAATTTGGAAATTTTTCCTGGCTAGCAAGTCTCTAGTGTTCAACCTGTCCTTCAGCAGTAGCCAGAATTTTTTTTTATGTTTAGGAAGTACGCAAGATTTCCAGATCCATCTCATAGGTGGGGGTGCAAGAGTAACAGGGGTTAACGCATCATAAACTCTTTTACATGAGTAGCTCTTGTTCTGATCTCTCATAGTCCATTTATCAAGCTCATTTGAATCAGGATGAAAATCCAGAAGCTGCCCAAGCTGATCACATTGCTGAGAGGCTATCATAGAAATAGGAGTATGGAACAGCTCGAAAATATCATTGTTAAAAACCCCAACAGCTTTTTCAGTGAAATATTCTGATCTTTGGCAAAGGAGCAAAGATGTGGCATGTCTACTCGAAGAATCTCATCTGACCACTTATCCATCCACATACGAATAGTGGATCCATCACCTGGATTACATGCAGCAATATCAATGAAAGTGTTCATGATTTTCAAGCAATCCTTCCACCAAAAAGATCCACATGGGAAAGCCTCCTATGGCATCTTGTCAGTATAATGGGCATGCCATACAAGTTTGACCCATGGTGTATCTTGTTTATTCATGAATTTGAACAGATGCGTCATCAGCAAAGCCACATTTTGTGTCATTAGACTCAATACACCCAGACCACCGGCATCCTTCGGTTTACAAACCTCAGCCCATTTAACAAGACATTTGCCCTTTTTATTGATGTCCTTGCCAGCCCAAAAGAAACCTCTGGTTGAACCTTCAGTATAGTCTAGAAACCCCAGGGGTAGCTTGAGTGTACACATAGCAAAGTTCGGTATAGCTTGAATAATGGATTTAACAACAATGAGTCTACCATCATAGGATAGAGTATCTGCAATACCAACTAGCCTCCTATCAATCCTGTGAATAATGCCAATAAGGTCTTCCATTCTTGGTCTAGTAGTACCCATTGGTAACCCAAGATAAGGGAAAGGCAGAGTCTCAATTTTGCAGCCAAGGACAGTAGCCAACTCAGAGCTAAGAACAGAACTGATGTTAAGTGGTACTAAAGAGGACTTCTGAAAATTAACCTTGTGGCCAGTAGAGCATGCAAATTTATCAAGTAACACTTTCAACCTTCTCAGTTGAACAGAGCAAGCTGGCATTATCAACAGGGTATCATCAGCATATTGGATAATGGGGTAGTCTAGACAAAAAGAACAGTCCAGAGGCAGGTCAAGTTGGCCATCTCTCCAGGCATCATTGACCACATACTGCAGTAGCTCAGCAGTAGAGACAAAGAGAAGTGGTGAGAGTGGATCGCCTTGTCTTACTCCTCTTCTGCATATTATATTCTTCCCTGGAACCTCATTGAGCAAAACAGAGGCAGAAGCAGACCGAAGGATGATCTCAATCCATTTGATCCATTTAATTCCAAAACCCAGGTGCTTTAGCATAGCCAGGATGGCACTGTATTCCACTTTATCAAAAGCCTTTTCAAAATCCAACTTAAGAATTACAATCTCCTTTTTAGACTTCTGACAAAGGTGAATATACTCAAAAGCCCAAGCAAGGCAGTCCTGGATATTTCTGGTTTTAATAAAACCATATTGATTCTTATGAATGAGTGGAACAATAACTTTCTGCATTCTGTTAGCAAGCAACTTAGTCAGAAATTTAAGTGAAAGGCTAACCAAAGATATAGGTCTGAAATCATTCACGGATTCAGGGTTTGGTTTCTTAGGGATCAGTGTGATGAATGCAGAATTAATACTCTGAATGTTAATGTTTCCCTCAAAGAATTTGAAACAAAGATCATAGAACTGAGCCTTAATCTGAGGCCAGCATTTCTTGAGGAAAGCACCATTAAACCCATCCGGGCCCGGAGACTTAGTAGCTGGCATATCCTTCACAATCCCATCAATCTCTTCAATGGTGAAAGGGGCCTCAAGCTGATCAAAATCCGCTGTGACATTAGGGTTAACTAAACTTTGCAGATCAAAAAGCATATCAGGATTATCAGAACAACCAATTATGTTCTTAAATGAATGCCAAATAATGGCGGCCTTTTCCTCATGATCACAGGCCAAACTGTCATCATCTGTCCTAAGACAAGCAATGAAATTGCTCCTGTAGCTCTTGGTCGCAAAGGTGTGAAAAAAACTGGTGTTCTCAGCACCCAAATTGGCCCATCTGATTTTCGCCCTAGAGCTCCAATAAATACGTTTAGCTTCCAATAGCTTAATCAGATGAGATTTAAGAGCAAGTCTGAAGTTAGTCTCAAGATATGATAACTGTCTCTGATCTTCCAAACCATCCAGCATGGCAAGAACAAAGCTGCAACAATGAAAAAATTTATTGAGCTTCGAGATTTGTCTGCTCCATTTCTTTAAACCATATCCGAGTGACTTAAATCTAGTAGAGATGTCTTGAGCAGCATTTTTAAATTTTCCAATATATTGCCAATTTTTAACCACTGCCTCTAAGAATCCAGGGAAATCCATCCAATAATCCTCAAACCTGAACAAATGAACCTTGGGGATAGAAGTGTTAATTTGGATTTTGATAGGGATATGATCTGAAGATAGCCTAGCCAGTGGGGTAGCCAAAGTATTGGGAAATGTGGTGGTCCAGCCAGGAGAGGTGAAAATCCAATCAAGCTTTTCAAGCAAGGGTTCAGCCTGCATATTCGACCAGGTGTAGGCTCGACCTTCAAGAGAAATTTCCACAAGATCGTGCTGAGAAATGATTCTGTTAAATAGCAACATATTATTAATGTTACCCCCACTTCTGTTCCTATCTTCAGGCCCTCTAATAAGATTAAAGTCTCCCAAGATCATCCAAAGATGCATGGGTGAGGTGTCGATGTTTTCTAGCCAATCAATGAAACAAGACCTATCTTCCGCAATGGTGGGGCCATACACATTTGTAAGAAACCAAGCATGGGCACTAAGCTTACACACCAATTGCACAGTAACATGGAAACGTGAAACACTAATAAGCTGACCATCAAACAGAGCACTGTTCCAAATAGTGATAATACCTCCAGAGCTGCGTACTGAGGGCGAGTAAACAAACTGATCAAATCTGCGAGGACAAAATTTTCTCAGGTAACTGTGGTCGAAATGCTCACGTTTAGTTTCTTGCATACAAATGATGTTGCAGTTAGATTCATCGATTTTCTGTCTAATATCATCCCACCGTAATTGGGAGTTAATCCCTATGAGATTCCAATCAAAAATTGTCCAGTTCCTACTCATTGGAGACAATATCAGAGAGATTAAAAATGGGCAGAATTAATAAGCCCAAGTAAGCAACTGGAGCAGTGCAGGGAGGATCACCAACGTGAGCTTCACGTACAAGCCATGCCCAATACTCCCTCTCGTTAAATAAATCATGTGAATGTAAACAAAAATAAATCTCGCTGTAAGCAAATGAGCAACCACTCCAACAGGAACTCCAATCACAGTAGGGGATCAAACATGCCCAAGTTATAATAGCATAAATAAGCAACCAGCAGCAACTCAGAGATACCATTAGTGCCAAAGTATCATTCAAATTGGCCCAAGCACCAGATAACCAAAAACATAGTAATAGGCAGTAGTAGATCAAAGGACATAGTAGTACAAAAGGTCTCACACGCAGTGAATAGTGCGAATATACATATCCCGATTTAACATAATTCAGGAGTTGTAGGGGAACCAAAATAACAAAGGGAGCAACAAGATAACTGTCCACTGTTAGACCAAACACCCGATAAAACTTATTCCACACTATCATTGGTACTGTCATAGTCTAGTGCGTCCTCAGATACATCCGTAGGGTGCATCTGACAAGGACCAGTCCCCAGGGCTTGGAGTAGTTCTAGAGGAAGGTGTGGCGGAGGTGGAGCTTCAATGTTCAACACCTAGGCATGGAAGATGTGCTCTTCATCATCAGAATCATCCAACTCGCAGGTTTGCTCAGGCATAACCTTCTTGAATCCTCCTGTCAGTTTAGCCAGCCTGGAGCTTCTCCTGACCAATTCCACAGTATTAGGAGCTTTCCCCTTTAACTTCCTCTTTCTGACTATGATGGGTTTGGATGAGCTGATCTGGTCATCCTTATTAGCCACAGCTGTGTGCATGAAGGTGGTGTCAGTGATTTGAGCAGAACCAGAGACTAAAATATCAAGGTTCAAAGGTGCAACAATTGCATCATCAACTGCAGCAAAATGGAGATTCTGAGATGTTGTAGCTGTCTCATGTGTATCATGGGGAACCTCTTGTATCTATGCAGGGGCTTCGGGATCTTGAGCAGCAACTTCATTCACCTCCTGTACAGGGGCAACCACGTTCTCAATAGCAGGATGAATCTGATGTATATTCTCTTGCGGTGCTCCAGGACTCTGAGGGGGGGTGGCAAGCTATGGGTCATCATTGTTAACAGGAGCTGGGACATTAATGTCAGCGGGAGCCTCATTGTCAGCATGCCAAAACCCAAAGTCATCAACAAAAATGGGGACAGGATGAGGGTTTTCCCCCTCTGGAGGCAAAGGATCTTCATCCCCAGCTACGACACCAATCATCTTGGTATTGAGTATCACACATTGACAAGACCAGCTACCACCATTGCCCTCATCACTGAAATTCTGAATAACCACAATGCTTCCTGGGATCTTATCGATATCAAAAGCTCTGATCTTAGCAATAATTCTAGCTTTGTTATTATCATCTCTGTTCCAAATCAAGAATCTGCCATAAGGAGCTAGGGTGGTAACAATCGATTTTAAATCCCAGCACTCAATCGGATAGTTTAGAAGCATGAGCCAGACATCATGGGTAAAGATAGCAGACCTAAAATTTGTACCTCTATCGTGCTCAGTGATCCTCATAACTGAATCACCAATGAAATAAGGGCTGTTCCTAATTGCAGAGTCACGATCAATAACCCCATCGAACCTAACAAGAGCCGTACCCATAGCACATCGGCTAATCTGCTTAATCTCAAACTGACGTTGCTAAAGCTGTGCTCTGATTAAGACTTCCGTACCTTCAAAGTGAGTCAGGTCTGGCTCTGGCGCAAGGCTAACAATGGCCCAGTCGTCGCACACCGCCGGCAGGGACCCCCCCGAGCACAACGTAGCCACGCTGTGGTCACAGAGGATTGAAGGGCACATATCCCACCCCCGGAGGGAGATGAGGCACCGGGTCGCAGGGGTAGTTGGCCATCGCGTCGCCAGCCGTGGACAATGCAATGCGGCGGCGGACGTGGTCGTCGATGTCGCCGGGGCTGCTCTGGTGGAGGACGAGGGTTTGGTCGGTGGGAGGCGAGACGACAACCCTCTGTTTTAATAAAGGAGTAGAGTCCAGAACTTTGCCGATCGGTCGGAATATCCTTTTATGGTTAAATCTTGAGTAACAGAATTTGGAAATATGACCATAACGCCAACAGAGTCGGCAACGGATTTTATTGCGGCAAGATTTCCTTAAGTGCCGTGTGTCTAAACAGCGGGAGCAGAACTGATTATGAACCTGATGGTCAGAATTAGCCTGGGTATCAGCAACAGGAATCACTGGAGGCACCGTATCAGAAGGCCCATTGGGGTGTTGAGAAGACTGCTTCTGGGCTGGATTAGCGAGAACCCTCTCACTGCAGACAACCTGGTCTTCAGGGTTAGCAGGCCGAGAAAGCCCACAAGGCTGCTGAATAGGAACCCATTGTAGATTTGGTAAGGGAATTGAATCGCGAGAATCCCACCCAAATACCGGATCACGAAGAACCCTAGAACCAGGCTAAGATGATAAAGGATCAATGTGATGAACATCCACAGGAGAACGATGGCCAAGAGGAACCGTATTAGCACCTGAAAGTGGGGCAGGTGAAGGTTTTGGATCTAAAGCAATATTAATCCGATTAAACACAAAGGAAACCAAAGGCTGAGGTGCATGAGCCTTAGTAGATCGACGTGAGTAGTCCACCTCTATCCATTCAGCCTCAGTTTCTTTGATCCACCTAATCTCTTCTCGCTGCCAATTGGGTCCGCCACGACCCCAGAGATGAAAATAACAGATGAACTGATCGCAAATCACAGATCTCAGGTTGTGAATCAGAAAACCCACAGCTTTTGAACTAACCGAGAACTTGAAAACCCGAGCAGATAAACAGACTAGATCAATCTCATCATAAGCAACCCCGATCGAAGCAGAGAGAGCCAGACCAACATTCAGAGAGTTCAATCGGAAACAAGCACGACCAAACGACACCACCAGAAAGAAACGATGGGAGGAGGAGACAGGGCTAACCGAAGTGGAGAAAAGATCACGGACCTTAGATCTGAATCTGTGACCCAGAGTGAAATCCAACGGATGAGCAATGGAAGAAGGATCGGTGAAGGGATCCATCTTCGATCTATCCGTAGAGGTGGAGACCTACAGAATGGGTGCGCCGCCATCGCCATCGCCTAGGGAGTCGCCAGAGCTCGGAGGGGGTGGGTGCGCCGCCACTGGCAACACTTGATGACCGTTTGATTTAAGACTCCAAATCAAGTCAAATAAATTTCTAAAATTTTGTAAAAATAATATCTTTGTGTTAAACCAGTTCTGGGCATATTTTGAACACTTTTCAAAAATCAATATTTTGCATTATTGATTAATTACAAATTTGCCACTTAATGTCAAATTTGAAAACATGGCTTAAATAATTTCGTTTTTGGCTAAATAAAATTTATAAAAATACAACACTTATATAAGTTTAAAATTAAGTTATTTGAACTCATTTTCCAACATTAATTCATTTTTAGCTTTAGTACAACGTTAAATAACATAACACCACTATTCGCAATGAAAAGGGGAATATAATGAATGTATTTTTAATTGAAAATAATTTGTGCACCATTATATTTTATATTATGATAATTCATTTGAAAACCTTATAACAACTTTGGAAAATATTTTTGATTTAATTCATTTCTTATATAGAAAATATATTCATGAAAGTCATTTAATGTTTTGAAAATAAATGAAAATCATTTAAGCAAATGAAATGTTTATTTGGGTTGTTAAGTAGTTATAGAATCTATGAGGTTTTAAAGTTATATGCTGTAGACTTGTAATATCCAAACTATTTTTTGAACTCAGGTAAATGAATAATAATCTTTTGGCAAATAGACAATGTTTTCAATAGTTTAAAATAACACTTGTAATTATTACTTTAATTTATTTATAGCTAAGGCTAAGTGGTTGAAATCAATTACTTATAAGTAAACTATTTACTTAAAATAAAATGGTTTGTACTTTATAAAACATTTGTCAAATTATATATGAAGGTTTTTGAAATACAATGGATAATGTAATGTTTCATTGGAAATAACTTTTGAAAATAATTACACATTGGGAATTTTGAAATAATAGACTTTTTAAAAATTGGTTGAAGTCTTTTTTAGTTAGTTTTCTTATGCATTTTAATATTTTATTTTAATCAAAACAAAAGTTTTAAATTTTAGTGATTTTTGAACATTCCAAAATATTGGGATGTTACAACGTAGACATTGGGTCTCCAACCACACGTAGAAAGCATCAAGGAATTTTCTGGCGCCGTTGCCGGGGAGATTGGAGTTCCTCAGCTCAGAAGATTTAATTTCCCTCGTCAACTACACACCATACATGATTTTTCTGGCCCCGTTGTCGCGGAAATAAGAGTTCTTCTGCAAGGGAAATCTCTTACTTCCAATCTTTTTATTTTGTTATTGTCTTGCTTAGTTTATTTTTATTATTGTCTTGTTTACTTAATATCAAACATAGAAAAAAACTAGCTACTTGCATTACTTTTGTCGTGGTGGTGTCACGGCAGATGCCATAGGATGGCTAATGTGTGGGGCCGATGGACGCTGGTGGATCCGGGGAGGGCTAGCGAGCTAAAGAGCTCATACGGTAGGAGATGCCAGAATGCTCAAGGTCACCGAAGAACACACTCAAAGATCTAACAAATACAAACAAATGCACGAAGGCAAAGTCACACACACGATGTACCCAGGTTCGGGGCCCTCGTGAGGAGGTAACACCCCTACTCCTGCCTTTCCTCTCAGTATAAGTATGACACAAGATCTACAACATGCTCCTTGAGCTCTTCGAATGATGAACTAGAAAGGAGGAGGAAATAACTACACTGGAAGTAAATGTGACTATAGTTTTGGCCCTCAGGTTGGTCATGTCGCCACTGAAGCAGTTATGGCGCCTTTTATAGAGTTCCGGCCGGGAGGACCGGAAACCCTAATCCGCCACGGTCCCACCTGACAGGGCTAACGGTTATGTCGACACCGGCAAGTGCGACCTAGCCGCCGTGCTATCCGGTATAGCCCTACCGTCATCATTCCGGCAAGGACTGCAGGCGCCGTCCTGGATCATCATTGTCCCCTTGTCAGAGACAAGACATGTCGTCGCCCATGCCTAGTAGCCTTTTCCGGATTGCCGGGCCAGGCATGTCCAATCTTGTCGTAGCGTCATCTTACCGGCTGACACGCTCCCGTGTCAGACGGGAGGTGACCATTCTTCCATGTCAGGAGGAATGGGACTTCCCCCGGTGTCAGGCGGAAAAGCCTGCACCAGATCTGAATTTCACCCGACATACCCCCATGTCGGTCTCCTCCTTGTTCAGTTCGGCATGTCCTTCCTACACACCAAAGATAGCTTACCAGGACAGAGACAAGTGAGCCGATTAGTGTCTACCCGGGGAGCCTATCCGGTTTACCCAGGTTCTCCTCTACCCGGGATCTTACCGGGGGACTCCGACAGACCGTGGGGTCTGACCACCTTCCCTGTTGCGTCCGAGTTCTACCCCAGCTCCGGACTACCACTCAGGATGAGTACTTCTAGGCCTAGCCTCCCGAAGATGTCTTAGGCTGTTACCAAAGACATCTTTGAGAAGCTAGTTCTTAGAGGAACCATCCGCCAGTGCTTATGCTGCCCTGAAGGCCTGGGGGGCTATTTATAGTTTCCAGGGATGACCCCTGCGCCCCTCAAGAGACACCTTGGGCCCATCCACCTTCGAAAGGTCAAGCTGCCCCTTCGGTGCATCAAAGGACGGCCCTTACTCTCTCCAAAGGTCAAACACTGTTACTACATCGCTGATCTGTACCGGGATCTGCCCTACCCGGGGGGCAGCCCCCCGACACTAGTCCTCGAAGCTGGTGCTGTACAGCGACTCAAGTTGATGTGCGGGATCAACTTTCAGAAGAAAACCAACCAAGAAGTCAAGAACAACCTTTGCCTTTGTCGGGATGACTTTTACCGACATCTTTTTTCTTCCGAGATCCGCTCCACCGGGAAGGTTTAATCGGGGAAGGAGACTATCCCGACCCCTACCCGGATCTGGGCATAACTACCTGCCCCTCGCTTCTTGTGCCTGACAAGAGTTCCTCTGCCAGGGGGTCCCACCCGGGGTCTTGTCTTAACAGTGAGACACTTGAGTGCTTCTTGACTTGATACAACGCTGCTCAGATTCGCGAGCCAGGATCCGTACGCGATCCGAAGCCCAACCGTTGGGTTCGTGTGGCATGTGGTGTGGCTGAGAGAAGTGCTCCGCGTGTAGCCACGTGTCGGAATCGGCACAGCCTTATCCCACCCACGATTTGAGAGATCGTGGGCGGGAAAGTCAGGGAACCGTTCCGGAGCTCCACATAAATAGGGGATCGAAACGGTCCCTTCTTCTTTTTCCCCAGTCTCCCTCTTTCATCGCGACTGCCCCGAGCGCTCCGGCGCCGCGCGCGAAGCCCGAGCACCGCTGCCGCAGCCCGCCACCGGAGCTCTCCGCCTCCATCATCGGTCCACGATAGTCTCGCGCCTCGGTGCCATCTTCTCCTCCGGTGAGTGCCCCCATTCCCTCCGGTGAACCTCTCCAACTCCGGCGACGGTTCATGTTTTGTTCTTGAGTTCTTCCGAACCTCCACGAACCACCCACCGATTTGGCTCGGTAGACCTTGATCTTAACACATTGAGTAGGATTTGTCCATACGGTGCATCGCAGATGGTGATGTTGGCTTTGCTCTCGCCTTCATCTCCACTGCCCTAACTTTGCATGTTGAATTAGTATTTTTGGCCAGATTAAATCCCATTTGTTCAACTACGGAAGATTCGTTTGCTAGGAACCCGGTTGGCGGTAGTAGTTCCAAACCCGAGGTCTTCCGTCACCGACATATTAACCCGGCTAACTGGTACTTCGCCTGCAGAGTGGCTCTGATATGTCTTCCGGGCCCTCCGAGATGGGTGACGAGGTATCAGAGGATGCTGGGACGGCTCCGAGACCAATCAGGAGGATCTCGATTGGCTATATCGGACATATCGAATCACGCCGCAGGTCGAGAGCCGACTCCCGAGGGGTGAGGTTGAGCCGGAACCCCAACCCGGGGAGCGCATAATTTTCCTCACGCACTTCGAGAATGGGTTCGGGCTCCCGGCTAGCCCCTTCCTCCGCGAGTTCCTCGACACCTACGACCTTCAACCGCACCATCTCCCTGCCAATGCCATCATGATGCTTTCCTGCTTCTCTATGTACACGGAAGGGTATCTCGGTGTCGGGCCGTTCGTGGAACTTTGGGCCAAATATTTTCTTCTCCGCCGGCAAGTCATCCCCAACCCGGACAAGAAGGACAAAGATCTCGTCGATTGCGGGGCGGCGACCATCATCCCCCGGAGTGAGTACGGATTCCCCAAGGTCCAGGGACTGGAATCCTGCCGTAAGTGGCAACGGAGCTTCTTCTATGTGAAGAACCGGGAGGCTTTGGGAGACTCTCCGAGTTCCTCCGCTCCAGATTTCATTAACCCGCCCGAGTTCGTCATGGGTCCTCCCCGCGAGTTTGAGCTCTGGAACAAGCTCCCGGACGTCGAGGAGGTCGAAAGCATGAATAACGTCTTAGGCGTCCTCGTGACTGACTTGAGGTCTGACGACCTCCTGCGTTGCATCATCATCCGCCGAGTTTGCCGTCTCCAATCCCGAGCCCACAAGATATGCCACATGAGTGGATTATATGATCCCACCCGGACCAGTATCTTTCCACTGGACAAGGCCGCTGTTTGGTGCCGTGTTCGAGCTATCGCTCGAATGAAGATGCCAGAGGATTGGAGGTGGGGACTATGCGCCGGTACTCGCAAGAAACCACTAGAGGAGGTGCCTATGTTTCCTTTTTGCCGACTTCCGTATTTAACCGAGTTCTGCAGGAAACCAACATACCCATTATGTATTGATTTCCTCTTCTTGCTGGAGTTGTTTGAGCGATAGATAGAAGAAGACGCGATGCATGCCGAGGGCAATTTCACGGAGGACTTTCCGGTGCCGAGGACGATGCCGGCTGAGGATCCCGACGGTGAGGATCACCTCTCGATTCCTCTAACCCGCGCTGCTGCTCCGGGTAAGCCTTCGGCTCAAGAGGCTATCCAAGTTGATACTGACGAAGATGATGACGATGAATGTCAAATTCTTGATATAATTGATGCCCATCCTCTCCGATACGCCATGCCAGTTGTTCCAGGGCATGTAGCCGCAACGAAGCGCGCCGAGACCCGCAAACGTGCGGGGTCCGAGCCCACCCATGCCGGTGGCTTGGGTGCCGCCACCAAGAAGAGCAACATCACCAAGCAGCCGGGCAACAAGCCTCCCCGGCATAGAAGAGGTCCTCCCACCGTGTCCTCCGGGTACGACCCTCTCGCCTCAAGTTGTTCTATCCTGGCTTCTCCCGAAGTCCTTTCTGACATGTCCATTGCAGAGCGGCTCTCGACGTTCCGCCGTCCGCGGGTTCCCGTCCTCCAGGGTCCCGATCTCCTAGTCCATCCCGGGCTGCCCCTTCTCCACCTCGGCGTCGAGCGCAGGACACCGATCACCCTGAATCCGGTCCTGTGCTGACCGAAGTCGCGACTCCTCGCGCTTCTACCGGTGCCGGGACTCCGGATATCCATCCCGGGGCGACCGAGGTCCCGTTACAGCCTACCGCGGCGACCGAGGACGTCGTCCTTCCGGATACCCCGCGTCGGGTGTCTCCTCAACTCGACGTAGACATGCCGAGTCCTCCGCGGCAGGTCGTACCGCACGCCTCTACCCGGCTAGGTCCACACAAAACCCCGCCACCGAAGCAGCCAACACCTCCTTCACGGCAACCTGATCCTTCTGCCGGGAAATCGCGAAGCCAGGCCTCCGGGCAGAAGATTGCCCCTGCTAAGCCTAGCGTTCCTCCGAAGTCCTCAACCCAGGACTGGGCCCTAAGCAAGGGTTCTTCTACTTCGGGTAAGTTTTCCGGGTTACCGCCACCTCCTGCCGAGATCCCCACTGCCGCCCTGCAGGCCCTGCGAGCATCCGTAAGCTCCTTTGTGTCTCCAGGATCCCGGGAGGTCGCTGCAGCGAGCGCGCCTGCCGCGACCGGCTTGCACGTTGTTGAAGAATACAACAAGGCCTGGATTGCTGCTGATGCTTCCAAGATCGTGGTGGACTTGCACGCTGCCGGTCCGAGCCGCAGCGCTCAAGCCTTGCACACTCTTCAGGTGGCTGTGCTGGATGTTACCCGGGTTGTTGATGTAAGTTTCCTTCTTTTACCCTTACATAGCTATATTCTTCTATCCCCACTAGTCCCCGAGATTAGTGCTTAGTGCTCCAGACTCCACCGAGTAGCAGATCACTAGGCTCTAATCTGAAAAAGAAAAATCACTTCCCAACGCCCGAGATCCTTTCCACTGTGGATCTCAAATAAGTTCTTTACTATCTTCTCTGCCGAAGTCCCCAAGACTGATATCGGACACACCTTGCTTATAGGACTGCAGCAAAAAACGCAGTAGCGTCTTCCACCGGCTTCTCGCTGATTTCGGTTAGTCCAAGAAGTCAGACGGGCGACTTCGGGAGGAGCGGGATGCCGCGCGAAGGATCTCGGTGGATAAAAAATCCGCCTTATATGATGCTCAATCCGAGATCGCGCGGCTAAACGCCAAGCTGGTGAAGGCCAAGTCCACTGCTGCAGACTTGAAGACTCATTTTTTGGACGCTACCAAGAAGCAGAAGGAAACCTTGGACCAATTCGAGGCGTGCGCACACCTTGCTGAGACCGAGTTGGCCCTTCTCCGGTCGAAGCAAGATGCCTGGCTGATCGAGCTCACCGGACTAAACCGGGATATGAACAGTAAGTTCACCGAGTTCTCTTTTTCCGTTTTCCTGTTTTTGCCGATATCGCCTCATGGCTTGTCCATGTGACAATTCTCCTTTCTAAAGGACACTTCGAGCACTCCCGAGAAGCTGCCAACCTTGCGATTGCTGCTGTAGCGTACCTGCACTTTAAATAAGTTAGATACCTGTGTATAGTGCAAATCCCTGGATCGATTCGTTTGCACACACAGTTTACGATGTAATATCACAACAAAGTATCAATTTTATAACATCGATGATCCAGTCTTACAAAATATTCGATACAACTTGCATAGCATAAAGCTAGCATTGAAGAAGTACATAACGGAAATACAATAGCAGTGAGTCTCTATGACTTTCATGCTGCCACAGGCGAAAACATGTTGGTTGTAGACTCGAAACCTATAAACGAAACCTCACTCGTCATCTGAACAATCTGCAATAAGAAAAATATTGCAACAACGTGGGTCAGATTCCACTAAAAATGGAGTCTAGCAAGTGGCACTATGGTGGACACTTAATGGAATAACTCTAAAGCCTATATGCATATTTGGCTGGTGGAGTTCAAGGCTATTTTGCATAAAGCCAATTTTTCCTATCTCTTTGGAAAACACTTTCTTCAAATCAAGACAAGTATGGCATGAAAACCATAAATCTCATCTTCCCTTGTTCACCCATCAAGTTTATTTCTGAAGTTGGAATGATGGAATCCTCCGTTGACGTCCGTGATCAGCTGCTCAAATTGTCCGTACCGGGGACACGACTAAGTACTTAGTTTTACACTCTGCAGAGGTTGTGCACGTTCACCATTGTACCCATTCAACCCAGATTATCCTTTACACACCATTTGTGATAAGAAAGGAGAAAATGAGACGAGATCTTTCAGAAGCATTTTCCCTCCCACTCTGGCTTGACCCGTTCCACCTAACATCCCCCTACATCTGCTTGTCAAGCCGGAGAGAGTTCACGCAACATAATTGATCAAGCCAGAGCCCATATGGCAATGGCTGCACTGGAAGCAATCGTCACTCGGAGTTCTTCAGATTCCTTTGTTCCCTGGGTGGCCATCCACACGTGCACGTACTCCAGGAACCATAGACATGGACTGGAGTAGCCACTCAACTTCGCCACCATTAACAACTAATCCACCCAGGAGTTTCATTAACTTAGTGGATGTGCACTCTCAGGTAAAAATCACCATGCTCACGGCCCTAAGTAGAATAGACATTCATCCTAGGCGACGACAACCATGACCACAACCCTGAGTAGTCACTTACATTTTGTAAAACTTTTCATCATTGGATAGCATCAATATATGTACTAAGTATTATATAGGAACCTAGACACATGAGTAAGGGAATTCTTCACAGGTTTAGCATAGCACTACTATCCTACACATGCATATAAAAATACACTAAGTAATGCATATAGAAATAATAGGAAGTTTATGAGGTGTGCCACTTGCCTTTGAATGTCGTTGTTCACAAACTCTTTTCAACAACGAACGTCTGCTCTTCGTTTAATCTAAACAATATAATCAAACAAAAATACAACAATCAACAAACAACAATCATCAAACATACATGCACATACATAGTGAACAAATAAATTTCATAAAACTTCTAAGGAAAACATGTTATGTATGATATGCAAATTATTTCTAAGGACTAGAGATGCAAGTCATGCCATGAAAATCTTTTTAATTTTTAAGTGAAAGAGAAGATTAGGAAAGAGGGAAAAGATAGAAGATAGATGTAGTTGGTGTTCCAGGCTTCATCTCCAGACTTGTAATATTCTCCTTGGTGATGTCTTGATTGAATTCTTGTTAGACTTAAAATAATCTTCAGACTTGATGGTTTTTGTATCACCTAGGCTGGTCTTAGATTTAACTTAGTCTTCAAGAGGTCTAAGAGAAGAAAGGAGAAATGAAAAAGGCAGGGAGCAAGACTTAGAAAATATTTGTGGTTGGTCTTCATGAACTTCCTCTTGATTTTTCTTCTAAGTGCTTCTACTTCTTGGAGATTCTTCTGGAGTCTTGTTTTGGCTAAGTCCTTCATTGGTCTTCTAGCCCCAAGTTGAAAATCCTAAGTGTCTATGTGTATAACATTTTACCAAAATGCTAAGTTGAAAATAATCCTAACTTAGAGAAAATGGGGGAGGAGTTTTCTTATGGAAAATATAACTACAAAATAAAATATGCTATGCATGCAATGCAATTTTAACTCACAAGAAACATAATACTAATTTTTGTGATATTTATAAAGTATGCATAAAGTTATAATTGCTATTTAATTAGTTTCTAATTTTGCAAAACATAATAAAAGGAAAACATATAGATTAAAGTTTTATGTGATTTATATTTTATAACACAATTTTTATAAATGGTGTTAATAGCCAGAGGTGATTTAATTAAATTTATTGCAATTTGATTTAATAAAAAATAATATTTCTATTAATAGTTATGTTGAAAATACTCAAACTATTCAAATTGAATATATATAACTATGAATTCATTCAAATATTACTCAAAAATATTTTATAGCAGTGGCATCAACTTACAAATATTCCAAAGTCTCTAAAACAATTTTATTTGCATTTTTTTGAATTAAAGATTTAAAGTTATGACAAATATACTCAAATCTTCCATTTGACATTTGAATATTTTAAACTAAGTCAAATTTGAATTTTGGCAGATCCAAAATAATCTACATGTCAAGAGCTTTCCAAATATATAAAATTATCAAATTTGCATAAGGCGTTAAAAAGTTATAACAGATCTAAGTTGCAGGGTCTTTTCTGTAAAACTGCCAATTTTAATTTAATTAGAAAAAGAATTCCACGCTGGCGCTGACTGTGCGCTGACGTGGTTAAGTGATCTGATCTGGTCCACACGATCTAGATCTAACGGATTACATCCAACCATACCGATTCGGAATAAGTAATCTAATCACGATCGTTGAAAACGGATCTAACGGCCAGGAGTTAAATCGAGAGAGGAGTTCACCGGTGGCGGCGCTAGGTCACCAGAGCGCGGCGGCGACGGCTCGGCATTCGCATTCTACGTGCTCTAGGGGGTCTCGGGACGAGCAAACTATACCGGAGCGAGTAGGGTGGCGAGGCGGTGTCGATGGCGAGCTCGGAGATCTCGTCGCGTCTGCGTTCTTCGGCAATCCTTCGCCAGAGTTGGAGATGGCGACGGGCGGCGTCGGTCGTGGATGCACAGCTCGTCCTAGCGCGAAATAAAATACCGCACCAAGTTAGATAGATGCACGAGGAAGAATAACGAAGGATGGAGTAGGTGGGAGAGCTCGGCGTGGTCGACGTCCTCCGGAAATGGAGCTCCTCGCCGGCGGCAGTAGCGGATGGTCGGCGAGAATTTCTGGCAGCCTGATGGCACGAAACAGAGAGCAACGAGAGGGGAAATGGTGCGGAGGAGGAGGGGTTTAAAAGGGGTCGAAGGGCGCGTTGAATCCGGTCCTAATTCCCGCGAAGTGAGGTAACTCCGGCCGTTTTCTGCTCTGTCGGGGGCGTGACAGACGCGCGGGGAAGACGACCACGTCGCGCTGACGTGTGGGTCCCGCTGTCAGCATTTTCTCCTTTTCTTTTCTGTTTTATTTATTTCCTTTATAACTTTTGATTTATAACTCCAAATGAAGTCAAACAAATTTCTCAAAATTTGTAAAATTATTATCTTTGTGTTAAACCAATTGTGGGCATGTTATGAACAATTTTCAAAAATAATAATTTTGAGATATTGATTAATGCAAATTTTGACACTTTATGTTATGTTTGAAAATAGGCATTTAATTAATTCATTTGGGTTAAATAAAATTTAGGAAATTACCCACATTCAATTATGTTTGAATTCAAGTTATTTAAACTCATTTCAAATACAAAAATCATTTTAGGCTTTAGTACAATATTAAATAGCATCACACATTTATTTGAAATGAAATGGGAAACAAAATGTATTTATTTTTAATTCAAAATATTTTGTGCACCATTAAGTTTTATATTAAGACAATTCAATTGAAACTTCATAATAACTTTTTAAAAGATTTTAGTTTTTCTTCATTTCTTATATAGAAAATATATTCATGAAAGTCATTTTATTTGTTGAAAATAAATGAAAATCATTTAATCTAATGAAATGTTTATTTGGATATTTCATTAAAATATGAAGTTATTAAAGTTATAAAATATAGACTTGTAATATCCAAACTATATTTTGAACTCAGGTAAATGAATAATAATCTTTTGGCAATTAGAAAATGTTTTCAATAGTTTAAAAATAACACTTGTAATTATTATTTTAATTTTATGAATTGCTATTGCTAAGTGGTTGAATTCAAATACTTATAAGTAAACTATTTACTTAAAATATAAATGGTTTGTACTTTATAAAACATTTGTCAAATTACATATTAAGGTTTTTGAAATACAATGGATAATGTAATGTTTAATTGGAAATAACTTTTGAAAATAATTACACATTGGGAATTTTGAAATAATAGACTTTTTCAAATTGGTTGAAGTCTTTTATGGTTAGTTTTCTTATGCATTTTAATATTTTATTTTAATCAAAACAAAATTTTTAAATTTTAGTGATTTTTGAACATTCCAAAATGTTGGGATGTTACAGCTGCCGCCCGGGAGAAGCACGCCGGAAAGGGTCCTGTCTCGGACTCACGGGACATCGACGACCATCTCATCGCCCTGAAGGCCCGGATGGTACCTCTCCGGTCGATCGGCACCGAGCTCCTCAGTGCGGCCGTTCATGCTCATGGTGCCCTATGGCCTGGTGTTACCGGCAATATCTCGGTCACCGAACTGGCCACCAGGCTCCAGGATGCCGGTAACCGGCTTCACGCCTGGAAACGGTCCAGTGCTCGCGCCGGTGCCGACCAAGCATTGAAGCATGTGCTGAGCTGGTACGAGGGGCTCGATCTCAAAGTGATCAAGAGCCTGCGTGTCATCTCGGAGTGGTTCACAGACCCGGCCAAGATTCAGCTTCGCCAAGAGACTGCTCATCGTCTTGCCGGCAGGGCGGATCCCGACGGGGGATACCGGTGATACGGATGCCGAGATCCCGGAGGCTGATGACGCTGAGACAGGCGCAGCTACCGAGACCGTGGCTTCCCGGGATGCGGCTGCTCCTCCGCCACCCGAGATCCCTCAGGCCGAGGCAAATGTGGCCGCTCCCGATACCACTGCCAGCACGGAGGAGACCGTCATGGTCGCTCCCTCTGCTGATCAATCCGAGAAGCCAACTTCCCCTACTGCTCCTTGAATGTGCTACCAAAAATACTTTAAGTGTAGAAACATTAAATCCCGGGGATGCCGGGTTCAGTTGTAATATACACTTTTAATTCGTACTCTATTCCTCCCTTATGCAGTGACAAGTTATGCCGGTTTATTTTGCTACGAGTCCCCGAGTTCATTTTTATGTATGTCGTAGTTAGGCAATTTCTGCTCTTGTCTACCATTTCGATGTTCGACAGTCGAGTCATGAAATTCCGTTTACGGTATACATTACTTATGAATATTCGAGTTCCAGTTGTTAAATTCCCGACATAATAAAATAAACAACCGGATAAGTAAGACGCATATGCCGGAAAAGTTCATATTTCGAGTCCCCGAGTTCGTTTTCGTGTTTGCCACATTTGATGCTCTTTGCTCTTGACTACCATTTCGGTGTTCGTCAGTCGAGTCACAAGATTATTTCACATGACACACATTACTCCGACTTGAAAACCGAGCTCAGAATTTGTCCGACATATACTAAACAAAAAACAAGTACAAGGCAGTCCCCGGGTTCCTCCCTGGGTTGCCGACATGCACAGAATAAATGAACAGAAAAATTAAAGGGGCACATAAGTAGGCAGTCTCCGGGTTCTTCTCGAAGATGCCGACATGCAAGTTATGATAAATAACATACTTTGGCTAGGCAGTCCCCGAGTAACGCCTCGGGGTGCTAAAATTTCATTGATAAAAACCGAGATACATACATTGCGCCCTTTAAGTGTAAAAGGGACGAAGCAAGGCTACATTCCATGGCCGCTTGGTTTCCTCACCAGCTTTGTCCATTGCACCTTTTCTAGCTTCCTGTGCATCTACAAGGTAATAAGGATCATTGTGCAATGCCTTGCTTACAACAAAAGGACCCTCCCATGGAGGCGAGAGTTTATGCATCCCGGCTGTGCGTTGGATGAGCCTTAGCACGGGATCCCCTTCTTGGAATACTCTGGGATGCACTTTCCGGCTATGATAGCGACGGAGGTTCTGCTGATAAATTGCAGACCGGGACAATGCCAGTTCTCTTGCTTCCTCGAGCAAGTCAACATCGTCTTCCCGGGCTTTCTTTGCCTCGGTCTCAGTGAACATTCTAACCCTTGGTGCATCATACTGTATGTCGGTTGGAAGCACGGCCTCCGCACCATACACCATGAAGAATGGCGTATACCTGGTAGATCTTTTTGGTGTGGTCCGGAGACCCCACAACACTGCCAGTATCTCCACTATCCAACATCCCGGAGTTCTCAAGAGTGGCTCGATCAGGCGGGCTTTGATGCCGGCCAGGACCAAGGCATTTGCTCTCTCGACTTGCCCGTTTGCTTCCGGGTGGGCTACTGATGCTACATCCAACCGAATTATTTTCTCCGCACAAAACCGAGCAAACTCCCCCACAGCAAAGTTGGTACCATTATCTATGATGATGCTGTGCGGGTACCCGTATCTCAAGATGATGTCCTTCAAGAATTGGACCGAGGTGTGTCCGTCACACTTCCGGATTAGTTTAACCTCTATCCATTTGGTAAACTTGTCCAGCATGACCAGCATGTGTGTCATATTACCCCTTGCCGGCTTGAACTGCCCGACAGTGTCTAAGCACCACACTGCAAATGGCCAAGTGATAGGGATTGTTTTCAGTGCCGATGCCATCATATGTTTTCTGGGGGCAAACCTCTGGCACCCTCCACATTTTCGGACAATGTCCTCTGCTTGCTGCAAGGCAATGAGCCAATAGAACCCATGCCGGAACACTTTCGCCACCATCGCCCGAGATGATGCATGATGCCCACATTCTCCTTGGTGTATTTCCAACAGCATCTCTTGTCCCTCCTCAGGTTCCACACATCTCTGGAGCACCTCGGTGACACTTCTCTTGTACAGCTCTTGATTGATGATGGTGTATGCATTGGATCTCCGCAGTATCTGCCGGGCTTCCACCTCATTCTCCGGTAGGGTTCCATCCGATATGTATGACATAATGGGTTGTGCCCATCCCGGGACAGGTCGGACCGGGAACACGGGAGCATCTATGTCCATTGGCTCTACTGATATCACCTCCATAGACATGCCGTTTGCCATCTCTGAGCTCTGTGGTGCAGTCCCCGGGTTCAATGTAGTGCTCCCAAAATCCATCTCCATAGGTACGGCTTCTGAACCGGGTTCCTTGGGGATGAAGATAGAATCCGGCTCCGTTGATGGCTGGATAGACGGCTTCCTCAGATGTTCAAGAGCGATGCCGGGTGGGATGGCATCCCGGGATGACCCTAGCTTGGACAACACATCTGCTGCTTCGTTTTCCCCTCTGGGTATGTGCTTGAATTCGCAGCCTTCAAAAAATCCGGATATTTTCTGCACATGGAACCGATAGAAGGCCATGTTGGCATCAATCGCATCCCAGTTCCACGATACCTGCTGCACTACGAGGTCGGAATCACCGAAACACTCTATCCGGCGGAAACCGATTTCTTTGGCGACATTCAGTCCATGAACCAAAGCCTCGTACTCGGCAACATTGTTAGATGCTCGGAAGTGGATTTGTAGTACATACTTCAGCACATCTTGTTTCGGTGAGGTGAGGACTACTCCGGGACCCAATCCGATCTTGGCCTTGGAACCAACGAAATGCATTCTCCAGAAGTTGTAGTCGGGAATTGGAGGTTCATACTGCATCTCAGCCCAGTCCACCAAGAAGTCCGGCAGCGCCTGTGACTTAATGGCGTCGCGTCTCTCGTATGCCGGAGCGTACGGAGACAACTGGATGGACCATTTGGCAACTCGGCCGCTAGCATCCTTGCAGCCGATGATCTCGGCGAGGGGAGCTTCGCATACCACCGTGATTGGGTGTTCTTGAAAATAGTGCTTGAGCTTGGTGACTGCCAGGTATACCCCGTATGCCATCTTCTGATAGTGCGGCTAGTTCTGTTTGGATGTCGAGATCACCTCGCTCAGATAGTACACCGGTCTTTGTATCAGCTTATCCCCTTCTTCTCTTTCCACTACGATGGCTACACTCACTACCCGGTTAGTGGCGGCAATGTACAACAGCATAGGCTCCTTGTGTAATGGGGATGCCAACACTGGTGCTGTTGAGAGCATCTTTTTCAAATAATTGAACGCCGCATCAGCCTGCGAGGTCCATACAATGTTTTGCTCTTCTTCATCAATTAATACAAGGGCAAGGCCTTCTCACCCAGCCGGCTCACAAACCGATTTAGGGATGCCAGACAGCCTGTGAATTTCTGCACATCCTTGAGACGTACCGGTAACTTCATTCTTTCAATCGCATGTATTTTACCCGGGTTGACCTCAATCCCCCGGCTTGATATGAGGAAACCGAGTAGCTTGCCTGCCGGAACACCGAATGTACATTTGTCCGGATTCAACTTCATCCGGAATCTCCTTAATTTTTAAATGTCTCCCTCAGATCATCGATCAGAGAGGAATTTTCTTTTGTTTTTATGACTATGTCATCGACATAGACTTCGGCATTCCGGCCTAGTTGGTCATGTAAACATTTTTGCATGCATCTCTGGTATGTAGCACCAGCATTTCTCAAACCAAAAGTCATGACACGATAGCAATAAGCCCCATATGGGGTAATAAAAGCAGTTTTCAATTGATCGTCCGGATTCAAAGGTATCTGGTGGAAACCATAATAGGCATCTAGAAAAGTCAAAAGCTCATTCCCGGCAGTGGAATCGATCACTTGATCTATCCGGGAAAGCGGAAACGGATCTTTTGGGCATGCCTTGTTGAGGTTGGTGAAGTCGATGCACATGCGCCACACCTTAAGCAGGAGGGGATCATATTTCTTCTTCTCTACCAGGACCGGATTCGATATCCAATCCGGATGCAGCACTTCCATCACGAATCCGGCAGCCAGAAGTACTGCGAGATGTTCCATGATAGCAGCTCTTCTCTTATCCGAGAATCGCCTCGTTGGTTGCTTCACCGGCTTCGCGTCAGGCCTGACGAATAGTGAGTGCTCAGCCAACTCCCTCGGAACGCCTTGCAGATCGTCATTCGACCACGCAAAGGCATCCCGATTCTCACGGAGAAGTCGACGAGCTCGCCTTCCTATTTGCTGTCCAGGTTGCTGGCAATGATGACCTGGCGCTCCGGGTTGCTGGGGTCAACTCCCACCTTCTTGGTCTCCTTTGGTGCCTGGAATGAGGCGTTCTGCTCCGGGTTCACCATCCCGGGTATGCCGAGTTGCGAGGTCTTGGCCAGTGCAACTACTTGCTGAATTCTCTTCTTCTCCTCAGCAATGACCAGGGACTTGGCTAAGTTTGAGCCGGCCGATGCACAGTCCATGGAGCGCTTGTCGTCTCCTGCTATGGTGATCACCCCATTTGGACCCGGCATCTTCATCTTCAGGTATCTCATGTGAGTGGAGATCATGAATTTAGCCAGTGCCGGCCTACCAATAAGGGCATGATATGGACTTTCGAGATCCACGACCTCGAACTCCAAGCTCTCCGTCCGGCAGTTCTCCCGTGTTCCAAATAATACCTCAACCCAAAATTTGCCCATAGGGAAGCAGGAGACTCCGGGCACAATGCCGTGAAAGGTGGTCTCGGTTGGGAGCAGCGTGTTCATGGACACCCCCAGCGTCAGCATGGTATCCTTGTACATAATGTTAATGGCACTGCCATTGTCAATTAGAACCGGGCTGAAGCGAACGATGAGGCTTGGTCCGACAAAGGTTGGGTCCACCACCAGAGCATAGCCACCAGGATTGGGCATAACCCGGGGGTGATCCTTCCGACTCCAGGTGATCTCCATCTCGGACCAGTGCAAGAATTTGGGCACCGCCGGGATCATGGCATTCATCTCTAGAGCCCGTTGTTGCACACTCTTCCAGTCAGTGGGCTCGGTCACAAAGACCACATAACTCTGATGTGCCTCCCGGTAGTTGCTCTCCTGGTGCCCGGGTTGGTTACTCGGACCTGCACCATTGTCATTCCAGGTGTGCACCATATTTACTGGTCTTGGGGGAGGTCACTGGTTGGGCTGATTAATCCGGACAGCATTAGCACCGGATAGTGGTGGTGGGGGTCTCGGGATATTGGGCCGTGATGCCGGAGCGTTCGATCGAGTAGCCCCCGCGCTGTCCTCCTGCAATGTGCGCTGATAACGGCTGCATTGCCGGGTAGAGTGGTTTGCAGGCTTGTTGGATTGCAACGTATGGTAGCAGCATGGCTTGTTCAGCATCTCGTCATACGTCAGGGGCTTCTTTTGGTCCACCCAAGTTTACTGTACTTCTTGGCTCTGACTACAAGCCGGGCTAGTCACTTTCTGCCGCTGATTGCTTCCGACATCCCCCTGATCTCGGCCTGCTGCTGCAACGTGTTGCGAGGCATAGTGGAACTCGGACTGGTTCCTCTTCTGACCGAAATCGTGGCGATCATGGCTTCTACTCGACCATGAGCGCTGATTCCCCGCATTCCTCCTGTTGGAGTCTCCGACATCCACCAGGTGTTGCATGGGGTCTCCAAGCGTGTAGGTGTCGGTGATGCGCATGGTCTCTGCCAAGGTTGCCGGCATCTTCCTCTGCAGTTTTTGCCAAAGCATAGACCCATGCCGGCATCCTTGTGCAAACCACGATATGGCATGCGCTTCGACAACCCCTTCGCAAGAGTTGCGAATGTTGCTCCACCGAGTAAGGTACTCTCGGTCAGTTTCATTGCTCATCTGCCTACAGATGGCAAGCTGCTGAGGTCGGTTGGGCCTCTTGTATGTGCTGGTGAAGTTGCTGATGAAGGCCTCCTCGAAATCCAACCAACAATCTATACTACCGGTCCTCAAGTTATTTTGCCAGATCCTGGCAGGTCCTTCCAACATCTGCGGCACATACCGTACCGCCCAGCGTCTGTTTCCACCGGCTATGCTTACTGCAGTTACATAGTCGGTTAACCAATCCTCCAGCTTCGAGCTGCCATCATAGGTCTTGGCACACCGGTCGAGCTGAAAATTTTGCACAGCCGGCTCCCGCATGATCCGAGGTCCGAAGCAAGCAGGTCCCGAGGGGCCTTGCTCTTCGACCAATTCGGATTGGTGAATCCGGTCAAGCCTGATCCGGGCATCAGCTAGATCTAGCGGGCGAGTTCCTATTCGAGATCCCAAGGGATTCTCGTTAGGCTGGTATCCGAGTTGCTGCAACCTCGAGTTGCCCTCGTCATGCCTATTAACCACCGGAACGATGGCTTGCTGTTTGACAGAGGTGGCATCTCTCTGTCGGTTTCCCTGACTTTGTGGTGGATTCTGAGGTGGATTGCCACGGCTAGCCGAGACATTGTTTCCTACACCCCGGTTACCACCACCATGGCTACCCTGAGCCTGAGCGGGATTGACCTGTCCGGCTTGCTGAACTCCGGCAAAGGCCGGGTCGTATGTCTGCAATTGCTTGTTTCTCCTGGAACCTCAGCTCCGGCTCCTGCTTTTGCTCTTGCTCCGACTTGGATGCGGAGACGAAGCCTCTCCGCCCGATTTGTTGCTCTCGGCCCTAGCCGAATAGACCTGGGACCCAGCACCCGGGTTCTTCTTCTTGAAGGCCTTGTTCTGCCGGTTAGCCTCTATGACAAACTCGTTGACCTGCTCTTGTTGCTTACGCAGAGCTTCCCCAGATAGCACGGCCAACTCAGCCATAGCTGCCTCGGCAGCCCTAAGAGTTTTGGCAGGTGAGCTGTACACAGGTTTCTCTGCCGAGATCATACTTCCCGACCTGCTATGGCAAGGCGCTGCGCCACCCGCTAACTCATCATTCACCATCCTGCCCTTCTTGCGCAGGTCAGCAATGCGCTTGTCCCGGGAGTCTATCTTGAGGAACCCGTGAGCTGCATTGTACTCACAGAGACTAGCACTAAGTTCACGCCGGATCTCGGCGATTTAGTGAGCCTCCGCGAGCAGTAACCTGCGCTGCTCGTCCATGTCAGCCGATGTGACTTGGGTATCAACGTCAACTGTCAAAGGGACAGCCAACTTGGCGACCAGACCCGAGAGGGGATCCGGACGGCGATGAGGGTGGGACGGCTGGGGGTCGCCATCTCGGGCAGCACCCCTCTCCTGCGGAGGTTTTGCCAACCGAACTCGGTTACTACCGGCATCACCGTCGGGAGCGTCCTGGAACACCTCCTTGGTTACCCCGACCATCATGACCGCGACACATCTCGCGGGGCGATCGACACACTCATCCCGGGGTGCGTGGAGCATGGGGGGATCCTCAGCCTCCAGGACAACGTCCGGATAGCTGCAGACGACCTCGGTGGCGACGTAGGTGGTGAAGACGCCGAAGTCGATGAGGCATCTGTTCGCCGGGAAGGGCTTGTTCCGGAAGCAACCGGCATTGTCGCTGACGAATCCATCTCTCCCAGCCTGACAACCAGGCCGGAGATAACTCGGATGCCGGAGCGAACGGTGGAACCCGTCCGGATGTGTACATCAGCCAACGCCTCTACCAGCCCCACGGTGGGCGCCAACTGTCGTGGTGGTGTCACGGCAGATGCCATAGGTTGGCTAATGTGTGGGGCCGATGGACGCTGGTGGATCTGGGGAGGGCTAGCGAGCTAAAGAGCTCACACGGTAGGAGATGTCGGAATGCTCAAGGTCACCAAAGAACACACTCAAAGATCTAACAAAGACAAACCAATGCACGAAGGCAAAGTCACACACACGATGTACCTAGGTTTGGGGCCCTCGTGAGGAGGTAACACCCCTAGTCTTGCCTTTCCTCTCAATATAAGTATGGCACAAGATCTACAACATGCTCCTTGAGCTCTTCGAATCATGAACTAGAAAGGAGGAGGAAATAACTACTCTGGAAGTAAATGCGACTATAGTTTTGGTCCTCAAGTTTGTCATGTCGCCACTGAAGCAGTTATGACGCCTTTTATAGAGTTCCGGCCGGGAGGACCGAAAACCCTAATTCGGCACGGTCCCACCAGACAGGGCTAACGGTCATGTCGACGCCGGCTAGTGCGACCTAGCCGCCGTGCTATCCGGTATATCCCTACCGTCATCATTCCGGCAAGGAATGCAGGCGCCGTCCTGGATCATCATTGTCCCCTTGTCAGAGACAAGACATGTCTTCGCCCATGCCTAGTAGCCTTTTCCGTATTGCCGGGCCAGGCATGTCTGATCTTGTCGTAGGGTCATCGTACCGGCTGACACGCTCCCGTGTCAGACGGGAGGTGACCATGCTTCCATGTCAGGAGGAATGGGACTTCCCCCCGTGTCAGGCGGAAAAGCCTGCACCAGATCTCTCACTTTCACCCGACATACCCCCATGTCGGTCTCCTCCTTGTTCAGTTCGGCATGTCCTTCCTACACACCAAAGATAGCTTACCAGGACCGAGACAAGTGAGCCGATTAGTATCTACCCAGGGAGCCTATCCGGTTTACCCGGGTTCTCCTCTACCCTTGATCTTACCGGGGGATTCCGACAGACCGTGGGGTCCGACCCCCTTCCCGGTTGCGTCCGAGTTCCACCCCAGCTCCGGACTACCACTCAGGATGAGTACTTATAGGCCGAGACTCCCGAAGATGTCTTAGGCTGTTACCAAAGACATCTTCGAGAAGCTAGTTCTTAGAGGAACCATCCGCCGATGCTTATGCTGCCCTGAAGGCCTGGGGGGCTATTTATAGTTTCCAGGGATGACCCCTGCGCCCCTCAAGAGACACCTTGGGCCCATCCACCTTCGAAAGGTCAAGCTTCCCCTTCGGTGCATCAAAGGACGGCCCTTGCTCTCTCCAAAGGTCAAACAATGTTACTACATCGCTGATCTGTACCGGGATCTGCCCTACCCGGGGGGCAGCCCCCCGACAACTTTCTTTATTTCGGTTTGTCATTTAATGTGCTAAAATGAGTATCGCTGAGAATACTAAGTTGTGTGACTTTACTAGCACCAACAATAATAAATTTATATGCACACCTATTGCTCCACCTGCATCTAAAGCAGAATTCTTTGTAATTAAACCTGCTTTATTGAACCTTGTTATGAGAGAGCAATTTTCTGGTGTTAGTTCTCATGATGTTGCTGCCCATTTAAATAATTATGTTGAACTATGTGAAATGCAAAAATATAAGGATATATATGGTGAAATCATAAAACTAAAATAATTTCCTTCCTCTTTGGGAGGAGGAGCTAAAGAATGGTTGCTTTCATTGCCTAGGAATACTATTGATTCATGGATTAAATGCAAAGATGCTTTTATTGGAAAATACTATCCTCCTCCTAAGATTATTTCTCTAAGAAGTAGCATAATGAATTTTAAACAACTTGATAATGATCATGTTGCTCAAGCTTGGTAAAGAATGAAATCTTTGATTAAAAATTGCCGAACCCAAGGACTGATTGCCGTGATGATCATCCAAACCTTTTATCCAGGACTGAATTTTTCTTCAAGAAACCTATTGGATTCAGCTTCTGGTGGTACCTTTATGTCCATCACTTTGGGGTCTGCAACAAAACTCTTGGATGATATGATGGTGAATTATTCTTAATGGCATACGGAAAGGACACCTCAAGGTAAGAAGGTAAATTCTATTGAAGAAACCTCCTCCTTGAGTGAAAAGATTGATACTATTATGTCTATGCTTGCAAATGGTAAATCTCATGTTGATCCAAATAATGTTCCCTTAGCTTCTTTGGTTGCACAAGAAGAGCAAGTTGATGTACACTTCATTAAAATAACAATTTCAACAACAATGCCTATAGATCCAATTATGGTAATAATAACTATAAGCCCCATCCTCCTAATAATGGTGATTCTTATGGTAATTCTTATAGCAATAATAGGACTACCACCTCTGAACTTGAAACCATGCTAAAATATTTTATCACTACACAAACTTCGTTTAATAAAACTGTTGAAGAAAAGCTTGGAAAAATTGACATACTTGCCTCTAAAGTTGATAGTCTTGTCCTTCATGTTGATGTTTTAACTAAAGAGAGTAATCCCTTTGCTAAAATTAATGCCATCCAAATTCAAATAGATGAAAATGTTAGCATGATGGCCCAATTACATGCTAGAAGGGAAAGAGAGAAAGAACTAGATAAAGAGGCTAATATTGTTAAAGTTTGAACTATTACTACCTCTGAAAATAATGGTGTTTCACATGCTAGTAAGCCTCATATTATCAATGGTAACATAGTTGGTGTAGGAAATATCTTCTCTAATTCTTCCAAAAATTTAAAATCCCAAAACTGCTGAAACTAGTGTTGATAAAAGTGCTGGAATTTTTAAGAACATGGGAGAGTGTGGTTCGGTTTGCTTTGATGATAATAATTTTGATTTTGATAATTGTAATATCTCTGAAGTTAATAAGTTCTTGCAAAAGTTGACCACAAGTCCTAATGCTAGCTCTCTAAGTCTGGCTTTTACTACCCATATCACAATTGCTCTCATTAAAGCTAGGGGAGATAAATTAAGACTTGAAGCTTCTATCCCTAAGAAGTTAGAAGATGGTTGGGAGCCCATCATTAAAATTAAAGTAGATAAATTTTCTTGCAATTCTTTGTGTGACCTTGGTGCAAGTATTTCTGTTATGCCTAAAAAGGTCTATGATATGTTTGATTTGCCACCATTGGAACATTGCTATTTGGATGTTTTCTTGTTGATAATGCTTTGAAGAAACCTTTGGGAGAATCAATTATATTCTTATTATAGATAACAATAACCTGGTCCCCGTTGATTTTATTGTCTTGGATACTGAATGCAATCCATCTTGTCCAATTGTGTTGGGAAGACCTTTTCTTAGTACAGTGGGTGTTATTATTGATATGAAAGAAGGTACCACCAAGTACCGATTCCCACTCAAGAAAGGTATGGAACACTTTCCTAGGAAAAGAATGAAGCTACATTTTGATTCTATTGTTCGTTCAAATTATGGTGATGATGCTTCATCTCTTGATAATACTCGAGTTTTGCTTTCTGTGCGTAGCTGAAAGGCGTTGAAGAAAAACGCTTATGGGAGACAACCCACTTTTTTATTCTGTTATTTTATTTTGTTGATTCAAGGAAACTTCCTACCTTTGTAGCAATTCCTTTGTATCTTTACTTTATTGCATTGTTGTGTCAAGTTAAGCCACTAGTTGAAAATTGATGCTAAATTTGGATTCCTGCGGAGAAACAGTTTTCTGCTGTTCACTGTTAAATTCGTAACTCTTCACAGAAAAATCCAAATAACCTGCCCTTTTTTTGCGTAATTCTCAGATATATATGAAACTTTGATTAGTTTGGAGTTTTCTAATCTGAGCAAGTTAAGTGCCTCGAAAAAATTCGTCTTTACGGACTATTCTATTTTTTGACAGATTCTACCATTTATTTTGCAATGCCTGTTTTGCTATATTGATTGGATCTTTTTATTCCATGAAGTATCAGTTGCTGTAGGTAATGCCTAGTAGCATTGCTAGCAATTGTGTTCCTACAGAATATCGTAATTTTTAATGCACTAACCCTCTAATGAAGTTTACTCTAAGTTTGGTGTGGAGTATGTCGGCCCAGTGGGGACCAGGGTGTGCAGAGCCCACTCTCCACAGCCCTCGCACGCGACAGTATCGAATAAATGACTAATGATCAAGCCAGCGCTTGGAGAGACTCTCGAGAGGAACGTCCTCGACAGGGCCTGAAGAGGAAGCGAGGGACTGAAGAGGCTACTCCCGCAACGGCTACTCTACAAGGCTCCCTCCCCCTGGAGAGGAGTCAACGTGAATCTCTCCACAAGGCTACCAAGGCCCAATGGAGATACTTTTCTACGAAGCAACCACTACAGAGTGCACATGGCCTCTGCATCGGACGCAAAGTGACACACGTGTCTGCGCGCGAAGACGAAGGCGCCGCAGTTGCTATTCTTGTGATTAAAGGAGTCAATAAAGCTGCGCCGCCCGCGCCGGACTACGAAGCTTTCCCCTTTGGTGATAAAGCGGCTGCACGGTGCAACGCTCCAACGACAAAGTCAGCGTGGGCTCCCCCACGACCTCTGCGGCACCTGCTAGCCATCCTGCGCGGACGGTGGTTTGGCGGCCAGTACGACAAGCTTTTGAACGGATGGACCGAGTCCATGGATATCCTCTGCTGCCGTGCACCACTCCTTCGTCTCACCGCCATGTGGGAACCCATCCTATGCACAAAGCACAGGGATGAGGCCCGGGGCGCCTATAAAAGGAGTGGGAGCACCTATGTAGAAAAGATCGATCATTTGAGCTCTTGAAAACCAGTCAAGAGCATAGGATAGACAACTGGCTCGAAGAGGAAGAAGATCCTAGCTTCCCTCTTTGAGCTCCGCACTGCCAAAAGAGAGCCCTCAGCAAGCTCATTGTACTGTAATCCTCCGCAGTTCAATAAAGACAAGCAGGAGTAGCGGTGTTACCTCCTCCTGAGGGCGGTGAACCTGGGTAAGGGCCGGTGTCCTTCTCTATTGTGTTGTTCCTCTCCAGGCTTGACGAGCACCGTCATCGTGCCTCTTGAGGGTTGCTTGACCTCCGCGTTCAGTCCCCCTTCGAACACTCTATGCAGAGTGTGACTATCCCTCTTTCCTGGGAGTCACTCTCCGACATTTGTCGCCCCAGGTAGGAGACTAAGGCGCGTCTGCAACCTTGGAGCCGCTTCCACGACATGACGAAAACCCACGCCGCCCACGCCAACAAGCGTGCAACTGGAGGAACTCACAGCGAGCCCAGCGCCACCACCACTCGTGCTCGCCGTGGCCGCCCCCGCAGGATGGAGTGCACCAACACAGGCCCGCACGTGGAGGAGCCCGAGAGCGAGGAGCACCAGAACGGCTACTGCCGCGATGGTCAGGACCTCTCCGAGCACGCCTAGGATGTTCAGTCCTCGCATCCGTCATAGCACCCAAGCGCGTCCTCCCAATGGCGTGCAGAGCCCGGTGCGCACACTGCGCTACTCATGGCGTAGGAGCTTCTCCGCTACCGGCCAAACCCGGAGGCTTACGACCAGTGGCTGGACCGTCTCAACCACCTCGTCGGCATCACGACAACGCGCCCGCTCGGTCGAGGTCCATGGTGCACCACTCCCGCGCGAGAACGATCGCTCCTGACGCGCCTCCGTTTCCTCCGGGACCACCTCCGACTGCGTCGCAGAGAGTCGCATACCACGCGTCCTCGCAGCGCGACTGCCAAATCATGCAGCGCACTGCGCCCGACACGCGCGTTGGGATGGAGCGCCAGAGGGACCGCCAGAACCGCCTCGTGGAGGAGATTGGCCAGGCGGTCCAGCAGAACCGCGGGGCTCTCCAGAACGGGATCGCCACGTAGGCCACAGGCTGCATGGCCTTCACCTGATCTCTACGTCGCATGGTCTGGCCACAGAAGTTCAGGCCGGCTCTCCCCATGGGCTACGACAGGTGCAGCAACCCCATCGAGTTCATGCAGCTTTGCACCACCTCTATCCAAACTGTAGGAGGAGATGACAAGGTCATGGCCAACTGGTTCTCCCACGCGCTTCGAGACTCCGCGCTGTCGTGGCTCCTGAACCTGCATGAGGACTCCGTGAGCTCGTGGGAAGAGCTCTGCAAGCAATTCATCGCGAACTTCAAGGGAACGTACGAGCGTGCGCTCACCCACAACGACCTACGCGCTTTGGTGCAGAAGAAGGATGAGACCCTCCACAAGTACATCCAGCGCTTCAGCCAAGTGCGCAACAAGATCCCGAACATCCCTGACACCCAGGTCATCGCCGCCTTCAGAGAGGCCGTCAGGAACCTCCTTCAGAGAGGCCGTCAGGAACCGCAGGATGCTCGAGAAGCTGGGCATCCACGACAAGCTCACCTCTGTGGTGAAGCTGTTTGACCTTGCTGACAAGTGCGCCAAGGCTGAAGAGGGACTCCTCTTCGTCAAGATGAGCCAGCGAGGGGATGTTCAGACTAAGGGACTGAAGACCCACAAGAAGCGGGAAGAGCCCAAGCGCAAGGCCACCGGTGTCCTCGTAGCTGAGCCAGACGCCAAGGGCACCCATAGAGACTGTCCTGATCCTGGCGAGAAGAAACAGGACAATCGTCCATTCTGCGTTTATCACAACAGGCGCAGCCACGCTACAGAGAACTGCTTTGACCTCAAGAGGCTGAGCAAGGAGCGCGAGCAAGCAGAAGGCAGCGGGAGCCGCGGTAGAGGCCGTGGCTACCATGGAGGCGGACGCAAGGGCGGCTACCAGAGGCCACCAGGCACTCAAGCCAACACCGCCGAGAAGAACAACAACCTCCCTGACAAGGAAGATGGAGGCTACAAGCCCCGAGAGGAGCTATGGCTTGCATCCTTGGCGTGGCACAAGCGCCCAAGTCAAACAACCAGTTCAATCAGTTTGCCCGCGAGCTCAACGCCGCGCTCCCAAGCGTCGAGGTCTCCAGGCCACTCAAGTGGTCTCAGTACACCATCGCCTTCGACGCCCAGGACCAGCCCAAGTCCACCAAGACTGTCGGAACCCTCCCCCTGGTCTCCTCCCCCACCATCAACAACATCGTTGTCTTTAAGACACTCATTGATGGGGCGCAGGCCTGAACATCATCTCTCTCTCGACCTTTGAAACGCTTAAAGTTCCCTACGAGTGGCTCATGCCCTCCAGGCCATTCACGGGGGTCACCAGTGGCTCAATCGAGCCTATGGGGCAAGAACGACTCGCCGTCACCTTCGGCACACAGAAGAACTACCGCACCGAGCTCATAGACTTCAATGTCGTGCACATTGGCTTGTTGTACAGCGCCATCCTCGGCTACCCCGAAGTTAATGGCCGTCACGCATCATGCATACAACATGGTCAAGATTCTTGGCAGCGCTGGCACCATCGCCATCCACGGTCATATCCTGGACGCCACACGCGGTGTCGAGGACGCCTGCAAGGCACCTGCCATGGCGTTCCCGGCTGACGAGGATATGGAGCCTCTCGAGAGGCCCAAGAAAAAGAAGCAGTTGTTCTCTCAAGAGACATCTTCTTAGAATAAGGTGTTGCTGAGCACCAGTGGCTAGGGGGCTAGCATCACCATTGGCGCTGCTCTGCCTCCCAAATAGGAGGGCGTGCTCGTTGCCTTCCTCCGGGCAAACTCTGATTTGTTCGCATGGACTCCGTCAGACATGTCCGGTGTATCGAGGGAGGTGATCGAGCACCACTTAGCTGTGTGTCCAAACACACGCCCCGTCAAGCAAAAAGCACGGAAGCAAGCCCCCAAGAAGCAAGCATTCATCGTCAAGGAAGTAAAGAAGCTAAAAGCAGCAACTATCGTCTGCGAAGTCGCGCACCCCGCTTGGCTCTCCATCGGTGTGGTCGTCCCAAAGCCCGGCGCAGGAGGCCGACTCTGCATCGACTACACCGATGTCAATAAATCCTGCCCCAAGGACCCGTACTCTATGCCAAGTATCGACCAGATCGTGGACTCCACTGCAGGCTGCGACCTCCTGTGCTTCCTAGACGCCTTCTCTGGTTATCACCAGATAAAGATGCCTAAAGAGGATGAGGAGAAAACAGCATTCCTCAGCCCGTGTGGTGTGTATTGCTATGTGTGCATGCCGTTCGGCCTGAAGAATGCTGGCGCCACTTTCCAGAGGCTCATGAGGATAGCTCTAGGAGAACAGATGGGCAGAAATGCAGAGGCTTATGTCGACGACATTGTCGTTAAGTCTCGCGAGGGGGACACTCTCCGGAGGGATCTCGAGGAAACATTCACCAGCCTACGCAAGGTGAACATCAAGTTGAATCCCGCCAAGTGCGTGTTTGGAGTACCTTCAGGAAAACTTCTCGGATTCCTCGTGTCCCACCGTGGCATAGAAGCAAACCCTGACAAGATCGAGGTCATAGAGGAAATGCAACCTCCTCGCCGACTCAAGGACATGCAACGCTTAGCAGGCTGTATGGCCAGCCTGGGCCGCTTCATCTCCAAGTTCGGCAAGAGAGCCCTGCCATTTTTCAAGATCATGAAGAGATCCGGCACATTCAAGTGGACACCTAAAGCAGAAAAAGCCTTTGAAGACTTGAATAGGTACTTGGCTAGCCCACCAGTCATGGTAGCCCCAAGGACAGGTGAACATCTCAAGCTGTATATCTCCAAGTCCGCTCCCCAGACCGCTAGCGCCGTCCTGGTGGTCGAACGAAAAGAGTTAGTCCTCCCCAAGAAGAGTGCTACCACTCCAAGTCCAAAGCCACCTGACGAAGATCTCGGAAAACGGACATACTCCACAACCCCACCGCCAGGCCCAAAGCCTCAAGGCGAGTATGCCCCAAGCACCCTTGCCGAGACCCTTCGACATGCCGATCTCGACAAGGGCCTTGAAGAGCCTCCATAGACCGATCTCGGCAAGGGCACTGAAGAGCCTCCACAAGCCGATCTCGACAGGGGCCCTGAAGAGCCTCCTCAGACAGCCAACACTACGCATCAACTGACAACCCTTGTCGAGCACCCCGTCTATTTCCTTAGTACAGTACCACGGGACGCTCGGGAACGGTACCCAATGCAGCAGAAGCTCCTCATTGTGCTCCTCGTCGCCTCCAGAAAGCTGCGACACTACTTTCAAGCCCATCCCATCACGGTGGTTACTCCATTCTCCCTGGTAGATCCTTCGCCACCCTAACGCTACAGATTGTGTCGCGGGATGGAACATAGAGCTGCAGCCATTCAATTTGCGCTTTGATACCACAAGAGTCATCATGGGAAGAGAGCTGGCAGACTTTGTTGCCGAATGGACTGACCCAAGCCCTGAAGAGCCTGAGGAGAAGAGATAGAGCTCTCTGGAGACAAGATGCCCAACCACTAGACCATGAAATACGACGGAGCCTTTGCCTTACGCAATGGCGGTGCTGTCGTCGTCTTGACCTAGCCAAAAGGAAAGAAAACCAGGAGGCTGACGACATCGCGAAGCGAGCATCAAGAAGGCAAGCTCAGCAGGTAGGTGATGCACTCGGTGGGTGTGTTGTCGGGAGACCCCAAGAGGAAGGTATGAAGTAGTGCAGCAGCAAATTTCCCTCAGTTATGGAACCAAGGTTATCGAACCAGTAGGAGATGAAGAATTCCCCGAGGTATCAACGGCGCCAGAAAAGAGCTGGTGCTAAGTTGACATGGAGTCTGCACACAAACAATCAAGATACTTTGCCCCAACTTAACAGTGAGGTTGTCAATCTCACCGGCTTGTTGTAACAAAGGATTAAACGTATGTGCGGAAGAAAGATGTTTGTTTGCAGAAAGCAATGTTGGTGATATCGCTTATCGGAAACTTATCAGTCGACCTACGGTAAGGGATAAATCGGCCGATTTATCGGCATATCGGCCGATTTATTGGTATATCGGCCGACTTATCGGTCAATTTATCTTATCGGTCAGACAACGATAAGTGATAAATTGGCTGATAAATCGGGATATCGGCCGATATCTTGAACAGTGCTAGAAAGTAACAAGCAGTTGTGGTTTCATCAGATTAATGAGAAGGACCGGGGTCCACAGTTCACTAGTGGTATCTCTCCATAAATAATAATAACATTCATCCATGAGTCGTAAACAAATTACAGCTAGGCAACTGACAAAATAATGATGAGCAACCCAATGCATATACCAATGTTATGATGTCTAGTGTGAGATTCATTCAGGCATTACAACAATATACATAGACCGTTCCAACCGCATCTGTGACTAATAATCCACCTTCCGGCTAGCGTACGCACCTCCTTAAGTATTAAGTTGCATGCAATAGATTATCGCCTTAAGCACTGTGTAGTGTACCTGCACTTAAAATATGGCAGATACCTGTGTATAGTGCAAATCACTGGATCGATTCGTTTGCACACACAGTTTACAATGTAATATCACAGCAAAGTATCAATTTATTACAACGCTGATCCAGACTTGGAAAATTCATTACAATTTGCATAGCGTAAAGCTAGCAGTGAACAGAGTAAACAGCGGAAAATTATTCTTCATGGAGTCCCCATCATCAGCATGTGCCACAGGCGAGAATGTTGGTTGAAGACTCGAAACCCTTAGCAAAATCTCACTCATCATCAGAACAGTCTGCTATAAGAAAAATATTGCAACAACGTGGGCCAGAACCATTTAAAAATGGAACTGGTAAGTGACACTATGGTGGACACTTAGAGGAATAACTCTATAACCTATATGCTTCTTTGGCTGGTGGAGCTCAAGGTTATTTTGCAGAAAGTAAGTTTTTCCCTAACTCTTTGGAACATCTTTATCTCTTTGAGACAAATATGGTATGAAAGCCATAGTCTCAATCTACCCTTGTTCACCCATCAGTTTTTAATTTATAAGTTGGAATGGGTGAATCCTCCGTTGACGTCCTCGTTCAGCTGCTCAATTGTCCGTTTCCGGGGACACGGCTAAGTACTTAGATTTTAACTCTGCAGAGTTTGTGCACGTTCACCATTGTACCCATTCAACCCAAACTATCCTTTACACATTTATAGTGATAAGGAAAGGAGAAGAATGAGACGAGATCTTTCAGAGGCATTTTCCCTCCCCTTGCTGGCCTGACGCGCTCCACCTACAAACCACTACCTCCACCAGTCAGGCCGGGGCGAGTCCACGCAGCTTAGTTGATCAAGCCAGAGCCCATATTGGCAATGGCTGCACGAGAAGCAATCTTCACTCGTAGTTCTTCAGATCCCTTTGTTCCTGGGTGGCCATCCACAAGTGAATATCCCACAGGTAAAACCCCTAGGGACAACACTCAACTCATACAGCCAAGCAACCAATTCCACCCAGGTGTTTGATATAACTTAGTAGAATTTAACATTTTATCAAAATAGTTTTGCATCGCATCATAATTCTACTAAGTATTTTCATGGGAACCTAGACACATGAATTAGGAATTCTAAACAGGTCTAGCATAGCATTTCTACTAAGTCCTAAACACTTAGGAAAATAAACTACTCATGCATAGAAAAATACTAGGACTTTTATGAGGTGTGCCACTTGCCTTGGCAACCGGGAGTGCAGCAGTTACAGTTGCAAAGACTCTCGTTTCCCTCTGAATAGTCTAACAAAATATAAAGCCACAATAAACACACAAGCAATATATCCATACAAAAATATGCTATGCATGAGATGCAATAATTTGATTTCAGGGAAACTAATATATTTATCTCTTAAAATTTTATGAAGCATGCATGATGATAATTAAATTTTTCTTTTCAATTATTTAGACTTAAATAAATGGGTAACTCGAGAATTTTAGTTTACAGTAATAAATTTTTATAAATCAGAAATTTGTAATAATGGTTAATGCACAGATGTATCTAAACAAATTTTTAGCATTTTGATTTACTCAAAAATAATTTTTCTAACTAAAGTTATGACAAAAACACTTAAACTACTCACATGAATATTTGAAATTTTTGAAAGTGCTAAGAAAAGAAAACTAAAGATTTCAAATATATAAAAATATTTAAATTTGAATAAACAGATAAAAAGTAATGATAAAACGGTATGAAGGGTGTTTTCTGCAAAACTATCAATTAAAATGATTTAAGAAAAACGCAGAAAATAATAACTGATGTGGCGCTGACGCGGCGCTGACACGACGCTGACGCGGCGTACCGGTTCAGGTTTTAAGTGATCTAATCCTGGCCGTCCGATTTTGATCTAACGATCTAGGTCAAAATGACCAAAACCGAGCGGAGCGGCGCGGCCGGAAGATCTCCACTGACCGAAGCGCACGGCGGCGCCATCACCGACGTTCGCGCTCCCGACGTTCTACTGCTCTACGAGGATAGCGAGGCATACCCTGACGAAGAGGAGCTCGCGGCGAGGTTGGTGGCGCGGTGGAGAAGAACCGAGCGTCCTCCTCTTCTCGTAATCGCTCGCCGGAGATGCGCACGGTGGCGGTCCTCGTCGGTGAGCACGGACGTGGAGTTTGGCTGCGCAAGAAACCACGAAACCTTGTCATCAAGATGCGCAATGACAAAGGAAAAAACGAGTGGGAGTGAAAAGAGGGCTAGAGGGGGACGCGGCTCACCGGAGTTCGTCAAACTCGCCGACGGCAACGGCAGAGCTCCGGGGATGCTCGTGGGCAGCCTGGTGGCTCTCGGGGTATGGGGCTTGGGGCAAAAGAGAGAGGGGGTCGAGGGGGTTCTTATAGGGGTAACGGCGGGGTAAAGGGGGGAGTAAATCGCCGGGAATCAAAGAATTGATTCGGCCGTTTCTCGGCTAGGTCGTGGGCGTGATTTGGGGAAGAAGGGGTCGCCGCGACGGGGATGACAGGTGGGGCCCACCTGTCAGTGACCGAGAGAGAGAGAGTAGTTGGGCTGCTGGTGGGATGGGAGTGGCGCGCGCGCGGCAGATAGCTTGTGGGCTTCGGCCCACTTAGCTGGCCCGACTCGTTTTTCTTTTAAAAATCATTTTTCTGTTTTAAATCTTTTGAGTATAAAACAATTTCAAAACTATAACAAAACGCCTCAGAAAAATTCATAAAAATATAATTTGAAAAGCTTATTAAAACTAGATCCTTTTGGTAGTATTTTTGTCTAAAGTAAAAATAGAATAAAAAGGGATATTATTATAAATTCTAATAGCAATTTTATGGACATAAAATCCATTAAAACATATATAAGAAATTTAATTTAAATCATATGTGATTCAAATGACAGTTTTAAATGATGATGTTGCATGAATGCAAAGTTTTAAATTTTTCTAAAAATTGGGATGTTACAAACCTAACCCCCTTAAGATGAAACTCGCCCTCGAGATTCGGTTTGGCTAACAGATAGGTGAGGGTGGTCTTCTTTCAGGTCATCTTCTCTTTCCCAAGTTGCTTCTTCTTCTGAATGGTGATTCCACTTTACTTTACATAATTTGATGATCTTGGTTCGGGTGACACGTTTTGCTGTCTCCAAAATCTTTATGGGTTTTTCTTCATAAGTGAGATCACTTTCTAGTTGTACTTCCTCTAGTGGCACCGTATCTCTTAGCAGTGTCTCTGCCATTTCTGGGTGACATTTCTTCAGCTGGCTGACATGAAACACATTGTGAACTGCGGAAAGTGCTTCCGGGGGTTCCAATTCATAGGCAACCTCTCCTTTGCGGGATAATACCTTGAAAGGTCCAATAAATCTAGGTGCCAATTTTCCTTTGATTCCAAATCTTTTAACTCCACGCATAAGTGAAACTCTGAGATAGGCTCGATCGCCTACTTCATAAGTGACTTCCCTTCTTTTGGAGTCCGCATAACTCTTCTGTCTGGATTGTGCTATCTTTAAACGGTCCTTAATCAGTCTGACTTTTTCCTCGGCCTCCTTGATTATGTCTGTTCCGAACAAACTACGTTCTCCTACGCCACTCCATAGTAGTGGTGTAGTGCACTTTCTTCCATACAGGGCTTCAAATGGCGACATCTCTATGCTCGCTTGATAGCTGTTGTTGTAAGAGAAGTCGGCATATGGGAGATTAGCATCCAGCTCGACTTATAATCTAGAGCGCATGCTCTTAGCATATCTTCTAGGATTTGGTTTACTCTTTCCGTCTGTCCATCCGTCTGCGGATGGAACGCTGTGCTGAACTCTAATCTGGTTCTAAGAGACTCATGTATTTGATTCCAGAAATGAGAAGTAAACTGAGTACCCCTATCCGACACAATTTTCTTGGGAACACCATGTAGACACACAATTCTCTTCATATAGATGGCAGCAAGTTTGGCACTAGTGTAAGTAGTCTTCACGGGTATAAAGTGAGATACTTTCGTCAGACGATCGACTATAACTCATATAGAATCATATCCTGATTTAGTCCTGGGCAGACCAGTGATGAAATCCATACCGATCTGTTCCCACTTCCAATCTGGTACTCGTAAGAGTTGCAGTAACCCTAATTGTTTTTGGTGTTCTGCTTTCACACGACTGCAGAAGTCACACTTTGCAATGTATTCAGCAATATAACGCTTTAAATTGATCCACCAATACCTCTCCTTTACATCCATATACATCTTGGTGTTACCCGGATGTATGGAATAAGGTGAGTCATAAGCTTCTTGAAGTATTACTTTTCTAAGATCGACATCGTCAGGAACACATATGCGTTCTTTATACCATACGGTTCCTTCTTCATCTTCTCTAAAGTTCCTAGCTTTGCCTTCACTTAGGTTCTTCTTGATTTCTCTTACTGCTTTATCCTCTAACTGAGCTTCCTTGATTTTGTTAAATAGAAGAGGTTGAACTTCTAAGAATGCTATGAATCCTTCAGGTACCACTTCCAATCGTAGGTCCTTAAATCCTTTACATAGATCTACAGGCAATTCTCCTACCGTGAGTCCGTTTACATAAGTCTTACGACTCAAGGCATCAGCCACTACGTTGGCTTTCCCTGGGTGGTACTGTAGACTTAAATCATAGTCTTTGATCAATTCTAACCATCTCCTTTGTCGCATGTTTAATTCCTTCTGAGTAAACAAGTACTTGAGGCTTTTATGATATGTAAATACTTCACATCGCTTTCCCCATAAATAAGATCTCCATATCTTTAGCGCATGTACCACATAAGCTAACTCTAGATCATGAGTGGGATAGTTTACTTCATGATTTTTGAGTTGTATTGAGGCGTCAGACACTACTTTGCCTTCTTGCATCAATACGCTTCCTAGGCCACGATATGAAGCGTCGCAATAAACTTGGAAATCTTTCTCTAGATCTGGTAAGCATAATACTGGTGCATACACAAAGCGTTTCTTTAATTCTTGAAAACTGATCTCACAAGCTTCTGTCCACTCAAACTTCTTTGCCTTCTTCAGTAGTTCAGTCAAGGCCTTGACAATCTTGGAGAAATTTTCAATGAACCTCCGGTAATATCCTACCAGTCCTAGAAAACTGCGGATTTCTCCCACATTTTTGGGTGACTCCTAATTCGTCACAGCAGCAACCTTTTCAGGATCCACTGCTATTCCATCCTTAGACACCATATATCCTAGAAATCCTACTTGTTTTAACCAAAATTCACACTTGTTGAACTTAGCATATAACTTATGCTCTCAGAGTCTTTGCAACACCAGACGTAAATGTTTTTCATGTTCTTTGTGACTTTTGGAGTAGACTAAGATGTCATCGATGAAGATAAGAACAAAGTTGTCCAGAAAATCCATAAATACCTTATTCATTATATTCATGAAATAGGCTGGAGCATTGGTTAACCCAAAAGGCATTACTGTGTACTCATACGATCCATATCTTGTAACGAAGCCAGTCTTGGGTATATCCATTTCTCTAACTTTCATCTGAAAGTACCCTGATCTGAGATCGATCTTGGAGAACACGACAACCCCTTCTAGTTGATCGAAGATCTCATTGATTTTGGGTAGCGGATACTTGTTCTTGATTGTATGCTCATTTATGTCACGGTAATCGGTGACTAATCTCTGTGTACTATCCTTCTTCTTGACGAAAAGGATTGGGGCTCCCCATGGTGAGGAACTTGGACAGATAAAGCCTTTCTGCATAAACTCTTCCAGTTGCTTCTTGAGTTCTTTCAGTTCATCAGTTGCCTTTGGGTAGGGTCTTTTAGCAATTGGTCTTGTACCCGACTTTAGTTCAATGAGGAACTCTACATCTCTATCGGGTGGCATTCCCGGTAGCTCTTCCGGAAACACATCAGGGTATTCCTTGACTATAAGAACCTCACCGAGACTAACCCCCTTAAGAGAATTAAGCCTAACCTTCTTGAGCTCGAACTTTGATCTAAAGATGATCTTTAAACCTTCTGGAGTGGTGAGAGTGATGGTTCTATTTGCGCAGTCTGTGATTCCTGCATAACGGGACATCCAATCCATCCCTATGATAACATCCAGGCCTTGTGTTTCAAGGATGATCAAGTCCGTAGGAAACTGATGCTTTCCAATCTTCAGACTCAACTGTCTACATCCTGAGGTTACTAGCATTTCTCCTCCCGGAGAGCTTACTCTAATAGGGCTCCCTATATTTTCTAGAACTAACCCATGTTTGTTTACAAAAGCTCTTGAAATGAAAGAATGCGATGCTCCAGTATCAAATAAAACTAATGCTGGACATGAGTTGAGCAAGACCGTACCAATGATAGCATCAGGTTCATCGTACACTTCGTCCACATTGATGTGGTTCACATGTACTTTCTGGAAGGGATTGGGCTTGGCAGCTTTTGCAACCTTCTGTTCGGGGCAGTCAGTGGCGTAGTGGCCCTTGTTATTGCACTTGAAGCATAAAACTTGGCTGATATCTTTCTTATATTCAGGATTTGGGCGATGATGTCCATTGTTGTGGCCAGCATTTCCATTTCATTTGTGATTCCCATTGTTTCCCTTGAAACCACAACTATGGTTGTGACCATGATTTTTGTGGTTGCTTCCTCCACTAGGATAGTGCCCAGGTTTATGACCCTGGTTTGTATCTTTAGAAAAATGCCTTTTGAATGAAGTTTCAGAATGGTGTTTGTGAACATTCAACTTCCTCTTTCTGTTTTCAGCCTTCTTGATGTTATCCTCCAGTATGATAGCCTGATCTAGGAGGGTTTGATAATTTGGGGCATATGCTACTGTTAAAGGAATCTTCAGCTCGTCACTCAGCCCATTTAGAAATTTTGCCTTCCTCTTAGCCTCATTGTTGATGTCTTTATAGGCTTATCGAGAAAGGGCATGGAAATCTGCCATGTACTCCTTAAGGCTCCTGTTTCCTTATCTCAGGTTTCTGAATTCTTCTTGCTTCAAGTTCATAATGCCCGAGGAGATATGAGCATTACGAAAACCTTCCTTGAAGTTTTCCCAAGTCAAGGTTTCTAGTGGGTGAGTGATTTGATAAGTTCCCCACCATTGAATTACTGGTCCTTCCAACAGATGAGTAGTGAACCTCACCTTCTCAGCGTCGGTACATTCACAAGTCACTAGATCTCTATCCACAGAACGCAGACAGTCATCTGCCACAATTGGCTCAGTTGCAATGGAGAACTTGTTAGGCCGGAGCCTCAGAAATCCGGTAAGTCTATCCACTTGGGCGGTGGTGGCGGTGGAGGGTTGTGGTTATGGTTGTTGTTATTGTTGTTGGTTGCCGCAATGAACTAGGTCATCATAGTCATTAGCTGAGCTTGAGTAGCCATCAACTGTTGTTTAGCATCATTGTTGTTGTGGTCGTCGTTGTTGTTGTTGTTATCGGGCACACGGCGGAGAGGCATCTGTGGTTTTTGCATAGATGAGTTTAGACGGAAAGGTCTAAAGAGAAAATACCCCAACAAACAAACAGCTTATAAGAACAACAATCACACAACTCGCGAGGTTCCGGGGATACAAGGGAACGTTGTAACATCCCAACATTTTATAATGTTTAAAAATCACTAAAATTTTAAACTTTTGTTTTTGATTAAAATAAAACATTTAAATACATAAGAAAACCAACTAAGAAAGACTTCAAACTTATTGAAAGAGTTTAATAATTCAAATATCTCACTTTTCAAAAGTTGTTTCAAGTTAAACAATTTATTATCCATTGAAATTATTAAAACCTCAATATCTAATATGACAAATGTTTCACAAACCTTCAAACCATATTCATGAAATAAAAGGTTTCTTTATAAGTATTTGAATTCAACCACTTAATAATAGCAATTCATAAAATTAAAATAATAATTACAACAGTTATTTTTAAGCTATTGAAAACATTGTCTAATTGCCAAAAGATTATTATTCATTTACCTGAGTTCAAAACATAGTTTGGATATTACAAGTCTATAGTTTATAACTTTAATAACTTCATATATTTAATGGAATATCCAAATAAACATTTCATTAGATTAAATGATTTTCATTTATTTCCAAAACATAAAATGACTTTCATGAATATACTTTCTATATAAGAAATGAATTAAATCTTGAACATCTTCCAATGTTGTTATAAAGTTTCAAATGAATTATCTTAATAAAATAGAATGGTGCACAAATTATTTTGAATTAAAAATGAATACATTATTTTTCCCTTTTCATTTTCATATAGTTGTGTTATACTATTTAATATTATACTAGAGCCAAAAATGAATTTAGTATTTGAAAATGAGTTTAAATAACTTGAATTCAAACATATTTGAATGTGGGTAATTTCATAAATTTTATTAATCTAAAATGAATTTATTAAATTACTAATTTCAAAGTTGACCTAAATGGGCAATTATGCATTTTATGAATATTTCAAAATATTAATTTTCAAAATTATTCAAAACATGCCCACAACTGGTTTAACACAAGGATAATAATTTTACAAATTTTTAGAATTTGAATTGAATTCATTTGGAGTTATAAATCAAAAGTTATTAAGAAAATAGAAAATTCAGAAAAGAAAAAGAAAAATTGCTGACGTCAGCTCGTCTTCAAGCTCTGTCCAGAAATCGCGCCTTGATCTCTCTCCCAAAATCCGACCGTAAACTTCGCAAATTTGTTTCCCTGTTCGGTCCTATAAATACCCCACGATCTCCTCTTCGTTTCCCCTCTCATACCCTAGCCTATTGCGCCCCCAGGCTGCCGCGCGAGCTCGCCGGAGTTCATCCACATCCGCCGCCGTTTTCTTCGTTTCCCCGGCGAGGTGAGTCGCCCCCGAGCCCGAGACCCTCTCCTCTCTCTTTCCCACCCTCTATCGCAACTGGTCATGTGCTCTTGCCTCCTCCTGCAGCCGGGCACTCCAAATCCATGCTCGACCACGTCGCCGACGCCCGCTCCGGCCTTGTTCCTGCGCGACACCGTGACGAGGAACACAACGCCATTGCCTCCATCTGCTTCGTCGTGCTGCGCCGCGTCCGGAGCTGCCCTCCGCGCATCCGGGGAGTCACCGGAGGCACCGGAGCATCCACGCCCGAGCGCTGCCGCCGCTGTCATCTCCGACTCCGGCGAGAAGCGCCGCCACCTCCTCTCCATCGCACGTGAGCGTCCGATCTCCTTCCAACGGCTGAGATTAGAAGTTTAAATTGAATCGGAACCTTTAGATCTGGACCGTAGATCTAGATCTGGACGGCCCAGATCTGTTCACTTATCCACGTCGGATCCCAGTCAGCAGCCCAGTCAGCGCACAGTCAGCGCCCAGTCAGCGCTGACGTGTAAAATCATTTTCGCGATTTATTTAATTGGCAGTTTTGCAAAAAACCCCTGTCTATTCACAATATCATATCTTTTTCTCTGTTTATCCAAATTCAAATATTTTTATATATTTGGAAAGCTCTTGACATGTAGATTATTTTAGATCGGCCAAAATTCAAATTTGACTTAGTATAAAATATTCAAAATTCAAATGGGTAATTTGAGTATATTTGTAATAACTCTAAATCTATAAATCCAAAAATTGCAAATAAAATTGTTTTAGAAACTTTGGAATATTAGTAATATTATGCCTCTGTTATAATTTTTTTTTGAGTATTATTTGATGATTTAATAGTTGTTTGTTTAATTTGAATAGTTTGAGTATTTTCAACATAACTATTAATAGAAATATTATTTTTTATTAAATCAAATTGCTATAAAGTTAACTAAATGCTCCAAGGCTATTAACACTATTTATAAAATATTATTATAAAAATTTAATCATAGAAAACTTTAATCTTATAATTATTCCTTTTATTATATCTTCCAAAAATAGAAATTAATTAAATTGCATTTATAGCCAAATGCATACTTAATAAATATCACAAATTTTGTATGATATTTCTTAGGATTTAAAAGTGCATTGCATGCATAACTTATTTTCTCATATAGATATATTTTCCATAGGAAATCTCTTCATTATTTTTCTCTAAGTTAGGAATATTTCCAAACTTAGTATTTTGGTAAAAGTGCTATGCACTAGACACTTAGTATTTTTAACATGGAGCTAGAAGGCCAATGAAGAACTTAGCCAAACAAGACTTCAGAAGAATCTTCAAGGAATAGAAGCACTTAGAAGAAATTCAAGAAGAAGTTCATGAAGACTACCCGGCAAATATTTTCTAAGTCTTGCTTCCTCTTTCCTTCTTTTCTTCCTTCTTATCAGAGACTTCATGAAGACTAAGTTAATTCCAAGACCAGCCTCGGAGATACAAGAATCACCAATTCTGAGGAATTATCAATTCTACAAAAATTCATTCAAGACATCATCCAAAAGAAAGTGACAAGTCTGGAGATAAAGCCTGGAGGACAACTACATCTTTCTTTCTATCTTTTCCCTCTTTCCTAATCTTGTCTTTCAAGACTTAAACAAATTTTGATCATGTTATTACCATCTTGAAGTTGTTGGATCCTAGCGGCATAGTGAGATGAAGCGGCCTGGAGACAAACCTTACATGTCCACGTACATGAGACCTGCCCCACAACTTAAGTGGCTGGCCGGGTGTCTGTCTCTCTCACTATAGTGAATATCCAGTTTACAAAGAGTTGATAATAATTGTTGATCACTTCGAAGAATAGAGTAAGTATTTTCTCTAAGTAGTTATGCACATCATGACTAAGTCATTGAGTGCTTATTCAAGATGATTTATAACAATGGTATTTTATCCAACTTCTAACCTTAGTCCTTAGTCATTCTGACCAACACATTTCCTTACATTAACTTAAAAGATTTTTCATGGCGTGACATGTATTTCTAGTCCTTAGAAATAATTTGCATATCAGCATGTCCTGTTTTCCTTAGAAGTTTAAGAAACTTGTTTGTATTTGTTGTGTTGTTTTGTTTTATGATTGTTGTACTGTTGTTTGTTTGTATTGTTTAGACTGAACGGAGAGACCCGAGTTCGTTGAAAAGAGTTTGTGAGTAAAGACTTCATTTCAAAGGCAAGTGGCACACCTCATAAACTTCCTATTATTTCTATATGCATTACTTAGTGTATTTTTATATGCATGAGTAGGATAGTATTGCTATGCTAAACCTGTGTAGAATTCCCTTACTCCTGTGTCTATGTTCCTATATAATACTTAGTAGATATATTGATGCTATGCAATGATGAAAAGTTCTACAAAATGTAAGTGACTACTCAGGGCTGTGCTCATGGTTGTCGTCGCCTAGGATGAATGTCTATTCTACTTAGGGCCGTGAGCATGGTGATTTTCACCTGAGAGTGCACATCCACTAAGTTAATGAATCTCTTGGTTGGATTGGTTGTATGGTGGCGAAGTTGAGTGGCTACTCAGGTCCATGTCTATGGTTCCTGCAGTACGTGCACTTGTGGATGACCACCCAGGGAACAGAGGAATCTGAAGAACTCCGAGTGACGATTGCTTCCAGTGCAACCATTGCCATATGGGCTCCGGCTTGATCAATTATGTTGCGTGGACTCTCTCCGGCTTGACAAGCAGATGTAGGGGGATGTTAGGTGGAACGGGTCAAGCCAGAGTGGGAGGGAAAATGCTTCTGAAAGATCTCGTCTCATTTTCTCCTTTCCTTATCACAAATGGTGTGTAAAGGATAATCTGGGTTGAATGGGTACAATGGTGAACGTGCACAACCTCTGCAGAGTGTAAAACTAAGTACTTAGCCGTGTCACCGGTACGGACAATTTGAGAAGTTGATCACGGACGTCAAACGGAGGATTCCATCATTCCAACCTAAAAAATAAAACTTGATGGGTGAACAAGGGAAGACGAGATTATGGTTTTCATGCCATACTTATCTTGATTTGAAGAAAGAGTTTTCCAAAGAGGTAGGAAAAATTGGCTTTATGCAAAATAGCCTTGAACTCCACCAGCCAAATATGCATATAGGCTATAGAGTTATTCCATTAAGTGTCCACCAAAGTGTCACTTGCGAGACTCCATTTTTAATGGAATCTGACCCACGTTGTTGCAATATTTTTCTTATTGCAGATTGTTCAGATGACGAGTGAGGTTTCGTTTATAGGTTTTGAGTCTACAACCAACATGTTTTCGCCTATGGCAACATGAAATTGTTGGAGACCCACTGCTATTGTATTTCCGCTGTGTACTTTTTCAATGCTAGCTTTATGCTATGCAACTTGTATCAAATATTTTGTAATTCTGGATCATCAATGTAATAAAATTGACGCTTTGTTGTGATATTACATCGTAAACTGTGTGTGCAAATGAATCGATCCAGGGATTTGCACTATACACAGGTATCTGCCTTATTTAAAGTGCAGGCACTACAGATGGTATCAGAGCACTATGTTGCCTGTAGGTTCGAAACCCAAGGTTTGGATAGAAATAGGATTTGACCATAGGATTGAAAATCTATTTTATTCACTTTTCTTAAAAACAAAACATTCCATTTTATCATATGAATTTTTCTGTTTCATTTTAATTCTAATACTCTTTCCTCTTCAAAATTTTAGATGGGAGAGTACATTGAGACCGCGTATGCTGGAGTTTTGTCGGATTTCATCTTTGGGAGGCAACTGTCTAGGTTGACAAGTACATTGAAGCTACCACCACCCTATTTCCGAGGAAGGAAGGAAGAGACCGACATACCTGATGTGACGCGTTGGGAAATCCGCACAATCATGACCCCAGATACCACGATGCCAGACTTCGAGCCCGTGGACTATGTCACCTACTACCCAGAATGGATTGAAGGAGTGAACATAGCTATGGTGGACTAGATGGGCCGATTGTGTTATAAGTATCGCAACAAGCTGGCACCAGAATCACCCTTCCGTGCCTTTGGGAAGAGGGATGCGCATGGCCACTCAATGGCTCACACGCGAAATCGCTTGGACCTGCCCATCACTAACAAGATGTTTGAAGACTTGGATTTTCTCATGAACCGTGTGACCAGAAAGGTTCAGAAAGCCTATAACATCGCAGATCATGCCCGAGCCGTCATACACGCAAAAACCCAAGAACTCTAGACTTCTGAAACCCTTATTGGCCATATGGAGGAACTCATCCATGAACTACATTTCAGAATCTTAACAAGGATGAGCAGATCGCTACCCTTGAGGCGCAACTCAATGCACCTCCACCACCGCCAGTAGCTGAAGAAAGTGACCAAGGCACTGGAAATGTGGTAGTAACCGCAGCGGTAAAGGAAGAAGAAGACCCCGAAGAGGTGCTTTCTGAAGAGTCAATTGAGGGAGAAGTCACGCCTGTGGCGAATAACCACGCAATGAAGCGCAAGCGTGAGGAGGAATAAGTGGAGCAATAAAAACCACGTTAGAGGGACCACCATTTATCTCATATAGCTTATCGTATCGATTTGATGTATTGACCTATCAAATTGTGGTATGGCAGTACTATCGTTTTTGTAATTCCATGACATTGGTGTGTTTTCGTTCGATAAACGATTAGTTCGATTTCTCGAAAGAAGTTCGAAGTTTTTCACGTATGTGTTTGAACCTGGTTGCTTGTTAGATGTTGTTTGTAATGATTTTGTATTGATCTTCTTATATAAGTTAGAATATTTGGAAAATCAACAAAACCTTTATTTTAAGGGTGGTAGCCACCCAGTTAAATTAAACCCCGTTGCTTAAATCCAGAGATCCCAAACTATATTTCTTTCTAGCCTTCCAATCAGAAAAATCATCCCCTACTAGTTTCCAGCTTCCATGTCAGAAAAATTCATTTCTTGAAATCTCTCGAGATATCAGAATCATTCAAGCATTTGCTTTTCTTTTTAACTTCTCCGAATCTCGGGGACGAGATTCCTTTTAAGGGTGGTAGTCTGTAACATCCCAACATTTTATAATGTTTAAAAATCACTAAAATTTTAAACTTTTCTTTTTGATTAAAATAAAACATTTAAATGCATAAGAAAACCAACTAAGAAAGACTTGAAACTTATTGAAAGAGTTTAATAATTCAAATATCTCCCTTTTCAAAAGTTGTTTCAAGTTAAACAATTTATTATCCATTGAAATTATTAAAACCTCAATATCTAATATGACAAATGTTTCACAAACCTTCAAACCATATTCATGAAATAAAAGGTTTCTTTATAAGTATTTGAATTCAACCACTTAGCAATAGCAATTCATAAAATTAAAATAATAATTACAAGAGTTATTTTTAAACTATTGAAAACATTGTCTAATTGCCAAAGATTATTATTCATTTACCTGAGTTCAAAACATAGTTTGGATATTACAAGTCTATAGTTTATAACTTTAATAACTTCATATATTTAATGGAATATCCAAATAAACATTTCATTAGATTAAATGATTTTCATTTATTTCCAAAACATAAAATGACTTTCATGAATATATTTTCTATATAAGAAATGAATTAAATATTGAACATCTTCCAAAGTTGTTATAAAGTTTCAAATGAATTATCTTAATAAAATAGAATGGTGCACAAATTATTTTGAATTAAAAATGAATACATTAACTTTTAATAGTTTGAAGGAAGATGGCGACTCCCACCCCCACCCCCACGAGGTCTGGCGACTACCATGGCGATGGCGACTCCACCTAGGGTTTCTCCTAGCGCTGGCCCAAAGGAATGGATCCCTTCGATGATCCATCCTCCATTGCTCACATCTTGGATTTCTCTGTTGGTCATCGGTTCAGATCTAAGGTTCGTGATCGTTTTGCCACCTCGGTTAGTCCCATCTCCTCTTCCCATCAGTTTTTCCTTGTGGTCTCCTTTGGTCGTGCTTCCTTTCGTCTGGATGAATTGAATGTTAGCCTGGCCCTCTCAGCTGTTCTGGGTGTTGCATACAATGAGATTGGCACGGAGTTTCTTGCGGAAAGGGTTTTCAAATTTGCAGTCTGTTCAAAGGCAGTAGGTTTGTTGATTTGCAACTTGAGATCAGTTGTTTGTGCGCAGTTTAAATGTTTCTTTCATCTCTAGGGTCATGGAGGTCCCAATTGGCAAAGGGAAGAACAGATTTGGTATGCTGAGTCTGATTCAGAATGGGTTCATATTTCTGCACGTCGATCGGATGCTCATGCAAAACATAAACTCCCAGCTATTAGTAAGAGGTTTGATCGACTACGTGATAATCTCTCATTGCCTGTTCTTGCTGATCCTCTCACGGGTGCCAATGCTGTCCCTCTCGGCTCTAGATCCACAGATCGTTCATAAGATCATCAGGATCATGATCAGCCGGGTTTCTCGGATCAGGCGCGAGATTCTCGCACCCAAAATTTGAAAAAAGCACCTTGTCTGGCATGGAGGCCGGTGGCCCAGCTCTCTAGCCCATCGATGGGGGACTTCTCTAACCCCCTTGGAAAAGCCCACCCAACCCCGGTTGCCTCGGCCCAATTTGATCCAACTGGTGATTCATCAGGTTGCTCCCGTTGTCTTGGTTTTAATCACCTTCGTAAGGATTGTAAGAATCAATTTAGGTGCAAAATCTGTTGGAATTATGTTCATATCTCCAAGAATTGTTTTTCACGTTATAAACGGAAAAGGCAATTTCGTCGTGTGGTCTCCAAGGAGGTCTCTGAGTTGAATATAATATTACCAGACGACGGGATATCCCTGTTCCTAACTCTGCTTTGCCCTGTAACCCTTGCCCCGGCGACTCCGCTTCCTCGCCCACCTCCGATTACTTGCACATTGTCGCCATGGCGAACTACCCTTGTGACCCCATCCCCCACCTCCCTCCTGGTGCCGGTTATGTGCCATTCAACCATCGCCGTCCGCAACGAGGATATGTTGTGGTGGGAGGCTCCACCAATGAGGTCTGCGACGATTGGGCGATTGTTCAACTTGAACCAGAACCGTCTTGGGAACAATTTGAAGGTACTTCTATCTTGATCAGAGCTCAGATGGCCCAGCGTGGTTACGACATTAGACAGATTAGCAGATGCGCTATGGGGGCTGCTTTGGTCAGATTTGAGGGGGTTATTGATCGTGATAGCGCCATTAGGAACAGTCCATACTTTATTGGGGATTCAGTAATGCGTGTGATTGAGCATGACAAGAGTCTGAATTGGAGGTCGGCTACATTCACTCATGAAGTTTGGCTCATGCTCCTTAACTATCCTCCTGAATGCTGGAACCTTAATACTATTATTACTACTTTTGCACCATATGGGCGTTTCCTAGTGTGGAACAGAGATGTTTCCAACAAAGCCAGGTTTTGGTGAAGATCAGGGCTTTTGATTTGGACTCGATTCCTGGCAGCATTGTGGTTATTCAGAATACCGGTGCTGAAGGTTATGGCAACTCCTGGTCATGGCCTTGTTTTATATTGAACACTCACATGCTAGGTGCTGCGGCTGGTGATGAAGACCCACTGCCACCAGATGGAGCCAATCCTCATCCAGTTCCAATTATCATTGATGTTGCTATGTGGCAAGAGGAAGTTGATCCTGCAATGGCTCCCCCAGTCAATCAGATCAATGAGGAACCTGCCTTAGTCACACCTCCACAGAGCCCTGCCCAGGAGGTAAACAATGCACCAGTTATTGAGGAGCCTTTGAATGATATGCCATAAGTGGTTGAACCTATTTTGCCTCAGATGAATGAGCAAGCTCCCCCTGTTCCTGCACCCCAGCATATCTTTGTGGAGGTATTCCCACCTGTGATTAGTAGTCTTTCTCAGCATGCTCATATGATTGAGAACAACTGCAACATTACCTCTTTGGCAACTGCTGCAGTAGGTCCTGCTACAACTGCTGCAGTTGAATTGCAGAACCCAGAGGCCTCATCTAATGCTAGTGAGGTTCAGGCTGACTACAATGCTCCTGCTGTTTCGACTACCACCAGGAAGAGGAAAGGGAAAGGGAAAGTTCCTAAATATTAGAGCTAAATTGTTTGCAACAATTACACTACTCACATCCACATGAGGAGACTCTCAAGCACTACAAAATATTAGATATAAATTGTTTGCAATGATAACACTACTCACATACACATGAGGAGACTCTCAAGCACTACAAAATATTAGAGATTTTTTTTTTGCAACAATAACACTACTCACATCCACATGAGGAGACTCTCAAGCACTACAAAATATTAGAGATAAATTTTTTGCAACGATAACACTACTCACATCCACATGAGGAGAGTCTCAAGCACTACAAAATATTAGAGATATAAATGATTTGCACTAACACTACTGTCTTCCACATGAGGAGACCCTCAAGCACTACAAACACTACTACAAATAGTCCTCCGAATCAGAATCAGAAGCCTTCTGGCACACTGGTCGCGGTACAAGGTGAGCTCCACATAGTTGATGATTCTAATATCGTGGTACACCTCGTATGCAACATACGCACCTATAGCTGCATACTCAATGTTGCAACCGTCAAGTGGGTACTTCTCCCAAAGTTTGTGCTGCTCACAGTCGAATCTTGTCTTCATATTCTTGTATGTGTCCTCGTTGATCATGTCGCTTGCCATATCAGCCATTCCAGTCTTGGCATTGTCAAGCCTAAACAAGTCCTGGAGATCAATGTGGCAGGCATATGGTATCTCAAGACCCCTGGTGCGTCTCATCTTTGTAGTGCTTGAGAGTCTTTACATGTGAAAGTGAGTAGTGTTATTGTTACAAACAATTTATCTCTAATATTTTGTAATGATATTCAAATTTGAATTACTTCCAAAAAATAGGCGTACACTCATTTAACTAGGGGAAATTAGGTAGAAATAAAGAAAAAACCTAATACTTGGGCGTTATCCATCATATGTGTACTACTTTCCATGAAAACTAAATGGGTGCCCTTTTGCATCATATTTTGTGTACTTTGTTCACAAAAAAGTCAGTTTTTGCAATTAAAAATGGAAAATGATATTTATGAAAAAAAAATCAAGATTTCCCTTGACATGTGTTTTTATACCAATTGTCACCTATTTGTGCAATATGAGATATTTATCACAAACTATGACTTGAAAATGACCATAACTTGATCATTTGGCTTTAAACTTCTAGATATCTATACATGATAGACCTTTTGTGAACACTTTTTTAGCAAAATTTGTCAAAAATAAATTTTATAATCTTTCGTAGCAACTAGTACACATATAAGGTCCCCATTCCAAAAGATTTCTTTTTTTGAAGTGTTTATCACATTATTTCATTTTTTCATAAAGAAAGTCAAAACGGTCGCGATGACAATTCATCTTAAGATGTAATGTTTTATAGAACTATCAATATTTCCTTGATATAACCACTAGTTCTGTACCTTAAAATGATTTTTCCAAAAATTTCAGACCAAGCTATCAAACAGTTGTAGTTCAAATTTGAATTACTTTGGAAATATAGGCATAAACTCATTTAACTAGGGGAAATTAGGTAAAAATTAAGGAAAAACCTAATACTTGGGAATTATCAATCATATGTGTACTAATTTCCATGAAAATTAAATGGGTGTCATTTAGCATCATATTTTTGGTACTTTGTTCACAAAATAGTTTGTTTTTGCACTTAAAAAATGGAAAATGATATTTATGAAAATAATTTCAAGATTTGCTTTGACATGGTTTTTTATACCAATATTCACGTATTTGTGGAATATGAGATTCTTATCACAAACTATGACTTGAAAATGACCATAACATGATCATTTGGCTTGCAACTTCTAGATGTCTATACATGATAGACCTTTTTGTGAAGACTTTTTTTGTAAATTTTTCAAAAATAAATTTTATCATTTTTCATAGCAACTAGTACACATATAAGGTCCCCATGCCAGATAATTTCTTTTTTTGAAGTGTTTATCACATTATTATTTTTTCAATATTTATTACTTTATAGTAATTTTTTAAAGGTAAATACTACACATCCTTGTCCGATGGAAAGCAATTTGCTGGACCCCTCCGTAGCCCTCCATCTCACATGCATCAAACGGTCAATTGTCAGCTTCCTTTTTCCCTCCCTATTAATCTTGTGACGGCAGTTACCAACTGCCCCTAAATCCTCTCCCCGTCACCATCTCCCTACCATGGAGCGCCATTCACGACGCCCGACCTCGCCGCCCCTTTCCTGGTCGCATGCCAGCTGCGCAAAATTCCACCGATGTAGATATCCGGCCGGCGTAGCCCAGCATCGTCGTCGCTGCCGGGGAGGAGGGGAAGGGGATGTTCGAGCTGCAGGCGAGCTGCCCAACGGCGTCCTGGGTGTGGTGGCTGATGTGCGTCATGGATGCGACTATCACGACGACGCCTCTGTCCTACGCCCTCGACTTCTGCTTCGACGCCGACAAGTTTGACGCGCTCAAGCGCCTCATGGCCACATGTCCAATTCAGTTCCTCTGGAACGTTCCCCCTTCCTCTTGCTCCATGGCCATGGGACACGGATCTCAGGGGGATGCTGACTGTTGGCTGGCTGCAGCCTGCAGGTGGTCAAGAACATGGTGCAGGAGATCAAGAAGCTCATTTGCCTCTACCTCCTCCACTACACCCAAACGATGTTGGAAGGTACCCTTGACCCATTCTGCCCGTGGTCGTGGTTTTATTGGAGGCATGGTTTGTACAAGATTGAAGCAACCTCCCATCTCCATGGAAGCAATTGCTATCTTGTAGCCTATGTCAAAATCTGACTATTATTTTTTGAAACAAATTTAATCTCTTTGTAAGCAAATTTAATCTTACACCCAAATTTATCTATAGGTCCCTGATTGGTCACTAGCATCTGAAAGGAAGCATGAACGCCATGTACTAGAAGCACAACCACAATCTGAATGAAGCATGACCATCAAGGAATGGAAGCATTTACACAACTCGCAATCGTTTGTTGGCATCTGAAGGAAGCACATACACTTTTCTTCAGTACATTAAGTCTGTTGGCAACTTAAGTGAAGCAAATTCATCTGTTGTTCGAAATGTGTCAAGTGAATGCATGAAGCACTAGATTCTTTCCAAATCATAGGAATGAAACTTCTGTGGTCACACGAAAAACAAATATTGCAAATTTTACAATACAGGAATGCTTCTTACGCATCCAAAAAAGTTCAGTTAACACACTACTCATGCTTCCAACACTAGTTCAATATGCTTCCTAATCGAAGCAAACCTTTGTTGCAAAGGAAGCAACTATTGACAATAATAAATTTCGATATGTTTAAAATAAAAATTATGGAAGCAAAATTCAGTTGTAATCGAAGCAAACTTTGTTTTGAAGGAAGCCAAATTTGTAACATCGGTAAAATTTGCTTTCCACAAAAGCTAATGTGCATGCCTGATATTTTGCTTCCTAAATATCTGAAACAAATTGAAAAGCATTTGTGTATCCAAAAATCTGTAGTTTCGTTTAGGTAAGGTGCCATTAGGCAGCATGCGTTGCTGAAGCATGCAGTCAAGCCCTTATTTCATTGAAAGAGCATTTATTGTGTTTCCAAATTGAGCATTTACTGTGTTTCCAAGTCAAACACAAATACACGTTCGTTTTAATGGAAGCATGAATCACGCGCGGACCCTTCAAGTGCATCACGCCTGCGTCCAATGGGAATTCGATGCATGTGTCCGGTTGAAATCAAACGGTCTATTTTCTCCAATCCGACGGTACAGGTGTGGTCCGATGGGAAGCCAGGTATCGGCTTCCGATTCCTAGTGGTTGCCTTTTTTTAAATAAAGTAATATTTATTTTATCATTATTTCATTCAATATTATTATTATATAATATTTTTTTTAATCGAGTAAAATTTTATAATATAAGAAATGAATAAGTGTTTCATCATGACCGAGTGGTAACATGATTGATAAGATAGAACTATCAGTAAGTTCTCAGTTCTCCCTTAGTATCTAGTTTGAAAGGAACCTAAATGTTAAGTGTGCTAGTCTTATAGCAGTTTTAAGATGGGTGACCGATCGGGAAATTTCACAATCCTAAAATAGATTAAGTGTGTAGGAAAACGGAAAATTAACTAGATTAAATAGTTAGACTTGAGTTTAGTGCATAGTTAAGTGATGAATTGTGTGGGTTAGTGGATAGTTAAGTGAGAAATTTTGAAATTCTATTATTTTTTTCTAAATATTTTAGAACGGTCGCCAGCCGAATCCACGACCTACGGCCCACGTGGATATCATTTAGTACCGGTCGTGGTCGGTACTAATGCTTGGGGGCATTTAATCCCGTTTGGGCAGTACCGGTTACGTAACCGGTACTGATGCCCCTCCGCGACCGGTACTGCTAGTACTTTTTTTCCGCTAGTGTTTTTGTTTGGAAAGAAAGAAAAAAAAAAGGAAAGTACTACGTAATCAGCTCTATCCATCACGCGCGGCCGTGGCCGCCTTTGCAGCCGATTTCCATCGGTAACCAGGCTACTTGAAAGGAAAATCGAAACCGGGTCATTCGACCGGCTTCAACAACAAGACCCAGCTGCAGCGGCCGGCTTATCGCGGTCATCATCAACACCGCGTCAGCAAACAATCTAAGTCGCTTTATGTTTTAAATTTCGTATTTAAACATTATTTCAGTAAAATAAATTCAGCACCTGTCGTGGTGGTGTCACGGCAGATGCCATAGGATGGCTAAAGTGTGGGGCCGATGGACGCTGGTGGATCCGAGGAGGGCTAGCGAACTAAAGAGCTCGCACGAGGGAGGATGCCGGAATAACCGGGATCTCCGAGGAACACAAAACACCACCGAAGGAAACAAGAGAAGATCTAGTAAATACAAACAACTGCACGAAGGTAGAGAACACACACACGATGTACCCAGGTTGGGGGCCCTCTTGGGGAGGTAACACCCCTACTCTTGCCTTCCCTCTCAATATAAGTGTGGAATGAGATCTACAACATGCTCTCGGAGCTCTTGCGGTAATGAATACGATGAACAAGAGTAACTAGACACAGGGAGGAGTAAATGCCCGAGGAGTAAATGAGACTAAGGTTTTAGCTTCCAAGTTGGTCTCTCTTCACTTGAGCAGTTATGGCGCCTCTTATGGAGTTCCGGCCGGGAGGGCCGGAAACCCTAATCCGGGATGGCCCCACCAGACAGACCTAACGGTTATGTCGACATCGGCTAGTGCGACCTAGCCGTCTACCTATCCGGCATAGCCCTGCCGTCATCATTCCGGCAAGGACAGCAGGCGTCGTCCTGGAACATCATTGCCCCTCTGTCAGAGACAAGACATGTCTTTGCCCATCCCGAGTAGCCTTTTCCGGATTGCCGGGCTAGGCGTGTCCGATCTTGTCGTACCGTTATCGTACCGGCTAACATGCTCCCGTGTCAGGAGGGAGGTGACCATGCTTCCGTGTCAGGCGGGAGGTGACCATGCTTCCGTGTCAGGGGGGATGGTACTTCCCCCTGTGCCAGGCGGGAAAGCCTGCTCCGGACCGTTGACGACTTACCGGCATCTCCCATGCCGGCTACCTCCTTGCTCCATTTTGTAGGTCTTTCCTGCCCACACTGGACAACTTACTAGGACCGAGATCCATACGTCGGTTAGCCTGTATCCGGGGAGCAAGCTTGTACCTTTCTCACCTACCCGGGGAGTCTATCCGGTTCACCCGGGATCTCTTCCACTGGGGAGTGCACCCAGAGCTCCGGAGATCCTTCCCGGATGTAGCTGAGTAACACTTAGGATGAGCAACTCTAGGCCTAGACTCCCAAAGATGTCTTGGGCTGCTACCAAAGACATCTTCGAGAAGCTAGTTCTTATAGCAACCATCCGCTGGGACTTATGCCACTCTGAAGGCCTGGGGGAGGCTATTTATAGATTCCAGGGGTGACCCTTGCGACCCCCAAGTGACACCTTGGGCTTAACCAGCTACGAAAGGTCAAGTTGCCCCTTCGGTATCCTAAAGGGCAGCACTTGCACTCTCCAAAGGTCAAACACTATTGTCATACTGCTGATTTGCACCAGGATCTGGCCTACCCGGGGGGCAGCCCCCCGACACTAGTCCCCGAAGCTGGTGTTGTGCAGCGACCCAAGACGATGTGCGGGATCAGCTTTTAAAAAGAAACCTTATTCGAATAAGCTAGGAAAAAACTTCAGCCTTGGTGCCGAGATGACCTTCACCGAGATCCTTTCCCCGAGACCTTTCCCACCGGGAGGCCCTGCTCGGGTAACTAGATAGCATTCGTGGTCTCAACCGGGTAGGGTCATGCCGGTATATTTCATGATTCGTGTCGGACAAGATTCCTCCACAGGGGGAGGGTCCCACCCGAGGTCTTGTCGTGCCAGAGAAGCACTTGAGTGTTTTTGACTTAACACGTCGTTGCTCGGGTTCGCGTGCCGGGAGCCGCAGCCGATCCGAATTCCAACTGTTGGAGCTTTGTGGCCCGCGGTGTGGCCGGATCGGGCGCTACGGGTGCCGCCACGTGCCACTCGGCGTAAATTGATCCCACCCACGATTTGGGAGATCATGGACGGGAAAATCGGAAACTGCTCCGGAGCTCCCCATAAATAGGGGAGGGGAGGAGTTATCCCCTTTCTTCCCCGATCCTTCCTTCTTCCCCGCGACCGTCCCGAGCGGTCCGCCGCCGCGCCTGTAGCCTGAGCTCTGCCAGCGTAATCCGCCGCCGGAGTTCTCCGCCATTGGTCCACGCCAATCTCGTGCCGCGGCACCTCCTTCTCCGCTGGTAAGTTCTTCCATCTCCCCCGCCCGGTCGATCTCAACATCGGCAGTTCGTGTTCATCGGAGGTTTCCTTGAGATCATCCGAGAAATGCTTAGTATTCTGCCGGTAGATCTTTGTGTGTTGCCATTAGAAACGAGATGTGGTATTTGCACATCGCCGATGGTGCTTTGCGCCCTGCCCATGCCCGTAGTAGTTCCGCTTGCGCTCGGAGCCTCTAGCATAACGCTGCCCCTACTTGTCCTCTTTGATTATTCTCCGATTACTTTGCTATGATAGATCTATTTCTTGGGATGTCGGTCTTCGGGATTAGTTTTTAATCCGAGTTCCCCCATTACCGACATGCTAACCCGACTAACCGGACCTTGCGCCTGCAGACTAATTCTGACATGTCATCTAGTCCGTCCGAGATGGGCGACGAGAGTATCCGAGGTTGCTGGGATGGCTCCGAGATCTATCAAGGGGATCTTGATTGGCTATACCGGACACATCGGATCCCGCCGCAGGTGGAGAGTCGCCTTCCGAGTGGCGAGGTTCAGCCGGAACCCCAACCCGGAGAATATGTAGTGTTCCTAACGCATTTCGAGCGGGAGTTTGGGCTTCCGGCTAGTCCCTTCTTCCGCGACTTCCTTGACACCTACAACCTCCAACCTCACCACCTTCCGGCCAATGCAATTATGATGCTCTCCGTCTTTGCTACTTACGCGGAGGGATATCTCGGTATTTGGCCCGTCGTGGATCTCTGGGCCAAGTACTTCATCCTCCGCCGGCAAGTCGTCCCAAACCCGGACAAGAAGGTTAAGGACCTTGTTGACTGCGGGGCGGCCACCATCATCCCTCGCGCCGATTCCGGATTCCCCAAAGTCCAGGGGCTGGAGTCATGCCGGAAATGGCAGCGAAGTTTCTTCTACGTGAAGAACCGGGAGGCCTCGGGAGATTCTTCGGGATCTTCCTCTCCGGATTTCATCAACTTGCCCAGTTTGTCATGGGTCCCCCCCCCCCCCCCCCCGCGTGTTCGATCTCTGGAATAGGCTCCCGGATTATGAGGAGATCACGTGTATGAATGATGTCTTGAGCGTCCTCACGTATAGTCTGACGTCGGATGATCTTCTGCGCAGCTTTATCGTCCGCCGCATCTGCCCTCTTCAGACCCGAGTGCACAAACTGTGCCACATGAGTGGGGTATACGATCCCACTAGAACCAGTATCTTTGGGCTGGACAAACCTGTTGTGCTGCGATGTGTTCGAGCTATCGCCCGAACAACGATGCCGGACGACTATGTGTGGGGTCAGGCTGCCGGCTGTCGTAAGAAACCACTGAAGCAGGTTCTTGTGTCTGCCTTCCGCCAAATTCCTTTTGCACCCGGGTTCTGCTGGAAATCGACATGGTTGTCATGCAATGACTTATTCCTGCAGTTGTTCGAGCGTCAGACCGAGGAGGACGCGATGCATGCCGATGGGAATTTCGCGGATGACTTCCCGGTTCCGAAGAAGATGTCGGTTGAGGATCCCGACGGCGAGGATCACCTCGCAATTCCTCTAGCCCGCGCTACTGCTCCGGGTAAGCCCTCAACCCTAGAGGCTATCCACATTGCATCTGATGATGATGACGTCGATTGTGAAATACACGATGTGATTGACGCTCTCATCCTCAACTGCGCCCCGCCAGTAGTTCCGGGATCAACGGCCGTGACGATGCGCGCCGAGAACCGGAAACGTGCGGGCTCCAAGATCCCCCATGCCGGTGGATCCGGTGGCGCTGCCAAGAAGAGTAGGCAGAATAAGCAGCCGGGCGATAAGCCTCGGCGACGAAGAGGTCCCCCTACTGTTGACTCAGGGTATGATTTGCTTGCTTTAAATTATCTGTCTTTGATTTCTTCCGAGTTCTTTTCTAATATGCTCATTATAGAGATGCTCTTGACGACCCGGCTTCTGTGGGTCTCCATCCTCCGGGATCCCGCACTCCTAGCCCCTTCCGGGCTGTTCCTTCTCCGCCTCGGCACTCAACGCAGGACGATGAGCATCCCATGCCTGGTCCTGTGCTACCCGAGGTTGCTGCTCTGGAGGCCCATCCCGGGGTGACTGAGGTTCTGGTACCGCCCAGCTCTGCGGCTGCGGATACCATCCTTCCGGATAGCCCGCGGCGGGTGTCCCATCTTGAGGGAGAGATGGCGAGTCCTCCGCGGCAAGTCGTGCCGCCCGCCCCTTCCCAGTTGACTTCCGGCAAGACTCCGCCGCCAAAGCCGTCTACCGCTTCCTCCCGACAAGCTGATCTTCCTGCCGGGAACCCGCGCAAGCAGGCCTCTGGGCAGAAGCTAGTTTCTGCCAAGCCCAGCGCCCCTCTGAAACCTTCGACTCACGACTTGGCCCTAAGCAAGGGTTCCTCTTCCTCGGGTAAGTCTTCCGGATTACCGCCACCTCCTGCCGAGATCCCTACTGCTGCCCTGCAGGCGCTGCGAGCAACCGTAAGCTCTTTTGTGTTTCCAGGATCCTGGGAGATCGTTGCCGCGAGCACGCTTGGCCTGCGTGTTGTTGAAGAATACAACAAGGCCTGGCTCGCCGCCGATGCCTCCGAGATTGTGGGGGCTTTGCACGCTGCTGGCACGAGCCGCAGCGCCCAAGCCCTTCACGCTCTCCAGGTGGCTGCACTGGATGTCACCCGGGTGACCGATGTAAGTTTTCGCCTTCTACTTTCTGCAAAGTTTTAATTCTTCCATCCCCACTAGTCCCCGAGATTGGTGCCTAGTGCTCTAGACTCCACCGAGTAGCAGATCACTAGGCTCCAATCTTAGAAAAATAACTAGTTGATTTGCTTAGCCAGTGTGGATCCCGGATACTCCCGAGTCCCCAAGATCCTTCCCTAGACTTATATTGGTTAACTCTGGACTCAGGATTGCGGCAAAAAACAGAGCAGCGTCTTCCATCAGCTTCTTGCTGACTTTGGTCAGTCCAAGAAATCCGAGGAGCGACTCCGGGAGGAGTGGACCGCCGCGCGAAAGGTTTCGGCAGACCAAAAAACTGCCTTAACGGAGGCTCAGTCCGAGATTCTTCGGTTAAAGACCGAGCTGGAGAAGTCCAAGTCCGCCGTTACTGACTTGAAGGCGTGTTTCTTGGACGCAACCAAGAAAAAGAAGGAAACCCTGGACAGTTCTGAGGCGCGCGCGCACCATGCTGAGACCGAGTTGGCCCTCCTCCGGTCAAAGGCAGATGGCTGGCTTAGTGAGTTCACCGCTTTAAACCGAGATTTGAATAGTAAGTTCACCGAGATTTTTTTTCTCTTGCTTTTTTCCTTTGCTCTTATCACTCTCATGTGCTGGCCGCTTGACAGCTCTTCTCTTTAAAGGACATTTTGAGCACTCCCGAGAAGCCGCCAGCCTTGCAGTTGCTACCGCTCGTGAGAAGCTATCCGGGAAGGGTCCTATCTCGGACTCTTGGGATATTGGGGACCACCTCACCGCCCTGAAGGCCCGGATAGTACCTCTCCGGTCTATCGGGACCGAGCTAATCAGCGCGGGTGTCCATGTTCACGGTGCTTTATGGCCTGGCGTCACCGCCACACTCTCGGTTAGTGAACTGGCGACCGCGCTCCGGGATGCCGGCAAACGACTTCACGCTTGGAAGCGCTCCGGTGCGCGGGCTGGTGCTGACCAAGTCCTGACCCACGTGCTCAGCTGGTATGAGGGGCTGGACCTCGACGTGATCCAGCGCCTGCGTACCATCTCGCCGTGGTGCACCGACCCGGTCAAGATCCGGCAACGCCAAGAGGTTGCCCATCGCATAGCGTCCTGGTCCGACATCTGCGTCTTCACCCCGAGCTTCATTACTTCTGACTCCGAGTCAGATTACGAAGATGACGGTGAGACAGGTGAAACCGGTGACACGGAGGCTGAGATCCCTGAGGATGATGATGCTGCTACCGGCGCTGCTACCGAGATCGTGGCCTCTCGTGAAGCTGCTACTCCTTCGCCGCCCGAGACTTCCCACGCCGAAGCGCACCCGGAGGCTCCGGGTACCACTGCTGGCGCGGATGAAACCCTCGTTACTGCTCCCTTTACCGATGTACCTTAGAAACCGGCTTCTCCCACCGCCTAAAAACACTATGTGTAGAAGCGTCAGATCCCCGGGATGCCGGGTGCAACTGTAATATATACATTTTAATTCTTACTCTGTTTTTTCTTACGCGAACAAGTTATGTCGGTTTATTTTGCAACGAGTCCCCGAGACCGTTTTCATGTTTACCGTAGTTAGTTAATTTCTGCTCTTGTCTACCATTTCGGCGTTCGAGAGTCGAGTCACAAAATTCCCTTTACAGTATACACTACTTTTAAAATCCGAGTTCCAGTTTGTTAAATTTCCGACATAACAAAATAAGCAACTGAACAAGCAAAACGCATATGCCGGAGAAGTTCCTATCCCGAGTCCCCGAGTTCGTTTTCGTGTTTCCCATATTTGACGCACTCTGCTCTTTACTACCATTTCGGTGTTCGTCAGTCGAGTCACAAGATTATTTTACATGAAATACATTACTCCGACTAGAAAATCGATCTCGGAACTTGCCCGGCATACACCAAACAAAAAATAGATAACAGGCAGTCCCCGGGTTACTCCCTGGGTTGCCGGCGTGCATAAAATGACAGCAGAAAAATAGAAGTACAGAACGAGGTAGTCCCCGGGTTCCTCCCGAGGGTTCCGACATGCAAGTTAAGACAAAGGAGAACTTTGGGCAGGCAGTCCCCGAGTAACATCTCGGGGTGCCGAAATTTCATTGATAGGGAAACCGAGATACATACATTGCACCCTTTAAGTGTAAAAGGGTCGAAGCAAAGATACATTCCATGGCCGCTTGGTTTCCTCACCGGCTTTGTCCATTACACCTTTTCTAGCTCCATGTGCATCTACAAGGTAATAAGAATCATTGTGCAATGCCTTGCTTACAACAAAAGGACCCTCCCATGGAGGCGAGAGCTTATGCATCCCGGCTGTGCGCTGGATAAGCCTTACCACGAGATCCCCTTCTCGGAGTACTCTGGGATGCACCTTCCGGCTATAGTAGCGACGCAGATTTTGTTGATAAATTGCCGACCGAGACAGTGCCAATTCCCTTGCTTCCTCGAGCAAGTCCACATCATCCTCCCGGGCTTCCTTGCCTCGGTCTCGGTGAACATTGTAACCCTTGGTGAGTCATACTGGATGTCGGTTGGAAGCACGGCTTCGGCACCGTACACCATGAAGAATGGTGTGTACCCGGTAGATCTGTTTGGTGTGGTCCGGAGACCCCACAACACTGCCGAAATCTCCTCTATCCAACATCCCGGAGTTCTCAACAGGGGGTCGATCAAGCGGGCCTTGATGCCGGCCAAGACCAAAGCATTTGCCCTCTCGACTTGCCCGTTGGCTTCCGGGTGAGCCACTGATGCCACATCCAACCGGATTCTCTTCTCAGCACAAAATCGAGCGAACTCCCCCACAGCAAAATTGGTGCCATTATCCGTGATGATGCTGTGCGGGTATCCGTATCTCAAGATGATGTCTTTCAAGAATTGAACCGAGGTGTGTCCGTCACACTTCCGGATTGGTTTGGCCTCTATCCACTTTGTAAACTTCTCCACCATGACCTGCATGTGCGTCATATTGCCCCTTGCTGGCTTGAATTGTCCGACCATGTCCAAACACCATACTACGAATGGCCAAGTGATAGGGATTGTTTTCAGTGCTGATGCCGGCATATGTATCCGGTGTGCAAACCTCTGGCACCCTCCACACTTACGGACAATTTCCTCTGCCTGCTGCAAGGCAGTGAGCCAGTAGAACCCATGCCGGAACACTTTTGCCACCAGCGCTCGAGATGATGCATGATGCCCACACTCCCCTTGGTGTATTTCCAATAGCATCTCTTGGCCTTCTTCGGGTTCCACACACCTTTGGAGCACCTCGGTGACACTTCTCTTGTACAGCTCTTGATTGATGACGGTGTATGCTTTGGATGTCCTCAATACTTGCCGGGCTTCTACCTCGTTCTCCGGAAGGGTTCCATCCAATATGCACGCCATGATAGGCTGTGCCCATCCCGGGACAGGTCGAACCGGGAATACGGGGGCATCTATGTCCATTGGCTCTGCCGACATTACTTCCATCATCATGCTATTTAGCCTCTCCGAGTTCTGTGATGCAGTCCCCGGGTTCAACACAATGTTCCCGACTTCCACCTCCATAGGTACAGCTTCCGAACCATGCTCCTTGGGGATGAAGATAGAATCCGACTCGGGCGAAGGCTGGATAGACGGCTTCCTCAGATGCTCGAGAGCGATCCCGGGTGGGATGGCCTCCCGAGATGACCCTAGCTTGGACAACACATCTGCGGCTTCGTTTTCCCCTCTGGGTATGTGCTTGAACTCGCAGCCTTCAAAAAATCCGGATATTTTCTGCACATGGAACCGATACAAGGCCATGTTGGCGTCAATTGCATCCCAGTTCCCCGACACCTGCTGCACCACGAGGTCGGAATCGCCGATACACTCTATACGACGGATGCCGATTTCCTTGGCGACGTTCAGTCCATGAACTAAGGCCTAATACTCGGCGACATTGTTGGTTGCCCGGAAGTGAATTTGCAGGACATATTTCATCACATCTTGTTTCGGTGAGGTGAGGACCACTCCGGCACCCAATCCGATCTTGGCCTTGGACCCATCGAAATGCATCCTCCAGAAGTTGTAGTCGAGAGCTGGAGGCTCGTACTGCATCTCGGCCCGGTCCACCAGGAAGTCCGACAGCGCCTGCGACTTAATGGCGTCACGCCTCTCGTATGCCGGAGCGTACAGAGACAACTGGATGGCCCATTTGGCAACCCGGCCGCTAGCATCTTTGCAGCCGATGATCTCGGCTAGGGGAGCCTCGCACACCACTGTGATTGGGTGCTCTTGAAAATAGTGCTTGAGTTTGGTCACTGCCAGGTATATCCCATATGCCATCTTCTGATAATGCGGGTAGTTTTGCTTGGATTCTGAGATCCCCTCGCTCAAGTAATACACCGGCCTCTGTATCAGCTTGTCCCCTTCTTCTCTTTCCACGACAATGGCTACACTTACTACCCGGTTAGTGGCAGCAATGTACAGCAACATTGGCTCCTTGGGAAATGGGGATGCCAACACTGGTGCTAATGAGAGCATTCTTTTCAAGTCATTGAATGCCGCATCAGCTTGCGGAGTCCACACGAAGTTTTTACTCTTTTTCATCAGTTGATACAAGGGTAAGGCCTTCTCCCCTAGTCGGCTCACAAACCGACTTAGGGATGCCAAGCAACCAGTAAACTTCTGCACGTCTTTGAGACGTGCCGGCTGCTTCATGCTCTCGATTGCCCGTATCTTACCCGGGTTGACCTCAATTCCCCGGCTTGAAATGAGGAAACCGAGGAGTTTTCCTGCCGGAACGCCGAATGTGCATTTATCCGGATTCAACTTCATCCGGAATCTTCTTAAGTTTTTGAATGTTTCCCTCAGATCATCGATCAGAGGGGATCTTTCTTTTGTTTTTATGACTATGTCATCGACATAGACTTCGGCATTCCGTCCTATCTGGTCATGTAAACATTTTTGCATGCACCTCTGGAATGTAGCACCAGCATTTCTTGGACAAAAAGTCATGACACGATAGCAATAAGCCCCATACGGGGTAATAAAAGCAGTTTTCAATTGATCATCCGGATTCAAAGGTATCTGGTGAAAACCGGAATAGGCATCTAAAAAAGTCAAAAGTTCACTCCCGGCAGTGGAATCGATCACTTGATCTATCCGGGGAAGTGGAAAAGGATCTTTCAGGCAAGCCTTGTTGAGGTTGGTGAAGTCGATGCACATGCGCCACACCTTAAGTAGGAGGGCATCATCCTTCTTCTTCTCTACCAGGACCGGATTTGAAATCCAATCCGGGTGCAGTACCTCCATCACGAATCCGGCGGCCAGCAGTACTGCCAGATGTTCCATGATCGTCGCTCTTCTTTCGTCCGAGAGGCGCCTAGTCGGTTGCTTCACCGGCTTCGCATCCGGCCTGACAAACAGTGAGTGCTAAGCCAACTCCCTGGGAACGCCTTGCAGATCATCACTTGACCACGCAAAAGCGTCCCGATTCTCACGGAGGAAGTCGACGAGCTCGCCTTCCTATTTGCTGTCCAGGCTGCTGCCGATGATGACCTGGTGCTCCGGGTACTTGGGGTCAACCCCCACCTTCTTGGTTTCCTTTGGTGGCTGGAATGAGGCGTTCTGCTCCGGGTTCTCCATCCCGGGCATTCCGAGTTGCAAGGTTTGGGCCAGTGCCACCACCTGTTGAATCCTCTTTTTCTCCTCCGCAATGACCAGGGACTCGGCTAGGTTTGAGCCGGCAGTTGCACAATGCATAGAGCGCTTGTGGTCTCCTGCTATGGTGATCACCCCATTTGGACCCGACATCTTCATCTTCAGGTACCCCATGTGGGTGGATATCATGAACTTGGCCAGTGCGGGTCTGCCAATAAGTGCATGGTATGGACTCTCGAGATCCACCACCTCGAATTCCAGGCTCTCTGTCCGGCAATTCTCCCGGGTTCCAAATAACACCTCAACCCAGATCTTGCCCATAGGGGAGCAAGAGACCCCGGGTACAATGTCGTGAAAGGTTGTCTCGGTTGGGAGCAGCGTGTTCATGGACACCCCTAACTTCAACATGGTATCCTTGTACATAATGTTAATGGCACTACCATTGTCAATTAGTACCCGACTGAAGCGAACGTTGAGGCTTGGTCCGACAAACGTCGGGTCCACCACCAGAGCATAGCCACCAGGCTTAGGCATAACCCGGGGGTGATCCTTCGGGCTCCAAGTGATCTCCATCTCGGACCAGTGCAGGAACTTGGGCATCGCCGGGATCACAACATTTACCTCCAGAGCGCGCTGTCGCACACTCGTCCGGTCAGTGGGCTCGGTCATGAAGACCACATAGCTCTGATGTGCCTCCCGGTAGTTGCCTTGCTGGTGTCCGGATTGGTTACTCGGACCAGCGCCATTATCATTCCGGGTGTGCACCATGTTCACAGGTCTGGAAGGAGGTCCCTGGTTGGGTGGATTAATCCGGACTGCATTGGCACCGGATAGCGGTGGAGGGGGTCTCAGGATGTTCGGCCGTGACGCCGGAGCGTTTGGCCGAGTAGCCCCCTCGCTGCCTTCTTGCAATGTGCGCTGATACCAGCTGCACTGCCGGGTAGAGTGGTTTGCAGGCTTGTTGGCCTCCAACGTATGGTAACAGCATGGCTTGTTCAGCATCTCTTCATATGTCAGGGGCTTCTTCTGGTCCACCCAAGTCTTCTGCACTTCTTGGCTCTGACCCCAAGCCGGGCCAGAAGTTTTCTGCCGCTGATTGCTGCCGGCATCTCCCTGATCTCGGCCAACAGCTGCAACTTGCTGCGAGGCATAGTGGAACTCGGGCTGGCTCCTCTTTGGGCCGAAATCGTGGCGATCATGGCTTCTGTTCGGCCCCGAACGCTGAGTTCCCGCATTCCTCCTGTTGGAGTCTCCGACATCCACTAGGGGTTGCATGGGATCTCCAAGCGTGTAGGTGTCGGCGATGCGCATGGTCTCTGCCAGGGTTGTCGGCATCTTTCTCTGCAGCTTTTGCCAAAGCATAGATCCATGCCGGCATCCCTGCGCAAACCACGAGATGGCCTGTGCCTCAACAACTCCTTCGCAAGAATTGCGAATGTTGCTCCACCGAGTAAGGTACTCCCGGTCGGTTTTGTTGCTCCTTTGCCGGCAGATGGCGAGCTGCTGCGGTCGGTTGGGCCTTTTGTACGTGCTGGTGAAGTTGCTGATGAAGGCCTCCTCGAAATCTAACCAACAGTCTATGCTGCCAGTCCTCAAGTTGTTCAGCCAAATCCGGGCGGGACCTTCCAACATCTGTGGTATGTACCGTACTGCCCAGCGTCTGTTTCAGCCGGCTATGCTTACTGCAGTTACATAGTCGGTTAGCCAGTCCTCCGGCTTCGAGCTGCCGTCATAGGTCTTGGCACCCCGGTTGAGCTGGAAATTTCTTACGGCTGGTTCTCGCATGATCCGAGGTCCAAAGCATGCAGGTCCCGGATTGGTGAATCCGATCGAGCCTGATCCGGGCATCTGCGGGATCTAACTGTCGAGTTCCTATTGGGGATCCCAAGGGATTCTCATTGGGCTGGTATCCGAGTTGCTGCAACCTCGATTTGCCGTCATCATGTCGGTTAACCATAGGAACTACGGCTTGCTGCGGGACAGAAGAAGCGTCTCTCTGCCGGTTTCCCTGACTTTGTGGTGGATACCGGGGTGGATTGCCGTGGCTTACCGCAGCATTTTTTCCTACACCCTGGTTACCACCACCATGGCTACCCGGAGCTTGACCGGGATTGTTTCGTCCGGCTTGCTGAACTCCGGCGAAGTCCGGGTCATACGCCTGCAACTGCTTGTTTTTCCAGGATCCTCTGCTCCGGCTTCGGCTCTTGCTCTTGCTTTTACTCCGATGCGGAGAGGAAGCCTCTCCGCCCAATTTGTCGCTCTTGGCCCTGGCCGAATGTACCTGGGATCCAACTCCCGGATTCTTCTTCTTGAAGGCCTTGTTCTGCCGGTTAGCCTCTATGACTAGTTCATTGACCCGCTCTTGTTGCTTACGGAGAGCTTCTCCGGGTAACCCTGCCAACTCGCCCATAGCTGCCTCCGCAGCTCTAAGAGTTTTGGCAGGCGAGCTGTATACCGGCTTCTCTGCCGAGATTATGCTATCCGTCCCGCTATGGCTAGGTGCCGTGCTACATGCTAACTCATCATTCACCATTATGCCCTATTTACGTAGGTCAGCAATGCGCTTGTCCCGAGAGCCTATCTTGGGGAAGCCGTGAGCTGCATCGTACTCCCGGAGACTGGCACTAAGCTCACGCCGGATCTCGGCGATCTCTTGCGCCTCTGCGAGCAGCAACTTACGTTGCTCGTCCAAATCAGCCGAGGTGACCTGGGTATCCACATCTACTGTCATGGGGACTGCCAGCTTGGCCACCAGACCCGAGAAGGGATCCAGACAGCGACGATGGTGGGATGGCTGAGGATCACCGTCCCGGGCAACACCTCTCTCCTGTGGAGGTTTTGCTAACCGAACCCGGTGAGTACCAGCGTCGCCATCGGGAGCATCCTGGAACACCTCCTCGGTTACCCCGACCATCATGACCGCGATGCAGCCTGCGGAGCGATCGACACGCGGATCCCGGGCGGCGCGGAGCATGGGGGGATCTTCAGCCTCTAGGATAACATGCGGGTAGCTGCAGACGATCTCGGTGGCGACGTAGGTGGGAAAGGCACCAAAGTCGATGAGGCATCCGTCAGCCGGGAAGGGCTTGTTCCGGAAACAACCAGCATTGTCGCTGACGAAATCCATCTCGCCCAGCCTGACAACCAGGCCGGAGAGAACTCTAAGGCTAGAGTGAACGGAGGAACCCGTCCGGATGTGTACACCAGCCAGCGCCTCTGTGTGCCCCACGGTGGGCGCCAACTGTCATGGTGGTGTCACGGCAGATGTCATAGGATGACTAAAGTGTGGGGCCGATGGATGCTGGTGGATCCGGGGAGGGCTAGCGAACTAAAGAGCTCGCACGAGGGAGGATGCCGAAATAAACGGCATCCCCGAGGAGCACAAAACACCACTGAAGGAAACAAGAGAAGATCTAGTAAATACAAACAACTGCACGAAGGCAGAGAACACACACACACTATGTACCCAGGTTCGGGGCCCTCGTGGGGAGGTAACACCCCTACTCCTGCGTTTCCTCTCAATATAAGTGTGGAATGAGATCTACAACATGCTCTCGGAGCTCTTGCGGTAATGAATACGATGAACAAGAGGAACTAGAGAGAGGGAGGAGTAAATGCCCTAGGAGTAAATGAGACTAAGGTTTTGGCTTCCAGGTTGGTCTCTCTTCACTTGAGCAGTTATGGCGCCTTTTATGGAGTTCCGGCCGGGAGGCCGGAAACCCTAATCCGGGATGGCCCCACCAGACAGGCCTAACGGTTATGTCGACATCGGCTAGTGCGACCTAGCCGTCTACCTATCCGGCATAGCCCTGCCGTCATTATTACGGCAAGGACAGCAGGCGCCGTCCTGGAACATCATTGCCCCTCTATCAGAGACAAGACATGTCTTTGCCCATCCCGAGTAGCCTTTTCCGGATTGCCGGGCTAGGCGTGTCCGATCTTGTCGTACCGTTATCGTACCGGCAGACACACTCCCGTGTCAGGCGGGAGGTGACCATGCTTCCGTGTCAGGCGGGAGGTGACCATGCTTCCGTGTCAGGGGGGATGGTACTTCCCCCCGTGCCAGGCGGGAAAGCCTTCTCCGGACCGTTGACGAATTACCGGCATCTCCCATGCCGGCTACCTCCTTGCTCCATTCTGTAGGTCTTTCCTGCACACGCTGGACAACTTGCTAGGACCGAGATCCATATGTCGGTTAGCCTGTATCCGGGGAGCAAGGTTGTACCTTTCTCACCTACCCGGGGAATCTATCCGGTTCACCCGGGATCTCGTCCACCGGGGAGTGCACCCGGAGCTCCCGAAATCCTTCCCGGATGTGGCTGAGTAACACTTAGGATGAGCAACTCTAGGCCTAGCCTCCCGAAGATGTCTTGGGCTGCTACCAAAGACATCTTCGAGAAGCTAGTTCTCAGAGCAACCATCCGCTGGGACTTATGCCACTCTGAAGGCCTGGGGGAGGCGATTTATAGATTCCAGGGGTGACCCTTGCAACCCTCAAGTGACCCCTTGGGCTTAACCAGCTACGAAAGGTCAAGTTGCCCCTTCGGTATCCTAAAGGGCATCACTTGCACTCTCTAAAGGTCAAACACAATTGTCATACTACTGATTTGCACCGGGATCTGCCCTACCCGGGGGGCAGCCCCCCGACCGCACCTTTGAGTCAATCTCGGGGGCTACTTTTCTTTCGTAAATATTTAAGGTTGCCAAAGAGGAATCGCTGCCACGATGTACGATCCAAACATGGGTATCCTGCCTCCGGCAAAATAAATTGACGTTTGTTCTTGCTAAGTCGATGTCAAACACAATTGTGTGCATATGATTTTGTCAATCGACTCTGTTGCAAAAAAGGCTTTGTCGAAATTGATATACATATTTGCATGAAAAAGTCCCCGCGAAATCCTACTTAGTCAAGACGAACGATTAATCATTTAAACATAAGTTAAATAATTGTGATATCTATTTTTTTTTTCTACATCACGAAACTGTGTAATCGATGCACATGTATTATTTTAGGTACATGAGGAGTTACGAAAGTCCCAGGTCGCTGGAGGCATGCAACCCGACACTTGGGGGCTACACATCCATCCGGGTACATCGTGGAAAGATAGACATCGGCGACTCGCAATGTTTACACAAAGACACGGCAACATCAAAGCCAGCGACTCGGGAACGTTGCCAGCGACGCGGTGACATCGACGCCAGCAAACCCGGCAGCATCTACATCTACCTCAACCAAACCCGGGAAAAGCCAGCCCGGGCAAACCGGCATTATCATCATCTAAGTTGGGTCAACCCGGCAACATCAAAGCAAGCAGAGCCGACGACGTCTTAGCCTGCAACTCGGCAATTGACACGCTGGGTGAGCAGGCATTGTCGACATCTACGACCCGGCAAGCCGACAAGGATCATCTTCAACTCAACATCCACTACATCAATGACCTGAAAAATATTCCGTGTCCCAAGAAGACAACATCTTCAACAACTCAAAACCTTCCGCCTCATTCTACGAGTCATCGTCTAAGGATGATGTTACTTACTTACTTTACGCGCAGTGCTTAAGGCGATAATCTTTTGCTTGAAACTTGATACTGAAAGGGGTGCAGACGCTAACTATAAGGTGGATTATTAGTCATAGATGCGGTTGGAACGGTCTATGTATATTGTTAAAAGGCCAAATGAATCTCACACTAGACATCATGACATTAGTATATGCATTGTTATGCACTTCATTATTCTATCAATTGCCCAGCTGTAATTTGTTTACCCGCATGAATGTTATTATTCTTTATGGAGAGACACCACTAGTGAACTGTGGACCCTGATCCTTTTCTTTCATCTGATAAACCACTTACTGCAAACCTGTTACTTTCTGCAAAAAAATATCATTCTTCCACACATACGTTTAATCCTTTGTTACAGCAAGCCGGTGAGATTGACAACCTCACCATTAAGTTGGGGCAAAGTATCTTGATTGTGTTGTGTGCATTCTCCACGTCAACTACGCACGAAGCACTTTTCTGGCGCCATTGACACCTCAAGGGAATTCTCATTTCCTACTGGTTCGATAACCTTGGTTTCATAACTGATACGTCCAAAACGTATCTACCGTGTGCATCATAACCACCGTGTGCACTACTTCACACCTTGCTCTTGGGGTTTCCCAACAACACACCACCGTGTGCATCATAACCCACTGATACGTCCAAAACGTATTTACTTTCCCGAACACTTTTTCTATTGTTTTACCTCTAATTTGTGTGTTTTGAATGCAACTAACGCGGACTAACGCTCTTTTCAACAGAATTACCCTGGTGTTTCCTTTTTGTGCAGAAATATCAACTTTATGGAAAAGGCTCGAAAAACACCTTGGAGTCGTTTTCTATCCGGAAGGGGCCAAGAACCACGAAGACCAAACGGGGATGAGCCAGGAGGCCGCCACCTCACCTCCTGGTGCGGCTGGCTCAAGGCTGCCTAGCAGAGGGTGGGACCACCTAGGTCGCCTCCTCGCGACCCCCTCGCGGCTACTTAACCCTCCTGACCTAAAAAGCTACTGGGGTATCCACTTATCCAGAGAACATCTCCGTACGGTGCTTCCATCGGGAACCCTAGTTCGGGGACCATAAGTCTCTTTTCCGGCAAACTGCCGGGACGGGGAATCGAATGGGATCATCGCCATCGTCATCGCCAACGCCTCTCCATCAACCATCCATGTTTCCCATATCCATGAGTGAGTAATCCACCGTTGTAGCCTTGAGGGGATGGTAGGGATTGGATGAGATCATTTATGTAATAGCTGAAATATCGTTAGGGCATGGTGCCAAGTATCCGCTATCGGTGTTTTACGTCATTGTTGCAACTTGTTATGCTTAATTGTTGACACTAGGGCCCGAGTGACATGATTTCAGATCTGAACATGTTATTGTATCATGAGAATAATTATTGTTTTAGATCATATCTATGAGTTATATACACATATTATTGTCCAAAACCGATGGCCCCAAAGTGACGGCAATTGGGATAACCGGAGGGAATGGCTGTGATGTGAGGATCACATGGGTTGACGGAATGTTGATGCTTTGCTCCGGTACTTTATTAAAAGGAGTACCTTAATTGCTAGTAGTTTCCCTAGAGGCCCGCTGCAAACAGGCTGACAGGACAAAAGATGTTGTGCAAGTTTCTCATTGCGAGCACGCAAAACTAAGTTGGAATACATGCTTATGATTAGTTAATACTTGGGTGCTTTATATTATTTATCTGCAAATGCCTATGCTATGATATTACATGAATTATCTTATCCATGCAACACCCGTACCTCCGTCCCTATGACTACATTATTTTAATCCTGTTGTGCACCATAATCACAATTGATGTCTTAATTCTACTGCTGTTGTTATTTCACTATTGTCTCCGCTATAAAACTGTTGCAAATGATAATCTGTCTCGAGCAAGTTCATTCACTGGTGCAGCTGATCTGACAAATCATCTATTAAAGCTTATAAATATTCTTTGGCTCCCCTTGTGTCGAATCAATAAATTTGGGTTTTACTTCACTCAAAGACTGTTGCGATCCTCTATACTTGTGGGTCATCAAGACTATTTTCTAGCGCCATTGCCGGGGAGCATAGCTTTATTTGTAAGCCCACCTGAGTGTGATATTGTTCACTGGAATTTATTCATTTTGTGAAGAAATACTTATAAGAAGTTTCCCATCGTGTCGTCCACTACAAGGAAAGGTACAACTCTGAACTTCGCTGCTACACGTGATTCCCCGTCTGTGTTAAGTAAGCTTGTTACACCACCATAACCTGCACGTTCTGTTACTACTGCTGAATATGAAATAACTTATGATGATGCTTCTACTGTTCTTGATGAAACTGGTTCATTAGGTCGCTTTTTAGATGCTACTATTGCTAAATCTAAACTAATTGAAAATGCTGAAATTCCTAATGGAAATGCTGAAACACCTGTTAATCCACCTGAATTTACATGTGATACTTATGATGAACGTGATGATATATATGTGGATCTTGATGATGCTCCTGTTGAAGAAATTAAAGCTATGAAAGATGCTAGTGCTTTTAAAGAACTTATTGAAAAACCTGTTGTTAGATATAAATTATCTCCTGATGCTAAATATGCTACATCCCCTATAAATATTAAAGATAAAGCTTATTCTCTCTTGATTTGGCTCATATAGCTATTGTTGAAAGAGAACCCTACTATGAAACTGAAAATGAAAGTGATGTAGAACACATGAATGTATTGTCCGATTTAAGTGGAATATTTGCTGAGGACATTAAAAGACACACTTACTTTGTTGCTAAAATATTTCCTTTCTCATGAAAAGGAGAAGCTAAAACTTAGTATAATAATTTGTCTCCTGGTTCCATCACTTGTACTAAGGGTTTGCTTGATGCTTTCTTTCAAAACTATTTTCTGCTAGTGCTCAACATGATGGTTTATTAAGAATCTATAAGTTTAATCAAGATGAAGATGAGAAATTGACCAAAGCTTGGACACGCTTTTGTTCCATCTTAAGAGGCCAGCCGAACCATGATTTTGGAGAAAAATGATCTACTTGATATATTTTATAGTGGACTAACTGCTGAATCTAGGACATACTTGGATAGTTTTGCTAGTTGTGTTTTCAGGAAAAGGACTCCCGAAGAAGCTGAGCAATTATTAGCCATGATATGCAAGAATAATGATGCTTGGGATATTCCTGAACTAATTGCAATACCACCACCAACACCAAAGAAGCGGGGTATGATTGAATTAAATGAAGAAACGATGAGGGAAGCTAAAAGATCTCTTCAAGAGAATGGTATTAAATCTGAAGATTTGAAGTATTTACCTCCTACTGAAGAATTATGTAAGCCACTTCTGTCGGCCCAGTGGGAACTGGGGTATCAAGAGCCCATTCCCCCCAGGCCTCGCACGCGGGCCAGACAGACGAAACGACTAAGGACCAGGCATCACCGCCTGGCGGGACCCTCGAGAGGCGATACCCATCGAGGGCCTGAAGAGGAAACGAGGGCCTCAAGGGACCCCTCGCCTCAGGGGACCCCCCCCCCCCCCCCCCCCACAAGGCACCAACCCGCCTGAGGGGAGTCCAACAGGAATCTCCCCTCAGGCCTGGAGGGAAACGTCGCGGCCAAGGAAGCACGGCAGGGCGCACGTGACCTCTGCCACGCTCATATAGTGGCGCACACACCCCCGTCGCTGTCCCTGGCGATAAAGCGGTCAAGAAAGCTGCTCCGCCTGCTGCACAACTGTGAGGACCTTCTACTCCGACGATAAAGCAGGTGGACGGCGCATTACTCCAACGGAGATCGTCATCGCGGGCTCCACCTCAGAGACTGCCCGCTCTGCTGATAGTACCGCGCGGTCGGCCGCCTGTCGGCCACCGCGCCACCTTTATCAGCAATGGACCGAGTCCATGGACGAATGGAGCACGGTGGACTCGTGCTCCGCCGTGCCACTGGCGAGTGGGAGCCACCTTGAAGGCCAAGCCAAAGGAGAAGGCCCGAGGCGCCTATAAAAGAGAGAAGACATCCATCGTAGCAAGGGTCGGCCCTTTGCGTGCAAAACACCCTTGTAAACCCTAGCAACTCTGGTTAGGTTAGCCTCTGACTGGAGGAGGAAGAAGATCATCGCTTCCCTCCCAAGGCAAGAACTGCCTTAAGTGGGCTTCCGGCAAGCTCAATTGTACTGTAACCTTCCACATATAATACAGACAGGCAGGAGTAGCGGTCTTACCTCCTCATGAGGGCCGTGAACCTAGGTAAAGGGCAGTGTATTCCTTGGTCGGGTGTGCGTCTTCTTCGGGTACGGCAAGCAACGTCGCGGAGCCACTTGAGGGTTTAGACCTCCGCATTCAATCCCCTTTCGAACTGCACTTGAGGAAGCGACTACCCCCGATTCCTGGGAGTCATAACCCGACATTTGGCACGCCAGGTAGGGGATTGAGGCGCGTCAACAACCTTCGAGTTCGTCTCCGCGCCATGGTGAACACGCGCGCCACCCGCGCCGCTCGAGTCAACCGACGTGTGCCCGCGGGAGCACGCGCGCCCCCAGGTGCCGCGACTACCCGCGCGCGGCGGGGCCGACCCCGCCACGAGGAGCATGTCCCTTCTGGCCCTCACGTGGAGGCACCGGAGCACGACGCCGAGCACCCGGAGGACGCGCAGTCGTCGCACCTGACGCAGCGCCCGAGCGGCTCGGGCCCAGGGAGGACCGACCGCGCGCCCCACACCGCGCTGCTCATGGCGCAGGAGCTGCTCCGCTACCAGCCCACCGCTGAGGCCCACGAGCAGTGGCTCCAACGCCTCAACCACCTCGTCGGCATCGCCACGACGCGCCCCGCTCCGTCGCAGTCCAACGTGCACCCCTCTCTTGCGGGCACGGTCGCAACACATGCGCCTCCGCCACCTCCGGGCCTGCACCGGCTGCGGCACAAAGGGTTGCTTTGCACGCGTCCTCGCCACACGATTGCTTAATCGTGCAGCGCACCGCGCCCGACGCTCGTGTGGGGATGGAGCTCCAGCGAAACCGCCAGATTAGGCTCGCGGAGGAGCTCGGCTAGGCGGGACAGCAGAACCGCGGCGCGCTTCAGCACGGGGTCGCTACGTACACCTCTGGCTGCATGGCGTTCACTCGCTCTCTGCGTAGCGTGGTCTGGCCGCAGAAGGTCAGGCCGGCTCTTCCCAAGGGCTACGACGGCTCCAGCAATCCCGTCGAGTTCCTGCAGCTCTACACCACCTCCATACAAGCTGCGGGGGGAGACAACAAGGTCATGGCCAACTGGTTCTCCCACGCGCTACGCGACTCTGCGCTGTCGTGGCTCCTGAACCTCCCGGAGGAATCTGTGAACTCCTGGGAGGAGCTCTGCAAGCAGTTCGTCTCCAACTTCAAGGGGACGTACGAGCGCGCCCTCACCCACAACGATCTGTGCACTGTGGTGCAGAAGAAGGATGAAACGCTCCGCAAGTAGATCCAGCGCTTCATCCAAGTGCGCAACATGATCCCGAACATCCGCGACACTCAAGTCGTCGCCGCTTTCCGCGACGGCGTCACCAACAGCAGGATGCTCGAGAAACTGGGCATCCACGACAAGCTCACCTCTGTGGTCAAGCTGTTCGACATGGCGGACAAGTGCGCCAAGGCTGAAGAGGGACTCCTCTTCGTGAAAATGTCCTCGAGAGGGGACGATCATGATGAGGGGTCCAAGAGCCAGAAGAAGAAGGAGGAGCCCAAGCGCAAGGCCATCGCAGTTCTCGCGGCAGAGCCTGACGCAAAAGGCACCCGCAGGGACTCCCCCGAGGCTGGAGAGAAGAAAGATGATCACCGCCCTTTCTGCATCTACCATAACAGGCGCGGCCACTCTACGGAGTCCTGCTACGACCTCAATAGGTTGAGCAAGGAGCGCGAGCAAGCAGAAGGAAGTGGCAGCCGCAGTCGAGGCCGTGGCTACCGCGGGAGCGGACGCAAGGGCGGCTACCAGAGACCATCTGGAAATCAGGCCAACGCCACAGAAAAGAACGGCAACCTCCCTGACGAGGAAGATGGCGGCTACCAAGCCCCGAGGGGCGCCATTGCCTGCATGCTCAGGGGGGCGCAGGCGCCGAAGTCGAACAACCAGTTCAAGCAGTTCGCCCAAGAGCTCAACGCCGCCCTCCCAAGCACGGAAACCTCCAGGCCCCTCAAGTGGTCGCAGTACACCATCGCCTTCGACGCTCAGGACCACCCCAAGTCCACCAAGACTGTTGGAACCCTCCCGCTGGTCTGCACCCCCACCATCGACAACGAGGCTATATCCAAGACGCTCATCGATGGCGCAGCAGGCCTGAACGTTATCTCCATAGATACGTTCGAAGCGCTTCAAGTGCCCTACGAGCGGCTTATGCCCTCGAGGCCCTTCACGGGGGTCACCAGCGGCTCGTTCGAGCCTCTAGGCCAGGTCAAGCTTGCCGTCACCTTCGGGAGCAAAGAAAATTACCGCACCGAGCACATCGACTTCAGTGTTGCGCACATTGGCCTGCCGTACAACTCCATCCTCGGCTACCCCGCGCTCGCGAAGTTCATGGCCGTCACGCACCATGCGTACAACATGGTCAAGATCCCCGGCAGAGCCGGCACGATCACCATACGTGGGCATGTCCTGGACGCTACGCGCGCTGTTGAGACGGCCTACAAGACCGCCGCCATGGCCTTCCCCACAGACGAGGAACAAGAGCCTCTTGAGAGGCCCAAGAAGAAGAACTAGTTGTTCTCCCAGGAGGCAGCTGCTACCAAGAAGATCTCTCTGAGCTCAGGGAGCTCGGGGTCTAGCGTCACCATTGGCGCCGTGCTGCCTCCAAAATAGGAAAGCGCGCTCGTCGCCTTTCTCCAGGCAAACTCTGACATGTTCGCATGACACCGTCAGATATGTCTGGTGTACCGAGGGAGGTGATCGAGCACCACTTGGCCGTGTGCCCAAACGCGCGCCCCGTCAAGCAAAAAGCAAGAAAGCAAGCCCCCCGAGAAGCAAGCATTCATCATCAAGGAGGTCGAGAAGCTAAAAGCGGAAAAAGTCGTCCGCGAAGTCACGCACCCCACTTGGCTCTCCAACGGCGTGGTAGTCCCAAAACCTGCCGGCGGAGGCCGCCTCTGCATCGACTACACTGATGTAAACAAGGCATGCCCCAAAGATCATTATCCCATGCCCAAAATCGACCAGATCGTGGACTCCACGGCAGGCTGCGACCTCCTCTGTTTTCTCGATGCCTTCTCTGGTTATCACCAGATTAAGATGGCTAAAGAGGATGAGGAGAAGACGGCCTTCCTCACCCCATGCGGTGTGTATTGCTACGTCTGCATGCCCTTCGGCCTAAAAAATGCCGGAGCCACTTTCCATAGGTTAATGAGGATAGCCCTTGGCGGGCCAATGGGGCGAAACGCTGAAGCATATGTCGATGACATCGTCGTGAAGTCGCGAGAAGGAAATACTCTTCTCGAAAACCTTGAAGAAACCTTCGCCAGCCTGCGCAAGGTGAACATCAAGCTCAACCCCGCCAAGTGCGTCTTTGGAGTACCTTCAGGCAAATTGCTGGGGTTCCTCATGTCTCATCGGGGCATAGAGGCGAACCCAGACAAAATCAAGGCTATAGAAGGCATGCAACCTCCACGCAGGCTCAAGGACATGCAACGCCTGGGAGGCTGCATGGCCAGCTTGGGTCGATTCGTCTCCAAGTTCGGTGAAAGGGCCCTGCCGTTTTTCAAGATCATGAAAAGAACGGGCATTTCAAGTGGACCCCTGAAGCTGAAAAAGCATTTGAGGACTTGAAGAAGTACTTGGCCAGCCCACCTGTAACGGTCGCCCCAAGGCTTGGCGAGCCCCTGAAGTTGTACTTGTCAGCTACACCACAAACAACTAGTGTTGTCCTTGTGGTGGAAAGCAAGGAGCCTTTACCTCACAAGAAGAGTGCAATCACTCCAAAGAGAAAGCCTCCTGATAAAGAGTTCGACGAAAGGGCAGTCCTCGCAAAGCCACCGCCAGGCCCAAAGCCTCAAGAGGGGACCGCCCCGAGTCAACCGCTGCAAGAGGTTCATGCCGAAGGGACTGAGGAGCCTCAAGAGGCTAACACACTTGAGGCCCCAGGAGGAGCGCTGCGAGGCCAAGTCCCTCGAGGACACGTCCCTCGAGGCCACGTCTCTCAAGGCCACGTCGCTCGAGGCCAAGTCTCTCGAGGCCAAGTCCCTCGAGGCACCTCGAGGCAAAGCCCCTCGAGGCAAAGCCCCTCGAGGCCAACACCCTCGAGGCCCAGGACAAGCCCCTTGAAGCCAACCCCATCGAGGGCCAAGCTGGGCCACCTCAGGCGAAAGACGCCAGGGAAACAGGAACTACTCTCGTCGAGCATCCAGTTTACTTCGTCAACACAGTACTGCGTGATGCTCGCGAGCGGTACCCGATGCAGCAGAAGCTTCTCCTCGCACACCTCATCGCCTCAAGAAAGCTGCGACACTACTTCCAGGGGCACCCCATCACGGTGGTAACCTCTTTCCTCCTGGAGCAAATTCTGCGCAACCCAAACGCAACAGATCGTGTCGCAGGATGGAACATCGAGCTACATCCATTCAAATTGCGCTTCGATACCACAAGGGTAATCAAAGGAAGAGCGCTGGCAGATTTCGTCGCCGAATGGAATGATCCAACCCCTGAAGAGCCCTGGGAAGAAAAGCACGAGTCCTCTGGAGCCGCAATGCCCAGCCTCTGGACCATGAAGTTCGACGGAGCTTTCGCTTGTCGCCGCGGTGGGGCAGGCGTAGTCCTGACCTCACCCAAAGGCGACAAGTTGTATTACGCAGTCCAGCTGTGCTTCGGAATCGACAAGATATCCAACAACATCGCCGAGTATGAAGGGCTGCTTGCTGGCCTACGCGCCGCAATCGCCCTAGGCGTCAAGCATATACTCATCAAGGGCGACTCCCAGCTGATCGTCAACTTCTCCAACAAAAGCTACAAGCCCAAGGACGACCACATGGCCGCATACCTTGAAGAGGTCCATAGGCTGGAGAAGAACTTCAGGGGAATGGAGTTGATGCATATCCCAAGAAAGGAAAATCAAGAGGCTGATGACATCGCCAAGCGTGCATCAAAGCGGCAGGCTCAACCGCCAGGTGTCTTTGAAGAAAGGCTCGTCAAAGCATCCATAAAGCAGCACCTAGAGTCCCTGCCCGCAAGCACAGACGAAGCGCTCCCGCCACCACCTGCAAGCGGAGCTCCAGGCTGCGGGCCCCCCACAGGGGAGCGTCTGTTGCTCAAAGCGGTGAACCAAGAGGCAGGATGGATCGACGAGATCAAAGACTACCTCCACAAAGGGATCCTTCCCGAGGAAGATGCTGAAGCGGAGCGAATTGCCCGCCAAGCAAAATCGTACCAAATCCTCGAAGGAATTCTCCACCGCAAGCGCCTAAACGGCATCGCGCTCAAGTACGTCCTTCCTGAAGAAGGAAAACTGCTGATTAAGGACATCCACAGCGGGGAACGCGCCCACCATTCGTGCGCCCGCACCCTCGCAGGAAAAGTCTTCAGGAGCGGCTTCTACTGGCCTCAAGCGCTTCAAGATGCAACGGACATCATTCAAGCTTCTGAAGCCTGCCAATTCCACGCCAAGAAAATCCACCAACCAGCGCTGGGGCTACAAACCATTCCGCTCTCGTGGCCGTTTGTGGTCTGGGGGCTGGACATCCTGGGACATTTCCCAACGGCGCAAGGTGGATATCGCTACCTCTTCGTGGCCATTGACAAGTTCACAAAATGGCCTGAAGTGGAGGCGACGCGCACAATCACAGCAGGCGCGGCGGTGAAATTCATCAGAGGCCTGGTCTGCCGCTTCGGAGTGCCTAACCGCATCATCACCGACAATGGCTCGCAATTCACAAGTGGCATCTTCAGAGCCTACTGTCAGAAAATGGGCATCAAGCTCTGCTTCGCCTCAGTCGCCCATCCGCAAAGCAACGGACAGGCCGAGCGCGCAAACGCAGGGGTCCTCAAAGGCTTAAAGACCAGGACCTTCGATATCCTCAAGGGCCACGGCAAGGGCTGGATCAATGAGCTACCCTCGGTGCTCTGGTCCATCCGTACCACGCCACCCAAGCCCACCGCGGAAACGCCGTTCGCACTCGTCTATGGAGCCGAAGCAGTCCTGCCCGCAGAGATAAAGCATGGATCCCCACCGGTCCTTGCCTTTAATGAGGACCAGCAAGAGGACCTCCACAACGACGACCTACTGCTCCTTGAAGGGCTAAGACGCCGCGCCGCCCTCCGGGTGGCCAAGTACCAGCAGTCCCTGAGGCGCTACCACAGCCGCAATGTGCGATCGCGCACCCTGGAGGCAGGTGATCTCGTCCTCAGGCGAATCCTCTCCAGGGAAGGCCTCCACAAGCTGTCCCCGATGTGGGAAGGTCCCTACAGGGTCACCCACATCGCCAGGCCTGGCGCGGCTCGCCTCGAAACGCAAGACGGCGTCCACGTCAGGAATCCATAGAACATCATGCATCTGCGCAAGTTCTTCCCGTGATCATCATCACTTCAGGGCATTTAGCTAAAGAGGCAGCCCACGGCTCAACCTCCAAGCACCTTTTTGTCCCTCAAGGTTAAAAGCTCAAGGCTTAAACCTCGCAAACCTTTGTATCCGCAAGGAACAAATTAAAAAAGTGATTGTTGTCACGCCCGTGATCATTGTCACATCGAGACGTCAAGCGGACGAGGCAGCCTACGGCTCAACCTCCAAGCATTTTTCGTCTCTAGAGGTTAAAACGCCAAAAGGCTTAAGCCTCCAAAAACATAGCTTTGTCTCCTAAAGGAAAAATGCCAAAGTGGTCATTGCCACACCCGTGATCATTGTCATGTCGAGAAGACAAGCGGAAGAGGCAGCCTACGGCTCAACCTCCAAGCAATGTCGCCTCTAGAGGTTAAAACGCCAAAAGGCATAAACCTCAAACACATGCTTTGTCTCCTAAGGGAACTAACGCAACCGTGGTCATTGCCACGCATGTGATCATTGTCACGTCGCGACTCCTAGTGGAGAGGCAGCCTACGGCTCAACCTCCAAGCATTCTTGTCTCTGGAGGTTAAAACGCCAACGGCTTAAACCTCCAAAGCCCCAAAGGCTTCACTCGACGGAAAACCCTCAGAGCTCTCAAATAAAACGAGCCACCTCAGGCCGTTGAGAGTCTCTGCCACCAACAGGTGGTCCCCATGCCTCGACATGGTTAGAGCATTAACTTGGCAATCCCAAGCAAATGACTCAATCTCGTTCCTAAGTGAACTTAGTGCTTCGGCGCAGCTAAAAAAATGTTTTTTGGGGGGTTTTTATTTTACGCATTACTATTGTTGAAGTGTGCGCTTATATCTCTCCACATGGGTACCTCGCGAGCGGGGGCTGAGTACGGTGCCAGTGCCTCAAATGACACACCAGCAGCACTGCAAAATCCAAGAGTCCAAGCTCTGGCTGGAGGGCAAGATCCCACAAACACGCCATCTCTACAGAGGACCTTGGTACTTACTCTCCTCGCAAGGAACGCCTGAGGGGACCTATAAGCGCGCAGGAGTCCCTTGAACCGTGTTTCAACGTTTGGGTTCGCCCCTCTAATACCTGCAGGGAAGAATTCACCCGCGAGCCCGAAGGGGCATCCGTGAGCGACCCCTCAAGTGGGCAACCTCGCCAGGCAAAAAGCCTTCACGGAGTGAAAACCTCGAGAAGCTAAGTCTCGCACCCACGCTTTAAGAGCGTTTTTCTCTCCCTAGCGCGCGTCTAAGGGGGGCACTTGAGCATCGCGACTCAAGGCTCTTACCTCTCCTAGGCCTAAACTCCCCCTGGCCTTGCGGAGTCATTGCTCCCACATACCGAGGTGGCGGAGTCATGGCACGAAGAGATGGGACCTAACGACACAGAGAACAAATAGACATGAAGATGAGTCCAAAGAGACCTCACGAGGGTAAGACAAACTCGAATTAAAACATCAATTAAAAGTATATTACAAGCCAAAGGTATTAAGATGTCTAAAGCACACAGTCGGTGCAGATACAAGCGCTCGCAGGCGCAATGGAGAATGACTCAATGGGAAGCCGCACCATCTTGGACCTCCTCCGCGGCGCCCTCTTCAGCCTCGGCAGAGCAGGCCTCCTCCTCGATGTCCTCCGGCGTAGCCTCCGTGCGCCTGAAGCGGTTGCAGAAGGCGTCCACCTGCTCGCGGAGGGAGCTTGAGACCCGCTGCGCGTCCTCGCCCTGGGCGGCTTCGGTCACAGAGCCGAGGTCGAAGTCTGGCGTGAGGAGCTTGAGCTTGGTGAAGATGCGATCCAGCACCACCCCCAAGAGCTGCCGACTCTCGTCCTCGATCATCTCCCGAAGCTCGGCGACGGGACCCTCGAGCGCTGCGAAGAGCTGGTCGAAGTAGACCAGGTACATGGCAGCATCGCCGCGGCCCCGAACGTCGGTGTGCGGCGTGTCTGCTCCCAGCTGCGAGGCTAGCTCGTTGCCACGAGCAACCAGCGCCTCGAACATGCGCTCGCGCTGCTTCGTGAGCGCCTGAGCCGCGTTGGCAGAATCCGAGGCCTCCGCCGCTCGCTGCATCGCAGGGGCCACCTGCTCCTCCACGTCCTTGGCCAAGGAGTTGAGGTTGTGGACAGCCTCGGTGCGAGCCTCCTCCACTCGGCGGCGGCCATCCTTAGCGCGAGCGAGGCGGGCCTCCAGCTTGGAGTTGGCATTCTCGAGCTCGGCGATCTTCTGAGCGTCCGCGGCGTGCTTGGCCTTGAAGTGGTCCTCCTGCGACTGGGCCAGGTCACGGTACTTCTGAGAAGTGGACTTACGGAACTGCTTCTCGCGCTCCGTGAGGGCGTCCTCGGTCTCTTTCTTCTTCTCGGCGAAGCGCCGCTCGAAGCGCTCATTGACGAGGTTGTAACTCGGCAAGTCCCAGGGTTGCGCACCCCGGGTTGATTGATGGGGAGAGTGAAGAGTGCAAGGCGATCACGACGGCTAACAGGCGAGGTTTTACCCAGGTTCGGGCTCCCGGAGGATAACACCCTACTCCTGCTTGTCTAGATATTGATGCGAGTAGCGATTACAATGGCGAGATTGCGATCTCGCTAGGGTTTGTGGTAGTTCTGAGCGTGTCTTGTCCTCTAGGACGGGCAACCCTCCTGGCTTTATAGGTAGCCAGGTCTCGGGTGGTTGATACAGGTACGGTAGGTTACAGGACCTAACCGAGTTGGACTAGGATATGAGATACCCCGAGTGGGCCTTCTGCGGGCCTTTCCATCCTTGGCGCGGCCCAGGTAGCCTCATCGTGGGCTACCCGCAAGGCAGCCCCACGTCAGTAGCCCCCGAGTGCTTGGTCGAAGCGTAGAGTCGAGCAAAGGACTTCTTCCTCCTGGAAGCGCCATTGGATTGCTTGATCTTGAGCTTGAACTCGATTTCTTCAGTCGAACCGGCCACTCCCAATGGGAGTAACCTTTGCAGTCGAATTACTTTGTCTTCCTCTTCCGTAGTGTACTTCTGTTCAGCCCACTGGCCTACTTGTAGATGGGTTCAGCTGATTGAGCTTACTCGCTTTTCTTTGCCATCCGAAAAATTCCTTCGGGTTCTCGGATCAGCAGTCGATCCTACTATGTAAGTTTCAGCTTAGAAGCTTACTACTCGAACCACTCTGTCGAGTTGTCGAGCTATTTCACTTGTGCTTGTAGCCTTGAATTTTCATTGGGTGCGCGATCAGCGCTCCCAATGGGAGTAGCCCCCGAAGGTGGGGGTGACTAGTATAGTCGCCCGCAACTTTATAAATATCTTGCTTTTGTTTCAGCCCCGATGGCTTACTCGTGTGACTCGAATGGGTTCGAGTGTTTGCTCAGCCCGACGGCTTACTCGTGTTACTCGAATGGGTTCGAGTGTTTGCTCAGCCCGACGGCTTACTTCTGGAACTCGAATTACATTCGACCGTTTGCTCAGCCCCGTGGCCTACTACGTTGCACTTTTTGTGGCGCAGCCCCCGAGTGGCTCGGGTGGCGGCCTAGGATTTTGACTGTGCTTGTACGGCGCAGCCCCCGAGTGGATCGAGTGGCGGCCTAAGCTGTTATTTCAACCTGTGGGGCGCAGCCCCCGAGTGGCTCGGGTGGCGGCCTAGGATTTTGATTGTGCTTGTATGGCGCAGCCCCCAAGTGGATCGAGTGGCGGCCTAAGCTGTTATTTCAACCTGTGTGGCGCAGCCCCCGAGTGGCTCGGGTGGCGGCCTAGGATTTTGATTGTGCTTGTATGGCGCAGCCCCCGAGTGGATCGAGTGGCGGCCTAAGCTGTTATTTCAACCTGTGTGGCGCAGCCCCCGAGTGGCTCGGGTGGCGGCCTAGGATTTTGATTGTGCTTGTATGGCACAGCCCCCGAGCGGATCGAGTGGCGGCCTAAGCTGTTATTTCAACCTGTGTGGCGCAGCTCCCGAGTGGCTCGGGTGGCGGCCTAGGATTTTGATTGTGCTTGTATGGCGCAGCCCCCGAGTGGATCGAGTGGCGGCCTAAGCTGTTATTTCAACCCGTGTGGCGCAGCCCCCGAGTGGCTCGGGTGGCGGCCTAGGATTTTGATTGTGGCCTGTGCGGCGCAACACCCGGGAGAGCATCAGGTGTGGCCAAGGCGAATTTGTTTGTGGTGCCGTAGGGGCAGTCGACGCGGCGGACCGGAGTCGACGCATCGGAGTGGTGCCGTAGAGGCAGTCGACGCGGCGGACCGGAGTTGACGCAGCGGAGTGGTGCCGTAGAGGCAGTCGACGTGGCGGACCGGAGTCGACGCAGCGGAGTGGTGCCGTAGAGTCAGTCGACGCGGCGGACCGGAGTCGACGCAGCGGAGTGGTGCCGTAGAGGCAGTCGACGCGGCGGACCGGAGTCGACGCAGCGGAGTGGTGCCGTAGAGGCAGTCGACGCGGCGGACCGGAGTCGACGCAGCGGAGTGGTGTCGTAGAGTCAGTCGACGCGGCGGACCGGAGTCGACGCAGCGGAGTGGTGCCGTAGAGGCAGTCGACGCGGCGGACCGGAGTCGACGCAGCGGAGTGGTGCCGTAGAGGCAGTCGACGCGGCGGACCGGAGTCGACGCAGCGGAGTGGTGCCGTAGAGTCAGTCGACGCGGCGGACCGGAGTGGACGCAGCGGAGTGGTGCCGTAGAGTCAGTCGACGCGGCGGACCGGAGTGGACGCAGCGGAGTGGTGCCGTAGAGTCAGTCGACGCGGCGGACCGGAGTCGACGCAGCGGAGTGGTGCCGTAGAGGCAGTCGACGCGGCGGACCGGAGTCGACGCAGCGGAGTGGTGCCGTAGAGGCAGTCGACGCGGCGGACCGGAGTCGACGCAGCGGAGTGGTGCCGTAGAGGCAGTCGACGCGGCGGACCGGAGTCGACGCAGCGGAGTGGTGTCGTAGAGTCAGTCGACGCGGCGGACCGGAGTCGACGCAACGGAGTGGTGCCGTAGAGGCAGTCGACGCGGCGGACCGGAGTCGACGCAGCGGAGTGGTGCCGTAGAGTCAGTCGACGCGGCGGACCGGAGTCGACGCAGCGGAGTGGTGCCGTAGAGTCAGTCGACGCGGCGGACCGGAGTCGACGCAGCGGATGGGTGCCGTAGAGGCAGTCGACGCGGCGGACCGGAGTCGATGCGGCGGATGGGTGCCGTAGAGGCAGTCGACGCGGCGGACCGGAGTCGATGCGGCGGAGTGGCTGAGGTAGATCTTGATTTGATCGACCGCACGACCGAGGTTGGGGTAGTAGACTCGATTCGCACGGCCGTTGCCGAGATTGTCGATGCAGACGCCCTCTTCGCGGGTGCAGCTGGCGCAGCCTTCCGGGTGCGGCAGATGCGATCCTCGTGGGTTCGGCGGGCGCGATCTCCGTGGGTGCGGCAGATGCGATCTTGACGGGTTCCGCGGGCGCGATCTCCGCGAGTGCGGTAGATGCGATCTTGACGGGTTCCGCGGGCGCGATCTCCGCGGGTGCGGAAGATGCGATCCTGACGGGTTCCGCGGGCGCGATCTCCGCGGGTGCGGAAGATGCGATCCTGACGGGTTCCGCGGGCGCGATCTCCGCGAGTGCGGTAGATGCGATCTTGACGGGTTCCGCGGGCGCGATCTCCGCGGGTGCGGAAGATGCGATCCTGGCGGGTTCCGCGGGCGCGATCTCCGCGGGTGCGGAAGATGCGATCCTGGCGGGTTCCGCGGGCGCGATCTCCGCGAGTGCGGTAGATGCGATCCTGGCGGGTTCCGCGGGCGCGATGGTCGGCGATTTTGGTGACGCCGTCGCGCGTAGCGCGGTAGTCGTAGACCTGAGTATGCCACGACTTTGTCCAGATCGGCGTACGTCGACTGGTGGGCTTGCGAGTGGATGACGTACTCGAAGGAGCCGAGTCGGATCGACTCCCTGATGGCGGATGCGCCGATCTTCATTGCGGATGGAGCCGGTGCGACCATGATCCTAGCACTTGTTGTCTTTCCCACAGACGGCGCCAATTGACGAGGTTGTAACTCGGCAAGTCCCAGGGTTGCGCACCCCGGGTTGATTGATGGGGAGAGTGAAGAGTGCAAGGCGATCACGACGGCTAACAGGCGAGGTTTTACCCAGGTTCGGGCTCCCGGAGGATAACACCCTACTCCTGCTTGTCTGGATATTGATGCGAGTAGCGATTACAATGGCGAGATTGCGATCTCGCTAGGGTTTGTGGTAGTTCTGAGCGTGTCTTGTCCTCTAGGACGGGCAACCCTCCTGGCTTTATAGGTAGCCAGGTCTCGGGTGGTTGATACAGGTACGGTAGGTTACAGGACCTAACCGAGTTGGACTAGGATATGAGATACCCCGAGTGGGCCTTCTGCGGGCCTTTCCATCCTTGGCGCGGCCCAGGTAGCCTCATCGTGGGCTACCCGCAAGGCAGCCCCACGTCACTCATAAGCCACCTTCTGGGCAGCGACGTTGTCGTTGTACCTCAGGGTCGCCTTGGCCAACTCGCCCTCTCGCTCCTCTAGGGCCTCGCGCTGAGCAACCAGGTCCTTCTCCACCTGGAGGCGCTGCTCCTCGCGCTGCTGCAGCTCCTCCTCCTTGAGGACCAGCTGCTGCTCGCGCTCGGCGAAGACCTTGCGGTCCTTCTCCAGATCAGCCGATGCGGCCTGGTGGGTGGAGAGCAGCTAGGCCTCCAGCTGGCCCAGCTCGCGGCGCTTCTGCGCCAACGAGCCCTCCATCGCCTCGCGCTCCGCCCTGACCTCGCGCAGGAGCTTCGCTGCAGCGTCGCGTTCCGCCTGGAGGGGGTTGAGCAGCTCTGCAGCGTCGCGGATGGCCCCCTCGCGGGTCTACTTGGCGAAGCTGATGGCCTCCTCGCGGGCGGCCTGTAGCGCCAAATCTTCCAGCCGGCGCGCCTCGACCGCCGCGTGGAAGGACGCCCACGACTTCACCAGCTCCTCCTGCTGTCGAGCGAGCCATATGTCCCCAAGGGCGAGGTGCGCCTCCAAGCCCTCCAAGGACTCCCTCACGAGGCTAAAGGCGGCCTCGCGACGCCTTGCGCTCCAGTCCTAGCCGCGGAGCACCAGGTCTTGGCTCGTAGAAGGCCTCGGGGAGAACTCGGGGGCCAGCAGGTCTGGCCTCAGGGAGAACTCGGGGGTCAGCTTGAGTGTCGACGCGCGCGGCGGCGTTGGCTCGCGTGGCGGAGTGGCCTCGCGCGGAGGCGTAGCCGCACGTGGCGGAGTGGTCTCGCACGGAGGCGTAGCCGCACGAGGTGGAGTGGCAGCACGAGGTGGCGCAGAAGATCTCGCCTCCGAGCCCTCCACCGCCGGAGACTCGCGGGGCGCTGCAGGAGCATCCGGGCCTACGGTGCCCTCCTTCACAGGAGGACCAGCCGCCCCCGCAAGGGGCGCAGCCACATCTACCTGAGGCGCCTCCTCAAGGGGGACCGCCGGGGCTGCCTCCACAGGCCTCGCAGCCTCGTCCGCCACGGCCCCTGTTGTGGTGCTCTTCACCTCGGACGCCTTTTGGAGCCGGCGGCGCTTCGCAGGTGCAGGACCGCTAGAAAGAGCCCAAGAAAAGACTTCAACAAAGGATGAGGTGGAAAAAGAAACCGAGAGGGCAAACGACCCAACGTCATGTAAAATCACCCTGGAGGGGGCGCGCCAGCATCGACCCATGCCAGGCCTGGCTAGCGCCACGAGGGGAAGGGATTGGCAGCAGGCCTCGCGGGGGTCGCCTCCGCCTTCCTCTTGGAAGGGACATCAGACGGCCTCGCCCCTGTGTGATCCGCGGCGACCTTGGTGTGAGGCCCGCTCCTTCCTGGAGAGCCCTCCGCGCCCGAGGCCTCCCCTTCCTCTGCTTCCTCCTCCACGGGGCGCGAGGGCGCCACCACGAAGGAATCTTCGTCGCCTGACGAGATATGACAAATCTCGTCAGTAAACGGCCCAGCTCAAGAAGAGGAGACCTCCCCAGCTATGGCTTCCTCCTCACCTAGGCCAGCTCCTGAAGCCGAGGGAGAATGGGCCCCCTCTGCTCCCCGCGGGGCCGGCATCGGCACATCGGAGTCCGCCGGGCCTGTCGGGGTGAACGGAGGCATCCCTTCCAGGAGGGTCATGCACTCCGTCAGGTTGTACTGGTGAAGGGGTCGGAGCACCACGCGGAGCTCATCCACGGGAAGCACAGAGGGGTTGACGAAGAGCGCGGAGAGGATATTGTCGACGACGTCCTTGACGTTGTCCTCAACGTGGAGCCGCATCTTTTCGTTCGGCCCCGAGTACATCCACATGGGGACCGAGTGAGCCTGGAGGGGCGCGATGCGGCGAGTCATGAAGTCCGCCACGACCATCTGCCCTGTGAGGCCCTCCTCGCGAAGGAATCTCAGGCGCCCCATCAGGCTCACATTCTTGGCGCCGTCGAAGGTAGCCTTGCCACAATGGTAGTTCTTCACCGGAGGCTCGTCGGGGACCTCGAGGAAGGCGCAGGGACACTCCACCCCGACGAAGAACCACTTCTGGCGGAAGTCGTCTACTTTCTTCATCACGGACGTGATGGCCTTGCCCTCGCTCCAGGACATGGGGATGTACACACCCTCCATGCCGTTGACGATGCGAAACGAGACGCACCCGGAGCGCTCGTTCTTCGCCGTGTTCCGGAGCGCGTAGAAGCACCGGAACAGCCCCACCGTAGGCTTCAGGCCCAGGTACGCCTTGCAGAGGTAGGCGAAGACGGCGAGGATGAGGACGGAGTTGGGGTGCAGGTGCAGCATCTGCACATGGTAGAACGCCAACACCGCCTCCAGGAACGGCGAGAAGGGCGACACCAGTCCTGCGGCCAGGCAGTGCTGATAGACCGGGAAAAACCCCTGCAGGCGCTTCCCTTAGGCCGCAGGCTTCAGGGCGGTGGCGTCGGGCTCGTTCGTCCGGTCCGCCACCAGGCATCGGACATTGGAGAGTGCTTTCTCGTTGACGCGCACGCCGAGCAGCGCCGCGCCCATCATGGGCTCCGTGGTTTCCGCCTGGGAGGAAGACCCGGCGGCGGCCTTACCCTTGCCCTTGAGTGGACTCATTGTCACAGGTGCGGAGGTCGGAAGGAGTTGGAGAACAGAAACTCGCAGAAGAGCACGGAGGCGGAGAGCTCTGTGGAGCGGAATTTTTTGCGAAGAGTTGGAAACGGTAACGACTCCCTGCCGCAGTGCTCGGGCTTTATGTCCCCTCCAGGAGCAGTTACCGGGGCATGGTGGGACCCCCCACGACTCGCGCCCCACATCGTGCGAGGCCGTTAACCGTCCAAGTGCCGCGTGGCTCGGGCCGGCTGGGCACTAAGGGCCCACGACGCTTCGCCTAAGCCCATGGGCTCAGTCGTGCCCATCATGGGCCCGGGGGCTACTGTCGGCCCAGTGGGAACTGGGGTATCAAGAGCACATTGCCCCCAGGCCTCGCACGCGGGCCAGACAGACGAAACGACTAAGGACCAGGCGTCACCGCCTGGCGGGACCCTCGAGAGGCGATTCCCCTCGAGGGCCTGAAGAGGAAACGAGGGCCTCAAGGGACCCCTCGCCTCAGGGGACCCCCCCCCCTCCAAGGCACCAACCCGCCTGAGGGGAGTCCAACAGGAATCTCCCCTCAGGCCCGGAGGGAAACGTCGAGGCCTAGGAAGCACGGCAGAGCGCACGTGACCTCTGCCACGCTCATACAGTGGCGCACACACCCCTGTCGCTGTCCCTGGCGATAAAGCGGTCAACAAAGCTGCTCCGCCTGCTGCACAGCTGTGAGGACCTTCTACTCCGACGATAAAGCAGGTGGACGGCGCAACCCTCCAACGGAGATCGTCATCGCGGGCTCCACCTCAGAGACTGCCCGCTCTGCTGATAGTACCGCGCGGTCAGCCACGGCGCCACCTTTATCAGCAATGGACCGAGTCCATGGACGAATGGAGCACGGTGGACTCGTGCTCCGCCGTGCCACTGGCGAGTGGGAGCCACCTTGAAGGCCAAGCCAAAGGAGAAGGCCCGAGGCGCCTATAAAAGAGAGAAGACATCCATCGTAGCAAGGGGCGGCCCTTTGCGTGCAAAACACCCTTGTAAACCCTAGCAACTCTGGTTAGGTTAGCCTCTAACTGGAGGAGGAAGAAGATCATCGCTTCCCTCCCCAGGCAAGAACTGCCTCAAGGGGGCTTCCGGCAAGCTCAATTGTACTGTAACCTTCCACATATAATACAGACAGGCAGGAGTAGCGGTCTTACCTCCTCACGAGGGCCGTGAACCTGGGTAAAGGGCAGTGTCTTCCTTGGTCGGGTGTGCGTCTTCTTCGGGTCCGGCGAGCAACGTCGCGGAGCCACTTGATGGTTTAGACCTCCGCGTTCAATCCCCTTTCGAACTACACTTGAGGAAGTGACCACCCCCGATTCCTGGGAGTCATAACCCGACAACTTCCTCCTTCAACCGTAATTGAGGTACACTCTCTCCAAAGGTTTCATGATAGAGATATCCCTTGCTCTAAACCTCCTGCTCAATGCTTAGATGAATTTGATGATTTTATTACTAAGCAATGCAATTTTAATATGAGAATAGAGAAGCATTTAATGAAAAATTCTCGTGCTATTAGTCATTTGAATGATATTATTGATAGAACTTCTAATTATGTTAAACTACTCATTAACCACTTTCATATGGTTACACCTCAAATAGACCAACTCACTAAAGTGCAAAAAGAATTTATAGCGAATGTCTCTATAGCTTGATTAGTTTAACAATTCACCAATTCTTAAATCTTGATTAGTTTAAAATCTTTAATTATAAAAGTATTTATGAAGACTCAATATATCAAATTGACAAATGATTTACGAACTTAAAAAATACTTTCTTGTAATAAAGAGGTTTTATTTTAAGTATGTGTTTGTAAACATTTAGGCTTGACTTGATAAACCCAAAATCATAATTGCAAAGTGCTTCAGATAATCTAAAGTTTACCACATTAAAATAATGTTGTAACATTTTAAAGCAAGGTCTATTTACTAAAATAGTGTTCATGCATTTATCTTAGTTTAAAACAAAGTTTATTAACTCACCACCTTGGAATTCATATACTAAAACTGTACATATTTATAATTATTTTGATGTTCCAAATATGCAATTCATCGATTTAAATTATTTCATTAACCATGAAAACATGAAAGATTGCCATAGTAATTTCAACATAAGAAATGAAACAAAGATAAATACTTCCTAAATGTATATTATAGAGTTTCAAATGATTTAACACATTTAAGACTAATTTTGACACAAAGTATCTTGGTTTGAAAATAAGTACAAAATAATTTCCATTTCATTTTCAAACACCACTGTGAGATGAATTACTATTTTACTAAAGCCAAAAATGATTTAGTGTGAAAAAGGAGTTTAAAATAACTTATTTCATATACAAGTATTTGTGTTGTTATCCAAAAATTTATTTAACCACAAATGGTCTTATTAAAACCATAATGTCAAATTTGACAAAAATGCCAAATTTGTATTTAACCAATATTTTAAATTTGAATTTTTTAAAAATGTTGAAAACATGCCCACAATTGGTTTAACACAAAGATGTGATTTTTGGAATTTTTGAGAAATTAATTTGACTTGATTTGGACATCTAAATAAAAAGATATGAATAAAATGGAATAAACAGAAAATTAAATATCAGGATGTCGTCAGCGATGATGTCATCATCTTCAACCTCCGTCCGAGAAATCCGGCCGAAATCCTCTCCCAAATTCGTTCTAAATTAGCGCGTTTCTTACGGGATTTGTTCCCATTCTCTGGCCCCATATAAAGCCCCCGACGCCACGATTCGTTTGCGCCCAAAACCCCTAACTAGAGCAGCGCCAGGCCGTTGTTCTCGCTCGCTGGAGACGCCCGATCGCCGCCGCGTGTTTCTTAGTTTCCCGGCGAGGTGAGCTCCCCCTCCTGTCACGTCCCGAGACCCGGCCCGGAAGAATGACAGCCGCCACACGCATATAGACCCGAAAGCCTATACAGGTGAACGGCTAGAAAAGCAGGATAAACCAGCTCAGTGGATCTCAAGCAACTCTTTTATTCATTGTACAAGTATATTTATAATTACATAATTAAGTTCTCTAGTCGCATTCCACCTAACTGGTCCATCCTTCTTCGAATGACGTCTTCAGCTGCGCACTCTGAGAACACCGTCAACTACAGCTAAAAACAAAGAGGAGAAAGGGTGAGTCCTCCTGTCCGAGGTCGTTCCCCACGGGTCCCCCGCGTCGTCACTTATCTCCTCACCCTTTTACCGCTCCTTTTACGCAGCCTTCATCTGGTCCGTGCGCGAACGGAGTTCACCGGCGTCCGAGCGCCTCCGCCCACGCCGCCACGTTCGTCCAAGAGGAAATCGGCGGCACCGTCTACACCATCGACCCCCTCGTGGCGCGCCGCACCTCACTGTCACCTCCACGGAGCAAGGAGACCACCTGGACGCCGTTTTAGACCAAGCCCGAGCCACATCGCCGCCGCAAACTTCGCCTCCGGTCACCGGCGCCGCCAGGTAATTGCCCACGTTCCCAGATCCGTCCGATCGAAAACGTGCGGCCCAGATTTGATCCAACTAACCGAAGGGGTACGGTTTGATTCTAGCCGTCAGATCTGGATCTGACGATCCAGATCGACTGGAGCCGAGCCGAGCCGCGGCTCAGACTCAGCCGAGCAGAGATGAGCCCAGCGCAGCCAATCACAGGACGCCACGTGGCAAACCTTTCTATGTTTTTATTTCCGAATAGAATTTAATTGTCTGTTATGCAGAAAAGTCCCTGTCACTTAGATTTATCATAACTTTTTAACCCTTGAGCCAAATTGGGCAAATTTTATATAAAATTAAAACCCTTGACAAGTAGAATCTGATGGATGTAACACCCCAATTCTCTTAGCTTTAGCATTGTGGTGTTATTCTAGTGAAAATTGAAAACACTCAAAACCACAACAACTAAAACAAAATATCCACCATTAGGATATTCATGGTTGTTAAAACTTAGCCAAACTAGGAGCTATTATTAAGCAAACCCTAAATGGTTTTTGGCATGCCTTTGAAACATTTCCATTTAGGTCACATATACTTCCATACCCTATTCTAAATTATCACAAAAGAGCTTGTTTGCAAATTAATCTCACTAGCTTTTGTAGTCATCAAAATAACATGACCATTTGAGTGATTCCTTTCTTTATCACCAAAAGTTTTATTTTCTTTAAAAGCTAAATGAGATAATTAAATTAGTCATTTGTAAATTCAGTACCCTGTCTTAATCTAGGTAAGTTTGGAATGTTGCCCTTTTTATCTTTGAGGGTCATGTTTGAAATTTTCAAACTTAGGTTTTAAATTCATTTTGAGATTTACTCAAATCTTGCACCTCTTATTTCTCTCTCTCTCTTTTCCACTCCACCTGCTGAGGAGGAGAGCAGCAACCTCACCCATGGTCCCGCTTGTCATGGACTAGGGCCAACCTCTCCTCTCTCTTCTCCCTTTTCTCTTCTTTTCCACCCAATCCGAGCTCCTCTCGTCTCTTCTCACTGGCTAGGGCTGGTCATCCCGACCAGCATCTCCCCTGTCCCCTCTCCACCGCCCACCTGAGCCAGTAGGAGCAAAGGAGACGCTCCCCTCCCTCTCTCCTGCCCGAGCCAACCCTAGATCGGATGGACTCATTAAAGCCACCCCGAGCCTCTCCCCTGCTCATTTCTCCCCCTCCCTAGCACCTCTCCATCCTACTCCTCTCCTCCGCGGCGAAAACCACCATGCTCTCCCCCTCATTTGCCCTGTAGACGAGGAGATTTCCCTCGGTGGCCGACGCCAGGAAGCTGCCGTAGCGCTCGTTTCTCTCAACCATTCCTCGCCATTTTTGATTCCCTGGCTTCCCCTTGTCTGGATCTAACTCCTCTCTCCTCCCTTGGCTCTGTTGCAGCTCGAGAGCACCTGGTTCGTCCTCGACCCGAGGAGGACGCCGTCGTCGCCGTTTCGGGCTCCGACGTTGCATGTGAGCTTTGCGACCACCCCTGAGCTCCCCTTCGACGCCGCGTTCACCTCCGACCTCCCCCTCGTCCGTACGCGAGCCCTAGGTGAGCCCTCCGTGCTCGGCATCGCCTTCTCGAGCTCTGCTCGTGTTTTTCTCGGTCGGGAGGAAGACGATGGCCTGAGACCGTCGATTTTCGGATCTGCGGTTGTGTTTGAACCGCGCCCGATCTGTCCGTGGCCGTTGGATCCCAGATCCACGGTCGCTTACCATTTCGCCGGCGCGCGCAGCGGCTGGGCTGGCCCAACTCAGCCCCGCGCTGCTCAGCTTCGCCGCTGGGCCGATCTGGCCCAGATCTGGCCGTTCGGCCTGTTTTTTCCTTTATCCTTTTTCCTATTATTTTTCCAGTAAATCTAGAGTTTAGCTTTAAATCATTTGTGGTAAATCTATATCAGATAAAATTATGAGATTAATTTTGTAACATGCATGCACATTTTCTTAACCATGTGGCGTTGGACTTGTTCCAAAATGTGTTTTCTGTTGAGTGTTAAAATAGATCTAATAAAAAGTATATATTACACCATTTGTTCAATAACTTGTGTTCTGGAAATCCAAAACATGCAATCTTGGATCTGTTGGAAAGCTTGTAAAAATGTCTATCTATATTGGTCAATCTTGCATGCAGGAGATTAATCTAGCAAAAGTTATTTTTACTCTAAGAATGACATCAGTAGGTGTTTGGGGATTTTTAGCTCTTAAATAAGAACACTTTTTGAAGTAAATCCAATTGGAAGTGTTAGATATGTGTTGGAGATATAATATCCTACAAATGTAGATTTTTCCTGTAATTATTTATTTCTTAGTGAATAAATCCCTGAAGACAGGGAGATAATTCCTTAAAATGCATTTCTGAAATTTCAGAGATTATGACATGTCTAGTTTTAATTGGAGGAGCCAACTATGTCCATAAGAATATGTTAAGGATAATTTTGTCTTCTGTTTGTGATGCTTGATGCTTGTTGTTATACTTTAGATTGTTATCAACTCGTATTTTAGGACTTACGCTAGTCTCGTCTGTTTTTCATGTTATGGTAGAATCGCAACCCGAGGAAGAGCAGTACGAGGTAGCTGAGCACGACTACGCTGAAGAGCAAGACCAGGGGCAGTACTTTGAGCAAGGCAAGCCCACCTCACCACCTTTATGCAAGTCCTACTATTTACAAAGCATGTTTTGTTTTAAAATAAAATAATGCATGTTTTACTTCTTTTATGGCACTTTGCCACCCGACAACTATTTTACCAAATATTGTTTGGCCAAAGTTATATACTAGAATAGCTGTAGGTATTATAAGAAGAGTTTTACTTGTGGAGTCTTGTCATTGAAGGCTCTATAAAGAAGATTAAGTTTTCAAATAGTATACTCTGTTATCTTACCTCAAAACTATAGGATGGGAACCCGTTTAGTAAAACTATTTTATGGAGGAAAACCTGAGTTGCTGGGAGCAATCAGCGAGTCAGAACTGTTTTATGAAAACCCGAGATGCTGAGAGCATTCGGAGATGTTGCGAAAACCCGAGCTGCTGGGAGCAGTCGGAGATGGAAGTTTAATTTCGAAGTCCCTGCTGCCGCCCGAACAATTAACCCGTGCAACCACATTACCTCAAAATGGGTACGAGGCTTAACGGAAGCTTGTTGGTGTTGGTATTCGAATTTTCCTCAATTGGCTAGATGGGATTCGAGGCCCCGGAACCGAATGCTGCAAGAGAATGGGCATACAGAGAGTGGACTTCGTGTGCCACCGGGAAGCAACGGTGGGTCTCCTGTCATGGCGGTATGAGGCTAGGGGAAACCGTAAAGATACGACTAGCTCACTCGGTGCCGGGGAGAACAAACCCACTCGACGAGGATATTCTGATACCAGCATCAACATAGTGGAAATTAGGATTGGCCGTCTGTTGTGTGCATGCAGTCTCTGTACAGTCCGTGGTTGATCCACGGCAGACCATCTGAATCTTGTGGTGAAAGTGTAGAACCTCTGCAGAGTGTAAATCTATTCGAATAGCCGTGTCCGCGGTCATGGACGGTTGGAAAGGCCACACTGGGCGTCTGGAGAAAGAAGTTGTTTTATGAAGGAAAAATGTTTATGTGGAAATCAGGAGGTACCTGGGAGGTACGGAATTTGGGTGAGGATGATTGGTCTCGGGGAGACAATCAGTCCAATCTCAAGGAAGGAAAAAGGGGTATCCCCATCCTAGTGTTTTCAAAGGTTTTACAAAAGAAAGTTTTGAACTTGGATATGTCCTTGCTATATCTAAGAGAAGAGAATTCTATCTCTAAATGTTTTCTTCAACAAAGATATAGAGATGTCGCATTTCAGCGAAGAGAATTCTATCTCTAAATGTTTTCTTCAACAAAGGTATAGACATGTCGTATTCTCTATGTTTGAATTCATTGTTTTCCAAAATAAGCCCTGTAGTTGTATTCAGGAGCCCTCCCAGTTCTCGAGAAGTGTTTTCTTGCATATCCATGAAAAACTATAAACCTAGAGGTGGTCTTGCGAGTACGTAATTGTACTCATGTGGCTCTGTCCTTGGATATTCAAATGTCCAGATTTCAATGAGGAGGCCTGCATCGAGGAGGAGGTGTACGACGATGACTTCGCCACCTAGCTGTCACCGGTCAACTGCACTTGTGGGAATCTGCGCTCGGAGATGTTAAGATCCGTCGCTAGCCACGAGCTTCCGCTATCGTAGTTAATTCCGTCCTGCGCGACGAGGTTTGTTGACTTTGGTCGTATGACCGTTTATGTGTTGTAAGACTTTTATTCGTACGACTTGAGTGATGTAACTCTTTGATACCTATGTTGGTTATGTGATTGCGATGCACTGATCATTGGGATCGTGATCTCTTACATAACGTGGGCATCTCGGATTCGTCCGAGGGGTCCTTACAGACTTGGAATCAGAGCCATCGTTGACCTTAGGAGACTTTAGTTAGGTTGGGCGTCGACGTCACGCAAAAATGTTTTTCCGTCATAGCTAGGAGAAAAATACTTAAAAATGTGCTAAAAATACTGCTACTCCTCTCTCCCTTCTGTTAGTACTCACTGATTAATTTTTATACCTGCATTAAATCTTATGATTTTACCTGTTTAAAATTTGGTACATCGTTCACTAAATAAACCTCCATTTAAAATTTTGTGTAGATGAGCGGAGAGTTCTCGTCGTCGATTCAGTTGGGAGAGATGCCAGACACCGGAGTTTCGCGTCTGTTCCAGGCCGACCTACTCCAGCTGACTAGGCACCTGAGGCGTCCGCTACCAGAGCTGCTGATTGGACGTTGTCTGCCCATGGTGGGAGATGAGATGTCCTGGACGGTGAGGTGCATCCTTCGAGGACCATTGGTGCCACCTTTTGCCGAGGAGCTGATTGAGGATGCCCATGCATCGACTCAGATGGGAGCATGCGTCACTGTGCTGCAGAGCGCTCTTGCCCGCTTGGTGTGTGCCCACAGTTCCGAGCTGGGCGGCACTCGCTTTGAGTTTTACTCTGGCTTGGACGAGCAGAGTAACCTTGTGCCGCCGCGTCCCCACCCCACTTTCGGGAACCACTTGGCCGAGCTGGGACTCCTCGTCGAGTACACCCAGTCCCAGCTGGTCACTAGTCGGTTCGAGAGTGATCTCCACCGTCTTAATCATGACGGAGCTGAGGTGCGGATCTCGGCAGCTGAGCTGAGGATTGAGGACTTGGAGGCGCAACTCAAGGCGTCTCAGGACAAGCTGAAGACCGTGGAGCTGAAGCTCAAGACCTCGGAGGAGCATTTAGTGGAGTCCCAGGCAGAGCTCAAGATGGAGCGCAAGGAGCGCCGTGCCACCTTTGCGCGTCTCCAGACTACTCGCTTCTACAGGTTTCAGCTTGACGGGATGGTTGACATGCTCAAGTCGACCCTTGATGCCCGTGATGAGAGGATCAGCGAGCTGGAGAGCGAGGTGGAGGCCCTGAGCAAGGAGAATGACGATCTCCTGCCTGTGGATGAGGACCCTACAGAGGACATGGATATGGAGCCTCTGAGCGAGCAGGATGACGACGACCTGCGAGACGAGGGCGGTGAGGACTCGGGAGCTGTGATGTCTGAGGACGAGGAACCCGAGGAGCCACCCTTTGATAGTGATGCTACCGTGGATGTGGAGTAGATAGCTGCGTAGTATCTTTTGGGTTAGGACCAAACCATCGCGATAATTGGATGCGATTGTGTGGTCTAGTTAGCATGTGTGTGTCTGGATGATTGTAAGGACCATGTCAGTCCGTGTTTTGTGGTTGTGCACTATGTGATGATGCTTTTGGAACCTTGCTATGGAATGGAATCATGTCTTCTTAGGAGTAATACTTTGCTATAATTTGTATGCTTGATGAACTCTTTTTCAAAACCTGTGTTAGAAACTTCTAAGTAGAGAAATTAATAAGTGTTTATTCGGAAATTCAGAATGGCAAGGGATCCACCACCACCCCCACCACCTGAGCCATCTATGGCTCAAGTGCTTCGTCTTCTCATGGAGGATCGCGAGGCAGCTCGCGCTGAGAGGAATGCCAACCTAGCTACCCTGCAACATCTGGCTCAGATTGCCGTCAACCAGAATGGCGGCCAAGGAAATGAGGAACCCCGCTCCAAGCTTCGCGACTTTCAGAACACCAATCCTCCAGTTTTCTCCAAAAGTGAAGTGCCATTGGATGCTGATGACTGGATCCGTACTATTGAGAACAACCTGAGGGTCGCCCAAGTGGGTGAAAATGAGAAGGTGGTCTATGCCACTCACTACCTCTCTGGGTCTGCCCGAGCATGGTGGGAGGCCATTCGTGCTCTATTGCCACCGGAGGAAGTTGTGGCTTGGCCAGCATTCAAGACCAAGTTCTTGAAACGTTATGTGCCCTCTGGACTCGTCAGCATCATGCGAGAAAGATTCCTGCAACTCAAGCAAGGCAGTATGTCTGTGAGCGAGTACTTGGAGAAGTTTACTTCTCTAGCGAGGTATGCGCCCACCGATACCGATACTGAGGACAAGAAGAAAGAGAGGTTCATGAATGGACTTCATGATGAGATGCAGTGCGTTCTGGTGGTGATGCCTTTCACCGACTTGGAGTCCTTGGCTGATGCAGCCATTATGATGGAGCACAAGCGCAAGGCTTCGTTTGACAACCGCAAGCGTCGCCAGCTGATGCAGCAAGGCAGCGGCAGCAACAGCCCAACTGGAAGTTTTCCCCGTCCGCGCCCTTCACCTCCACCAAGGCCTTCTTATCCATCACCAAGGCCTCCAACATTTGCACCAAGACCCAGCTACTCTTCTCGCCCGCCTGCACCTCGTCCTGGAGGTGGTTCCAACCCCGGCCTCAACTTTAATAGGTCGCCTGCTCCGAAGCCCACAGGAGGATGTTTCACTTGTGGACAGCCTGGACATTTCTCGCGGGATTGCCCCACTTGACAGCCCGCTGGTGGTCGCCCCAATGCGACAAAGATGAATCAAGGGCCACCCCGTCCACCTGGAGGCAAGAACCCGTATCCCAAGAAAGCGGCCCCTGTCACCAGAGGTCATCTGAATCACATCAGTGCAGAAGAAGCTCAGGTGGCACCAGACCTGGTTATGGGTACGTTCCCTGTCAACCCAGTTTCTGCCTAAGTTTTGTTTGATTCGGGAGCTTCCCATTCTTTCGTTACGGAGCCGTTTGTTAGGAAGAGTGGTATGGTTCCAACTGTGATGCATCGTCCTATGAGAGTACAAATCCCGGGGGCCACTACCAAGGCCATCCTGTCTTGCAAGGAGACTCCTGTGGAAATTCAAGGAGCCCGATTCCATGATAACCTAGTGGTATTAGGAAAGCAAGGGATAGAAGTGGTCTTAGGAATGGTTTGGATGGCAGTAAACCGAGGAAAAATAGATTGCACTAACAAGTCTGTCACCCTAACCACCGCGGAAGGAGAAGAGATTACACACTTCTCGACCTACCACTCCACCTCGAGTCATTGCCATAAGAGTGTAGTGGGAGTCATGTTGGAGGAAGTACAGGTGGTGTGTGAGTTTCCGGATGTTTTTCCCGAAGAGTTGCCTGGAATGCCACCGGATAGGGATATTGAGTTCATTATTGAACTGGTACCCGGTACTGGTCCTATAGCTCAAAAACCGTACCGGATGAACCCAGAAGAATTGGAGGAATTAAAGAAACAGTTGGATGACCTACTTAGGAAGGGTATGATACGCCCTAGCGCGTCACCCTGGGGGTCACCAATCATCTTCGTGGATAAAAGAGACGGTACCACTCGGTTGTGTGTGGATTACCGTAAGTTAAATGATGTGACTATTAAGAACAACTACCCCCTACCCAAGATTGAAGATCTGTTTGATCAACTTAATGGAGCTCGAGTCTTCTCCAAGATCGATCTCCGCACCGGTTACCATCAATTGAAAGTCAGAGAATCTGATATCCCTAAGACGGCCTTTGTCACTCGTTATGGATTGTTCGAGTACACAGTGATGTCATTTGGCCTGACCAATGCTCCTGCCTATTTCATGAATCTAATGAACAAGGTGTTCATGGAGTACTTGGATAAATTTGTGGTTGTCTTTATTGACGACATCCTGATTTACTCCAAATCGGAAGAGGGGCATGAAGAGCATCTGAGATTGGTTCTCGGTACCCTTCGAGAGCATCAGTTGTATGCTAAGTTTAGCAAGTGCCACTTTTGGCTGAAAGAGGTAGGATTTCTTGGCCATGTTATCTCAGCTGGAGGTATATCTGTTGACCCAACCCACATCAAGTCCATTCTTGATTTCCCAACCCCCACCAACCAAACCGAAGTAAGGTCCATTCTTGGATTAGCCGGGTATTACCGCAAGTTTGTTGAGGGATTCTCAAGCATCGCAAAGCCCCTTACCCAACTATTGAAGAAGGATCAGAAGTTCATTTGGTCCGACAAATGTGAAGCCAGCTTCCAGGAACTGAAAAAGCGCCTTACTACCGCACCTATCTTGACCATGCCCGATGTGACCAAGGATTTTGTGGTCTATTGCGACGCCTCAAAACTCGGACTTGGTTGTGTCCTTATGCAAGAGGGCAAGGTGATTTCTTACTCGTCGCGACAACTCCGCAAGCATGAGCAGAACTAACCAACCCATGACCTAGAGCTTGCTGCAGTGGTCCATGCACTCAAGACATGGCGACACTTTCTGATGGGCAACCGTTGCGAAATTTACACCGATCACAAGAGCCTGAAGTACATCTTCACTCAGAGAGACTTCAACATGAGGCAACGAAGATGGATAGAACTCATCAAGGATTACGACTTGGACATCCATTACCACCCTGGAAAAGCTAACGTTGTAGCTGATGCCCTTAGTCATCAGCCATGTTCATTCAACTCCCTGATCAAGGTTAGACGGCCAGAACTCTGGGAAGAGATGGATAAGATGGGTATAGAGGTGGTCAGCTATGGGGCAGTCGATCAACTCCTGTTGCAACCCACCTTATGGGAGCAGATCAAGCAAGCACAGAAAGGTCACGAAAGCATTGAGGGCATCAAGAGAAGATTGGACAAAGAGGAAGTCCCTGGGTTCACCATCGACTCTGACAGTACTCTTTGGTATAAGGGACGCATATGCGTACCATCAGACCCTGCTTTGAAGCAGTTAATTATGAAGGAGGCTCACGAGACTTTGTATTCTATCCACCCCGGTGGAACCAAGATGTACCAGGATTTGAAGCAGAATTTCTGGTGGCATGGCATGAAGCGCGAGATTGCACTCCTTGTCCAGAATTGCGATATCTGCCAACGGGTCAAAGCAGATCATCAGCGACCCGCTGGATTACTTCAACCTCTCAAATTGCCCGAGTGGAAGTGGGATGAGGTCGGCATGGATTTTATCACTGGATTGCCCCGGTCCCATCGCGGGCATGACGCCATATGGGTTATCGTGGATAGGCTCACTAAGGTAGCACACTTTTTGCCAGTAAGGACCACACATCGATCGGATCAGCTTGCGGATCTCTACATGTCACGTATTGTCAGCCTTCATGGAATACCTAAGACTATCGTGTCTGATCGAGGAACCCAATTCACCTCTCGTTTCTGGTTCAAGCTGCATGAAGCCATGGGAACGAAGCTCTTTTTCAGTACTGCGTATCACCCGCAGACAGGAGGTCAAACGGAAAGAGTAAATCAGATCCTTGAGGATATGCTTAGGTCTTGTGTGTTAGCTTATGGGGCCAAATGGGAGAGTTGCTTGCCGTTTGCTGAGTTTTCTTACAACAACAGCTATCAAGTCAGTCTGAAAATGGCACCATTTGAGGCTTTGTACGGGCGCCGATGTCGTACACCCTTGAACTGTTCGCAAACTGGGGACAGTCAAATCTTTGGAGTTGATACCTTGAGGGAAGCCGAAGAGCAAGTTCAACTCATTCGCGACCGCCTTAAGGCCGCCCAATCCAGACAGAAAAGTTACGCAGATTCCAGGAGGCGTGAACTTAACTTCAGGAAGGAGATATGGTTTACTTGCGTGTTACACCACTCAAGGGAATGCAACGTTTCCATGTGAAGGGGAAATTAGCACCGAGGTACATTGGCCCTTTTAAAGTGGTCAGTCGCAGAGGAGAAGTGTCTTATCAGCTAGACCTGCCACCCCATCTGTCAGGATTCCATGATGTATTTCATGTATCTCTACTCCGGAAGTGCCTGCGAGTTCCTGGTGACACTCATTCATATCAGGAGGTAGATCATCACACCATTGATCTCAATCATGATCTCACCTACCGAGAACGACCACTTCGTGTTCTCGCTGAAGACGTCCGTCTGACACGGAGGCGGAAGATCAGGTTCCTGAAGATCCAGTGGAGCAACCATTCAGAGGAAGAAGCCACCTGGGAGCGTGAAGATTATTTGGAGCAAGAATTCCCTGGTTTTCTCTCTTCTTCAAATCTGGAATCTCGGGGACGAGATTCTCCTAAGGGGGGAAGGTCTGTAACACCCCAATTCACTTAGCTTTAGCATTGTGGTGTTATTCTAGTGAAAATTGAAAACACTCAAAACCACAACAACTAAAACAAAATATCCACCATTAGGATCTTCATGGTCGTTAAAACTTAGCCAAACTAGGAGCTATTATTAAGCAAACCCTAAATGGTTTTTGGCATGCCTTTGAAACATTTCCATCTAGGTCACATATACTTCCATACCCTGTTCTAAATTATCACAAAAGATCTTGTTTGCAAATTAATCTCACTAGCTTTTGTAGTCATCAAAATAACATGACCATTTGAGTGATTCCTTTCTTTATCACCAAAAGTTTTCTTTTCTTTAAAAGCTAAATGAGATAATTAAATTAGGCATTTGTAAATTCAGTACCCTCTCTTAATTTAGGTAAGTTTGGAATGTTGCCCTTTTTATCTTTGAGGGTCATGTTTGAATTTTTCAAACTTAGGTTTTAAATTCATTTTGAGATTTACTCAAATCTTGCACCTCTTATTTCTCTCTCTCTTTTCCACTCCACCTGCTGAGGAGGAGAGCAGCAACCTCACCCCTTGTCCCACTTGTCATGGACTAGGGCCAACCTCTCCTCTCTCTTCTCCCTTTTCTCTTCTTTTCCACCCAATCTGAGCTCCTCTCCTCTCTTCTCACTGGCTAGGGCTGGTCATCCCGACCAGCATCTCCCCTGTCCCCTCTCCACCGCCCACCTGAGCCAGTAGGAGCAAAGGAGACGCTCCCCTCCCTCTCTCCTGCCCGAGCCAACCCTAGATCGGGTGGACTCGTTAAAGCCACCCCGAGCCTCTCCCCTTCTCATTTCTCCCCCTCCCTAGCACCTCTCCATCCTACTCCTCTCCTCCCCGGCGAAAACCACCAAGCTCTCCCCCTCATTTGCCCTGTAGGCGAGGAGATTTCCCTCGGTGGCCGACGCAAGGAAGCTGCCGTAGCGCTCGTTTCTCTCAACCATTCCTCGCCATTTTTGATTCCCTGGCTTCCCCTCGTCTGGATCTAAGTCCTCTCCCTTCCCTTGGCTCTGTTGCAGCTCGAGAGCACCTGGTTCGTCCTCGACCTGAGGAGGACGCCGTCGTTGCCGTTTCGGGCTCCGACGTTGCATGTGAGCTTTGCGACCACCCCTGAGCTCCCCTTCGACGCCGCGTTCACCTCCGACCTCCCCCTCGTCCGTACGCGAGCCCTAGGTGAGCCCTCCGTGCTCGGCATCGCCTTCTCGAGCTCTGCTCGTGTTTTTCTCGGTCGGGAGGAAGACGATGGCCTGAGACCTTCGATTTTCGGATCTGCGGTTGTGTTTGAACCGCGCCCGATCTGTCCGTGGCCGTTGGATCCCAGATCCACGGTCGCTTACCGTTTCGCCGGCGCGCGCAGCGGCTGGGCCGGCCCAACTCAGCCCTGCGCTGCTCTGCTTCGCCGCTGGGCCGATCTGGCCTAGATCTGGCCGTTCGGCCTGTTTTTTCCTTTATCCTTTTTCCTATTATTTTTCCAGTAAATCTAGAGTTTAGCTTTAAATCATTTGTGGTAAATCTATATCAGATAAAATTATGAGATTAATTTTGTAACATGCATGCACGTTTTCTTAACCATGTGGCGTTGGACTTGTTCCAAAATGTGTTTTCTGTTGAGTGTTAAAATAGATCTAATAAAAAGTATATATTACACCATTTGTTTAATAACTTGTGTTGTGTAAATCCAAAACATGCAATCTTGGATCTGTTGGAAAGCTTGTAAAAATGTCTATCTATATTGGTCAATCTTGCATGCAGGAAATTAATCTGGCAAAAGTTATTTTTACTCTAAAAATGACATCAGTAGGTGTTTGGGGATTTTTAGCTCTTAAATAAGAACACTTTTTGAAGTAAATACAATTGGAAGTGTTAGATATGTGTTGGAGATATAATATCCTACAAATGTAGATTTTTCCTGTAATTATTTATTTCTTAGTGAATAAATCCCTGAAAACAGGGAGATAATTCCTTAAAATGCATTTCTGAAATTTCAGAGATTATGACATGTCTAGTTTTAATTGGAGGAGCCACCTATGTCCATAAGAATATGTTAAGGATAATTTTGTGGGATAGACACAGGTTTTATCTAACTCACCTCACTGGATTGACCCCAAAATAATTCTTATTATTTTCTGCACATAGAAAATGGTCAGAAGTATACTTTATTTTAAAACTGGTATAACTTGAGCTAGGAGTATCCAAATTTGATAAATAAGGTCTCCACTTAAAGAGAAAACTCATATCTCACCAGAAAGTTTAATTATGCATTCAGGAGACCTATAAAACTGAACCTATCATCTGTTTGAATTTGACATCAGTAGCTCTTGTCTGATTTTTAATTCTTATATGGTGATAGATTTTCATGCACAGCTAATTTTCGGAACTTCACATGATTGTTAGGAATAATGTGGTAGAAGGGTTTAATTTTAGGAGCAGTACCTTAAGAATTATGCTTAAACCATGTAAACAGCCCCCAATAAATATTGGATGCATTATTCGTGTCTTCAGTTTGTGATGCTTGATGCTTGTTGTTATACTTTAGATTGTTATCAACTCGTATTTTAGGACTTACGCTAGTCTCGTCTGTTTTTCATGTTACGGTAGAATCGTAACCCGAGGAAGAGCAGTACGAGGTAGCTGAGCACGACTACGCTGAAGAGCAAGACCAGGGGCAGTACTTTGAGCAAGGCAAGCCCACCTCACCACCTTTATGCAAGTCCTACTATTTACAAAGCATGTTTTGTTTTAAAATAAAATAATGCATGTTTTACTTCTTTTGTGGCACTTTGCCACCCGAAAACTATTTTACCAAATATTGTTTGGCCAAAGTTATATACTAGAATAGCTGTAGGTATTATAAGAAGAGTTTTACTTGTGGAGTCTTGTCATTGAAGGCTCTATAAAGAAGATTAAGTTTTCAAATAGTATACTCTGTTATCTTACCTCAAAACTATAGGATGGGAACCCGTTTAGTAAAACTATTTTATGGAGGAAAACCTGAGTTGCTGGGAGCAATCAGCGAGTCAGAACTGTTTTATGAAAACCCGAGATGCTGAGAGCATTTGGAGATGTTGCGAAAACCCGAGCTGCTGGGAGCAGTCGGAGATGGAAGTTTAATTTCTAAGTCCCTGCTGCCGCCCGAAGAATTAACCCGTGCAACCACATTACCTCAAAATGGGTACGAGGCTTAACGGAAGCTTGTTGGTGTTGGTATTCGAATTTTCCTCAATTGGCTAGATGGGGTTCGAGGCCCCGGAACCGAATGCTGCAAGAGAATGGGCATACAGAGAGGGGACTTCGTGTGCCACCGGGAAGCAACGGTGGGTCTCCTGTCATGGCGGTATGAGGCTAGGGGAAACCGTAAAGATACGGCTAGCTCACTCGGTGCCGGGGAGAACAAACCCACTCGACGAGGATATTCTGATACCAACATCAACATAGTGGAAATTAGGATTGGCCGTCTGTTGTGTGCATGCTGTCTCTGTACAGTCCGTGGTTGATCCACGGCAGACCATCCGAATCTTGTGGTGAAAGTGTACAACCTCTGCAGAGTGTAAATCTATTCGAATAGCCGTGTCCGCGGTCATGGACGGTTGGAAAGGCCACACTGGGCGTCTGGAGAAAGAAGTTGTTTTATGAAGGAAAAATGTTTATGTGGAAATCAGGAGGTACCTGGGAGGTACGGAATTTGGGTGAGGATGATTGGTCTCGGGGAGACAATCAGTCCAATCTCAAGGAAGGAAAAAGGGGTATCCCCGTCCTAGTGTTTTTAAAGGTTTTACAAAAGAAAGTTTTGAACTTGGATATGTCCTTGCTATATCTAAGAGAAGAGAATTCTATCTCTAAATGTTTTCTTCAACAAAGATATAGAGATGTCGCATTTCAGCGAAGAGAATTCTATCTCTAAATGTTTTCTTCAACAAAGGTATAGAGATGTCGTATTCTCTATGTTTGAATTCATTGTTTTCAAAAATAAGCCTTGTAGTTGTATTCAGGAGCCCTCCCAGTTCTCGAAAAGTGTTTTCTTGCATATCCATGAAAAACTATAAACCTAGAGGTGGTCTTGCGAGTACGTAATTGTACTCATGTGGCTCTGTCCCTGGATATTCAAATGTCCAGATTTCAATGAGGAGGCCTGCATCGAGGAGGAGGTGTACGACGATGACTTCGCCACCTAGCTGTTAGCCACGGAGATGTTAAGATCCGTCGCTAGCCACGAGCTTCCGCTATCGTAGTTAATTCCGTCCTGCGCGACGAGGTTTGTTGACTTTGGTCGTATGACCGTTTATGTGTTGTAAGACTTTTATTCGTACGACTTGAATGATGTAACTCTTTGATACCTATGTTGGTTATGTGATTGCGATGCACTGATCATTGGAATCGTGATCTCTTACATAACGTGGGCATCTCGGATTCGTCCGAGGGGTCCTTACAATGGAACTTTTAAATTTCAAATTTGACTACTCTAAATAGATTCAATTTTAAAATAAGGAGTTTGAGCATTTTTTTACTTAATTTTAAATTCATAAGAGCAAAATTTGGAAATAAAATATTTTTGGAAAGCTTAAGATATGAAGAATAATGATCCACTATTATAAGTAAAGTTTGAATAATTTAAAATGAATTGTAAAATCAGAAACTTATTTTGGTTAACTTTGGCATAGTGTAAATATTTATCTATATATTTAAATTATTTCCTTTGCACAAACATCATAAATATTTTTCCTTGTTCAGAGAAACTCAAATCCATGTTTATTAAAATATTTCATAACATTAATATGTAAGTGGTGTTTAAAAACATTTTAAATGATATTAGTACTTTATAGGTGTTTATAAATGTTAATGTTTATTAGATGCTAATAAAAATCTTATTTAAAACTTTATGCTAGTGCAAATAACTACGTTATTTATTTCATACTATGAACATTTAACTTGGGAAATTAAATGTTTACATATGATAAAAATTAAGAAATCCTTGAATTTAAATTGTGTTGAAACCATCATGACCTTTCTTTTATGTAAACTTTTAAAGATCAATTCATTAGGACCCTTTGATCACCCTTTCAATCCTTTCAAATTGAAAATGTCCTATTTGACTTCAGACCATACCTGGGACCAAAATGACAATATCCTAAACGCAATCACATTAATTCTTTTTGCATATTGAATTATGTGACACCCTTGACCTAATCGACTTCTAAGCCTGAATTACGCTTGTTTGATTATTTGAATGTTCTATGCTTGTTGGATTGCTTGTTTATTGGATGCACTTTACTGTATAGTTTGAAAAAGGGAGCAACGTTTGGACAAGAGTGTGTGAGAAATGACAAATTTCCAAAGGCAAGTGACTTCATAAAATACCCACTATTTTATTCTTTTGCATTACTAGTATTTTTAAGTAGTATTTGCAAGTAGTATGCATGATAGGTTTTTGTGAGAATTGTAGTATGCTATGCAAACCTGTTAGTTTACCCTTTAGAAATTCCTGTTAGACAAATATTATAATTTGGTGGAAGTAAATGCTACAAAAAAGATTGTTTTATGGTAGATGTGATAAGTGAAAATTCCACTAATTAATTAACCGCCTGGGTGGATTGGATCGATAGAGGAGGTTTCAAGTTGAGTTGCTACTCAAGGGCCAGTTCTGCGGCGGCCTGAGTTTGCTCACTTGTGGAAGGCCACCCAGGGCTGTGAGATTTAAGTTTACACTGAGTATAGTTGCTTATCGTGCAACCATTGGTCAATATGGGCTCTGTCTTGACGGAGTAAGTTGATGTGGACCTGGATCAAGAGATTGATGGTGGTAATCTCTTCGTATGATCATGGGAAAGCAACTTCTGAAAAGTCTCGTCTTGATCTTCTCCTTTTCCTTCTCACTAAATGAGTGTAGAGGATAGTTTGGGTTGATTGAGTCTAATGGTGAAAGTGCACACACTCTCGAGAGTTAAAACCTAAGATGTTAGCCGTGTCCCCGGTATCGGACTATTTGAGCGACTACACAAGGTTGTCTTCTGAAAATATCTTCATTCCAATTTCTTAATAATAATTTGATGGGTGAACATCGGTAGGAGACACGGAGTCGTCCGGAATGTCTCATAAAGAGAAGTTATTGATTTCAAAAACTGTTTATCTAAAGTAGGAGAAAACTTGCTTTGCGCAATAGCCTTGAGCTCCACCAGCCAAATAAGCATATAGATATAGCTTAGTAGAATATTAGCGATTAGAGTCACTTTCCACCACAATTCAATTGTGCTGATCCTTTATAGCTGGGCTGCAACTAAACCTTGCAGATTGTTCGGATAAGGAGTAAGAGGGTCGTCTTCGACCTACAACCAAAATGATTGTTAGTGGCTTCATAGAGATGATGTAGCTCCATGTTATCTTTAGAATTGCCTATGAACTCTGAAATAATTTGTGAACTATTTATTTATTTAGCTAGCGCTTCAGCTATGCAAAGTTGTAAGGAATGTTTTTTTTGATCATTCGTTCTCTGTTGTAATAAATTTGACATTGTACTGTGATATTACATCTTATTGGAAAATGCGAGACTTATGTGATCCAAGTCTTATGCATGATTCATACACACCATTGCTTTCCTAAGCAAGGGTGCTACATCCTTCTAGGAAAAAGAAAAAGAAACATAAAACTTTTGTAGAATCCTCTGAACCTGTTAAAGATCCTAACAGTATATATGTTTCTCATGCTGAAACTAAAAGTGGTAATGAACACAACATTGATGATGCTAATAACAATGATAATAATAAAAATGCCAATTCAGATGTATAAGAAAAAGAAGAGTAACCTGAAAAAGATGCTAAAAATAAAAAAGCACACTAAAGAAGATTTTATTGCTAAGAAACATGATAATGAAAGAGAACCTTGGGTCTAAAAACCAATGCCTTTTCCTACTAAGAAACTAAAAATAAAAGAGGAAGAACATTATAATAAATTCTGTGATTGGATAAAACCATTGTTCTTGCAAATTCCTTTTACTGATGCTATTAAGTTGCCTCCTTATTCTAAATATATGAAAGATATTGTGATTAACAAAAGGAAAATTCCTAATGAGAAAATATCTGCTATGCTTGCTTATTAATCTTTCAATGTTAAGGTTTCAAAGAAGCTAGGTGATCCAGGTATACCAACTATTCCTTGCTCTATAAAAAATAACTATGTTAAAACTGCTCTATGTTATTTGGGAGCTGGAGTAAGTGTTATGCCTTTCTCTCTTTACAAGAGACTTTACCTTGATAAATTGATTCCTACTGATATATCTTTGCAAATGGCTGATAAATCTACTACTGTTCCTGTTAGAATTTGTGAGGATGTTCTTCTTCAAATAACTACCAACTGCTTAATTATGACTGACTTTGTTGTTCTTGTAATGCCCGAAGATGATAATATGTACATTATTCTTGGAAGACCTTTTCTAAATACTGCTGGCGCTGTTATTGATTGCAATAAAGGAAAAGTTACTTTTAATGTTCAGGACAAGGAGCATACTGTTTATTTCCCCAAGAAAGTTGATAGAATGCCTGGAGTCAATACAATTACCAATACGAGGTCTATTAGAGTGGGAACTACTAATTGCCCATATAAAAAAGAATATAAAACTCTCATGATTGGATCCATACCAATTCAATATAAGGTAACATGAGTGTCTCATATGGTTTAAATCTATTATGTCATATAAAATTCATTTGGTGGCAAGACTAGGTCAACCTTGTTAACAAATGCATTTTAAATGCATTAAGAGGCTAAACAATTTTCTTTCTCTCATTCTTGTTTTACCTACTGTAATGTTATTAAGTTTGCATTGTTTAGTTGAATTTGTTGTTAAAAAATAATTTTTCAATATTGAATTAATAATGCAAAATACCAGAAAATGAAAAAAATAAAGTTTCTCAGAAAATTAAATTTTTTATATAAAAAATCATATTTTTAAGGAGGCTCCTGGAAGTGCTAGAGAGCAACCAGGGGGACCCACAGGGCCACCCCACCACATGGTGGCGCGCCTGGCTTTGGGCCGAGCCAATACATGGTGTGGGGCCCACAGCCCCCCCCCCCCCCCCCCCACACTTGCTCTCTCTCCTTTCCCTGCCTCCCTCTTGCCTGAAAAATCACTTTTGGATATCTCAAACTCGTGTTCTTGCTGCTCTTTTCCTGTGATTTCGATCTCCACATTCAGGCAAATTCTGTTGGTGAAATTTGGTGCATCTACTCTCCGAAAAGGAAGATGCATAACCATGACTTTTATGACATGTTTGATGGAGATTTCCAGAGGAGGACAAGGCCTCGAAGGCCTGTCACTCCTGTTAGGCAATCCTACAACGAGGAATTTCTAGCACCGACGTTTGGAGATGAGTGAGATGCGGGAGTTCCACACTCCGCATCTCACCCATGTAATAATTTCCGTCGTGTTGCAGGTTTACTCGAGGATTTCCGAACTCGTGGAGAATGTAGGCCTGACCTCCTATATGTTGGATGAGAGGCCCCAATACTACGGGCTTACCAAGACTTTTTCGGAGTCTTTTAGTTTTAACACCAAGTCTTTCGGGAAAGCTATTTCTTTCAAGATATACGATGTGCCTGTTAGCTTAACGTTGTAGGAATTTTGTGGAGTGATAGGTACAGCGAACGCGGGGACATCGATAAGGATTGTTGGGAATTCCCCGGAGTTGGCACATACCTATCAAGAGGTGACCAACGACGACACCCGCTCCGCACAACGGGACCAGATAAGGAACATCCAATTCCCAACTATCAAATATTGTGCCTACTATATTGCCACTAGTGTACTTGGTAGGGAAAACACTAGCAATGTTTCTAAATTGCAGTTTGCATTTCTTACGGGTGCCCTTAAGGGTGAATTCCCGTATAAGCTCGGTTCTTTGATTGCTCGCCGTTTAGCTGCTAGGGGCCCCATCTTTGGAGGCATTATTGCCTCACGTATTGTTGAATATTTTGGGATGTTTATTGATCCTAATGACACACAACTTGCTCCTTGTTATCTTGGCCTTGCTGCAATGAAAGGCCATAAATTTGTCACTAACAGCTCCACTTTGGAGAACATTGTGTTTAGGGTCGTTTTTGCTAACGATCCTGAAAAGGAGGTCCCATTGCCACAACCTTATTTGTTCAGTCTTTATAGGAGACCGTGGTTGTACTCGATGGTCGAGTTGGCGGAGCAGTTGAGCACGGTGGGTTTTCACCAGGCGCACCGCGTGCAGCAGCCACCGGAGGAGGATTACACCGGATACCACGTCGGAGCATCCTCGAGCTCATACTACTGGGAAAGCCCTTTGACCTACCCCCGTGGCACCGACGGATGGGGACATTGGGGCTGATCTCCACTTAGTCCAAAAGCCTAAGCTTGGGGGGAGGTATACCGATAGCACACTCATTTACATATCATATCATTCGGTACTTTGTATATCCATGTTTCGTTTTAGTTTTCTTTCTTTTATTTGTTCATGCTTTGTTTGCTTTCTATAAACTCAAAAACACCAAAAAGATTTTTGTTATTTCTCTTGATGTTTTATTTTAGTATCTAGTATTAATATGCTTAGTATTTATTTCAGTTTAATATGCAAAAAACACAAAAATAATTTGCTTTGTTATGTATTGTTTTGCGTAGGGACAGATTTCTGCTGTCCACCATTAAATTCATAACTTTTCACAGAAACGTCTGAATGACCTGAAATTTCGTGTGCATATTCCCCGGATGTGTACGCAACTTTCATTAGTTTTGAGTTTTCTGATCTGGGCATGTGTAAGGTCCTCGAAAAAATTAGTCTTTGCTAGCTGTTCTATTTTTAGTTCCTAAATCCGAAAACCCAAAAATATTTGTTGTTTCTCTTTGGTTTTGTATAGTTTGTTTTCAGAGATCATTACCTTCAGTTACTCGATGGAGATTGGTTATTATTTCATATCTTTCAAGCACAAAAGTGATAAGGCAATTATGATGATCTATGACAATTCGAGTTGGGTAAGAGGTTTGTAATGAACTCTATTAGTTTCTCATTTTTGTACGTATACTCATTAATGTGAGCATGCTTAGATCGTTCGCATAACGTATATGTCGATTGGTGGATTCCTAGTAGTTCGTGTTCTCTTATGATCGTTTCCAATTTATTTATGATGGATGTCATGTTTCTATGGATATTTGCTTGCATTGTTTTGCCCTTAATAGAATATGTCATTGTGGTATCCTCCTCTGAATAATTAATTTGAACGGACTTGGCACATGTTTACCGATGTTATGACTGAAAACAAAAAGTCACTTAAGCCTTGATGACATATTTTGCCTCAGAGTTCTAGTATCATTATTATGCCTCTGTTAATGATGTTTCGTCGGAAACATGATTATGACGGTTATTGCTCTCTTGAATTGTCACTTTCCCATCTTTTGCTAGCCTCCACTTGTACTAAGTTGAAAATGCTTGTGCTTCCAAATTCCTGAAAACCAAGTTATTCCAAAGAGTCCACCATAAATACCTATGCATGGCATTTCAAACCATTCGAGTAAATTCGCATGTGCTACCTTTAAAACCTTCAAACACTTATCAATTTGTGCCACGGTTTTGAGCTCATAATGAAGTGATAGTTGGTCTTGTTATCTTCCATACTAATTAAGTAATTGACTTGCATGCTACATCTGCTCTGTTCGTCACTAATTTCGCAAAGGGCTAGTTAGACCATTGTAATATCAAAAAGATTTGAGAAAAAAAAAATGGGCACTCCTCCATGGTTTGAGATTGTTTGGTGGGCACCCGAGGATTCGGTTAGACTAGTCACAATGTGGAGTAACATAGACTAGTAACATACATGTTTTACGAGTCTATGTTACTACCTCCATAATGGGTAGTAACATATGTGTGGTTTCATGTAAGGTCTTATTAATTAGGTTGTAGACACATATTGTCTTGAAATATGTGATGTTATGGTAACATAGCTAGTTACTCCATTTGTATCTCTCTTCATTAAATACATGCCACATCATCTATTTTGCCTATGTGGCACTTATGTTACTCCGATTTTACCACCCATTGTGACTAGTTTTACCATGGTTATGTTAGCAAGGTTGGGAGGAGTGCCAAGCTATCAAAATGAATATAAAGATGCATATTATAAGTGCCTTGTTTTTAAAATAATTCGGAACCGCTCTCAACTTGCTTAGTATGGAAGGTAACAAGAACTCTATTGCCATTAGTTGACCAAGCAACCACCACTCAAAAACAATTTTACCTCTATTTTCAAAATGATAAGAAGCTCTAGCACATGTTGAATCCCTACTTCCCTCAATGAAGGGCATATCTTTTACTTTATTGTTGAGTCACCATCCTTCTTTGAGCACCTTTTCGAGAGCATAATTGTCATTCTTCGTGTAATGTGCTTGTCCCTTAATATGTTAACTGCGGTGTAATCTTGATGCTTTTATCTTTGATATCTTTATGTCTAGTCTTCCCTTGAAACTCAGAGGTGTCTGGGCATTTATGTTTTTCTGTTCCATTCGGGCAAGCGAGATACCACTTTATTATACTTTCTTATGAGCCTTGCAATCCTGTGAATTGATATGTTTCATGTTATTTATCATCAGTATAATTGTCATCTTTTCATGGTTTACATAACTATTGGGTGACACCGTTTATATATGTCTTATTATGAATAGTCTAAGCATTTGTCCTCATAATGAGAATATTTACATCACATGTGCAAATGAGTTCATGAAAGTTCTTTTATCGTACTCGGTAGTTAACTGAATTGCTTGAGGAGAAGCAATAAGCTAAGCTTGGGGGGGGTTGATACGTCCAAAACGTATCTACTTTCCCGGACACTTTTGCTATTGTTTTACATCTAATTTGTGTGTTTTGAATGCAACTAACGCGGACTAACACTGTGTTCAGCAGAATTACCATGGTGTCTCCTTTTTGTGCAGAAATATCAACTTTATGGAAAAAGCCCGAAAAACACCCCGGAGTCGTTTTCTATTCGGAAGGGACCAGGAACCACGAAGACCAAACATAGAAGAGCCAGGAGGCCGCCACATCACCTCCTGGAACGGCAGGCTCCTGGCCGCGCCAGCAGGTGGTGGGACCACCTGGGTCGCCTCCTCGCGACCCCCTCGCGGCTACTTAACCCTCCTGACCTAAAAACCCACGGGGGGTATCCACTTTTCCAGAGAAAATCTCCGTACGCCGCCGCCATCCCGAACCGTAGTTCGGGGACCAGAAGTCTCTGTTCCGGCACCCTGCCGGGACGGGGAATCAAAGGGGATCATCGCTATCGTCATCGCCAACGCCTCTCCATCAACCATCCATGTTTCCCCCATCCATGAGTGAGTAATCCACAACCGTAGGCTTGAGGGGATGGTAGGGATTGGATGAGATCATTCATGTAATAGCTGTAATATCATTAGGGCATGGTGCCTACTATCCGTTATCGGTATTTTACGTCAATGTTGCAACTTGTTATGCTTAATGCTTGACACTAGGGCCCGAGTGCATGATTTCAGATCTAAACATGTTATTGTATTATGAGAATAATTATTGTTTTAGATCATATCTGTGAGTTGTATACACATATTATTATCCGGAACCGATGGTCCCAAAGTGACAACAATTGGGATAACCGGAGGGAATGGCTGTGATGTGAGGATCACATGTGTTCATGGAATGTTAATGCTTTTCTCTGGTATTTTATTAAAAGGGGTACCTTCATTGCCAGTACTTTACCTAGAGGCCCCGCTACAAACGGGCTGGCAGGACAAAAGATGTTGTGCAAGTTTCTCGTTGCGAGCACGCACAACTAAATTGGAATACATGCTTATGATTAGTTTATACTTGGATGCTTTATATTATTTATCTGCAAATGCCTATGTTATAATATTACATGAATTATCTTATCCATGCAACGCCCATACATCCGTCCCTATGCCTACATTAATTTAATCCTGCTATCTACCGTAATCACAATCACTATCTTAATTCTACTACTGCTGTTATTTCACTACTGTCTCTGCTATAAAACTGTTGCTTCTGATAATCTGTTTCGAGCAAGTTCATTCACAGGTGCAGCTGATCTGACAAATCATCTGTTAAAGCTTATAAATATTGTTTAGCTCCCCTTGTGTCGAATCAATAAATTTGGGTTTTACTTCCCTCGAAGACTGTTGCGATCCCCTATACTTGTGGGTCATCACCCACATCGACGATGCCCATGCGTACATAGGCCTGTATAAATCGTCTCTGGATGATATTGTTGATCTATCCCCTCAACACACATTGTACCACTTTGTTCCAAAATATTGTTTTATATACCAGTACTCAGTGGAGACTGTTAAATTGAACTTCCACTTAGAAAATTATGCTACATTAGACCGCAACTTGAATAGTGGACCATGCCTTGAACTACAAGTTTGTTGCGACCTAGTTTCACACAAGCCCTTGACCGATACTAGGCTACCGCAAGGTTTCCCAGCGGGTGTAGCTTATACCTCATAATCCAAGGCCTATCATGAGTTTATTAAGGAGCACCCAACTCTGATAGACTACGACGTTTAACAGTTAGGCTCATATAGGTGTATTCCTCAAGAGATGCTCTTCAGGATAACATCTCCGCTTACAAAAGTAAGCCGCTTGGAACATGTAACATCCTGGGATTTATCCCAAATTAGATTTTTGTTGTTTTTCTTTTTTGCATAATCATGACATCACATCATCATGCATCTGTCACTTCTTTTATTTTATTGCATTTAAAATTGAATCACACCCTTCAAATTCCACTTTTAAATCTACTTGCAAATCAAATTAATTTAAATGTGGTATTTAAATTATTTTCAAATATTCAAATTAATATATTAAATTATGTATTGAAAACAATAATTAAATTGCCTATTTAAAACAAAAACTATTTTGTAAAGTTTCTCTATACAAATTCTTTTTCTATTTTGTTCTTTTTTAATACAAAAACAGAAAAGAAAAAAAAAACCAGAGAGAAACTTACCTGGCCGAAGCCCACCCTTGGCCCATCTCCCTTCCTAGCCCAACCCATCGTCCCTATCCTCTTCCTCCCTTTCCTGCGAGGCAAAGAGACCTGGCCATGGCGCCCCACCACGTGCTCTCTCCTCACCTTTCCCCTCCTACATAGCCAGCTCTCTCTCCCCCTCCTCCTACCCGAAACCCTAACCCTCTCCTTCCCTCTCAGCCGCTGTCGCCTCCCCTCTTCTCTTCCCTCGATCCCCTCCTATGTTCTTCTTCTCCACCGAGAAAAGCCACCGGAGACCACCTCCCTGCCTTGCCGCTGCACCGGCGCCGTCGAAGGGCCGGGAAGCGACCCAGAAGCTCCACCGCGTCGTCCTCATCCTATCCGCGTGAGGAATTGGAGCCCGGATCGCCTAATTCGTCGCCCTCGTCCCCGTCTCCCTTGGCTCCGGCGGGCCTCCGCCGCGCGATTCCGGCGTTGCGGACATCCCCCGCACCGAACCACTCCTCCCGCAACCTCTCTCTGAGAACCACGTCCGTTTCCCCCTCTCCCCTATCTTGTTTGCGTTCCGTATGCGCCGCGCGCGTCCACGTTTTTCTCCGGTCCGCCATGGACGACGGAGCACCGCCCTGTTCTTCCTCCCGTGCGCCTTCCCCCTCACGGTTCCGGCCCCCGATCACGCCCCTCACCAGGATGCTCGCACCACACGCCCACGCACCCAGGGGTGCCTCCTCGCTCCGATCACTAGTTGCAAATCATCACGGTCGCCTCCGTTCGAGTGCAGACGACCTGCAGCTTTATCTGACGAAGTTCAGTTAACCTCACGAGGTTGCTTCAATTAGAATTGTTTCCTCTGTACGTCAACACCACCTATCCCGCTCTACTGGCCAGCAGCGCCGATCGCCCAGTGCTTCTCCGGCGCGGGTTCGAGTCCCCTGGGCGCGATGCATAAAAGGCCCCCTTTTTTTTAGTTTTCATTCCACGCACTGACCTCCTGGTCCCACCAGTCATTGTAACATCCCAATATTTTGGAATGTTTAAAAATCACAAAAATTTAAAACTTTTATTTTGATTAAAAATAACATATTAAAATGCATAAGAGAACCAATTAGAAAAGACTTCAAACAGTTTAATATTTCAAATATCTCAATGTATCACTATTTTCAAAAGTTGTTCAAGTAAACATTTTTTTTATCCCTTGTATTTCATTAACCTTAATATATAATTTGACAAATATTTTACAAACTTCAAACCATTTTATTCTAATAAAATAGTTTACTTATAAGTATTTGTTTCCACCACTTAGCCATAGCTATTCATAAATTAAAATAAGATTTATAACTATTTAAAATACTAATAGCAAAATGGTTGTCATACTTATACCTGAGTGCAAAACATAGTTTTGGAAATTATAAATCCATAGTGAATATCTTTAAAACTTCATAGGCTTTATAATTAATTGATTATCCAAATAGGCATTTCATTAACTTAAATTGATTTCATTAATTCTAAAAACATAAAAAGATTTTTATGACATTATTTAATATAATAAATGAATTAAATCAAAATTCCTTTCCAAAATTGCTTTATGGAGTTTTCAAATGATTTACCATAATATAAAACTTAATGGTGCACAAAACAGTTTGAATTTAAAAATGAATGCATTATACTTCCCTTTCCATTTCAAATAAATGTGTTATACATTGAATATTGTATAAAAGCTAAAATTGATTTAGAAATTGGAATATGAGTTTAATACCAAAAAATTCAAACATAATAGAATGTGGATAATTTCATAAATTTTATTAACCCAAAATGAATTTATTAAATTACCAATCTCAAAGTTGACCTAAATGGGCAATTTTGCATTTTATGAATATTTGAAAATATAAATTTTAAAAATTATTCAAGACATGCCCACAACTGGTTTAACCCAAAGATAATAATTTTACAAATTTTTAGAAATTTGTTTGACTTCATTTGGGCACTTAAATCAAAAGTTATGAAATAATAAAATAAAAATCAGAAAAGAAAAAGGAAGGATGACGTCAGCGTGACGTCATTGTCGTCTTCCTCCAGCCGTGATTCACGCCCCCCATTCTTTCCAAAAATCCGGCGAGGAAGATGCGGGATTTGTTTCCTCCCCAGCCCCCATTTAAACCCCGCACCTTCCTCTCTCTTTCCCCCTCAAAACCCTAAGAAACCCTTCCCCGAGGACGCCGGGAAAAGCTCGCCGGAGCAACGCGAATCCGCCGCCGTTTTTCTCTGCTTTCCTGACGAGGTGAGCACGAACGAGTCCGAGACCCCCTCCTTCCTTTTTCCCTTGTCCTTGCGCACCCCCATGACCCCTTGGTCGATTTATTTCCGCAGTCGTTAGAGCGGAACAAGGTCACCGAATGCTCGTCGGCGTTTGAGGAACTCCGGGCGCGCCTCGCCGCTGCCCGAGGAAGCACGAGTTGACGCCGTCGCCACCATCGAGTTCGACGCGCCGCTCCGCACCTCGTCGTCGCCACCGGAAGCTCAGGGAAGCACCAGAGCAACCGCGCCGTCCAGGACCGAGCCGCCGGCGCCGTCTTCGCTCCCAACTCCGGTGAGTTCCGCCACCCGTTTCTGGTCAACGTTCCCGGACCGTCCGATCTATCTTCAACGGTTAGGATTAGAACACTTAACGAATCGGTACGATTCCCTTCTGGCCGTTAGATCTGGATCTGACGATCCAGATCGTTTCACTTATCCACGTCAGCGACCCAGTCAGCAGCCACGTCAGGTCCAGTCAGCGCCCAGTCAGCGCACACGTGGATATTAATTTCTTTTAATTAGATTAAATGGCAGTTTTGCAGAAAAGCCCCTGCCACTTAGAATTATCATAACTTTTTAACCCTTGACCCCAAATTGGACAAATTTTATATCAAATTGAAGCTCTCGACAAGTAGAACCTGCTGGAACTTTTAAATTTCAAATTTGACCTAGTTTAAAATATTCAAAATTCAAATGGTGAATTTGAGTATTTTTGTAATAACTTTAAATCAGTAAATTCTAAAAATTGCAAATAAAATTGTTTTAGACACTTTAGAAAATGTGTAATATGTTGCATCTATTATAAAATAAATTTCGAGAATTATTTTGATGATTAAATTGTTGTATGTCTATTTTGAATAGTTTGACTATTTTGGAACATGACTACTAATAGAAATATTATTTTTGATTTAATCAAATTACTATTAACTTAATTAAAATGCCCTCTGTCTATTAACCCCATTTATAAAATTTTGTTATAAATAGTGCTTGAATAATTTAAAATGAATTTAAAGATCATGAGACTTGATTTGATTTATTCTAGCACATTCTAAAGTTTATTATTTTAAAATTTTATTTCTTTGCACCAAAGACATAAATAATTGTCCTAGTCTAGAGAAAAGCTCAAATTTCTATTTATTAATATAATACATAACTTTAATAAGTAAGTTTTAATTTAAATTTTTTAAATGATTTTAATTCATTCACAAGTGTATATAAATGATATTGGTTAATTAGGTGTTACTAAAAATGTGAATTAAAAACATTATGCCATTTCAAATAACTAGGTTGTATATTTTAATACTATGAACTTTTCAGTTGGGATTTAAAAATGATAGATATGATAAATTAAGAAATTCTTGATTATGAATTTGCTTAAATTTAAAATTCTGAAAACATAACCTTAGGTAAAAGAAATTAAATATGGAAGGTTGTTGTAAAATCTTGTACCTTTCTTTTAAATTATGATTAAACCAATCTTAGGATCTCTTCGTTTAAAGACATTTCATTTGGATCCTGTGATCTTTCAATCTTTTCAAGTTGAAAATGTCCAATTTGACTTTTGATTATACCCTAAACGCAATCACATAAATTCTTTATGCATATTGAATTATGTGACACCCTTGACCAAATCCATTTCTAAGCCTTATTGCGCATGTATGTTTCATTTGTTTTGTGTGTGTTGAATTGCTTGTTTATTGGATGCCCTTTTACTATATAGTTTGAAACGGGGAGCAACTTTTGACTTGGACAAGAGTGTGTGAGAAACGACAACTTTCTTCAGGCAAGTGACTTCATAAAACACCTACTATTTTATTCTATTGCATATCTAGTGTTTTCAAACAATATTTGCAAAAGTCGTATGCATGATAGGTTTTGGGAGATTGTAGTATGCTATGCAAACCTTTTAGGTTTCCCCTTAGAAATTCCAGATTAGACCCCTATTATAATTTAGTGGAAGCAACTGCTGCAAAAATGATTGTTTTATGGTTGATGTGATAAATGAAAATTTCCACTAAATTAATTTAACGACTGGGTGGATTGGGTCGATCGAGGAGGTTTCAAGTTGAGTGGCTTCTCAGGGCCATGTGTCATGGTTGTCTTCGCCCAGGGTAGTTTCTACTTACCTGGGGCCATGATATGCGGTGTTAACCTGAGTTGCTCACTTGTGGTAGGCCACCCAGGGCTATGAGATTTAAGTCTACACTGAGTCTAGTTGCTTATCGTGCAACCATTGGTCAATATGGGATCTGTCTTGATGGAGTAAGCTGTTGTGGACCTTCGTAAAGAGATTGATGGTGGTAGAGTTGATAGGATGGTGGTAATCTCTTAGTATGATCATGGGAAAGCAACTTCTGACTAAAGGAGTGTAGAGGATAGTTTGGGTTGATTGAGTCTAATGGTGAAAGTGCACACCCTCTCGGGAGTTAAAACCTAAGATCTTAGCCGTGTCCCCGGCATCGGACAATTTGAGTAACTACACAAGGTTGTGTTCTGAAAATCTCCTCATCTCAAATTTCTTAATAAAACTTTGTTGGGTGAACATGGGTAGGAGACATGGACTTGTCTCGAGATTTGTCTCTGAAGGAGAAGATATTGATTTAAGAAAATTGTTTATCAAAAGTAGGAGAAAATTTGCTTTGCGCAATAGCCTTGAGCTCCACCAGCCATAATAAGCATATAGATATAGCTTAATAGAACATTAGGAATTAAAGTCACTTGCCACCACAATTCCATTGTGCTGACCCTCTATAGCTGGGCTGCAACTAAACCTTGCAGAATGTCCGAATGAGGAGTAAGGGGGTCGTCTTCGAGCTACAACCAACATGAATTGCCAGTGGCTTCATGGAGAAGATGTAGCTCCATGCTACCTTTAGTATTGCGTTTGAACTCTGAAATAAAAGTGTGAACTATTTATTCAGCTAGCATTTTCCGATATGCTAAGTTGTAAGGATATTTGTTTTTGGATCATTCATCTCCTTCTGTAATAAATTATGACATTGTATTGTGATATTACATCTTATTGGAGAATGTGAGACTTATGTGATCCAAGTCTTTGCATATTTCATACGTGCCATTTCTTTCGTAAGCAAGGGCACTACAGTCATAAACAGAGCGTCTGGGATCTTGCACCTAAGCCTCTGTTTCCCTGTTTTTCACACAAAAGCACTCACAGACCCTTCTCCCATAACGAATAGGTCATGTAAATTAAAGAAAAACCCCTAGACTTATTATGTTAATAACTTTAATTCTATAACTCCAAATTTAATAATATTTATATGTTTATTTATCAGAAGAATGCATATTTTAAATGCTTAGTTTAATTTAATTTTAAATGTATGCTATTTTGCGTCATTTATTTTAAATGCTTAGTTTAATTTAACAAATGCAACTAAATAATTAAATATGGAATGTTAGGGGTAATAAATATATAATGCCCTATTCCATTTAATTTAATTAGATCACCCATGCCATGTGTTACCATGTAAACCAACATTTAATATTGTTGAGTAGATAAATAATTTTCACCTAAATATTAATTGTCGGGGTTGCTTTCCCGCTTAATTTTGAATTACCTGCATTGTATTGCATCTTGTCATGCCATGCACCATTCTCGTATGATCCTGCTGAATCTTATGCCGTAGTTGTAAAATGCATCTTTTACGCTTTCCAGTGTTTGTTGCTTCTTCGCGGATACGACGTTAAGGTGTGTGAGCAACGACAAGATCTACTTCCATGCGGGATTCCAGGCAAGCAAAGTTTGCTTGTTTACCTTTACATTGTCTTTCATCCTGTAGCCGATACAGCTTCACCCCCACATCCCATAACATGTTGTATGTTTATCTGTTAGCCTTGCGAGTCGTAGCGCAGTCTTAGAGTTGTTTGTGCGAGTCATTTGTATGTCTTATTTATTTCACCTGCTTAGCATGATAGGTTATTCTACCTTAATAAAATGTTGTCTTATATTGGGGTATTATAATTAAAAGATAAGGCACCGGCGGAAGGTTTTGCGAGGTGCTTTGTTCTGCTTAGTGTCGACCTAGGAACTCAGTTCTTGTCCTCGGATGCAATTTTGAGCGCACTAACTGCTTGTGGGAGGCCCTATGGAGCCCCCCGCGGCTTCGATCTAATCCACTTCTTATCCAGGGCGCCGTAAGTAGTTCGGGATTTCCATTTGATGCATGCATATGTTACCTAGCGATCTTATGATGATGGAGTAGTCGATTCTCAATTAGGGTGGCACGTTCTTAGAGTGCTATGAAGGTCGATCCCGCGGGCAGTGGACCTGATTAGCCGTGCACACAATCATGCGGTTCACTGGATGGGTTTAAGAGAAGAGATTTGCCGTGTTGAGATGCCCTACCTTCTGGCTTGCTTTTGTAGCGTACCTGCACTTTAAATAAGGCAGATACCTGTGTATAGTGCAAATCCCTGGATCGATTCATTTGCACACACAGTTTACAATGTAATATCACAACAAAGCGTCAATTTGATTACATCGATGATCCAGAATTACAAAATATTTAATACAAATTGCATAGCATAAAGCTAGCATTGAAAAAGTACACAGCGGAAATACAATAGCAGTGAGTCTCTATAACTTTCATGCTGCCACAGGCGAAAACATGTTGGTTGTAGACTCGAAACCTTTAAACGAAACCTCACTCGTCATCTGATCAAATCTGCAATAAGAAAAATATTGCAACAACGTGGGTCAGATTCCATTAAAAATGGAGTCTGGCAAGTGACACTATGGTGGACACTTATGGAATAACTCTAAAGCCTATATGAGTATTTGGCTGGTGGAGTTCAAGGCTAATTTGCATAAAGCCAATTTTTCCTACTCTCTTTTGAAAACACTTTTCTTGAAATCGACGAGTATGGCATGAAAACCATAAATCTCATCTTCCCTTGTTCACCCATCAAGTTTTATTTCTGAAGTTGGAATGATGGAATCCTCCGTTGACGTCCGTGATCAGCTGCTCAAATTGTCCGTACCGGAGACACGGCTAAGTATCCTTGTAGAGGTTGTGCACTTTCACCATTGTACCCATTCAACCCAAGGTATCCTTTACACACCATTTGTGATAAGGAAAGGAGAAGAATGAGACGAGATCTTTCAGAAGCATTTTCCCTCCCACTCTGACTTGACCCGTTCCACCTAACATCCCCCTACATCTGCTTGTCAAGCCGGAGAGAGTCCACGCAACATAGTTGATCAAGCCAGAGCCCATATGGCAATGTCTGCACTAGAAGCAATATTCACTTGGAGTTCTTCATATCCTTTTGTTCCCTAGGTGGCCGTCCACAAGTGACCATCACTTAGAGGTCACCCCTAAGAGACAACACTTAACATAAACCATTCAAAACCAATTCCACCCAGGAGTTTCATTCTTAACTTAGTAGAAATTAATTTTCGTAAAACAACTTTTGCATAGCATCAATATTTCTACCAAGTTACCAATAGGATTCTAGACACAACTAGTGTAAGGGATATAGTAGTTTTAGCATAGCAATACTATCCAACACATGCATATAAGAAATACAATAAGTAATGCATGGAAAAATACTTAGGAAGTTTATGAGGGTGTGCCACTTGCCTTGGCAACAGGGAGAACAGGAGTAACAGTTGCAAAAGCCTTCGTTTCTCTCCGAATTTTCTAACAAGTCAAACAAGCCCCAAATAAACATACAAGCATAAATGCAACACTTAGAAAAATATGACATGCATGATCTGATAAATATTCTTAAGGACTAGATATGCATGTCATGCCATGAAATTATTCTAAGTTAATGCACGGGCAAGTGTGTTAGTCAAAATTACTAAGGACCAAGGTCATAGGTTGGACAGAATAACTTTGCTATAAATCAACTTGAATAAGTTGTAATGCTGCTGCAAGTCTTCACATGCTTGGTCTTGAAATCTTCAACTCTTTGTAGTTTTCTTCGTCTTCAATTTGCACTCTAAGGACTTGGTCATAATCACTAAGGACTTGGTTTATGCCCAAAGTGAAAGAAAAATAGGATGGCGGAAAAAGATAAAGAAAAGATGTAGTTTTTCTTCTAGGCTTCATCTCCAGACTTGTAACTTTCTCCGATGTCTTCATTGAATCATGTAGACTTGATGGTTCTTCAGACTTGATGATTTGTATATCACCCGGGCTGGTCTTGGATATACCTTAGCCACCACGAGGTCTAAGAGAGAAGAAAAGAAAAGAGAGAAAGACTTAGAGAAATAAAGGGGGATGGTCTTCTTGCAGTTTCTCTTGATTTTCTTCTTAGTGTTTTTTTGCTTCTTGGATATGCCTTCGGAGTTTTGTTTTTCTTGGCTTAGTTTTCATTGGCCTTCTAGTGTTCATGTTAAGAATCTCAAGTGTCTAAGTGCATAGCACTTTACCAAAACACTATGTTGAAAAATAGTAACTTAGAGAAAAACAATAACTATACAATAAATATGCCATGCATGCAATGCAATTTATTTCTAAGGACAACACTTACCAAAATAAAACAACTAAGTTTTCTAGATGCTAAAATTTTCTAAGGAAAAGATTTAGCATCTTTAAGATGTTGAAATTTTTCTAAGGAAGAGTGTTGTTGAAAAATAGTTATCAAATATTTTCTAATGAAGAATTTATTTTGTTTAAAGAGGCAAAATATTTCTAAGTACCTTTTAATACCAAAGTGGTCATAATATGACTAAGTACTTTATAATTCGAATAGATGATGAAATTAATTTTAATTTATTTTTAATAAGTTTTTTATTCATTAAAATGTCATTTAAAGTATTAAATCAATATTATTTACAAAATCATAGAAAAATTATTCTACAAAATTAGTAGAAAAATACTACTGCCAATACTTAGACATTCAAATTTATAGCAAAAGAGTTTGATAAATTTTAAATTTCAAATTTGAAGTTATGTTCAAATTACCATTAATGCCACTTTTAAATTTCAACAAATTTTAATTTGACAAAACATAAAAGTAATGATGCCAAAAGTTTCTACGTGTCATAAGATTTTCAAAAATATTTTATTTGTAAAATTTTACCAAACCAATAAAAAGTAGTGATAGATTTAAAATTTAGGATTTTTCTGCAAAACTGCCGGTCTTCGATTGACTGTTGACTTTGACTGCTGACGTGGGAATTGACTTGTTGACGTGGCAGGCTGACTGGATTTGACTACAAATTTGACCAAAAATAAAGTTGCTCGGATGGAAAAACACTCTTAACGAAAGTTGTAGAGAATTACGTGCTCTTTCTAATTATCAGAATTATAACATAAGTGGATTAATAGATTGGTCACAAATCTCAAAATACCTGTCTGATCCGAAACTTCAAACGCGGATATCTCACAGCTCGCTGAACCAAAAGAGGTGAGCCTTGGGGCAAAAGAAAGGTCTTGATCAGGGGAACAACTTTCGTATTGTTGTCCCAAACGTTTGAGAAGGTTTGGTTACTCAAACAACATCAAACACGATCTGTATTATACAGAAAATTACGTACGTTAAAATAAAAAGTTGTCAACAGGAAAGTTGTAGATATAGAGTAGATCTACCTTTTCACCAAAGGAATTTCGATTTGGCGTAACGAGCGCGAAGAGATCTGAGAAATACGAGTTCAGATCTGATGGATGACGATTCAAAATTCTTCCTCCACGCTTGATGAAAAGAGTTGAGCCTTATTGGGATGGAAAGGTATCGACGAGATCTACAACAATGATTAAGGCACCGTCGCGATTGGAGATGGTTTTGTTCGTCGAACGAACAAAATACTATTTCGCTGATTAGGTTTTCGGTGGAACGACAAGAGTAAAAGAGATGCCGGCGGCTACATGGGTTTATATAAGCGGAGGGATGGTGGAATAGATAGGGCTCGGAGTTGTGAACGCGTAGGATCAAGGGGATCCGGATTTGGAGTTATATTTCTCGAGATAAACGTGTTTAAATGAAAGGTGGTTAGAAAAACGAATTTTCAGAGTTTGAGTTGGATACGAGCTCGGTTCGGTTCTATTCGGTGGGCTGGCCCAATTTGTTTTTTTTTTCTTAATTCCTTCATAACTTTTGTTTTAGAACTCCGAATTAAATGAAATTAATTTCTAAAAATTTCTAAAAATCATATCTTTATTTTAAAACACTTATGGACATGTTTTGACCATTTTTTAAAAATATTAATTTTGAATATTTGATTTAATGCAAATTTGACACTTTTGTCAAATTTGGAAATAGAAATTTAATTAATTTATTTATGGCTAAATAAAATTTGGTGCCACAATTGTGAACAAATGAAAATAATTATTTCTAATAATTACAATCAAAATATTAAAGTAAAATAAGATAAATAGCATAATCATTATTTTGTTTTTAATATTTTCTCAGATAGATTTTCACATGGAAATAGTATTTCAACCATTGTAATTTCAAATCTAAACAATAAGAAAATGATGAATGCATGCATGAATTTTGTTTTCAAATCGACATACAAATAGTTTTCAAAAAGTTTTTAATTTTTCTGATTTTTCAGAATTTGAAAAATCCTAGGATGTTACAGCTTTTGGGGTTGATCGAACGAGTACGGGTCCAGTAGTGCACCCCTGCAGGGTATAATCTTATCGATGAGTCGTGTCCACGGTTATGGACGACTTGGTGATGATGCTGGCTAACAAGATCATAGACAACTTACACCTAATCATTGATAATTAATTTGACTAGTAATATAGAATCACTTTCACAATAACTGGTAACTAAAACTGTTCAACGTGTGAGTTTTCCCGAATTGCTTCCTCATACTTGGTTTAGGGGGTTAATCCGAGGATTGGTTATGATTGGTGTTAGCTGTAGATGTTTACTTATGCGCTCTCTTATCCCTCTCTGATTAGAGGAAAGTCGTAGCGTGTCTCTTTAGGTTGCTAGTGCTGCTGCCGCTAAGTCCACCTCCCCTATATTTTGGGAGATGATGTAGAAAGTAGGCATGTCGGTTTTGCTTGCCAGGGAGTGCCCTGACCCTCTTTTGGGTTGTGCTTTATGTGCAGTCAACAGGTTTGAAGTCCGACGACGTTAGCTTGGGAATCCCTCCGGCTTGGCTGGGCAGGGATATGGCGCCATCGCTTATCTTCAGGACTCTTAGTCCAATTTGCCTCTTATCCGTAGTCAGATACTATTTTGGTTCCGCTGTCATTTGAATCTTTGTATTGTATCATTTGTATCTTGACTCGTTCGAGTCGTTGTTGTAATAATATCATTGTTGTATTTGTGGACGTATCGCAACTGTTGTAATGTTATCACAATTCCACCCACATAATGCGCATGTTTCGGCGTGCACATTATGTCTGGTGGGCAACCTAAAATCGTTATTATGTAGATTTCGGCGGGAGCGCTTAAATCTACATAGTACCGATTTTCGGGCGTCACAAAGTGGTATCAGAGCCTTGGTTTCGATCTCCTTGTTGTTTCGATACGAATGGTTATCGACGCAGCGGGTCCGCAAAAGCCTGTAGGATAACCATGCTAACGGTCGTTGTTTCTAGAGTGTCGAAAACTATTTGACTAAAATTATTTTGAAAAATATCTCAATAAGTTTCTTTTTACTCCTTACCTCAATGCTATTTCTCCTCTTACCTTACTTGTTTTGAGTCTCTTCTCTTATCCAACTTTCAAAGTTCTAGGATCCTACGTTTGGGTGGACGATTCCTTGCCTTTTATCCTATTAGGTTCGACCCTTCGGAGTCATCTACATCGTGAGCAACAATCCCTTGTTAGTGGTGTCGAGAATTTCAAGGAGGAGCAACAATCCCTTGTTAGTAGTGTCGAGAAGGTCTTCACGGAGCCAGAAGACTCGGTAGTTACCTCTCTCTTCTTGTGCTCTCGGCGTGGATCGTGGGACGCGATCCCTTGTTACTGGTGTCGAATGTAACATCCCGAGATTTATCCTAAATTTGATTTTTGTTGTTTTTCTTTTTTGCATCATGAGAAAATTGCACACAACACCAATGTTTTGTGATAAAGTTGCACAAAACACAAAATCAAAACAACTTTTGCGGCTAGCCCCAGCTTTTGAGGTAATATGTTGCGACAAGCCCAAATGAGTGTCTTAATGTACTTAACAACTGAGAAAATTGAACAGAACACCAATGTTTGGTGATAAAGTTGCACAAAACACATAATTAGAATTATTTTTGCGGCTAACATTTTTTTTGTGTGTAATATGTTGCAGCTAGACCAAATAGATATCTTATGACTCTTAACAACGTATCTGACAGAGTGTGACAAAGTGAGGTTTTTACTTTATATAGTATACGACAATTCTAAAAAATAGGTACCAGAACTACATGATAATTAAAATTTTATATCAAGGTGGCTGGCTATATGTGGGGTAGATTTATCGTACATGTATTGTTTATACATTTATGTGTCATATTTTAAATGAATGTTAATTGAAATTTTAGATACCATTATAAAAATATAGAAAAAATATGTCTATTTTATTTTATCGTATAATTATGTTGTACATTTATATAAATGTGATATATAGTATAAAAAGTTGGCCCCATTTTTTAGGTAATTGTTAAGTGCACTAAGACATCTATTTGGGCTAGCCGCAACATATTACACCAAAAGTTGGGGCTAGCCGCAAAATCTGTTTTGATTCTGTGTTTGGTGCAACTTTGTCACCAAACATTGGTGTTGTGTGCAATTTTCTCTTGCATCATCATGACATCACATCATCATGCATCTGTCACTTCTTTGATTTTATTGCATTTAAACTTGAATCACACCCTTCAAATTCAAATTCCACTTTTAAATCTAATTGCAAATCAAATTAATTTAAATGTGGTATATAAATTCTTTGCAAATATTCAAATTAATATATTAAATTGTGTATTGAAAACAATAATTAAATTGCCTATTTAAAACAAAAAGTATTTTGTAAAGTTTCTCTATACAAATTCTTTTTCTATTTTTTTAATACAAAAACAGAAAAGAATTAAATAAAAGAAATGAAAAAAAACCAGAGAGAAACTTACCTGGCCGAAGCCCACCCTTGGCCCATCTCCCTTCCTAGCCAAACCCATCCTCCCTTTCCTCTTCCTCCCTTTCCAGCGAGGCACAGAGAGCTGGCCATGGCGCCCCACCACGTGCTCTCTCCTCACCTTTCCCCTCCTACATAGCCAGCTCTCTCTCCCCCTCCTCCTACCCGAAACCCTAACCCTCTCCTTCCCTCTCAGCCGCCGCCGCCTCCCCTCTTCTCTTCCCTCGAACCCCTCCTCTGTTCTTCTTCTCCACCGAGAAAAGCCACCGGAGACCACCTCCCCGCCTCGCCGCTGCCCCCGCGCCGTCGAAGGGTTGGGAAGCGACCCAGAAGCTCCACCGCATCGTCCTCATCCTCTCCGCGTGAGGAATTGGAGCCCGGATCGCCTAATTCGTCGCCCTCGTCCCCGTCTCCCTCGGCTCCGGCGGGCCTCCGCCGCGCGATTACGGCGTTGCGGACATCCCCCGCACCGAACCACTCCTCCGGCAACCTCACTGTGAGAACCATGTCCGTTTCCCCCTCTCCCCTGTCTTGTTTGCGTTCCGTATGCGCCGCGCGCGTCCACGTTTTTCTCCGGTCCGCCATGGACGACGGAGCTCCGCCCTGTTCTTCCTCCCGTGCGCCTTCCCCCTCGCGGTTCCGGCCCCCGCGCACGCCCCTCACCAGGGATGCCGCCTCGCTCCGGTCACTAGTTGCAAATCATCACGGTCGCCTCCGTTCGAGTGCAGGCGACCTGAAGCTTTATCTGACAAAGTTCAGTTAACCTCACGAGGATGCTTCAATTACAATTGTTTCCTCTGTACGTCAACACCACCTATCCCACTCTACTGGCAAGCAGCGCCGATCGCCCAGTGCTTCTCCGGCGTGGGTTCGAATGCCATGGGCGCGATGCATAAAAGGCCCCCTTTTTTTAGTTTTCATTCCACGCACTGACCTCCTGGTCCCACCAGTCATAAACAGAGCGTCTGGGATCTTGCACCTAAGCCCCTGTTTCCCTGTTTTTCACACAAAAGCACTCACAGGCCCTTCTCCCATCACGAATAGGTCCTGTAAATTAAAGAAAAACCCCTAGACTTATTATGTTAATAACTTTAATTCTATAACTCCAAATTTAATAATCTTTATATGTTTATTTATCAGAAAAATGCAATGAATATTAATATGTCATTTGTATGCCATTTTGCATCATTTATTTTAAATTCTTAGTTTAATTTAACAAATGCAACTAAATAATTAAATATGGAATGTTAGGGGTAATAAATATATAATGCCCTATTCCATTTAGTTTAATTAGATCACCCATGCCATGTGTTACCATGTTAACCAACATTTAATATTGTTGAGTAGATAAATAATTTGCACCTAAATATTAATTATCGGGGTTGCTTTCCCGCGTAATTTGGAATTACCTGCATTGTATTGCATCTTGTCATGCCATGCATCATTCTCGTATGATCATGCTGAATCTTTTGCCGTAGTTGTAAAATGCATCTTTTACACTTTCCAGTGTTTTTTGCTTCTTCGCGGATACGACGTTGTGGTGTGTGAGTAACGAAAAGATTTACTTCCATGCGGGATTTCAGGCAAGCAAAGTTTGCTTGTTTACCTTTACATTGTCTTTCATCCCTGCCTTTTGATCTATGCTATCCTAGTTACGATTCTTGAATTGCGATCCCATCATATGCTATCCCAGTTAAGATAAGGCACCGGCGGAAGGCCTTGCGAGGTGCTTTCTTCTGCTAAGTGTCGACCTAGGAACTCAGTTCTTGTCCTCGGATCCAATTTTGAGCGCACTAACTGCTTGTGGGAGGCCCTATGGAGCCCCCCGCGGCTTCGATCTAATCCGCTTCTTATCCAGGGCGCCGCAAGTAGTTCGGGCTTTCCATTTGATGCATGCATATGGTTACCTAACGATCTCATGATGATGGAGTAGTCGATTCTTATATAGGGTGGCACGTTCTTAGAGTGCTATGAAGGTCGATCCCGCGGGCACTGGACCTGATTAGCCGTGCACACAATCATGCGGTTCCCTGGATGGGTTGTAGAGAAGAGATTTGCCGTGTTGAGATGCCCTACCTTCTGGTTTGCATTTTTGGGGTTGATCGAACGAGTACGGGTCCAGTAGTGCACCCCTGCAGGGTATAATCTTATCGATGAGCCGTGTCCACGGTTATGGACGACTTGGTGATGATGCTGGCTAACAAGATCTAGACAACTTGCACCTAATTAATGTTAATTAATTTGTCTAGTAATATGGAATTACTTTCACAATAAATGGTAACTAAAACTGATAACGTGTGAGTTTTCCTGAATTGCTTCCTCATACTCTGTTGAGGGGGTTAATCCGAGAATGGGTTATGATTGGTGTTAGTTATAGATGTTTACTTATGCGCTCTCTTATCCCTCTCTGATTAGACGAAAGTCGTAGCGTGTCTCTTTAGGTTGCTAGTGCTGCTGCCGCTAAGTCCACCTCCCCTATATTTTGGGAGATGGTGTAGAAAGTAGGCAAGTCGGTTTTATTTGCCAGGGAGTGCCCTGACCCTCTTTTGGGCTGTGCTTTATGTGCAGTCAACAGGTTTGAAGTCCGACGATGTTAGCTTGGGAATCCCTCCGGCTTGGCTGGGCAGGGATATGGCGCCATCGCTTATCTTCAGGACTCTTATTCCAATTTGCCTCTTATCCGTAGTCGGTTACTATTTTGCTTCCGCTGTCATTTGAATCTTTGTATTGTATCATTTGTATCTTGACTCGTTCAAGTCGTTGTTGTAATTATATCATTGTTGTATTTGTGGACGTATCGGAACTGTTGTAATGTTATCACAATTCCACCCACATAATGCGCATGTTTCGGCGTGCACATTATGTCTGGTGGGCGACCTAAAATCGTTATTATGTAGATTTCGGCAGGAGCGCTTAAATCTACATAGTACCGATTTTCGGGCGTCACAGAACACATTATGATAAATATCAACATGTCGTGCAGATCAGGAGAGTATTGCATCTTTGCGGAGTGGGATAGTAAAATGTAAGGATACTCTCCTCCCAGCTGACCAACAGCTTGTCGTCCACTTCTACCTCACGGGATCTCCGATCACATAGAGTAGGTTACCACTGTGGACAACTCATACCGTGGGTCTCAAACGCATCTCCCTCGATGCATTATCTATCACATTACATGATAAACCCTTTGTTAAAGGATCTGCCAAGTTTTTAGACGTTTGGATATAATCCAACGCAATAACTCTGGAGTTTTTTTTATTTTCTGACATATTTTAATATCCTTTTCACATGCCTTGATGATTTCAAATTATCCTTAGAACTTTTATTCTTAACTATCACAGTTTGATTATCACAGTTCATAAGGATAGCGGGTATGTTTTTTTCAACCACAAGTAAGTGCATCAAAAGCTCTCGAAGCCACTCTGCTTCAACAGTGGTTGTGTCTAATGTTGTGAGTTCTTCTTCCATAGTTGACCTCGTTAAGATGGTTTGATTACAAGACTTCCTGGAAATAGCTCCACCATCGAGTGTAAATACATAACCACTCGTGGCCTTAATCTCATCAGCGTCCGATATTCAATTTGAATCACTATAACCTTCCAGTACTCTAGGATAACCAGAATAGTGAATTCCATAGCTCATAGTGCCTTTTAAATAGCGCATAACTTTCTCAAGCGCATTCCAATGATCATCTCCCTGGTTGGAAACAAACCTGCTCAACTTGCTTACATCAAAAGAGATGCCAGACCTTGTGGCACAAGCCAAATACATAAGCGAGCCAATGATCTGAGAATATCTCAGTTGATCTCTAGCAATGCTCTGATTCTTTCAAAGCATCACACTGGGATCAAATGGTGTCGGAGAAGGCTTGCAGTCGTCATACCCGAAGCGACTCAAGTTCTTTTCCACATAGTGAGATTGAAGCAGTGTAATCCCACCATCACCATCTCCCATCAGCTTGATGTATAATATATCTTCAGCTACTCCAAGATCCTTTATCTCAAAATAGTGAGATAAGAAATCCTTAACCTCCTTGATTAAATCAAGATTGGTTCCAAAGATTAGTATGTCATCGACATACAGACAGAGAATAACTCCCTCGCCCCACCATGTTGATAGTACACACACTAATCGGATTCGTTAACAATGAAACCTGCAGCAGTTAAAGTTCTTTCAAACTTCTCATGCCACTGCTTAGGAGCTTTCTTAAGGCCATATAAATACTTCAATAACTTGCACACCTTTGCTTCCTGACCCGGTACTACAAAACCATCTGGCTAATCCATATAAATTTCCTCATCTAGCTCTCCATTTAGGAAAGTCGTCTTAACGTCTATTTGATGAACGAGAAGATGATGTGAGGCAGCCAATGAAAGTAGCACCCGAATCATGGTCAGTCTAGCCACAGGTGAGTAAGTGTCAAAGAAGTCTTCTCCTTCTTTCTGGGTATAACCCTTGGCCACAAGCCGCGGCTTGTACTTCTGAATAGTACCATCATGCCTAAGCTTTTTCTTGAACATGCACTTACATCCTACAGGTTTGTGATGACCCACAAGTATAGGGGGTGTATCGTAGTACTTTTGATAAATAAGAGTGTCGAACCCAACGAGGAGCAGAAGATGCTGGCAGGCAGTTTTGATGAGGATTTCACAGTAAATACTACTCCCTCCGTTCTGAATTAATTGACTCAGATTTAGTTCAAGTTTGAACTAAATCTGAGTCAATTAATTCAGAACAGAGGGAGTAGAAGACATGTTTTTAGGAATACTTGATATAACAGAAAAATAAAGTGCGAGTAAATAAAGTGAAACAAGAATAATTGCAGCGAGTGGCCCAATCCTTTCTATAGCAACGGACAAGCCGGTTTGTATACTTATGATGGCCAAGTGTTATTGAGGACACATGGGATTTATGTCTAGTGCTTTTGCTTCATATAGATGATTAATCTTTAGTGTTTTGATAACTGTTGTGTGGGTTAACCTATTCTAACACCCTTCCTAAGACTAATACATACTTGTGATTATACCTCTTGCAAGCATCCGCAAATACAAGAAAGTAAATAAGATAAATCTAACCACAACCTCAAACTCTGAGATCCTACATGAAGGGGATCACAAGCAGAAAACAAAAAAAATTCTAACAACGATAACCTTAAACTAGACATGATCTATACTATGCAGATACAGTAATACGGAGGAGATAGGTATACATACCCTTGTAGACCGAAAAGCAGGGATTACGCTCCCGCACAAGCGTTGTCGATGAAGCCGACGAATATGACCTCGAGGTCGTGTAGAGGAATCAGACATCCCAGCACCACTAGCGTGGCACCTCGCAGAGTTTCACACACGTACGGTGAAGCCGTCGACCTCCAAAGCTCCAATCCAGGACAGGCAGTGGAAGACCGGGACCGGATCACCAGCAGCACGACAGCGTGCGTATGGTGGAGAGAACTTTCTCCTTGGTTCAACTCCGACAAGAGAATCACGTTAATCAAGGAGAAATTAGAGAGAAATTGGTGTAATTAAAAAGCTAAGGGGGCACCACTATGTAAAGGGGAAGGATGGCTGCCAACCTTGCCAGCCGGGCGGTGTGGGACTAAACCCCACACCAACCCGCAGCCCCCCTCGGTGCGCCGGCCCTAGGCGGGCCTCATGTGGCCCACCTAGGCCGGTCGAAGTCCCTCTCCCCCTTGGGGGGGGGGAGCTTCCCCCCTCATGGGCCTTTTTTCCTCCGGAAGGCCCATTTAAGGTATATTGCTTTTTAAAATTCGAAATTAATTAAATAAAAATATATTTAACTATCAATTACAATAATTAATATTAAATACATATTATATAATTTATTCCGGCTCCGAAAACTATTTCGTCGCTGCCCGATCTCTATCGGATCTTTCCGGGACGTTCCCGGTGCTCTCTTTCCAAATTTCTCATCCGGTAAATATGTCGACTCCCCTGAAGTGTGTTACCCAAGCGATTCGATAGAATAACAGACATGATCGAGACACCTCTCCGATCAATGACTAATTCGTGGGCCTGGATCCCCAAAATTAATCCCTGTGATATAACGAATAACTGTCGTTCGAACCTGGACACCGAGTCTTAAACCTTTTGCCATGGCGATACATAGTGTCAGGGGGATCATAACCCGGTAGGCCCACCGACATAGAAGATAAGCCGGCCTGGCAAGAGCCTAGGCCGGATCAAGCATAAAGACATCGGCCGGGCGACACATAAGCTGATGCGCAACGTGTGCCTTGGCGCGCAAGCAAGAAGGATCCAGAAGGCTGGAGACCAAGTACAAAACGGTGTCCTACTAAGGAAGGCGAAGACTTAGAGGACTTAGAGTAGAGTCCGGGTATGAGATGAACCCGGATCCCAGTTTGTTCTTTCAGCGAGACTCACCACCTATATAAGGGGGTCTCCTAGTTCCTAGAGAAAAAAGTTCTAAGTTCAAGAAGTCATAGGCGATACCACCATTGTAATCTCGAGACCGGGAAGCTAAGGCGCCGAGTCCTTGAAACCCAGATCAATAAAGCAGTAGCAACAATTAGGTCTTTATCTCAAGACGAGGGGCCGAACCTGGGTAAACCCTTGTTTCCCCACGCCACGCTAGACAAGCTCTTGATGTAGGAAGCCGACATGCCCCTCATCTCAAGTTTCCACCGGAAACATCTGTCATGACAATCCGACGACAGTTGGCGACCACCGTGGGGCCTGCGGCCAATAGCATCACTTTTTCAGGAGAAGCGCAGCGACGTATGGAAAATCTAGCTATCGGCCAGATCTACACGCTTCCAGGAGAGGAGCGGATTGTGGATGACTCCGGCTGGACAGAAGAGGCAGATTTTTTGGAAACCGGATCTATGCTCATCTTTGGGCAGATCGATGTTTCGTCGGTGTGATCTGATCTAGCGGAGCCGACAGAGAACAGTATGAGACAGAGTTCGAATCAGAGTCCGGTTCAACCACAATGGCCCGTACGGATAGAGAAGAATCAGTGGGGTCGCCATAGTTTGAAGCCACCACCGAAGAGGAAGAGTCGGCGATCCAAGTTATGCAGGGTTCCATTATCACCCCCACCAATATGTTAGATTAGACACAGACACAGAGTCAATCTTACCATTGTTCGAGGATCGTTATGGAGACGGACTTGAAAATGAATATCACCAGGCGCCATTGGGACACATACGTGATATGACGGTTCACGTCGTTACAGGAGCACCACCGGCTGATGGAGTTATGGCTTCCGTGAGCGATGAGACGAGTTCCAAGGCAACAACAAGGCAGAACAGAGATAATGGGGATCCGAATCAAATTGCTGCAATAGTAGCAAACTATGCACCACCTCACCCCAATACCGGAGGAATTTTACTGACTTTCAGTTCTATGGCCCAGGTGCATGTACCAGCTACAGGGATAGCCCTTGGAAACCCGATCTTAGCACATACTTTGGTACCAGCACCAAATCCGGCTAACATGGTCCAGCCACCGCCTTTGGAGCAACAAGCACTCGCCGGGACATTGGCAAGCCCGGCGCAGCATATGGGGGATGATACAAAACTAGCACAACTCTGATAAGGGAATCAAGAGCGCGCGGATGAAACGCGGCGTATACAAGATAGAGAGTGATTGGTAGTTCAACAAGAACATAGCTTATTGGAAGAAAGGAACATCCTTCGGAGAAGGAGGTACGAGTTAACTGCTGTCCAGAACAGAAGACGTGGAAGTCGGCTACATCTGCTAACCGGGGCAAACACCACAGCACCTTGAGCTTTGGAATATCAGACGCCAGCTAATGCAACACCAGTACCAGTAGCACCTTGAGCTTTGGAGAAGGCGTGCCACCGGTCGGGTTACCAGGAGCGCCAGCGAGAAGCCAGGCAGGAGCCGGAGTAGCGGTCGTCGATCAACTACCACCACCTTCACCCATGTTCAATCCTCCTCCGGGTCATTCCAATTAGCCAGTTGATAATATTTTTGCAGTGACACATGCCCTAGAGCAAATACCTTTCGACAACTCATCGGCCGGCTTAGAAGCAAGAAGAGTTGTTGATCTACTGCGAACGGTCGTGGTCCAGCAGAACAACAACCCGCGAGGCTCACAAGCTTTCAATTCAGAACCAGTAAGAAGCCGTACCAGAACCCGACAGCCAGAGCCGGTAGTAGCAAGATCAGTTTACAACAAGCTTGGACCGATAAGCCGGCAAGTCCAGCAACAAGAAGTACAATAGCTGCAACAGGTTATCGCGCCACGAAGGGTGTCCGCACTTGTTGCCTCCGCGGCCCAGTCCATAGTGAAAAGTTCAAGAGCAAGGCACGCAGCTGCCGGAGCAGTTGTACGAGAAGCCAGAGTAGGAGTTGTGGCTCAACACAGACCCGTCGTAACTTCGCTTGCACCGGGTCATGGAGGAGTCTCCTCAGCAAACATGAAAGGACCTAAATGCTTATCAGATGCAATCAGATCAGAACCTTTCCCAGAAAATTTCAAAGAGCCAAGCAAGATTATCAACTATGAACCGAACATGAACTCGGAGACGTGGTTGAGTGGCTATAGCATGGACATATATGAACGATACCTGTACCTCATGATGGCAGAAGGAGCGCCCAAGATCTGCCTTGACCGACTTCCACCACGTAGCATCAACTCGTGGGAGGAACTTAAGGCGGCATTCATCAAAAATTTCGTCGGGACATGTAAGTGTAACATCCCAAGATTTTATAATGTTCAAAAATCACAAAAATTTAAAACTTTTTTTTTATTAACATAAAAAATTTAATGCATAAGAAAACCAACTATAAAAGACTTCAAACATATTGAAAGAGTTTAATATTTCAAATATCTTAGTTTAACATTATATTCAAAAGCTGTTTCAATTTAAACATTTTATTATCCATTGTATTTCTTAAAACCTCAACAGCTAATTTGAAAAATGTTTTACAAACTTCAAACCATTTTATTATAATAAATTAGTTTCTTTACAAGTATTTGAATTCAACCACTTAGCCATAGCTATTCATAAATTAAAATAATATTTGCAAGTGTTCCTTGAAACTATTTAAAACACGATCTATTTGCCAAATGGTTTTCATTATTTTACCTAAGTTCAAAACATAGTTTTGGAAATTTCAAGTCTATAGTTTATAACTTTAATAACTTCAGAGATTTTATAATAAATGAATTATCCAAATAAACATTTCTATAACTTAAATGATTTCATTTATTTTCAAAACATAAAGGGATATTCATGAATATATATTCTATATAAGGATATGAATTAAATCTAAAATCTTTTCCAAAGTTGTTATGAAGTTTTCAAATGATTTATCATAATATAAAACTTATTGCTGCACAAAATAAAATTGAATTAAAACTTGAATCCATTATAATTTCTATTACTTTAAAAATATTTATATTATGTTATTCTACTCTTATGCCAAAATAAAGATGAATAATTACAGTAAAAATGAGTTTTAATAACTCTATTTCAAACATATTTGAATGTGGGTATTTTACAAATTTTATTTAGCAAAAAGAATTTTTAATGAAGTTATAATTTCAAAATAGATATTAAGTGTCAATTTTGTATTAAACCAATATTTTAAATTTATTAATTTCAAAAAGTTTTCAAAACATGCCCACAACTGGTTTAACACAAAGATATTAATTTTACAAATTTTTAGAATTTTATTTAACTTCATTTGGAGTTTTAAATCAAAAGTTATAAAGAAAATAGAAAACCAGAAATGGAAAAAGAAAAATCCCTGACAGTGGGACCCACCTGTCAGGGGAGGTCGTCTTCTTCCTTTAGCCAGAAATCACGCCCGAAAATTGCTCCGATCCCGTTTCCAAAAGTCGAGCGAGTTCTACGGGATTTGCTCCCTCTCCTGCCCCTACTTAAACCCTGCACCCTCCTTGATCATTCGCCTCTCCTTCCTCTCGAAAACGCGCCGCTAGGCCGGAGAAATCGCTCGCCGGAGAAAGCCGTTTCCGCCGCCGTTCTTCCTCTGCCCCCGGTGAGATAAGCAAGGCCCAGGGCCAGAGAACCCCTCCACCCTCTTCCTCTAATCCCTACGCATCTCCTAAACCAATTCTCTACCCTGCCCTCGCAGCAATCGAGCGGTTGGTGCTCGACCCGAGAGTCGCCGCCGTAACCTCCACTCCGGACGTGCATCGTCGCCGTTCGGCAGAGCCATCAGCGCCGCCACCGTGCCCACCGTCTTCCCCGCGATCCGCAGCACCTCGTCGTCGTCATCTCGTGTCCAGGGGAGTAGCGCACCAACGGGAGCGTCCACGCCCGAGCCGAACGCCTCCGTCCCCTGCATCTCCGGTGACTCGCGCCGCCAGCCGCTGACCAAAGCGAGGTGAGCCGTCCGATCTCCTTCCAACGGCCCAGATTAGATCCCGTTAGCGAACGGGTACGGGCAAATCTGGACCATCAGATCCAGATCTGACGGCCCAGATCTGTTCACTTATCCACGTCGGATCCTAGTCAGCAGCCCAGTCAGCGCACAATCAGCGCCCAGTCAGCGCTGACGTGTAAAATCATTTTCGCGATTTAATTAATTGGCAGTTTTGCAGAAAAGCCCTTGTCTATTCAAACTATCATATATTTTTCTCTGTTTATCCAAATTCAAATATTTTTATATATTTGGAAAGCCCTCGACATGTAGAATATTATGGATCTGTTAAAATTCCAATTTGACTTAGTTTAAAATATTCAAATTTCAAATGGAAGATTTGACTATATTTATCATAACTTTAAATCTATAATTCCAAAAATTGCAAATAAAATTGTTTTAGAAACTTTAGAATATTTGTAAATTGATGCCACTGCTGTAAAATAATTTTGAGTAATATTTGAATGAATTCATAGTTATATATTTAAATTGAATAGTTTGAGTATTTTCAACATAACTATTGATAGAAATATTATTTTTTATTAAATCAAATTGCTATAAATTTAATTAAATGCCCCATGTCTATTAATACTAATTATAAAATTTTGTTATAAAAATTTAATGATAGAAAACTTTAATCTTATATTTATTCCTTTTATTATATTTTGCAAAAATAGAAATTAACTAAATTGCATTTATAACCTCATGCATATTTATTAAGAAATCACAAAAGTATTTTGATACTTTCTTGTGATTAAAAAGTGCATTTCATGCATAACTTATTTTATTATATAGTATATTTCTCATAGGAAAACTCCTCTTAATTATTTTCTCTAAGTTAGGATTATTTTCAACTTAGCATTTTGGTAAAGTGTTATACACTTAGACACTTAGGATTTTCAAGATGGAGCTAGAAGGCCATTGAAGGACTTAGCCAAAACAAGACTTCAGAAGTATCTTCAAGGAGTAGAAGCACTTAGAAGAAAAGCAAGAAGAAGTTTAAGAAGACCAACCTCCTTTATTATCTAAGTCTTTCTTGCTCTCTCTCTTTTCTTCCTTCTTATCTGAGACTTCATGAAGACTAAGTTAATTCCAAGACCAGCCTTGGTGATATAAGAATCATCAAGTCTGAAGATTTATCAAGTCTACAAAAATTCATTCAAGACATCACCTAGGGGAAAGCTACAAGTCTGGAGATGAAGCCTGGAAGACTAACTACATCTTTCTTTCTTTCTTTTCCCTCTTTCCTAATCTTGTCTTTTAGACTTAAACAAATTTTGATCATGATGTTATCATCTTTGAAATTTGTTGGATCCTAGCGGCATAGTGAGATGAAGCGGCCTGGAGACAAACCTTACATGTCCACGTACATGAGACCTGTTCCACAATTTAAGTGGCTGGCCGGGTGTCTGTCTCCCTCACTATACTGAATGTCCAATTCACAAAGAGTTTATAATCATTGTTGATCATCTTGAAGAAATGACTTAGTATTTTCTCTAAATATTTCTACACATCAAGACTAAGCCATTAGAGGTCTTATTCAAGATGATATAAAACAAAATATTTTATTCAACTTATGAGTTTAGTCCTTAGTCATTTTGACCAACCTAATTGCATTGCATTAACTTAAAAAAAATTCATGGCATGACATGCATCTCTAGTCCTTACAAATAATTTGCATATCATGCATGACATGTTTTCCTTAGAAGTTTTATGAAACTTATTTGTTCACTATGTATGTGCATGTATGTTTGATGATCGTTGTTTGTTGATTGTTGTATTGTTGTTTGATTATATTGTTTAGACTGAACGGAGAGACCCGAGTTCGTTGAAAAGAGTTTGTGAGTAAAGACTTTATTCAAAGGCAAGTGGCACACCTCATAAACTTCCTATTATTTTCTATATGCATTACTTAGTGTATTTTTATATGCATGTGTAGGATAGTATTGCTATGCTAAACCTGTGTAGAATTCCTTATTCCTGTGTCTAGGTTCCTATGCAATACTTAGTAGAATTATTGATGCTATGCAAATGATTTTTTGTGAAAATCTAAATTCTACTAAGTTAAGAATGAAACACCTGGGTGGTAAAGGGTTGTATGGTGGCGAAGTTGAGTGGCTACTCAGGCCCATGTCTATGGTTCCCGGAGTACGTGCACTTGTGAACGGCCACCCAGGAACAGAGGAATCTGAACAACTCCGGGTGACGATTGCTTCCAGTGCAGCCATTGCCATATGGGCTCTGGCTTGATCAATTATGTTGCACGGACTCTCTCCGACTTGACAAGCAGATATAGGGGGTGTTAGGTGGAACGGGTCAAGGCAGGTGGGAGGGGAAATGTTTCTGAAAGATCTCGTCTCATTCTTCTCCTTTCCTTATCACAAATGGTGCGTAAAGGATAATTTGGGTTGAATGGGTACAATGGTGAACGTGCACAACCTCTGCAGAGTGTAAAACTAAGTACTTAGCCGTGTCCCCGGTACGGACAATTTCAGCAACTGATCACGGACGTCAAATGAGTTATTCCATTAAGTGTCCACCATAGTGTCACTTGCCAGACTCCATTTTTAATGGAATCTGACCCACGTTGTTGCAATATTTTTCTTATTGCAGATTGTTCAGATGACGAGTGAGGTTTCGTTTAAAGGTTTTGAGTCTACAACCAACATGTTTTCGCCTGTGGCAACATGAAGTTGTTGGAGACCCACTGCTATTGTATTTCCGGTGTGTACTATTTCAAAGCTAGCTGTATGCTATGCAACTTGTAATGAATATTTTGTAAGTCTGGATCATCGATGTAATAAAATTGATACTTTGTTGTGATATTACATCGTAAACTGTGTGTGCAAACGAATCGATCCAGGGATTTGCACTATACACAGGTATCTGTCTTATTTAAAGTGCAGGTACGCTACAGATGGTATCAGAGCACTGTGTTGCCTGTAGGTTCGAAAACCTAGGTTTGGATAGAAATAGGATTTGACCATAGGATTGAAAAACTATTTTATTCACTTTTCTAAAAACAAAACTTTTCATTTTATCTTCCTCTGAGCCTCATCTACTATCAACCTTCTGAAAACATCTTATCTTTTTCTAGATGACCATGTTCTTATAGTCTAAGTCTGATTCTGCTGCTTCATATGGAAAAGGTACGATGCAACATGAAGTTCTACATACATGGAAGACCACTGAAGAACCAGGATTCGACCAACACTTCGAAGATATCCAAGAAATTTGAACAAGAACTTGAAGCACTCAAGAAAAGGATAGATTAGACCACCTACCCATTTGAATAACGAGATCCGATGATGTATTGACCTACCAAATTGTGGTATGGCAGTACTATCAATTTTGTCTTTCCATGACATTGGTGTGTTTCGTTCGATAAACGATTAGTTCGGTTTTTCAAAAGAAGTTTTGAAAATTTTCACGTATGTGTTTGCTTGTGTTTGAACCTTGTTGCTTGATGTTTGTTAGACGTTGATTGATTATGTTATAGATTGGTTGCCTTGTTTTGTTTTATTAGGATTCCTCCATAAGTACAAATAATTCAACTCATTGCTTTCTAAACCAAATAGATGTTTCACCCCAATACCAACACCAATGATTTGCATAATACTATGCGACTATTATTAGAGAACCAGAGTCAGCTAGGGAAGTTGATCAATGACCAACTGCCTAAGATTGATCAAAACCATAGTGATTTTGAAAAGAACCTTATGACCAAACTAAAGGCATGCAAAACTTGTGGAGAGATAGGACATACGTCCAAAGATTTGTAACACCCCAATTCTCTTAGCTTTAGCATTGTGGTGTTATTCTAAAATTTTCACCTCTTGCTGAAACTTTTGTGTGTAGAAATTTGAGTAAGGATTTATTTTGTTTGCACATCTTATGCTGTGTGTGCTCCACTAGTGTTCCCTGACATTGAAAACACTAAAGTCACATAGCACCAAAATAAACAATCCACTATTATGATCTTCATGGTTGTTAAAACTTAGCCAAACCAGGAGCTATTATTAAGCAAACCCTAAATGGTTTTTGGCATGCTTTTGAAACATTTCCATCTAGGTCACATATACTTCCATACCCTGTTCTAAATTATCACACAAGAGCTTGTTTGCATATGAATCTCACTAGCTTTTGTAGTCATCAAAATAACATGACCATTTGAGTGATTCTTTTTCCTTCTCACCAAAAGTTCTTTTTTTGGGAGCTAAATAAGATGTTTGATTTGGGCATTTAGAAAATTCAGTAGTTTCACTAAATATGGTGAGCATGGGTAATTGATTTATTATTTCTTTTCTTTTGTGATTAAGGGTTGAATTATTCAAACTTAGGGTTTGAATATGTTTAAAGATTTTACTCCAAACTTGTTTTCTCTCTCTCTCATTTCTACCCCACCTGCTGGAAGAGGAGAACAGCACCCCCTCCTGGTCCCACATGTCATGGACTAGGGTCAACCTCTCCTCTCTCTTCTCTCTTTTCTTTTCTTTCCCACCCAATCCGAGCCCCTCTCCTCTCTTCTCACTGACCAGGCAGTCCCCTCCCGACCAACATCCTCTCTGCCCCTCTCCACCGCCCCAGAGGACCAACCAGAACTCCCCTCCCCTTCCCCAAACCGCTCCTGCCCGAGGGAGCCCGAAAACCAGCCCCTGGTTTTGTAGCTGCCCCCAGCTCTGCCCCTCCCCTTAAAACCCTACCCGAGGCTCTCCCTCATCTCCTCTGCTCACCCCTACCACGCTCACCCAAAGCCACGCCCTCTCTCGAGCTCTGGAAGAGGAAATCGGCGTCTGAGACCGAGCTCTTCCCACGGCATTCACCGTCGATCCTCTTCACCTTTCCCTGCCATTTTTGGCCCCTCGAGCGCGCCTCGTCGAGATCTAACTCCCCCTGCCCTCCTTTTCTCTTCTAGGTGTCCGTAGCCGCCGCGCTCGTCCTCGACCCGAGAAGCTCGCCGCCGCCGTCGCCATGGATTCCGACGTTGCATGCGAGAGTTGAGGGCACCATCGAGCTCGCCATCGTCCCCTCCGTCGATCTCCACCCTTCCCCTGGCCCAGAGCGGTCTATGGTGAGCGCCATCGCCACCATCTCCCTCCACCCTCGTCTGGTTCGTCTGCGCTGCGTCGCGAGGAGGACGACGACCGTGAACCGTAGATCACGAGATCTACGGCCAGGTTTGAACCTCCCCGTGCGCACGCAGCCGCGCGCGTTTGTGCCGGCCCAGCTCCGTCCCCGCGTGATTTCGCGCTGCTCTGCGTGGCCTCTGGGCCGATCTGGCCCAGATCTGGCCCGTTCGGCCTGTTTCCCTTTTATTCTTTTTCCTGTTAATTTTTCCAGTAAATCTAGAGTTTAGCTTTAAATCATTTATGGTAAATCTAGAGTGGCTAAAATGATGGGATAAATTTTGTGACATGCATGCACGTTTTCTTAACCATGTGGCATTGGACTTGTTCCAAAATGTGTTTTCTGTTTTGTGGTAAAATAGATTTAGTAAAAAGTACCTCTTTCACCATTTGTTTAATAACTTGTGTGTTAAAAATCCAAAACATGCAATCTTAGATCTGTTGGAAAGCTTGTAAAAATGCCTATCTAGATAGGTAAATCTTGCATGCAGGAGATTGTTCTAGCAAAAGTTATTCCTAGTATAAGAATAACATCAGTAGGTGTTTGGGGATTTTTAACTCTTTAATAAAAACACTTTTTGAGTAAAATCCAATTGGAGGTGTTAGATATGTGTTGGCGTTACCATATACTACAAGTATAGATTTTTCCAGTAACTTGATATTTCTTAGTGAATAAATCCCTGAACAACAGGAAAATAATCTCTTAAAAATGCATTTCTGAAATTTCAGAGATTATGACATGTATAGTTTTAATTGGTGGAGCCACCTCTGTCCACAGATAAATGTTGAGGATAATTTTGTGGGATAGCCACAGGTTTTATCTAACTCACCCCACTGGTTAGACACCAAAATGATTCTTATTATTTTCTGCACTTAGATAATGGTCAGAAGGATATTTTATTTTAAAACTGGGATAACTTGAGCTAGGAGTATCCAAATTTGATGAATAAAATCTTCACTTAAAGAGAAAACTCATATCTCACCAGAAAGGCTAATTATGCATTCAAGAGATCTATAAAACTGAACCTATCTTCTGTTTAAGTTTGACATCAGCAGCCCTTATCTGATTTTTAATTCTTGTTTGGTGATGAGTTTTCATGCACAGCTAATTTTCAGAGTTCCCCATGATTGTTAGGAGTAATGTGGTAGAAGGGTTTGATTTTAGGAGCAGTACTTTAAGAATTCTGCTTAAACCATGTAAACAGCCCCTAAAAAATATTGGATGCATTAGTTGTGTTTTCTGTTTGTGATGCTTGTTGTTTGTTGTTATATTTTAGATTGTTATCAACTCGCATTTTAGGACTTACGCTAGTCTCGTCTGTTTTTCATGTTACGGTAGAATCGCAACCCGGAGAAGAGCAGTACGAGGTAGCTGAGCACGACTACGTTGAAGAACAAGACCAGGGACAATACTTTGAGCAAGGCAAGCCCACCTCACCACTATAATGAAATCTTATTATTTTATCAAGCATGTTTTGTTTTCAAAACAAAATAATGCATGTTTTACTTCTTTTGTGGCGCCTTGCCACCCAAAAACTATTTTTACCAAATACTGTTTGGCCAAAGTTATCTACTAGAATAGCTGTAGGTATTATAAGAAGGATTCTACTTGATGAGTCTTGTCATTGAAGGCTCTATAAAGAAGATTAAGTTTTCAAAGAGTATATTCTGTTATCTTACCTCAAAACTATACGAGGGGGACCTATTTGATAAACATGTTTCATGGAGGAAACCCGAGCTGCTAGGAGCAATCGGCGAGCAAGTGTTTTATAAAAACCCGAATTGCTGGGAGCAATCGGAAATGTTTGCGAAAACCCGAGCTGCTGGGAGTAGTCGGAGGAGAAGGTGTTTTGAAAAACAAAGTGTGACCCTAGCTGCCGCCCGAACAATTAAACCGTGCAACCACACTACCTGACATAGGTAGGGCTTAGCCGGAAGCTTGTCTGTTTTAGTGTTGGGGCTCTCATACTTTCTATGAGGGCTGGGCCCTCGTAGCTGGGTTGTCGTCCGGAAGAGACAATACACTGTTGAGGACCAACAGCCGGACGATTACGGCAGGTCTCCTGACGTGGCGGTATGGTGTCCCGAGGAAAGACCAAGAGGTCTAGTGGAGCACACGGTGCCGAGTAGAACAAACCTACCGGGAGGCCCCGATACTAGGGTGGTCATAGTGGAAAGTTTTGATCGTGTTATCCGGACCCCCGCATGCTGTCGTATGACGGGCCGTGGCAGACACGGCGGAATAACCGATAGGTGTGGGTAAAGTGTGCAACCTCTGCAGAGTGTAAATCTATTCGAATAGCCGCGTCCGCGATCATGGACGGTTGGAAAGGTCCCACTAGGCATGCTGGATGTTTTATGGCTTCAGAAGAGAAAGGTTTTCGAAGGAAAACGAGGAGGCAATAAAGTGGTACCTGGGAGGTACGGAATTTGGGCAAGGATGGTTGATCTCAGGGAGACAACCAGTCCGACCTCAAGGAAGAAAGAAAAAAAAGGGTTACCCCTATCCTAGTGTTTGATAAACTTTTATAAACAAAAGTTTTGAACTTAGATATGTCCTTGTTATATCTAAGAGAAGATAATTATATCTCTAAATGTTTTCTTCAACAAAGATATAGAGATGTCGCATTTCAGCGAAGAGAATTCTATCTCTAAATGTTTTCTTCAACAAAGATATAGAGATGTCGTATTCTCTATGTCTAAAATCATGGTATTCGAAAACTAAGCCCTATAGCCGTATATATAGCAGCTATCCCAGTTTTCCAAAAGTGTTTTCTTGCACTATCATGAGAATTTAAGCCTAGAGGTGGTCTTGAAAGTACGTAATTGTACCCATGTGGCTCTGTCCCTGGATATTCAAATGTCCAGATTGCAATGAGGAGGCCTACATCGAGGAGGAGGTGTTTGACGACGACTTCGCCACTTAGCTGTCACCAGTCAATTGCACTTGTGGGAATCTGCGCTCAGAGATGTTAAGAGCCGTCGCTAGCCACGAGCTTCCGCTATCTTAGTTAATTCCGTCCTGCGTGACGAGGTTTGTTGACTTTGGTCGTATGACCGTCTATGTGTTGTAAGACTTTTATTCGTACGACTTGAATGATATAACTCTTTGATACCTATGTTGGTTATGTGATTGTGATGCACTGATCATTGGGATCGTGATCTCTTACATAACGTGGGCATCTCGGACTTGTCCGAAGGGTCCTCACAGACTTGGTATCAGAGCCATCGTTGACCTTAGGAGACTTTAGCTAGGATGGGCGTCGACGTCACGCAAAAATGTTTTTTCCTAAATAGTTAGGAGAAAAATACTTAAAATATGCAGAATATACTGCTACTCCTCACTCCCCTCTGTTAGTATTCACTGATTAATTTTATACCTGCATTAAATCTTATGATTTTACCAGTTTAAAATTTGGTACATCGTTCACTAATTAAACCTCCATTTAAAATTTTGTGTAGATGAGCGGACAGTTCTCGTCATCGATTCAGTTGGGAGCGGTGCCAGATACCGGAGTTTCGCGTCTGTTCCAGGCAGACCTACTCCAGTTGGTCCAGCACATGAGGCGTCCGCTACCAGAGCTGCTGATTGGGCGTTGTCTGCCCATGGTGGGAGATGAGATGTCCTGGGCTGTGAGGTGCATCCTTCGAGGACCATTGGTGCCACCCTTCGCCGAGGAGCTGGTTGAGGATGCCCTTGCATCTACTCAGATAGGAGCGTTCGTCACCGTGCTGCAGAGAGCTCTCACCCGCTTGGTGTGTGCTCATAGTTCCGAGTTGGGCAGCACCCGCTTTGAGTTTTACTCTGGCTTGGACGAGCAGAGTAACCCTGTGCCGCCGCGTCCCCACCCCACTTTCGGTAACCACTTGGCCGAGCTGGGACTCCTCGTCGAGTACACCCAGTCCTAGCTAGTCATTAGTCGGTACGAGAGTGACCTTCACCGTCTTAATCATGACGGAGCTGAGGTGCGGATCTCGGCAGCTGAGCTGAGGATAGAGGACTTGGAGACGCAACTCGAGGCCTCTTAGGACCAGCTGAAGACCATGTAGCTGAAGCTCAAGGCCTCGGAGGAGCGTTTAGTGGAGTCCCAGGCAGAGCTCAAGATGGAGCGCAAGGAGCGTCGTTCCACCTTTGCACGCCTCCAGACTACTCGTTTCTACAGGTTCCAGCTTGACGGGATGGTTGACATGCTCAGGTCGACCGTTGATGCCCGAGACGAGCGGATCAGCGAGCTGGAGAGTAAGGTGGAGGCTCTGAGCAAGGAGAATGACGATCTTCTGCCTGAGGATGAGGACCCTACAGAGGACATGGATATGGAGCCCGTGAGCGAGCAGGATGACGACGACCTTCGAGGCGAGGATGGTGAGGACTCGGGAGCTGTGATGTCTGAGGACGAGGACCCCGACGAGCCACCCTTTGGCAGTGACGCTGCCGTGGACGTGGAGTAGTTAGTTGCGCAATATCTTTTGGGTTAGGACCGAACCATCGCGATAAGTGGATGCGATTGTGTGTTCTAGTTAGCGTGTGTGTGTCTGGATGATTGTAAGAACTATGCCAGTCAGTGTTTTGTGGTTGTCCACTATGCGATGATGCTTTTGGAACCTTGCTATGGATTGGAATCATGTCTTCTTAGGAGTATTGTCTTGCTGAAATTTGTATGTTTTTGTGTATGCTTGATGAACCATTTTTCAAAAACCTGTTTTAAATTTCTAAGTAGAATGATAATGTGTGTTTATTTCTGAAATTCAGAATGGCAAGGGATCCACCACCACCCCCACCACCCGAGCCATCTATGGCTCAAGTGCTCCGTCTTCTCATGGAGGATCGCGAGGCAGCTCGCACCGAGAGAAGCGCCAACCTTGCCACCCTGCAGCATCTTGCTCAGATTGCCGTCAATCAGATTGGCGGCCAAGGGAATGAGGATCCCCGCTCAAAACTTTGTGACTTTCAGAACACGAATCCTCCAGTTTTCACCAAGAGTGAAGTGCCACTGGATGCCGATGACTGGATCCGTACTATAGAGAACAACTTGAGGGTTGCCCAAGTGGGTGACAACGAGAAGGTGGTCTACGCCACTCACTACCTCTCTGGTTCTGCCCGAGCATGGTGGGAGGCCATTCGTGCTCTGTTGCCACCGGAGGAAGTTGTGGCTTGGCCAGCATTCAAGACCAAGTTCTTGAAGCGTTATGTTCCCTCTGGACTCGTCAGTATCATGCGAGAGAAGTTCTTGCAGCTCAAGCAAGGCGGGATGTCGGTGGGTGAGTACTTGGAGAAGTTTACTTCTGTAGCGAGGTATGCGCCCACCGATACCGATACAGAGGACAAGAAGAAAGAGAGGTTCATGAATGGACTTCATGATGAGATGCAGTGCATTCTGGTGGTGATGCCTTTCACCGACTTGGAATCCTTGGCAGATGCGGCCATTATGATGGAGCAAAAACGCAAGGCTTCGTTTGACAACCGCAAGCGTCGCCAACTGATGCAGCAAGGCAGTAGCAGCAGCAGCCCAACTGGAAGTTATCCCTGTCCGCGCCCTTCACCTGCACCGAGACCTTCTTACCAATCACCAAGGCCTCCAACCTTTGCACCAAGACCCAGCTACTCTCCTCGCCCGCCTGCACCTCGTCCTGGGAGTGGTTCCAACCCCGGCCTCAACTTTAACAGGCCGCCTGCTCCGAAGCCCACAGGAGGATGTTTCACTTGTGGACAACCTGGACATTTCTCGCGGGATTGCCCCACTAGGAAGCCCGCCGGTGGTCGCCCCAATGCGACAAAAATGAACCAAGGGTCACCCCGTCCACCTGGAGGCAAGAGCCTGTATCCCAAGAAAGCAGCCTCTGTCACCAGAGGTCATCTGAATCACATCAGTGCAGAAGAAGCTCAAGAGGCACCAGATCTGGTTATGGGTACGTTCCCTGTCAACTCAGTTCCTGCATCAGTTTTGTTTGATTCGGGAGCTTCCCATTCTTTCGTTACGGAGCCTTTTGTTAGGAAAAGTGGTATGGTTCCAACTTTGCTGAATCGTCCTATGAGAGTGCAAATTCCGGGGGCCACTACTAAAGCCATTGTATCTTGCAAGGAGGCTCCTGTGGAAATTCAAGGAGCCCGATTCCATGCGGATTTGGTGGTATAAGGAAAGCAAGGGATAGAAGTGGTTTTAGGGATGGATTGGATGGCAGTTAACCGGGGAAAAATTGATTGCACTAACAAATCTGTCACACTAACCACCCCGGAAGGAGAGGAGATTACCCACTTCTCAACCTACCACTCCACCTCAAGTCATTGCCATAAGAGTTAGCGGGAGCCATTTTGGATGAGGTACCGGTAGTTTGTGACTATCCCGATGTTTTTCCCGAAGAGTTGCCCGGAATGCCACCGGATAGGGATATTTAGTTCATTATTGAGCTGGTACCCGGTACTGGGCCTATCGCTCAGAAACCGTACCGGATGAATCCTGAAGAATTGGAAGAACTAAAGAAACAGTTGGATGACCTACTTAGGAAGGGTATGATACGCCCTAGTGCGTCACCCTGGGGGTCACCAATCATCTTCGTGGATAAGAGAGATGGTACCACCCGTTTGTGTGTGGATTACCGTAAGTTAAATGATGTGACTATTTAAAACAAATAGCCCCTACCCAAGATTGAAGATCTGTTTGATCAACTCAATGGAGCTCGAGTCTTCTCCAAGATCGATCTCCGCACCGGTTACCATCAGCTGAAAGTCAGAGAATCTAATATCCCTAAGACGGCCTTTGTCACTCGTTACGGATTGTTCGAGTACATAGTGATGTCTTTTGGCCTGACCAATGCTCCCGCTTATTTCATGAATCTCATGAACAAGGTGTTCATGGATTACTTGGATAAATTTGTGGTTGTCTTTATTGATGACATCTTGATCTATTCCAAGTCAGAAGAGGAGCATGAAGAGCATCTGAGGTTGGTTCTCGGTACCCTACGAGAACACCAGTTGTATGCTAAGTTCAGTAAGTGCCAGTTTTGGTTGAAAGAAGTAGGCTTTCTCGGCCATGTTATTTCAGCCGGAGGGATATCTGTAGACCCTACCCACATCAAGTCCATTCTTGAATTCCCGACCCCCCCCAACCAAACCGAAGTAAGGTCCATTCTTGGATTAGCCGGGTATTACCGCAAGTTTGTTGAGGGATTCTCAAGCATCGCAAAGCCCCTTACCCAACTATTGAAGAAGGATCAGAAGTTCATTTGGTCCGACAAATGTGAAGCCAGCTTCCAGGAACTGAAAAAGCGCCTTACTACCGCACCTATCTTAACCATGCCTGATGTGACCAAGGATTTTGTGGTTTATTGCGATGCCTCCAAACTCGGACTTGGTTGTGTCCTTATGCAAGAGGGCAAGGTAATTTCCTACTCATCGCGACAACTCCGCAAGCATGAGCAGAATTACCCAACCCATGACCTAGAGCTTGCTGCGGTGGTCCATGCACTCAAGACATGGCGGCACTTTCTATTGGGCAACCGTTGCAAAATTTACACCGATCACAAGAGCCTGGAGTACATCTTCACCCAGAGGGACTTGAACATGAGGCAACGAAGATGGATAGAACTCATCAAGGATTACGACTTGGACATCCATTACCACCCTGGAAAAGCTAACGTGGTAGCTGATGCCCTTAGTCGTCAGCCATGTTCATTCAACTCCCTGATCAAGGTTAGACGGCCAGAACTCTGGGAAGAGCTGGATAAGATGGGTATAGAGGTGGTCAGCTATGGGGCAGTCGATCAACTCCCTTATGGGAGCAAATCAAGCAAGCACAGAGGGGCCACGAAAGCATTGAGGGCATCAAAAGAAGATTGGACAAAGAGGAAGTCCTTGGGTTCACCATCGACGCTGATGGTATTCTTTGGTATAAGGAGCGCATATGCGTACCGTCAGAACCTGTTTTGAAGCAGTTAATTATGAAGGAGGCTCACGAGACTTTGTATTCTATCCACCCCGGTGGAACCAAGATGTACCAGGATTTGAAGCAGAATTTCTGGTGGCACGGCATGAAGCGCGAGATTGCTCTATTCGTCCAGAATTGCGATATCTGCCAAAGAGTCAAAGCAGAGCATCAGCGACCCGCTGGATTACTTCAACCTCTCAAGTTGCCCGAGTGGAAATGGGATGAGATCGGCATGGATTTCATCACTGGATTGCCCCGGTCCAATCGTGGGCATGATGCCATTTGGGTCATTGTGGATAGACTCACCAAGGTTGCACATTTTCTCCCGGTAAGCACTCTTCATCGAGCCGATCAACTTGCGGACCTTTACATATCACGTATCGTCAGCCTTCATGGAGTACCTAAGACTATCGTATCTGATCGAGGAACTCAATTCACCTCTCGTTTTTGGACTAAGCTTCAAGAGGAACTCGGAACGAAGCTCTTTTTCAGTACTGCGTACCACCCTCAGACAGGAGGACAAACGGAAAGAGTCAATCAGATCCTTGAGGATATGCTTAGGTCTTGTGTGTTAGCTTATGGGGCCAAATGGGAGAATTGCTTGCCGTTTGCCGAATTCTCGTACAACAATAGCTATCAAGCCAGTCTAAGGATGACACCATTTGAGGCTTTGTACGGGCGCAGATGCCGTACACCCTTGAACTGGTCGCAAACCGGAGACAGCCAAATTTTTGGAGTTGACACCTTGAGGGAAGCCGAAGAGCAAGTTCAACCCATTCGCGATCGTCTTAAGGCCGCCCAATCCAGGCAGAAAAGTTACGCAGATTCAAGGAGGCGTGAACTCAACTTCAAGGAAGGAGATATGGTTTACTTGCGCGTTACACCACTCAAGGGAATGCAACGTTTCCATGTCAAAGGGAAATTAGCGCCAAGGTATATTGGCCCTTTTAAGGTGATCAGTCGTAGAGGAGAAGTATCTTATCAGCTAGACCTGCCACCCCATCTGTCGGAATTCCATGATGTATTTCATGTATCTCTGCTCCGGAAGTGTCTGCAAGTTCCTGGGGATACTCACTCATATCAGGAGGTAGATCATCACACCATTGATCTCAACCATGATCTCACCTATCGAGAACGACCACTTCGTGTTCTCGCTGAAGACGTCCGTCTGACGCGGAGACGGAAGATCAGGTTCCTGAAGGTCCAATGGAGAAACCATTCGGAGGAAGAAGCCACCTGGGAGCGTGAAGAGTATTTGGAGCATGAATTCCCTGGTTTTCTCCCTTCTTCAAAATCTGGAATCTCGGGGACGAGATTCTCCTATGGGGGGAAGGTCTGTAACACCCCAATTCTCTTAGCTTTAGCATTGTGGTGTTATTCTAAATTTTTCACCTCTTGCTGAAACTTTTGTGTGTAGAAATTTGAGTAAGGATTTATTTTGTTTGCACATCTTATGCTGTGTGTGCTCCACTAGTGTTCCCTGACATTGAAAACACTAAAGTCACATAGCACCAAAATAAAATATCCACTATTATGATCTTCATGGTTGTTAAAACTTAGCCAAACCAGGAGCTATTATTAAGCAAACCCTAAATGGTTTTTGGCATGCTTTTGAAACATTTCCATCTAGGTCACATATACTTCCATACCCTGTTCTAAATTATCACACAAGAGCTTGTTTGCATATGAATCTCACTAGCTTTTGTAGTCATCAAAATAACATGACCATTTGAGTGATTCTTTTTCCTTCTCACCAAAAGTTCTTTTTTTGGGAGCTAAATAAGATGTTTGATTTGGGCATTTAGAAAATTCAGTAGTTTCACTAAATATGGTGAGCATGGGTAATTGATTTATTACTTCTTTTCTTTTGTGATTAAGGTTTAAATTATTCAAACTTAGGGTTTGAATATGTTTGAAGATTTTACTCCAAACTTGTTTTCTCTCTCTCTCATTTCTACCCCACCTGCTGGAAGAGGAGAACAGCACCCCCTCCTGGTCCCACATGTCATGGACTAGGGTCAACCTCTCCTCTCTCTTCTCTCTTTTCTTTTCTTTCCCACCCAATCCGAGCCCCTTTCCTCTCTTCTCACTGGCCAGGTAGTCCCCTCCCGACCAACATCCTCTCTGCCCCTCTCCACCGCCCCAGAGGACCAACCAGAACTCCCCTCCCCTTCCCCAAACCGCTCCTGCCCGAGGGAGTCCGAAAACCAGCCCCTGGTCTTGGAGCTGCCCCCAGCTCTGACCCTCCCCTTAAAACCCTACCCGAGGCTCTCCCTCATCTCCTCTGCTCACCCCTACCACCCTCACCCAAAGTCACGCCCTCTCTCGAGCTCTGGAAGAGGAAATCGCCGTCGGAGACCGAGCTCTTCCCACGGCTTTCACCGTTGATCCTCTTCACCTTTCTCTGCCATTTTTGGCCCCTCGAGCGCGCCTCGTCGAGATCTAACTCCCCCTGCCCTCCTTTTCTCTTCTAGGTGTCCGTAGCCGCCGCGCTCGTCCTCGACCCGAGAAGCTCGCCGCCGCCGTCGCCATGGATTCCGACGTTGCATGCGAGAGTTGAGGGCACCGTCGAGCTCGCCATCGTCCCCTCCGTCGATCTCCACCCTTCCCCTGGCCCAGCGCGGTCTCTGGTGAGCGCCATCGCCACCATCTCCCTCCACCCTCGTCTGGTTCGTCCGCGCTGCGTCGCGAGGAGGACGACGACCGTGAACCGTAGATCACGAGATCTACGGCCAGGTTTGAACCTCCCCGTGCGCGCGCAGCCGTGCGCTTTGGGCCAGCCCAGCTCCGTCCCCGCGCGATTTCGCGCTGCTCTGCGTGGCCTCTGGGGCGATCTGGCCCAGATCTGGCCCGTTCGGCCTGTTTCCTTTTATTCTTTTTCCTGTTAATTTTTCCAGTAAATCTAGAGTTTAGCTTTAAATCATTTGTAGTAAATCTAGAGTGGCTAAAATGTTGGGATAAATTTTGTGACATGCATGCACGTTTTCTTAACCATGTGGCGTTGGACTTGTTCCAAAATGTGTTTTCTGTTTTGTGGCAAAATAGATTTAGTAAAAAGTACCTCTTTCACCATTTGTTTAATAACTTGTGTGTTATAAATCCAAAACATGCAACCTTGGATCTGTTGGAAAGCTTGTAAAAATGCCTATCTAGATTGGTAAATCTTGCATGCAGGAGATTGTTCTAGCAAAAGTTATTTCTAGTCTAAGAATAACATCAGTAGGTGTTTGGGGATTTTTAACTCTTCAATAAAAACACTTTTTGAGGAAAATCCAATTGGAAGTGTTAGATATGTGTTGGAGGTACCATATACTACAAGTATATATTTTTCCAGTAACTTGATATTTCTAAGTGAATAAATCCCTCAACAACAGGAAAATAATCTTTTAAAAATGCATTTCTGAAATTTCAGAGATTATGACATGTCTAGTTTTAATTGGTGGAGCCACCTCTGTCCACAGATAAATGTTGAGGATAATTTTGTGGGATAGCCAAAGGTTTTATCTAACTCACCCCACTGGTTTGACACCAAAATAATTCTTATTATTTTCTGCACTTAGATAATGGTCAGAAGTATATTTTATTTTAAAACTGGGATAACTTGAGCTAGGAGTATCCAAATTTGATGAATAAATCTTCACTTAAAGAGAAAACTCATATATCACCAGAAAGGCTAATTATGCATTCAGGAGATCTATAAAACTTAACCTATCTTCTGTTTAAGTTTGACATCAGAAGCCCTTATCTGATTTTTAATTCTTGTTTGGTGATGATATTTCATGCACAGCTAATTTTCAGAGTTCCCCATGATTGTTAGGAGTAATGTGGTAGAAGGGTTTGATTTTAGGAGCAGTACTTTAAGAAATATGCTTAAACCATGTAAACAGCCCCAAATAAATATTGGATGCATTAGTTGTGTTTTCTGTTTGTGATGCTTGTTGTTTGTTGTTACATTTTAGATTGTTATCAACTCGCATTTTAGGACTTACGCTAGTCTCGTCTGTTTTTCATGTTACGGTAGAATCGCAACCCGAGGAAGAGCAGTACGAGGTAGCTGAGCACGACTACGTTGAAGAACAAGACCAGGGACAGTACTTTGAGCAAGGCAAGCCCACCTCACTACTATAATGAAATCTTATTATTTTATCAAGCATGTTTTGTTTTCAAAACAAAATAATGCATGTTTTACTTCTTTTGTGGCGCCTTGCCACCCGAAAACTATTTTTACGAAATATTGTTTGGCCAAAGTTATCTACTAGAATAGTTGTAGGTGTTATAAGAAGGGTTATACTTGACGAGTCTTGTCATTGAAGGCTCTATAAAGAAGATTAAGTTTTCAAAGAGTATATTTTGTTATCTTACCTCAAAACTATAGGAGGGGGACCTATTTGATAAACATGTTTTATGGAGGAAACCCGAGCTGCTGGGAGCAATCGGCGAGCAAGTGTTTTATTATAACCCGAAATGCTGGGAGCAATCGAAAATGTTTGCGAAAACCCGAGCTGCTGGGAGTAGTCGGAGGAGAAGGTGTTTTGAAAAACAAAGTGTGACCCTAGCTGACGCCCGAACAATTAACCCGTGCAACCACACTACCTGACATGGGTAGGGCTTAGCTGGAAGCTTGTCTGTTTTAGTGTTGGGGCTCTCATACTTTCTATGAGGGTTGGGCCCTCGAAGCCGGGTTGTCGTCCGGAAGAGGCAATACACTGTTGAGGACCATCAGCCGGACGATTACGGCAGGTCTCCTGACGTGGCGGTGTGGTGTCCCGAGGAAAGACCAAGAGGTCTAGTGGAGCACACGGTGCCGAGGAGAACAAACCTACCGGGAGGCCCCGATACTAGGGTGGTCATAGTGGAAAGTTTTGATCGTGTTATCCGGACCCCCGCATGATGTCGTATGACGGGCCGAGGCAGACACGGCGGAATAACCGATAGGTGTGGGTAAGTGTGCAACCTCTGCAGAGTGTAAATCTAATCGAATAGCCGCGTCCGCGGTCATGGACGGTTGGAAAGGTCCCACTAGGCATGCTGGATGTTTTATGGCTTCAAAAGAGAAAGGTTTTCGAAGGAAAACGAGGAGGCAATAAAGTGGTACCTGGGAGGTACGGAATTTTGGCAAGGATGGTTTATCTCAGGGAGACAACCAGTCCGACCTCAAGGAAGAAAGAAAAAAAAAGGGTTACCCCTATCCTAGTGTTTGATAAACTTTTATAAACGAAAGTTTTGAACTTGGATATGTCCATGTTATATCTAAGAGAAGAGAATTCTATCTCTAAATGTTTTCTTCAACAAAGATATAGAGATGTCGCATTTCAGCAAAGAGAATTCTATCTCTAAATGTTTTCTTCAACAAAGATATAGAGATGTCGTATTCTCTATGTCTAAAATCATGGTATTCGAAAACTAAGCCCTATAGCCGTATATATAGCAGCTATCCCAGTTTTCCAAAAGTGTTTTCTTGCACTATCATGAGAATTTATACCTAGAGGTGGTCTTGCGAGTACGTAATTGTACTCATGTGGCTCTGTCCCTGGATATTCAAATGTCCAGATTGCAATGAGGAGGCCTACATCGAGGAGGAGGTGTTTGACGACGACTTCGCCACTTAGCTGTCACCGGTCAACTGCACTTGTGGGAATCTGCGCTCGGAGATGTTAAGAGCCGTCGCTAGCTACGAGCTTCCGCTATCTTAGTTAATTCCGTCCTGCGTGACGAGGTTTGTTGACTTTGGTCGTATGACCGTCTATGTGTTGTAAGACTTTTATTCGTACGACTTGAATGATGTAACTCTTTGATACCTATGTTGGTTATGTGATTGCGATGCACTGATCATTGGGATCGTGATCTCTTACATAACGTGGGCATCTCGGACTTGTCCGAGGGGTCCTCACAAGATTATTCTAATGAGTGGCCCCATGGTCATACCATACGTCCAGTTAAAGGATGCCTCACAAGTTAGGTTACTTGCTTCCTGTGTGAAGGAACAAATCATGTCCCAATACAGTGTCAACTTTATCCCTTGGTGCAACAAGCTATCCAGCAAACCAAGGTAGGAATGCAACAGTCTCTCGTGAAGACCCTGGAGGAACAAGGACATTATTCTTGGAACTGCATAAATGAGAAGGTTGGTAAGGACACTGGACCAAATCATTGTCCAAGGACGATTGAAGCTCTTGCCCAGATGGATAATGAAGTGAGAATAAAGTCACACCCGATGATATCCAAAAGTACCTCCAAGTGTTGTTATAAGTGTAAAGGAGCTCACCTAGCTCGAAGTTGTCACATCAAACGATACTGGATTTCTTTAATTGAGATAGAATATGGCAAACAAGATTTGGAAGAACTTTTAGCCCTGGAAACACCTAAGAAGAAGAAGAACTTAAGCGACGTAATTTGCTTCAAATGTAAGGGCAAGGGACATTATGTTGATAAGTGCCCAGAAAAGATGAAGGAGAAATGCCTTACCCGCTCGCACAAGAAAATCGTCAGTCCCGTGACCCGTCGCAGATGCGGAGCAACATGACACTATGTCAGTGGCTGCCCTGAGTGGAAGAAGAATAAATCTCTTCAAGGACCAAGTGGAAAAATGCGAGTGCTAAAAACTTTCTGTATCCACCACATGCCATTGTATTTTGAATACTTGTACTCTCTACATCAGAGAAATAAACAATATTAAACCAAGTTTCTAGACTGACCACAAATTATTTCTTTTAAGGGTGGTAGTAACCCAGTTAAATTAAACCCCGTTGCTTAAACCCAGAGATCCCAAACTATCTGTCTTTCGAGCCTCCCCAAATGAGAAAAATCATCCTCTGCTATTTTTTCAAGTCTCCATGTCAGAAATTACATTTCTCAAAACCTCTCGAGTTATCAGAATCATCCAAGCATTTGCTTTTCTTCTAGCCTCTCCGAATCTCGGGGACGAGATTCCTTTTAAGGGTGGTAGTCTGTAACATCCCAACATTTTATAATGTTCAAAAATCACAAAAATTTAAAACTTTTGTTTTTCATTAACATAAAACATTAAATGCATAAGAAAACCAACTATAAAAGACTTCAAACATATTGAAAGAGTTTAATATTTCAAATATCTTAGTTTAACATTATATTTAAAAGCTGTTTCAAGTTAAACATTTTATTATCCATTGTATTTCTTAAAACCTCAAAAGCTAATTTGAAAAATGTTTTACAAACTTCAAACCATTTTATTATAATAAATTGGTTTCTTTACAAGTATTTGAATTCAACCACTTAGCCATAGCTATTCATAAATTAAAATAATATTTGCAAGTGTTCCTTGAAACTATTTAAAACACGATCTATTTGCCAAATGGTTTTCATTATTTTACCTAAGTTCAAAACATAGTTTTGGAAATTTCAAGTCTATAGTTTATAACTTTAATAACTTCAGAGATTTTATAATAAATGTATTATCCAAATAAACATTTCTTTAGCTTAAATGATTTCATTTATTTTCAAAACATAAAGGGATTTTCATGAATATATATTCTATATAAGGAAATGAATTAAATCTAAAATCTTTTCCAAAGTTGTTATGAAGTTTTCAAATGATTTATCATAATATAAAACTTATTGGTGCACAAAATAAAATTGAATTAAAACTTGAATCCATTATAATTTCTATTACTTTAAAAATATATATATTATGTTATTCTACTCTTATGCCAAAATAAAGATGAATAAGTACAGTAAAAATGAGTTTTAATAACTCTATTTCAAACATATTTGAATGTGGGTATTTTACAAATTTTATTTAGCAAAAAGAAATTTTAATTAAGTTATTTCAAATTTATTAATTTTAAACCAATATTTAATATTTATTAATTTTAAAAAGTTTTCAAAACATGCCCACAACTGGTTTAACACAAAGATATTAATTTTACAAATTTTTAGAATTTTATTTGACTTCATTTGGAGTTTTAAATCAAAAGTTATTAAGAAAATAGAAAATCAGAAAAGGAAAAAGAAAAATCCCTGACAACCCACCTGTCAGGGGAGGTTGTCTTCTTCCTCTAGCCAGAAATCACGCCCGAAAATTGCTTCGATCCCGTTTCCAAAATTCGAGCGAGTTCTACGGGATTTGCTCCCTCTCATGCCCCTACTTAAACCCCGCACCCTCCTTGATCATTCGCCTCTCCTTCCTCTCGAAAACGCGGCGCCAGGGCGGAGAAATTGCTCGCCGGAGAAAGCCGTTTCCGTCGCTGTTCTTCGTCTGCCCCCGGTGAGATAAGCACGCCCCCGCGCCCGAGAACCCCTCTACCCTCTTCCTCTAATCCCTACGCATCTCCTAAACCTATTCTCTACCCTTTCCTCGCAGCAATCGAGCGGTTGGTGCTCGACCCGAGAGTCGCCGCCGTAACCTCCACTCCGGCCGTGCATCGTCGCCGTTCGGCAGAGCCATCAGCGCCGCCACCGTGCCCACCGTCTTCCCCGCGATCCGCAGCACCTCGTCGTCGTCATCTCGTGTCCAGGGGAGCAGCGAACCAACGGGAGCGTCCACGCCCGAGCCGAACGCCTCCGTCCCCTCCATCTCCGGTGACTCGCGCCGCCAGCCGCCGACCGAAGCGAGGTGAGCCGTCCGATCTCCTTCCAACGACCCAGATTAGATCCCGTTAGCGAACGGGTACGGGCAGATCTGGACCATCAGATCTAGATCTGACGGCCCAGATCTGTTCACTTATCCACGTCGGATCCTAGTCAGCAGCCCAGTCAGCGCACAGTCTGCGCCCAGTCAGCGCTGACGTGTAAAATCATTTTCGCGATTTAATTAATTGGCAGTTTTGCTAAAAAGCCCCTGACTATTCAAACTATCATATCTTTTTCTCTGTTTATCCAAATTCAAATATTTTTATATATTTGGAAAGCCCTCGACATGTAGAATATTATGGATCTGTTAAAATTCCAATTTGAGTTAGTTTAAAATATTCAAATTTCAAATGGAAGATTTGAGTATATTTGTCATAACTTTAAATCTATAATTCCAAAAATATCGAATAAAATTGTTTTAGAAACTTTAGAATATTTGTAAATTGATGCCACTGCTGTAAAATAATTTTGAGTAATATTTGAATGAATTCATAGTTATATATTTAAATTGAATAGTTTGAGTATTTTCAACATAAGTATTAATAGAAATATTATTTTTTATTAAATCAAATTGCTATAAACCTAATTAAATGCCCCCTGTCTATTAATACTAATTATAAAATTTTGTTATAAAAATTTAATCATCGAAAACTTTAATCTTATATTTATTCCTTTTATTATATTTTGCAAAAATAGAAATTAACTAAATTGCATTTATAACCTCATGCATATTTATTAAGAAATGACAAAAGTATTTTGATACTTTCTTGTGATTAAAAAGTGCATTTCATGCATAACTTATTTTATTATATAATATACTTCTCATAGGAAAACTTCTCTTAATTATTTTCTCTAAGTTAGGATTATTTTCAACTTAGCATTTTGGTAAAGTGTTATACACTTAGACACTTAGGATTTTCAAGATGGAGCTAGAAGGCCATTGAAGGACTTAGCCAAAACAAGACTTCAGAAGTATCTTCAAGGAGTAGAAGCACTTAGAAGAAAAGCAAGAAGAAGTTCAAGAAGACCAACCTCCTTTATTCTCTAAGTCTTTCTTGCTCTCTCTCTTTTCTTCCTTCTTATCTGAGACTTCATGAAGACTAAGTTAATTCCAAGACCAGCCTCGGTGATATAAGAATCATCAAGTCTGAAGATTTATCTAGTCTACAAAAATTCATTCAAGACATCACCAAGGGGAAAGCTACAAGTCTGGAGATGAAGCCTGGAAGACTAACTACATATTTCTTTCTTTCTTTTCCCTCTTTCCTAATCTTGTCTTTTAGACTTAAACAAATTTTGATCATGATGTTATCATCTTTGAAGTTTGTTGGATCCTAGCGGCATAGTGAGATGAAGCGGCCTGGAGACAAACCTTACATGTCCACGTACATGAGACTTGTTCCACAATTTAAGTGGCTGGCCGGGTGTCTGTCTCCCTCGCTATAGTGAATGTCCAATTCACAAAGAGTTTATAATAATTGTTGATCATCTTGAAGAAATGATTTAGTATTTTCTCTAAATATTTCTACACATCAAGACTAAGCCATTAGAGGGCTTATTCAAGATGATATAAAAAATAAAATTTATTCAACTTATGACTTTAGTCCTTAGTCATTTTGACCAACCTAATTGCATTGCATTAACTTAAAAGAATTTCATGGCATGACATGCATCTCTAGTCCTTAGAAATAATTTTCATATCATGCATGACATGTTTTCCTTAGAAGTTTTATGAAACTTATTTGTTCACTATGTATGTGCATGTATGTTTGATGATCATTGTTTGTTGATTGTTGTATTGTTGTTTGATTATATTGTTTAGACTGAACGGAGAGATCCGAGTTCGTTGAAAAGAGTTTGTGATTAAAGACTTCATTCAAAGGCAAGTGGCACACCTCATAAACTTCCTATTATTTTCTATATGCATTACTTAGTGTATTTTTATATGCATGTGTAGGATAGTATTGCTATGCTAAACCTGTGTAGAATTCCTTATTCCTGTGTCTAGGTTCCTATGCAATACTAAGTAGAATTATTGATCCTATGCAAATGATGTTTTGTGAAAATCTAAATTCTACTAAGTTAAGAATGGAACACCTGGGTGGTAAAAGGTTGTATGGTGGCGAAGTTGAGTGGCTACTCAGGCCCATGTCTATGGTTCCAGGAGTACGTGCACTTTTGAACGGCCACACAGGAACAGAGGAATCTGAAGAACTCCGAGTGACGATTGCTTCCAGTGCAGCCATTTCCATCGATTCACAGAGATCTTACAGTCATCCACCAACATCTCGGCAGACACTGCTATAACCACTATGGAGAAAAACTGTGGTTTCAATTCTTTGATGCATAAACTTGGACGTATGAGAGAAGATGCATCCCGCCAAGATATCACAATAGGTGAAGTGGTCACAATTGCTAACAAGTATGCAGCTACAGATAAAACACCGTGTGAGACGAAAGAGCAACAAAAGAACAAACGAGTCAGTGCAGGCCGTAACCCGGGACAAAATCAGAACAATGTGAACCAGAATAGCAATAACAAGCTTCCCTTTGAGGGAGGAAATTCAGAGTTTGTCGGAACGACCAAATCAGCAGGATACAGAGGACCGAGACCCGGCAGAAATTTTAGAGGAGGTCCAGCGAGAGGGCCAAACATCAGCGAGATATACAGCATGCCGTGTCCGAGACACGCCAAGAACAGTAAACAAGCAAGCGACACCCTGTCCCAGTGCGCTGATATGAGAGCATGGATGAGACATGAGCAAGCCATAGAGCAGAATCAGGGTAACTTCAATGGAAACAATGGAAAAGGCGGTAACCCGGCCCATAAGAATCAAGGATCCGGGTCTCAGGGACCACCAAACAACAATGTCGGGTCAGGTCAGAACCAAGGAGGTGGTTATCAGCAAACCCCGAAGGATCTTCATAGTCAGGGTCAGTATCATGTTTTCAGCACTAGCACATCCAGAAGGGAACAAAAGTTAAAGGAGAAAGTTTTCAATGCCGTAGCAACTGTTGTGCCAAGAATAATCAGTTACATGGAGAAGGGACGATCACCCGCCAAGAATAGAACACCCGGGACTCCTAGCTCTAGTTTTTGCACCTCAGGTGGACGGGTTCCGTTCAAACAAGGTCCTGATCGATGGAGGAAGCAACATCAACATCTCACACCAACCTCAACAATTTTTCATGGCTCCCAGGAAATTCTGCACACCCAATAGGTCAAATCAGATTGGAGGTAGCCTTTGGAGTAAGCAAGGAACAATACAGGTCAGAGTACCTGAATTTTGAGGTTGTTGATCTGAAGAGCCCAAATCATGCATTGTTTGGAAGGCCAGCTTACGCCAAGTTCATGGCAAGACCGTGTTACGTGTACCTCAAACTGAAGATACCGGGTCCCCAGGGAACCATCACAGTAGAGGGAAGCAAAGACATGGCTAGAGTGTGACAGAGGTGATGCCATCATGGCAGACCAAGGATGCTCAGAGGAAGAGCTGAAATACAACAAGTCTCAAGTAGATCCGGCTGACAAGCGTGTGCTAGACAAGCCGACTCACGAAGAAGAAAAGAAAAAATTAAAGTCTGCTCAAGACACTAAGATCGTTGATTTCGTGGAAGGAGATTCCTCCAAGCAGTTCTCGATCGGGTCTCACATGGACCCGAAATACAAAAGCGCGGTCGTCGAGTTCATCCGTGAGCATCGTGACATCTTTGCATGGTCTCCTTCAAACATGTCGGGTGTACCGAGCGAACTCGCCGAGCACAGTTCACATGTTGACACAACAGCAAAGCTGGTAAAGCAGGGTTTACGACGTTTCCATGCAGACAGGAAAAAGATCATTGGAGAAGAGATAGTCCGCCTGTTAGCGGCCGACTTCATCATGGAAGTGTATCACCCGAAGTGGCTGGCTAACCCGGTCCTCGTCATGATGAAAAACAGAGAGTGGAGGATGTGTGTTGATTACACAAGATTGAACAAGGTTTGCCCAAAAGATCCCTTTGCTTTACCTCGGATAGACTAGATAATCGATGCCGCAGCCGGCAGCGAGTTACTATGTTTCCTGGATGCTTATTCTGGGTATCACCAGATCAAGCTTAACATTGATGATCATACATGATCGAGACACCTCTCCGATCAATGACTAATTCGTGGGCCTGGATCCCCAGAATTAATCCCTGTGATATAACGAATAACTGTCGTTCGAACCTGGACACCGAGTCTTAAACATTTTGCCATGGCGATACTTAGTGTCGGGGGGATCATAACCCGGTAGGCCCACAGACATAGAAGATAAGCCGGATGGCAAGAGCCTAGGCCGGATCAAGCATAAAGACATCGGTTGGGCGACATGTAAGCTGGTGCGCAACGTGTGCCTTGGCGCGCAAGCAAGAAGGATCTAGAAGGCTGGAGACCAAGTTCAAGACGGAGTCCTACTAAGGAAGGAGAATACTTAGAGGACTTAGAGTAGAGTCCGGGTATGATAGGAACCCGGATCCCAGTTTGTTCTTTCAGGGAGACTCACCAACTATATAAGGGGGTCTCCTGGTTCCTTGAGAAAATAGTTCTAAGTTCAAGAAGTCATAGGCGATACCACCATTGTAATCTCGAGACCGGGAAGCTAAGGCGCCGAGTCCTTGAAACCCATATCAATAAAGCAGAAACGGGAATTAGGACTTTATCTCAAGACGAGGGGCCGAACTTGGGTAAACCCTTGTTTCCCCACGCCATGCTAGACAAGCTCTTGATGTCAGAAGCCGCCATGCCCCTTATCTCAAGTTTCCACCCGGAAACATCTGTCGTGACAATCCGACGACAGTTGGCGACCACCGTGGGGCCTGTGGCCAAGAGCATCACTTTTTCAGGAGAAGCGCGGCGAGGTATGGAAAATCTAGCTATCGGCCAGATCTACAAGCTTCCAGGAGATGAGCGGATTCTGGATGACTCCGGCTGGACAGAAGAGGAAGATTGTTTGGAAACCGGATCTATGCTCATCTTCGGGCAGATCGATGTTTTCGTCGATGTGATCTGATCTAGCGGAGCCGACAGAGAACAGTATGAGCCAGAGTTCGAATCAGAGTCCGGTTCAACCACAATGGCCCAGACGGATGGAGAAGAATCGGTGGGGTAGCCATAGTTTGAAGCCACCACCGAAGAGGAAGAGTCGGCGATCCAAGTTATGCAGGGTTCCATTATCACCCCCACCAATATGTTAGATTAGACACAGACACCGAGTCAATCTTACCATTGTTCGAGTATCGTTATGGAGACGGGCTTGAAGATGAATATCACCCGACGCCATTGGGATACATACGTCATATGACGGTTCACGTCGTTACCCGGGCACCACCGGCTGATGGAGTTATGGCTTCCGTGAGCGATGAGACGAGTGCCAAGGCAACAACAAGGCAGAATAGAGATAATTGGGATCCGAATCCAATTGCTGCAATAGTAGCAACCTATGCACCACCTAACCCCAATACCGGAGGAATTTTTCCGACTTTCAGTTCTATGGCCCAGGTGCATGTACCAGCTGCAGGGATAGCCCTTGGAAACCCGATCTTAGCACATACTTCGGTACCAGCACCAAATCTGGCTAACATGGTCCAGCCACCGCCTTTGGAGCAACAAGCGCTCGCCGGGACATCGGCAAGCCCGGCGCAGCATATGGGGGATGTAACAAAACTAGCACAACTCTGATAAGGGAGATAGAAGACTTAAGGCTGGCAGTGGCAAGGGCGAATCAAGAGCGCGCGGATGAAACCCGGCGTATACAAGATAGAGAGTGATTGGTAGTTCAGCAAGAACAAAGATTATTGGAAGAAAGGAACATCCTTCGGAGAAGGAGGGACGAGTTAACTGTTGTCCAGAACAGAAGACGCGGAAGCCGGCTACACCTACCAACCGGGGCAAACACCACAGCACCTCGAGATTTGGAATATCATACGCCAGCTAATGCAACACCAGTACCAGTAGCAACGGCTAACCCGACTCCAGGAGAAGCCGTGCCACCGGTTGGGTTACTAGGAGCGCCAGCGAGAAGCCCGACAGGAGACGGAGTAGCGGTCGTCGATCAACTTCCCCCACCTCCACCCATGTTCAATTCTCCTCCGGGTCATTACAATAACCCAGTTGATAATATTTTTGCAGCGACACATGCCCTAGAGGAAATACCTTTCGATAACTCACCGGCCGGCTTAGAAGCAAGAAGAGTTGTTGATCTATTGCGAACGGTCGTGGTCCAGCAGAACAACAACCCGTGAGGCTCACAAGCTTTCAATTCGGAACCAGTAAGAAGTCGTACCAGAACCCGACAGCCAGAGCCGGTAGTAGTAAGATCAGTTTACAACAGGCTTGGACCGATAAACCGGCAAGTCCAGCAATAAGAAGTACAACAGCCGCAAAAGGGGGCCGCACCTGCTGCCTCCGCGGCTGACTCCATAGTGAAAAGTTCAGGAGCAAGGCGTGCAGCCGCCGGAGCTGTTGTACCAGAAGCCGGAGTAGGATTTGTGCCTCAGCCCAGACCCGTCGTAACTTCGCCTGCACCGGGTCATGAATGAGTCTCCTAAGCAAACCTGAAAGGACCTAAATGCTTATCAGATGCGATCAGATCATAACCTTTCCCAGAAAAATTCAAAGAGCCAAGCAAGATTGTCAACTTTGAACCGAACATGAACCCGGAGACGTGGTTGAGTGGCAATAGCATGGACATATGTGCACGATACCTGTACCTCATGATGGCAGAAGGAGCGCCCAAGAAATGACTTGACCGACTTCCACCACGTAGCTTCAACTTGTGGGAGGAACTTAAGGCGGCATTCATCAAATATTTCGTCGGGACATGTAAGAAGCAATATACCGAGGCGGATCTCGATCAGTGTGTCATGAGGAAGACCGAGTCGGCCAGATAGTGGGTAGCCCGAGTCACAGAGATCTTACAGTCATCCACCAACATCTCAGCAGACACTGTTATAACAGCTATGGAGAAAAATTGTGGTTTCAATTCTTTGACGCGTAAACTTTGGACGTATGAGAGAAGATGCATCCCGCCAAGATATCACATAGGTGAAGTGGTCACAATTTCTAACAAGTATGCAGCTACAGATAAAATACTGTGTGAGACGGAAGAGCAACAAAAGAACAAACGAGTCAGTGCAGGCCGTAACCCGGGCCAAAATGTAACATCCCATCATTTTATAATGTTCAAAAATCACTAAAATTTAAAACTTTTCTTTTTATTAAAGTAAAATATTAAATGCATAAGGAAACCAACTATGAAAGACTTCAAACTTATTGAAAGAGTTTAATAATTCAAATGTCACAGTTTAAACATTTTATTATCCACTGTATTTCAAAAACCTTAAAAAATTAATTTGACAAATATTTTACAAACTACAATCCATTTTATTTTAAGTAAATAGTTTACTTATAAGAAAATGATTTCAACCACTTAGCCACATCTATACATAAATTCAAAAATTATTTAAAAATGGTGTTAGTTGCCAAATGGTTTTCATTCTCTCAACTAAGTTCAAAACATGGTGTTAAAATTACAATTCTGTAATTTATAACTATAAACTTCATAAATTTTAAATTAATGAATTAGCCAAATGAACATTTCATTTGCTTAAATGAATTTCATTTATTTTCAAAGCATGAAATGATTAATATATTCTAAATAAGAATAGAATTAAAACAAAAATCGTTTTCAAAGTTGTTATGAAGTCTTCAAATGAATTATGATAATATAAAATATAATGGTGCACAAATTATTTTCAATTAAAAAGGAATACCTTATATTTCACATTTCCTAAAAATTATTAATATTTAGTTCTTTAATATTATGCCAAAAAAAAGATGAATGATTTCAGCAAAACAAGTTTAAATAACTTAAATTCAAACATATTGGAATGTGGGTATTTTACAAATTTTATTTAGCCAAAAGAAAATTTAATTAAGATATAAATTCAAATTTGACTTTAAGTGTCAAATTTGTATTTAATCAATTTTTCAAAATATTATTTTTAAAAAATATTCAAAACATGCCCACAACTGGTTTAACACAAAGATAATAATATTACAATTTTTTTAGAAATTTATTTGACATCATTTGGAGTTATAAATCAAAAGATATAAACAAAATAGAAAAATCAAAAAGAAAAAGAAAATACCAGTGACGTCATGCTGACGTCAGCCGACCTTCTTCAACCTCCGTCCGCAAATCTCGCCCCCGATTCCTCTCCAAATTCTGGCAAAATCGTCGGGCAATTTGTTCCCTCTCCTGCCCTATATAATTCCCACGATCTCCTTTTCGTTTCCCCTCTCAAACCCTAGCCTATTGCGCCGCCAGGCCGCCACACGAGCTCGCCGGAGTTCCTCTACTCCGCCGCCACGTTCCTCTCGATTCCGTCACGGTGAGACCTCCCCCGAGCCCTTGGTTCTCTCCTCACCCTCCGCCGTCTTCGTGCGCATCTCCTAAGGCCCACGTTCGAATATTTTGTGCAGTGATTTGAGCACCCCGTGCATGACCGGATCCCGTCGTAGCGCCGCCGCATTTCCTCCGTCGCTCCTGGCCGTTCCAGGAAGAACGGTGTAACATCCCAACATTTTATAATATTCAAAAATCACTAAAATTTAAAACTTTTCCTTTTATTAAATAAAATATTAAATGCATAAGGAAACCAACTATGACAGACTTCAAATTTACTAATATTCAAATGTCACAGTTTAAACATTTTATTATCCACTGAATTTCAAAAACCTTAAAAGGTAATTATCCAAATAAACATTCATTTGCTTGAATGAATTTCACCTATTTTCAAAGCATGGAATGATTAATATATTCTAAATAAGAATAAAATTAAAACAAAGGTCTTGTCCAAAGTTGTTATGAAGTTTCAAATGCATTATCATAATATCAAATATAATGTTGCACAATTATTTTCAATTAAAAAAATGAATACCTTATATTTCACATTCCTTAAACATTAATTATATTTAGTTCTTTAATATCATGCCAAAATAAAGAAGAATGATTTCAGCAAAACAAGTTCAAATAACTTAAATCCAAACATAATTCAATATGGGTATTTCATATAATTTATTTAGCCAAAAATTAAAATTAATTAAACTCTAGTTTAAATTAAACATAAAGTGTCAATTTTACATTTAATCAATATTTCGAAATTATTATTTTTGAAAAGTGTTCAAAACACTCCCACAATTGGTTTAACAGAAAGATAATAATATTACAAATTTTTAGAAATTTATTTGACATCATTTGGAGTTATAAGTCAAAAGATATAAACAAAATAGAAAAATCAGAAAAGAAAATACCTGTGACGTCATGCTGACGTCAGCAGATCTTCTTCAACCTCCGAAACGAACTTCTGTTGGAATCCTGCATCGATCCGGAGATCGATCCCGGGCCGTTTTCGAACGAGATTCTATCTCTTCCCCGCCACCATAAATACCCCGACCTGTAGCGTCTCTCGGCCCCCCGAAAATACCTAGAAATCGCCACCGGGCTGCCCTAAAAACGAGCCGCCGTCGCCGCCATTGCCGCCGGCCACTTCTTCGAGTCCGGTGAGTGTAGACCCCTTTAGGATCTTCCGAACCTCCCATTCGATTCCCCTCGCCCTTACGCATCCTCTCATGTTCCTAATTTTCGTCATCCGCAGCTGGACTGCCAAATCCGTGCTCGACCCGACGCTCGCCGGCGTCCGCACTTCTTCATCCGCCCGAGGCCGCCTCACCGAGACGAACGACACAGCACCGACCTCTCCATCGCCTCCGCCTTGCCCAGCCGCACCTCTACGCCACCTCCACGAGCCCGGGGAGGAACCGAAACGACGAGAGCGTCCACGCCTGACCGCAGCGCCGCCGTCGTCGCCATCTCCGGTGAACTCCGCCGCCACGGTATGGTCCAAGTCCCAGCGCCGTCCGATTGAAATCCTTCGGTCCAGATTAGATCGGATAGCATTAGACGTAGGCCTTTGGATCTCGATCCGACGGCTGGAATAGGATGACTTAAACGAAGGGGTATTGGCGAATCAGGGAAGGACACGTCAGCGCCACGTAGACATCACAGTCAGCGCCAGCGTGTAAATCATTTTCTATTTTAATTTTAATTGGAAGTTTTGCAGATTAGTCCCTGTAATTAAAACATCTATAACTTTTTAACCACAACTCCAAATTTAATAATGTTTATATTTTTGGAAAGCTCTTGACATGTAGATTATTTTAGATCGGCCAAAATTCAAATTTGACTTAGTATAGAATATTCAAATTTCAAATGGTGAATTTAAGTATATTTGTAATAACTTTAAATCTATAAATCCAAAAATTGCAAATAAATATGTTTTAGAACTTTAGAATATTTGTAAATTAATGCCACTGCTATAAAATATTTTTGAGTAATTTTTGAATGATTTCATAGTTGTGTGTTTAATTGGAATAAGTTTGATTATTTTTTTAAATTACTTTTAATAGAAACATTATTTTTGATTAAATCCAATTGCAATAGATTTAATTAAATGCTCTCTGTCTATTAACACTAACTATAAAATTTTGTTATAAAAATTTAATCATAGGAAACTTTAATCTTATAATTATTCCTTTTATTATATTTTCCAAAAGTAGAAATTAATTAAATTGCCTTTATAAATTCATGCATCTTTATAAAGAAATCACTAAAGTTATTTTTATGTTTCTTGTGATTTAAAATTTCATTTTATTCATAGCATATTTTATTCTCATAGGAAAACCCCTCTTCATTAGTTTTCTCTAAGTTAGGATCATTTCAACTTAGCATATTTGTGAAGTGCTACACTTAGACACTTAGTAGTTTTCAACATGGAGCTGGAAGACCAAGGAAGGACTTAGCCAAACAAGACTCCAGAAGAATCTCCAAGGAGTGGAAGCACTTAGAAGAAAGATCAAGAAGAAGTTCATGAAGGCCAACCAGAAATATTTTCTAAGTCTTTCTTCCTCTTTATTCTTTCTCCCTTCTTCTTCTGTTAGACTTCATGAAGACTAAGTAAATCCAAGACCAGCCTCGAGGATACAAGAATCATCAAGTCTGAAGATTCATCAAGACTGCCAAGAACTCAATCAAGACATCATCTAGAAGAAAGTTACAAGTCTGGAGATGAAGCCTGGAGGACAACTACATCTTTCTTTCTATCTTTTCCCTCTTTCCTAATCTTGTCTTTTAGACTTAAACAAATTTTGATCACGATGTTATCATCTAGAAGTTGTTGGATCCTAGCGGCATAGTGGGATGAAGCGGCCTGGAAACAAACCTTACATGTCCACGTACATGAGACATGTTCCACAATTTAAGTGGCTGGCCGGGTGTCTGTCTCTCTCACTTTAGCGAATATCCAATTTACAAAGAGTTGATAGTAATTGTTGATCACCTTATAGACTTAGAATTTTTCTCTAAGTATTTTGCACATCATGGCTAAGCCATTAGAGTGCTTGTTTAAAGATGATATAAAACAAAGTATTTTTATCCAACTTAAGACCTTAGTCCTTAGTCATTCTTGACCCACCTATTTTCCTTGCATTAACTTAAGAAATTTTCATAGCATAACATGCATCTCTAGCCCTTAGAAATAATTTGCATATCATACATGACATGTTTTCCTTAGGAGTTTTACAAAACTTGTTGTTCATTTGATATGGGCATGTATGTTTGATGATTGTTGTTTGTTGATTGTTGTATTGTTGTTTGCTATTATTGTTTAGATTAAACGGAGAGCAAACGTTCGTTGTTGAAAAGAGTTTGTGAACAACAACAACATTCAAAGGCAAGTGGCACACCTCATAAACTTCCTATTATTTCTATATGCATTACTTAGTTTATTTTTATATGCATGTGTAGGATAGTATTGCTATGCTAAACCTGTGTAGAATTCCTTACTCCTGTGTCTAGGTTCCTATATCATACTTAGCAGAAATATTGATGCTATGCAATTGATGAAAAGTTTATAAAATGTTAAGTGACTACTCAGGGCTGTGCTCATGGTTGTCTTCGCCTAGGATGAATTTCTATTCTACTTAGGGCCGTGAGCATGGTGGTTGTCAACCTGGGAGTACACATCCACTAAGTTAATGAAACACCTGGGTGGTAAGTGGTTGTATGGTTTATGTTGAGTGGCTACTCAGGTCCATGTCTATGGTTCCTGGAGTATGTACACTTGTGAATGGCCACCCAGGAACCGAGGAATCTGAAGAACTCCGAGTGACGATTGCTTCCAGTGCAGCCATTGCCATATGGGCTCTGGCTTGATCAATTATGTTGCGTGGACTCTCTCCGGCTTGACAAGCAGATGTAGGGGGATGTTAGGTGGAACGGGTCAAGCCAGAGTGGGAGGGAAAATGCTTCTGAAAGATCTCGTCTCATTCTTCTCCTTTCCTTATCACAAATGGTGTGTAAAGGATAATCTGGATTGAATGGGTACAATGGTGAACGTGCACAACCTCTGGAGAGAGTAAAACTAAGTACTTAGCCGTGTCCCCGGTACGGACAATTTGAGCAGCTGATCACGGACGTCAACGGAGGATTCCATCATTCCAACTTCAGAAATAAAACTTGATGGGTGAACAAGGGAAGATGAGATTTATGGTTTTCATGCCATACTCGTCTTGATTTCAAGAAAAGTGTTTTCCAAAAAGATAGGAAAAATTGGCTTTATGCAAAATAGCCTTGAACTCCACCAGCCAAATATGCATATAGGCTCTAGAGTTATTCCATTAAGTGTCCACCATAGTGTCACTTGCCAGACTCCATTTTTAATGGAATCTGACCCACGTTGTTGCAATATTTTTCTTATTGCAGATTTGATCAGATGACGAGTGAGGTTTCGTTTAAAGGTTTCGAGTCTACAACCAACATGTTTTCGCCTGTGGCAGCATGAAAGTTATAGAGACTCACCGCTATTATATTTCCGCTGTGTACTATTACAAAGCTAGCTTTATGCTATGCAACTTGTATCAAATATTTTGTAATTCTGGATCATCGATGTAATAAAATTGACGCTTTGTTGTGATATTACATCGTAAACTGTGTGTGCAAATGAATCGATCCAGAGATTTGCACTATACACAGGTATCTGCCTTATTTAAAGTGCAGGTACGCTACAGATGGTATCAGAGCACTGTGTTGCCTGTAGGTTCGAAACCCCTAGGATTGGACTGAGACCCCAAAGGTTAAATAGTTAACTAAACTAGGTTTCCAAAACATGAGTAAACTTTGAAATTTCCTTTAATATTATTTTACATTATTTATCTTGTCTTGCATCTTTCCCTTTTCTTTTAAATTCTAATACTCTTACCTGTTCAAAATTTTAGATGGGAGAGTACACTGAGACTGCGTATGCTGGAGTTCTGTCAGGTTTCATCTTTGGGAGGCAGCTGTCTAGGTTGACAAGTGTATTGAAGCTACCACCACCCTATTTCCGAGGAAGGAAGGAGGAGACCGACATACCCCATGGGACACGTTGGGAAATACGCACCATCATGACCCCGGATCCTACGATGCCAGACTTCGAGCCCGTGGACTATGTCACCTACTAGCCAGAGTGGATTGAGGGAGTGAACATAGCTATGGTGGACTTAATGGCTCGTATGTGTTACAAGTATCGCAACAAGCTAGCACCAGGATCGCCCTTTCGTGCCTTTGGGAAGAGGAATGCACATGGTCTCTCGATGGCTCACACGGGAAATCGCCTGGACCTGCCCCTCGTTAACAAGACGTTTGAAGACTTGGATTTTCTCATCAACTGTCTGACCAGGAAGGTCCAACGGGCTTATGATGTCGCGGATCATGCACAAGCCGTCATACACGCAAAAACCCAAGAACTCCAGGCTTCTGAAAATCTTATTGGTCAGTTGGAGGAACTCATCCATGACCTACATTTGGACAACCTTGGCAAGGATGAGCAAATTGCCATGCTTGAGGCGCAACTCATTCCACCTCCACCACCGCCAGTAGCTGAAGAAGGAGGTGACCAAGGCACTGGAAATGGGACAGTATCTGCAGCTACAAAGGAAGAAGGACTAGAGGAAGAAGACCCCGAAGAGGTGCTGTTTGAAGAGTCAACTGAGGGAGAAGTCACGCATGTGGCAAATAACCACGCAATAAAACGCAAGCGTAATGTTTAGGAGGGATAAGTGTAGCAATACAAACCACGTTAGAGGGACCACCATTTATCTTATTTAGCTTATCGTATCAATTTAGAGTATTGACCTATCAAATTGTGGTATGGCAGTACTGTTGCTTTTGTATTTCCCCGACCTTTCGTTCGATAAACGATTAGTTCGATTTCTCAAAAGAAGTTTGAAATTTTTACGTATGTGTTGCTTGTGTTTGAACTTTGTTGCTTGATGTTGGTTAGATGATGTTTGTAATGGATTATCTTGATTTTTGGTTGTGCATTAGAATGTTTAGTTATCAACAAAACTTTTCTTTTAAGGGTGGTAGCCACCTAGATAATTCAAACCCAGTCACTTAAACCCAGAGATCTCAAACTATCTTCTTTCCATCCTCCTAATCAGAAAAACCATTCACTGCCAAGTTTTCAAGTTTCCATGTCAGAAATTTCATTTCCCAAAACATCTCGAGTTATCAAAATCAATCAAACAATTGCTTTGTCTTTCTAGCCTCTCCGAATCTCGGGGACGAGATTCCTTTTAAGGGTGGTAGTTTGTAACATCCCAACATTTTATAATATTCAAAAATCACTAAAATTTAAAACTTTTCCTTTTATTAAAATAAAATATTAAATGCATAAGGAAACCAACTATGGAAGACTTCAAATTTACTAATATTCAAATGTCACAGTTTAAACATTTTATTATCCACTGAATTTCAAAAACCTTAAAAGGTAATTAGCCAAATAAACATTCATTTGCTTGAATGAATTTCACCTATTTTCAAAGCATGGAATGATTAATATATTCTAAATAAGAATAAAATTAAAACAAAGGTCTTGTCCAAAGTTGTTATGAAGTTTCAAATGCATTATCATAATATCAAATATAATGTTGCACAATTATTTTCAATTAAAAAAATGAATACCTTATATTTCACATTCCCTAAACATTAATTATATTTAGTTCTTTAATATCATGCCAAAATAAAGAAGAATGATTTCAGCAAAACAAGTTCAAATAACTTAAATCCAAACATAATTGAATATGGGTATTTCATATAATTTATTTAGCCAAAAATTAAAATTAATTAAACTCTAGTTTAAATTAAACATAAAGTGTCAATTTTACATTTAATCAATATTTCGAAATTATTATTTTTTAAAAGTGTTCAAAACACTCCCACAATTGGTTTAACAGAAAGATAATAATATTACAAATTTTTAGAAATTTATTTGACATCATTTGCAGTTATAAATCAAAAGATATAAATAAAATAGAAAAATCAGAAAAGAAAATACCTGTGACGTCATGCTGACGTCAGCAGATCTTCTTCAACCTCCGAAACGAACTTCTGTTGGAATCCTGCATCGATCCGGAGATCGATCCAGGGCCGTTTTCGAACGAGATTCTATCTCTTCCCCGCCACCATAAATACCCCGACCTGTAGCGTCTCTCGGCCCCCCGAAAATACCTAGAAATCGCCACCGGGCTGCCCTAAAATCGAGCCGCCGTCGCCGCCATTGCCGCCGGCCACTTCTTCGAGTCCGGTGAGTATAGACCCCTTCAGGAGCTTCCGAACCTCCCACTCGATTCCCCTCGCCCTTACGCATCCTCTCATGTTCCTAATTTTCGTCATCCGCAGCTGGACTGCCAAATCCGTGCTCGACCCGAAGCTCGCCGGCGTCCGCACTTCTTCATCTGCCCGAGGCCGCCTCACCGAGACGAACGACACGGCACCGACCTCTCCATCGCCTCCGCCTTGCCCAGCCGCACCTCTACGCCACCTCCACGAGCCCGGGGAGGAACCGAAACGACGAGAGCGTCCACGCCTGACCGCAGCGGGGGTATCGGCGAATCAGGGAAGGACACATCAGCGCCACGTAGACATCACAGTCAGCGCCAGCGTGTATATCATTTTCTATTTTAATTTTAATTGGAAGTTTTGCAGATTAGTCCCTGTAATTAAAACATATATAACTTTTTAACCACAACTCCAAATTTAATAATGTTTATATTTTTGGAAAGATCTTGACATGTAGATTATTTTAGATCGGCCAAAATTCAAATTTGACTTAGTATAGAATATTCAAATTTCAAATGGTGAATTTAAGTATATTTGTAATAACTTTAAATCTATAAATCCAAAAATTGCAAATAAATATGTTTTAGAAACTTTAGAATATTTGTAAATTAATGCCACTGCTATAAAATATTTTTGAGTAATTTTTGAATGATTTCATAGTTGTGTGTTTAATTGGAATAAGTTTGACTATTTTTTTAAATAACTTTTAATAGAAACATTATTTTTGATTAAATCCAATTGCAATAGATTTAATTAAATGCTCTCTGTCTAATAACACTAACTATAAAAAAAAATTATAAAAATTTAATCATAGGAAACTTTAATCTTATAATTATTCCTTTTATTATATTTTCCAAAATTAGAAATTAATTAAATTGCATTTATAAATTCATGCATCTTTATAAAGAAATCACAAAAGTTATTTTTATGTTTCTTGTGATTTAAAATTTCATTTCATTCATAGCATATTTTATTCTCATAGGAAAACCCCTCTTCATTAGTTTTCTCTAAGTTAGGATCATTTCAACTTAGCATATTTGTGAAGTGCTACACTTAGACACTTAGTAGTTTTCAACATGGAGCTGGAAGACCAAGGAAGGACTTAGCCAAACAAGACTCCAGAAGAATCTCCAAGGAGTGGAAGCACTTAGAAGAAAGATCAAGAAGAAGTTCATGAAGGCCAACCAGAAATATTTTCTAAGTCTTTCTTCCTCTTTATTCTTTCTCCCTTCTTCTTCTGTTAGACTTCATGAAGACTAAGTAAATCCAAGACCAGCCTCGAGGATACAAGAATCATCAAGTCTGAAGATTCATCAAGACTGCCAAGAACTCAATCAAGACATCATCTAGAAGAAAGTTACAAGTCTGGAGATGAAGCCTGGAGGACAACTACATCTTTCTTTCTATCTTTTCCCTCTTTCCTAATCTTGTCTTTTAGACTTAAACAAATTTTGATCACGATGTTATCATCTAGAAGTTGTTGGATCCTAGCGGCATAGTGGGATGAAGCGGCCTGGAAACAAACCTTACATGTCCACGTACATGAGACATGTTCCACAATTTAAGTGGCTGGCCGGGTGTCTGTCTCTCTCACTTTAGCGAATATCCAATTTACAAAGAGTTGATAGTAATTGTTGATCACCTTATAGACTTAGAATTTTTCTCTAAGTATTTTGCACATCATGGCTAAGCCATTAGAGTGCTTGTTTAAAGATGATATAAAACAAAGTATTTTTATCCAACTTAAGACCTTAGTCCTTAGTCATTCTTGACCCACCTATTTTCCTTGCATTAACTTAAGAAATTTTCATAGCATAACATGCATCTCTAGCCCTTAGAAATAATTTGCATATCATACATGACATGTTTTCCTTAGGAGTTTTACAAAACTTGTTGTTCATTTGATATGGGCATGTATGTTTGATGATTGTTGTTTGTTGATTGTTGTATTGTTGTTTGCTATTATTGTTTAGATTAAACGGAGAGCAAACGTTCGTTGTTGAAAAGAGTTTGTGAACAACAACAACATTCAAAGGCAAGTGGCACACCTCATAAACTTCCTATTATTTCTATATGCATTACTTAGTTTATTTTTATATGCATGTGTAGGATAGTATTGCTATGCTAAACCTGTGTAGAATTCCTTACTCCTGTGTCTAGGTTCCTATATCATACTTAGCAGAAATATTGATGCTATGCAATTGATGAAAAGTTTATAAAATGTTAAGTGACTACTCAGGGCTGTGCTCATGGTTGTCTTCGCCTAGGATGAATTTCTATTCTACTTAGGGCCGTGAGCATGGTGGTTGTCAACCTGGGAGTACACATCCACTAAGTTAATGAAACACCTGGGTGGTAAGTGGTTGTATGGTTTATGTTGAGTGGCTACTCAGGTCCATGTCTATGGTTCCTGGAGTATGTACACTTGTGAATGGCCACCCAGGAACCGAGGAATCTGAAGAACTCCGAGTGACGATTGCTTCCAGTGCAGCCATTGCCATATGGGCTCTGGCTTGATCAATTATGTTGCGTGGACTCTCTCCGGCTTGACAAGCAGATGTAGGGGGATGTTAGGTGGAACGGGTCAAGCCAGAGTGGGAGGGAAAATGCTTCTGAAAGATCTCGTCTCATTCTTCTCCTTTCCTTATCACAAATGGTGTGTAAAGGATAATCTGGATTGAATGGGTACAATGGTGAACGTGCACAACCTCTGGAGAGAGTAAAACTAAGTACTTAGCCGTGTCCCCGGTACGGACAATTTGAGCAGCTGATCACGGACGTCAACGGAGGATTCCATCATTCCAACTTCAGAAATAAAACTTGATGGGTGAACAAGGGAAGATGAGATTTATGGTTTTCATGCCATACTCGTCTTGATTTCAAGAAAAGTGTTTTCCAAAAAGATAGGAAAAATTGGCTTTATGCAAAATAGCCTTGAACTCCACCAGCCAAATATGCATATAGGCTCTAGAGTTATTCCATTAAGTGTCCACCATAGTGTCACTTGCCAGACTCCATTTTTAATGGAATCTGACCCACGTTGTTGCAATATTTTTCTTATTGCAGATTTGATCAGATGACGAGTGAGGTTTCGTTTAAAGGTTTCGAGTCTACAACCAACATGTTTTCGCCTGTGGCAGCATGAAAGTTATAGAGACTCACCGCTATTATATTTCCGCTGTGTACTATTACAAAGCTAGCTTTATGCTATGCAACTTGTATCAAATATTTTGTAATTCTGGATCATCGATGTAATAAAATTGACGCTTTGTTGTGATATTACATCGTAAACTGTGTGTGCAAATGAATCGATCCAGAGATTTGCACTATACACAGGTATCTGCCTTATTTAAAGTGCAGGTACGCTACAGATGGTATCAGAGCACTGTGTTGCCTGTAGGTTCGAAACCCCTAGGATTGGACTGAGACCCCAAAGGTTAAATAGTTAACTAAACTAGGTTTCCAAAACATGAGTAAACTTTGAAATTTCCTTTAATATTATTTTACATTATTTATCTTGTCTTGCATCTTTCCCTTTTCTTTTAAATTCTAATACTCTTACCTGTTCAAAATTTTAGATGGGAGAGTACACTGAGACTGCGTATGCTGGAGTTCTGTCAGGTTTCATCTTTGGGAGGCAGCTGTCTAGGTTGACAAGTGTATTGAAGCTACCACCACCCTATTTCCGAGGAAGGAAGGAGGAGACCGACATACCCCATGGGACACGTTGGGAAATACGCACCATCATGACCCCGGATCCTACGATGCCAGACTTCGAGCCCGTGGACTATGTCACCTACTAGCCAGAGTGGATTGAGGGAGTGAACATAGCTATGGTGGACTTAATGGCTCGTATGTGTTACAAGTATCGCAACAAGCTAGCACCAGGATCGCCCTTTCGTGCCTTTGGGAAGAGGAATGCACATGGTCTCTCGATGGCTCACACGGGAAATCGCCTGGACCTGCCCCTCGTTAACAAGACGTTTGAAGACTTGGATTTTCTCATCAACTGTCTGACCAGGAAGGTCCAACGGGCTTATGATGTCGCGGATCATGCACAAGCCGTCATACACGCAAAAACCCAAGAACTCCAGGCTTCTGAAAATCTTATTGGTCAGTTGGAGGAACTCATCCATGACCTACATTTGGACAACCTTGGCAAGGATGAGCAAATTGCCATGCTTGAGGCGCAACTCATTCCACCTCCACCACCGCCAGTAGCTGAAGAAGGAGGTGACCAAGGCACTGGAAATGGGACAGTATCTGCAGCTACAAAGGAAGAAGGACTAGAGGAAGAAGACCCCGAAGAGGTGCTGTTTGAAGAGTCAACTGAGGGAGAAGTCACGCATGTGGCAAATAACCACGCAATAAAACGCAAGCGTAATGTTTAGGAGGGATAAGTGTAGCAATACAAACCACGTTAGAGGGACCACCATTTATCTTATTTAGCTTATCGTATCAATTTAGAGTATTGACCTATCAAATTGTGGTATGGCAGTACTGTTGCTTTTGTATTTCCCCGACCTTTCGTTCGATAAACGATTAGTTCGATTTCTCAAAAGAAGTTTGAAATTTTTACGTATGTGTTGCTTGTGTTTGAACTTTGTTGCTTGATGTTGGTTAGATGATGTTTGTAATGGATTATCTTGATTTTTGGTTGTGCATTAGAATGTTTAGTTATCAACAAAACTTTTCTTTTAAGGGTGGTAGCCCCCTAGATAATTCAAACCCAGTCACTTAAACCCAGAGATCTCAAACTATCTTCTTTCCATCCTCCTAATCAGAAAAACCATTCACTGCCAAGTTTTCAAGTTTCCATGTCAGAAATTTCATTTCCCAAAACATCTCGAGTTATCAAAATCAATCAAACAATTGCTTTGTCTTTCTAGCCTCTCCGAATCTCGGGGACGAGATTCCTTTTAAGGGTGGTAGTTTGTAACATCCCAACATTTTATAATATTCAAAAATCACTAAAATTTAAAACTTTTCCTTTTATTAAAATAAAATATTAAATGCATAAGGAAACCAACTATGGAAGACTTCAAATTTACTAATATTCAAATGTCACAGTTTAAACATTTTATTATCCACTGAATTTCAAAAACCTTAAAAGGTAATTAGCCAAATAAACATTCATTTGCTTGAATGAATTTCACCTATTTTCAAAGCATGGAATGATTAATATATTCTAAATAAGAATAAAATTAAAACAAAGGTCTTGTCCAAAGTTGTTATGAAGTTTCAAATGCATTATCATAATATCAAATATAATGTTGCACAATTATTTTCAATTAAAAAAATGAATACCTTATATTTCACATTCCCTAAACATTAATTATATTTAGTTCTTTAATATCATGCCAAAATAAAGAAGAATGATTTCAGCAAAACAAGTTCAAATAACTTAAATCCAAACATAATTGAATATGGGTATTTCATATAATTTATTTAGCCAAAAATTAAAATTAATTAAACTCTAGTTTAAATTAAACATAAAGTGTCAATTTTACATTTAATCAATATTTCGAAATTATTATTTTTTAAAAGTGTTCAAAACACTCCCACAATTGGTTTAACAGAAAGATAATAATATTACAAATTTTTAGAAATTTATTTGACATCATTTGCAGTTATAAATCAAAAGATATAAATAAAATAGAAAAATCAGAAAAGAAAATACCTGTGACGTCATGCTGACGTCAGCAGATCTTCTTCAACCTCCGAAACGAACTTCTGTTGGAATCCTGCATCGATCCGGAGATCGATCCAGGGCCGTTTTCGAACGAGATTCTATCTCTTCCCCGCCACCATAAATACCCCGACCTGTAGCGTCTCTCGGCCCCCCGAAAATACCTAGAAATCGCCACCGGGCTGCCCTAAAATCGAGCCGCCGTCGCCGCCATTGCCGCCGGCCACTTCTTCGAGTCCGGTGAGTATAGACCCCTTCAGGAGCTTCCGAACCTCCCACTCGATTCCCCTCGCCCTTACGCATCCTCTCATGTTCCTAATTTTCGTCATCCGCAGCTGGACTGCCAAATCCGTGCTCGACCCGAAGCTCGCCGGCGTCCGCACTTCTTCATCTGCCCGAGGCCGCCTCACCGAGACGAACGACACGGCACCGACCTCTCCATCGCCTCCGCCTTGCCCAGCCGCACCTCTACGCCACCTCCACGAGCCCGGGGAGGAACCGAAACGACGAGAGCGTCCACGCCTGACCGCAGCGGGGGTATCGGCGAATCAGGGAAGGACACATCAGCGCCACGTAGACATCACAGTCAGCGCCAGCGTGTATATCATTTTCTATTTTAATTTTAATTGGAAGTTTTGCAGATTAGTCCCTGTAATTAAAACATATATAACTTTTTAACCACAACTCCAAATTTAATAATGTTTATATTTTTGGAAAGATCTTGACATGTAGATTATTTTAGATCGGCCAAAATTCAAATTTGACTTAGTATAGAATATTCAAATTTCAAATGGTGAATTTAAGTATATTTGTAATAACTTTAAATCTATAAATCCAAAAATTGCAAATAAATATGTTTTAGAAACTTTAGAATATTTGTAAATTAATGCCACTGCTATAAAATATTTTTGAGTAATTTTTGAATGATTTCATAGTTGTGTGTTTAATTGGAATAAGTTTGACTATTTTTTTAAATAACTTTTAATAGAAACATTATTTTTGATTAAATCCAATTGCAATAGATTTAATTAAATGCTCTCTGTCTAATAACACTAACTATAAAAAAAAATTATAAAAATTTAATCATAGGAAACTTTAATCTTATAATTATTCCTTTTATTATATTTTCCAAAATTAGAAATTAATTAAATTGCATTTATAAATTCATGCATCTTTATAAAGAAATCACAAAAGTTATTTTTATGTTTCTTGTGATTTAAAATTTCATTTCATTCATAGCATATTTTATTCTCATAGGAAAACCCCTCTTCATTAGTTTTCTCTAAGTTAGGATCATTTCAACTTAGCATATTTGTGAAGTGCTACACTTAGACACTTAGTAGTTTTCAACATGGAGCTGGAAGACCAAGGAAGGACTTAGCCAAACAAGACTCCAGAAGAATCTCCAAGGAGTGGAAGCACTTAGAAGAAAGATCAAGAAGAAGTTCATGAAGGCCAACCAGAAATATTTTCTAAGTCTTTCTTCCTCTTTATTCTTTCTCCCTTCTTCTTCTGTTAGACTTCATGAAGACTAAGTAAATCCAAGACCAGCCTCGAGGATACAAGAATCATCAAGTCTGAAGATTCATCAAGACTACCAAGAACTCAATCAAGACATCATCCAAAAGAAAGTTACAAGTCTGGAGATGAAGCCTGGAGGACAACTACATCTTTCTTTCTATCTTTTCCCTCTTTCCTAATCTTGTCTTTTAGACTTAAACAAATTTTGATCATGATGTTATCATCTTGAAGTTGTTGGATCCTAGCGGCATAGTGGGGTGAAGCGGCCTGGAAACAAACCTTACATGTCCACGTACATGAGACCTGTTCCACAATTTAAGTGGCTGGCCGGGTGTCTGTCTCTCTCACTTTAGCGAATATCCAATTTACAAAGAGTTGATAGTAATTGTTGATCACCTTATAGACTTAGTATTTTTCTCTAAGTATTTTGCACATCATGGCTAAGCCATTAGAGTGCTTGTTTAAAGATGATATAAAACAAAGTATTTTTATCCAACTTAAGACCTTAGTCCTTAGTCATTCTTGACCCACCTATTTTCCTTGCATTAACTTAAGAAATTTTCATAGAATAACATGCATCTCTAGCCCTTAGAAATAATTTGCATATCATACATGACATGTTTTCCTTAGGAGTTTTACAAAACTTGTTGTTCATTTGAAATGGGCATGTATGTTTGATGATTGTTGTTTGTTGATTGTTGTATTGTTGTTTGCTATTATTGTTTAGATTAAACGGAGAGCAAACGTTCGTTGTTGAAAAGAGTTTGTGAACAACGAAAACATTCAAAGGCAAGTGGCACACCTCATAAACTTCCTATTATTTCTATATGCATTACTTAGTGTATTTTTATATGCATGTGTAGGATAGTATTGCTATGCTAAACCTGTGTAGAATTCCTTACTCCTGTGTCTAGGTTCCTATATCATACTTAGCAGAAATATTGATGCTATGCAATTGATGAAAAGTTTTACAAAATGTTAAGTGACTACTCAGGGCTGTGCTCATGGTTGTCGTCGCCTAAGATGAATTTATATTCTACTTAGGGCCGTGAGCATGGTGGTTGTTATCCTGGGAGTACACATCCACTAAGTTAATGAAACACCTGGGTGGTACGTGGTTGTATGGTTTATGTTGAGTGGCTACTCAGGTCCATGTCTATGGTTCCTGGAGTATGTACACTTGTGAATGGCCACCCAGGAACCGAGGAATCTGAAGAACTCCGAGTGACGATTGCTTCCAGTGCAGCCATTGCCATATGGGCTCTGGCTTGATCAATTATGTTGTGTGGACTCTCTCCGGCTTGACAAGCAGATGTAGGGGGATGTTAGGTGGAACGGGTCAAGCCAGAGTGGGAGGGAAAATGCTTCTGAAAGATCTCGTCTCATTCTTCTCCTTTCCTTATCACAAATGGTGTGTAAAGGATAATCTAGATTGAATGGGTACAATGGTGAACGTGCACAACCTCTGCAGAGTGTAAAACTAAGTACTTAGCCGTGTCCCCGATACGGACAATTTGAGCAGCTGATCACGGACGTCAACGGAGGATTCCATCATTCCAACTTCAGAAATAAAACTTGATGGGTGAACAAGGGAAGATGAGATTTATGGTTTTCATGCCATACTCGTCTTCATTTCAAGAAAAGTGTTTTCCAAAAAGATAGGAAAAATTGGCTTTATGCATAATAGCCTTGAACTCCACCAGCCAAATATGCATATAGGCTTTAGAGTTATTCCATTAAGTGTCCACCATAGTGTCACTTGCCAGACTCCATTTTTAATGGAATCTGACCCACGTTGTTGCAATATTTTTCTTATTGCAGATTTGATCAGATGACGAGTGAGGTTTCGTTTAAAGGTTTCGAGTCTACAACCAACATGTTTTCGCCTATGGCAGCATGAAGTTGTCGGAGACCCACTGCTATTGTATTTCCGCTTTGTACTTTTTCGATGCTAGCTTTATGCTATGCAACTTGTATCAAATATTTTTAATTCTGGATCATCGATGTAATAAAATTGACGCTTTGTTGTGATATTACATCGTAAACTGTGTGTGCAAATGAATCGATCCAGGGATTTGCACTATACACATGTATCTGCCTTATTTAAAGTGCAGGTACGCTGCAGATGGTATCAGAGCACTGCCTGTAGGTTAGAGACCCTAGGTTTGGATAGAAATAGGATTTGACCATAGGATTGAAAATCTATTTTATTCACTTTTCTAAAAACAAAACTTTTTCATTTTATCTTCCTCATACTCTCATCTACTATCAACCTTCTGAAAACATCTTATCTTTTTCTAGATGACCATGTTCTTGTAGTCTAAGTCTGATTCTACTGCTTCATATAGAAAAGTTTCAATTCAACATGAAGTTCTACATGCATGGAAGACCACTAAAGAAATAGGGTTCGGCCAACACTTCTAAGATATCCAAGAAAGTTGAACAAGAACTTGAAGCACTCACGAAGGAGGTAGATTTGACCACCACCTAAATAAAATAACGATATCGTGTTAGTGTATTGATCATATCAACTTGGCTATATGACAATACTAGATTGTTTGTTTCTCATGAACCTTGTTGCTTGATGTTTGTTAGATATTGATTTATTATGTTATAGATTGGTTGCGTTGTTTCGTTTTATTGAACTAGGATTCCTCCATAGTAAAATATTTCAACTCATTGCTTTCTAAATCAAACAGTTGTCTCACCCAAATACCAACACCCATGTTTTGCATACAACTATGCAACTACTATTTGAGAACCAGAGACAGCTGTGGAAGTTGATCAATGACCACCTGCCTGAGATTGATCAAAACCATAGTGAATTTTAAGAGGTCCTTATGACCAAACCAAAGGAATGAAAAACTTGTGGAGAGATAGGACATACATCCAAAGAATGTCCTGATGAGTGGCCCCATGGTGATACAGGACATCTAGTTAAAGGATGCCTCACAAGTCAGGTTACTTGCGTCTTGTGTGAAGGAACAAACCATGTCCCAATTCAGTGTCAATTTTATCCCCTGGTACAACAAGCTATCCAGCAAACCAAGGTAGGAATGCAACAATCTCTCATGAAGACCCTGGAGGAACAAGGACATTATTCATCGAACTGCATAAATGAGAAGGTTGGTAAGGACACTGAACCAAATCATGGTCCAAGGACGATTGAAGCTCCTGCCCAGATGGATAATGAAGTGAGAGTAAAGTCACACCCGATGATATCCAAGTGTTGCTATAAGTGTAAAGGAGATCACCTAGCTCGAAGTTGTCACATCAAACGAGACTGGACTTCTTTAATTGAGATAGAATATGGCAAACAAGATTTGGAAGAACTTTTAGCCCTGGAAACACCTAAGAAGAAGAAGAAGAACTTAAGCGACGTAATTTGCTTCAAATGTAAGGGCAAGGGACATTATGCTGATAAGTGCCCAGAAAAGATGAAGGAGAAATGCCTTACCCGCTCGCACAAGAAAATCATCAGTCCCGTGACATGTCGCAGATGCGGAGCAACATGACACTATGTCAGTGGCTGCCTTGAGTGGAAGAAGAATAAATCTCTCCAAGGACCGAGTGGAAAACGTGAGTGCTAAAACTTCCGTATCCACCACATGCCATTGTATTTTTAATACTTGTACGCTCTACATCAGAGAAATAAACAAGATTACACAAAGTTTCTAGACTGACCACAAATTTCTTTTATGGGTGGTAGCCACCCAGTTAAAGTAAAACGCTGCTACTTAAACTCAGAGATCCCAAACCATCTTTCTTTCTATCCTCCGAATCATAAAAATCATTCGCTGCCAATTCTCAAGTTTCCATGTCAAAACGTTACATTTCTCAAACCTCTCAAGTTATCAGAATCATTCAAGCATTTGCTTTCTTTCTAGCTTCTCAGAATCTCGGGGACGAGATTCCTTTTATGGGTGGTAGTCTGTAACATCCCAACATTTTATAATGTTCAAAAATCACTAAAATTTAAAACTTTTCTTTTTATTAAAGTAAAATATTAAATGCATAAGGAAACCAACTATGAAAGACTTCAAACTTATTGAAAGAGTTTAATAATTCAAATGTCACAGTTTAAACATTTTATTATCCACTGTATTTCAAAAACCTTAAAAAATTAATTTGACAAATATTTTACAAACTACAATCCATTTTATTTTAAGTAAATAGTTTACTTATAAGAAATTGATTTCAACCACTTAGCCACATCTATTCATAAATTCACAAATTATTTAAAAATGGTGTTAGTTGCCAAATGGTTTTCATTCTCTCAACTAAGTTCAAAACATGGTGTTAAATTTTCAATTCTGTAATTTATAACTATAAACTTCATAAATTTTAAATTAATGAATTAGCCAAATGAACATTTCATTTGCTTAAATGAATTTCATTTATTTTCAAAGCATGAAATGATTAATATATTATAAATAAGAATAGAATTAAAACAAAAATCTTTTTCAAAGTTGATATGAAGTCTTCAAATGAATTATCATAATATAAATATAATGGTGCACAAATTATTTTCAATTAAAAAGGAATACCTTATATTTCACATTTCCTAAAAATTATTAATATTTAGTTCTTTAATATTATGCCAAAATAAAGATGAATGATTTCAGCAAAACAAGTTTAAATAACTTAAATTCAAACATATTGGAATGTGGGTATTTAAAAAAAATTATTTAGCCAAAAGAAAATTTAATTAAGATATAAATTCAAATTTGACTTTAAGTGTCAAATATGTATTTACTCAATTTTTCAAAATATTATTTTTCAAAAATATTCAAAACATGCCCACAACTGGTTTAACACAAAGATAATAATATTACAATTTTTTTAGAAATTTATTTAACATCATTTGGAGTTATAAATCAAAAGATATAAACAAAATAGAAAAATCAGAAAAGAAAAAGAAAATACCTGTGACGTCATGCTGACGTCAGCCGACCTTCTTCAACCTCCGTCCGAAAATCTCGCCCCCGATTCCTCTCCAAATTCTGGCGAAATCGTCGGGCAATTTGTTCCCTCTCCTGCCCTATATAATTCCCACGATCTCCTCTTCGTTTCCCCTCTCAAACCCTAGCCTATTGCGCCGCCAGGCCGCCACACGAGCTCGCCGGAGTTCCTCTACTCCGCCGCCACGTTCCTCTCGATTCTGTCACGGTGAGACCTCCCCCGAGCCCTTGGTTCTCTCCTCACCCTCCGCTGTCTTCGTGCGCATCTCCTAAGGCCTGCGTTTGAATATTTTGTGAAGTGATTTGAGCACCCCGTGCCTGACCGGATCCCGTCGTAGCGCCGCCGCATTTCCTCCGTCGCTCCTGGCCGTTCAAGGAAGAACGGGTCGACTCCGCCACCACCATCGCCTCCAGCGCGCCGCGCCTCCTCATCGCCTCGCCACGTCCGGGGAGTCACCGGAGGCACCGGAGCATCCCTGCCCGAGCCGCCGCCGCCGTCTTCTTCGCCTCCGGCCACCCCGCGCCGCCGGTGAGCACCATCCTCTCTCTGAGCCCTCCGATCTTCAACGTACGGCGTGGATTAGAAGTTTAAAACGAATCGGTACCGGCCGTTTAGATCCGTCCGATCCAGATCCAACGGCCCAGATCGGATCACTTAACCACGTCAGCAAGCCCAGTCAGCGCACAGTCAGCGGCAGCGTGGAATTTCTTTTTCTAATTAAATTAAAAATGGCAATTTTGCAGAAAAGCCCTTGTCTATTCAAACTATCATATCTTTTTCTCTGTTTATCCAAATTCAAATATTTTATATATTTGGAAAGCCCTCGACATGTAGATTATTGTAGATCGGCCAAAATTCAAATTTGACTTAGTATAAAGTATTCAAATTTCAAATGGTAAATTTGAGTATATTTGTAATAAATTTAAATCTATAAATCCAAAAATTTCAAATAAAATTGTTTTAGAAACTTTAGAATATTTATAAATTAATGCCACTTCTATAAAATATTTTTGAGTAATTTTTGAATGAATACATAGTTATATATTTAATTTGAATAGCTTGAGTATTTTCAACATAACTATTAATAAAAATATTATTTTTGATTAAAGTAAATTGCTATAAATTAAATTGAAATACCCCTGTCTATTAACACTATTTATTAAATTATATTATAAAAATTTAATCATAGAAAACTTTAATCTTATAATTATTCCTTTTATTATATTTTCCAAAATTAGAAATTAATTAAATTGCATTTATAAATTCATGCATATTTATAAAGAAATCACAAAAGTTATTTTGATGCTTCTTGTGATTAAAAATTTCATTTCATGCATAAAATATTTTATTATATAATTATATCCCTCATAGGAAAACCTCTTCATTATTTTTCTCTAAGTTAGAAGTATTTTCAACTTAGCATTTTGGTAAAGTGCTACACTTAGACACTTAGTAATTTTCAAGATGGAGCTAGAAGGCCATTGAAGGACTTAGCCAAAACAAGACTTCAGAAGTATCTCCAAGGAGTAGAAGCACTTAGAAGAAAGATGAGAAGAAGTTCAAGAAGGCGAACCCCCTTTTATTCTCTAAGTCTTTCTCTCTGTCTTTTCTTCTTCCCTGAGACTTCACGAAGACTAAGTTAAATCCAAGACCAGCCTAGATGATACAAGAATAATCAAGTCTGAAGATTCATCAAGACTACCAAGAGTTCAATCAAGACATCATCCAGAAGAAAGTTACAAGTCTGGAGATGAAGCCTGGAGGACAACTACATCTTTCTTTCTATCTTTTCCGTCTTTTCTAATATTGTCTTTCACATTTGACTTAAACAATTTTTGATCATGATATTATCATCTTGAAGTTATTGGATCCTAGCGGCAAAGTGAGATGAAGCGGCCTGGAAACAAACCTTACATGTACACGTACATGAGACCTGTTCCACAATTTAAGTGGCTGGCCGGGTGTCTGTCTCTCTCACTTTAGTGAATATCCAATTTACAAAGAAGTGATAGTAATTATTGATCACCTTATAAATTTAGTATTTTCTCCAAGTATTTATGCACATCATGGCTAAGCCATTTAAGTGCTTATTCTAGATAATTTAAAACAAAGTATTTTATTCAAACTATGACCTTAGTCCTTAGTCATTTTGACTGACACAGTTGCCTCGCATGAACTTAAAAGATTTCCATGGAAAGACATGCATCTCTAGTCCTTAGAAATAATTTGCATATCATGCATGACATATTTCCTTACAAGTTTTTATGAAACCTGTTTGTTCACTTTGTAAGGTCATGTATGTTTGATGATTGTTGTTTGTTGATTGTTGTATTGTTGTTTGCTTATATTGTTTAGATTGAACGGAGAGCAAACATTCGTTGTTGAAAAGAGTTTGTGAACAACGACAACATTCAAAGGCAAGTGCCACACCTCATAAACTTCCTATTATTTCTATATGCATTAATTAGTGTATTTTTATATGCATGTGTAGGATAGTATTGCTATGCTAAACCTGTGTAGAATTCCTTATTCCTGTGTCTAGGTTCCTATGCAATACTTAGTAGAATTATTGATGCTATGCAAATGTTGTTTTGTAAAAATCTAAATTGTACTAAGTTAAGAATGAAACACCTGGGTGGTAAGTGGTTGTATGGTTAATGTTGAGTGGCTACTCAGGTCCATGTCTATGGTTCCTGGAGTATGTACACTTGTGAATGGCCACCCAGGAACCGAGGAATCTGAAGAACTCCGAGTGACGATTGCTTCCAGTGCAGCCATTGCCATATGGGCTCTGGCTTGATCAATTATGTTACGTGGACTCTCTCCGGCTTGACAAGCAGATGTAGGGGGATGCTAGGTGGAACGGGTCAAGCCAGAGTAGGAGGGAAAATGCTTCTGAAAGATCTCGTCTCATTCTTCTCCTTTCCTATTCACAAATGGTGTGTAAAGGATAGTTTGGGTTGAATGGGTACAATGGTGAACGTGCACAACCTCTGCAGAGTGTAAAACTAAGTACTTAGCCGTGTCCCCGGTACGGACAATTTGAGCAGTTGATCACGGACGTCAAACGGAGGATTCCATCATTCCAACTTCAGAAATAAAACTTGATGGGTGAACAAGGGAAGACGAGATTATGGTTTTCATGCCATACTTGTCTTGATTTGAAGAAAGAGTTTTCCAAAGAGATAGGAAAAATTGGCTTTATGCAAAATAGCCTTGGACTCCACCAGCCAAATATGCATATAGGTTATAGAGTTATTCCATTAAGTGTCCACCATAGTGTAACTTGCCAGACTCCATTTTTAATGGAATCTGACCCACGTTGTTGCAATATTTTTCTTATTGCAGATTGTTCAGATGACGAGTGAGGTTTCGTTTATAGGTTTCGAGTCTACAACCAACATGATTTCGCCTGTGGCAACATGAAGTTGTCGGAGACTGTAAGGACCCCTCGGACGAGTCCGAGATGCCCACGTTATGTAAGAGATCACGATCCCAATGATCAGTGCATCGCAATCACATAACCAACATAGGTATCAAAGAGTTACATCATTCAAGTCGTACGAATAAAAGTCTCACAACACATAAATGGTCATACGACCAAAGTCAACAAACCTCGTCACGCAGGACGGAATTAACTACGATAACGGAAGCTCGTGGCTAGCGATGGCTCTTAACATCTCCGAGCGCAGATTCCCACAAGTGCAGTTGACCGGTGACAGCTAGGTGGCGAAGTCGTCGTCGTACACCTCCTCCTCGATGTAGGCCTCCTCATTGCAATCTGGACATTTGAATATCCAGGGACAGAGCCACATGAGTACAATTACGTACTCGCAAGACCACCTCTAGGCTTAATTTCTCATGATGATGCAAGAAAAACATGTTTTCGAGAACTGGGAAGGCTCCTGAATACAACTACAGGGCTTACTTTGGAAAAACAATGTTTTCAAACGTAGAGAATACGACATCTCTATATCTTTGTTGAAGAAAAACATTTAGAGATAGAATTCTCTTCTCTTAGATATAGCAAGGACATATCCAAGTTCAAAACAAAACTTTATTTTGTAAAACCCTCGAAAACACTAGGATAGGGGTAACACTTTTTCCATCCTTGAGGTCGGACTGGGTGTCTCCCCGAGATCAACCATCCTTGCCCAAATTCCGTACCTCCCAGGTACCTCCTGTTCTTTACATAAATATTTCTCCTTTATAAAACAACTTCTTTCTCCAAATGCCCAGTGTGGCCTTTCCAACCGTCCATGACCGCGGACGCGGCTATTCGAATAGATTTACACTCTGCAGAGGTTGTACACTTTTACCCACACCTATCGGTTATTCCGCCGTGTCTGCCACGGCCCGTCATACGACAGCATGCGGGGGTCCGGATAACACGATCAAAGCTTTCCACTATGACCACCCTAGTATCGGAGCCTCCCGGTAGGTTTGTTCTCCTCGGCACCGTGTGCTCCACTAGACCTCTTGGCCTTTCCTCGGGACGCCACACCGCCACGTCAGGAGACCCGCCGTAATCGTCCGGCTATTGGTCCTCAACAGTGTATTGTCTCTTCCGGACGACAACCCGGCTTCGAGGGCTCAGCCCCCATAGAAAGTATAAGAGCCCCAACACTAAAACAGACAAGCTTCCAGCTAAGCCCTACCCATGTCAGGTAGTGTGGTTGCACGGGTTAATTGTTCGGGCGGCAACAGGGACTTCGAAATTAAACCTCCATCTCCGACTGCTCCCAGCAGCTCGGGTTTTCGCAACATCTCCGAATGCTCTCAGCATCTCGGGTTTTTCATAAAACAGTTATGTCTCGCTGATTGCTCCCAGCAACTCAGGTTTTCCTGCATAATATAGTTTTATCAAACGGGTTCCCATCCTATAGTTTTGAGGTAAGGTAACAGAGTATACTATTTAAAAACTTAATCTTCTTTATAGAGCCTTCAATGACAAGACTCAACAAGTAAAACTCTTCTTATAATACCTACAGCTATTCTAGTAGATAACTTTGGCCAATCAATATTTGGTAAAATAGTTTTCGAGTGGCAAGACGCCACAAAGGAAGTAAAACATGCATTATTTTATTTTTGAAAACAAAACATGCTTGATAAAATACTAAGATTCATTATAGTGGGGAGGTGGGCTTGCCTTGCTCAAAGTACTGTCCCTGGTCTTGCTCTTCAGCGTAGTCGTGCTCAGCTACCTCGTACTGCTCTTCCTCGGGTTGCGATTCTACCGTAACATGAAAAACAGACGAGACTAGCGTAAGTTCTAAAATGCGAGTTGATAACAATCTAAAGCATATCAACAAACAACAAGCATCACAAACAGAAAACACAACTAATGCATTCAATATTTATTAGGGGCTGTTTACATGGTTTAAGCATAATTCTTAAGGTACTGCTCCTAAAATTAAACCCTTCTACCACATCACTGCTGACACACATGTGGAGCTCTGAAAATTAGTTGTGCATGATGATCTATCACCAAACAAGAATTAAAAATCAGATAAGAGCTACTGATGTCAAACTTAAACAGAAGATAGGTTCAGTTTTATAGATCTCCTGAATGCACAATTAGCCTTTATGGTGAGGTATGAGTTTTCTCTTTAAGTGGAGATTTTATTTATCAAATTTGGATACTCCTAGCTCAAGTTATACCAGTTTTAAAATAAAGTATACTTCTGACCATTATCTCTGTGCAGAAAATAATAAGAATTATTTTGGTGTCAATCCAGTGGGGTGAGTTAGATAAAACTGGTGGCTATCCCACAAAAATATCCCCAACATTTATCTATGGACAGAGGTGGCTTCTTCAATTAAAACTAGACATGACATAATCTCTGAAATTTCAGAAATGCATCTTAAGAGATTATTTCCCTGTGTTTCAGGGATTTATTCACTAAGAATTAACTAAGTACTGTAAAAATCTACATTTATAGTATATGATACCTCTAACATATATCTAACACTTCCAATTGGATTTACCTTAAAAAGTGTTTGTATTGAAGAGTTAAAAATCCCCAAACACATACTGATGTTATTCTTAGACTAAACACAACTTTTACTAGACTAATCTCCTGCATGCAAGATTTACCAATATAGGTAGGCATTTTAACAAGCTTTCCAATAGATCCAAGATTGCATATTTTGGATTTACAGAACAAAAGTTATTAAGCAAATGGTGTAATAGACACTTTTGACTAGATCTTTTTCAGCACTTAACAGGAAATACATTTTGGACCAAATCCAATGCCACATGGTTCAGAAAACGTTCATGCATGTTACAAAATTAGTCTCAGCATTTTAGCTAATTTAGATTTACCACAAGAGAATAAAAGCTAGACTAGAGATTCTCTGGATTTATTAACAGGAAAAGAAATCCTAAAAAGAAAAAGGGCCGAGCGGCCGAAATGGGCGATGGGCCGAGGTGCCGAGCTGGGCCGGCCCAGTCCCTGCGCGCGCGCTGGCGAAACGGTGCGTGGCCGCCGGACCAGGAGCGAGCGGCTGAGATTAGAAGGGGAGGGTTTCAAACAGGGTTTACATGTTGACACAACAACAAAGCTGGTAAAGCAGGGTTTACGACGTTTCCATGCAGACAGGAAAAAGATCATTGGAGAAGAGATAGTCCGCCTGTTAGCGGCCGACTTCATCATGGAAGTGTATCACCCGAAGTGGCTGGCTAACCCGGTCCTCGTCATGATGAAAAACAGAGAGTGGCGGATGTGTGTTGATTACACAAGTTTGAACAAGGTTTGCCCAAAAGATCCCTTTGCTTTACCTCAGATAGACTAGATAATCGATGCCACAGCCGGCAGCGAGTTGCTATGTTTCCCGGATGCTTATTCCGGGTATCACCAGATCAAGCTTAACGTTGATGATCAGACATGATCGAGACACCTCTATGATCAATGACTAATTCGTGGGCCTGAATCCCCAGAATTAATCCCTGTGATATAACGAATAACTGTCGTTCGAACCTGGATACCGAGTCTTAAACATTTTGCCATGACGATACTTAGTGTCGGGGGGATCATAACCCGGTAGGCCCACCGACATAGAAGATAAGCCGGCCTGGCAAGAGCCTAGGCCGGATCAAGCATAAAGACATCGGCCGGGCGACATGTAAGCTGGTGCGCAACGTGTGCCTTGGCGCGCAAGTAAGAAGGATCCAGAAGGCTGGAGACCAAGTACAAGACGGAGTCCTACTAAGGAAGGAGAAGACTTAGAGGACTTAGAGTAGAGTACGGGTATCATAGGAACCCGGATACCAGTTTGTTCTTCCGACGAGACTCACCACCTATATAAGGGGGTCTCCTGGTTCCTAGAGAAAAAAGTTCTAAGTTCAAGAAGTCATAGGCGATACCACCATTGTAATCTCGAGACCGGGAAGCTAAGGCTTCGAGTCCTTGAAACCCAGATCAATAAAGTAGAAACAGGAATTAGGACTTTATCTCAAGATGAGGGGACAAACCTGGGTAAACCCTTGTTTCCCCACGCCATGCTACACAAGCTCTTGATGTCGGAAGCCGCCATGCCCCTTATCTCAAGTTTCCACCCGGAAACTTCTGTCGTGACAATCCGACGACAGTTGGCGACCACCGTTGGGCCTGTGGCCAAGAGCATCACTTTTTCAGGAGAAGCGCGGCGAGGTATGGAAAATCTAGCTATCGGCCAGATCTACACGCTTCCAGGAGAGGATCGGATTGTGGATGACTCCGGCTAGACAGAAGAGGAAGATTTCTTGGAAACCGGATCTATGCTCACCTTCGGGCAGATCAGTGTTTTCGTCGATGTGATCTGATCTAGCGGAGCCGACAGAGAACAGTATGAGCCAGAGTTCGAATCAGAATCCGGTTGAACCACAGTGGCCCAGACGAATGGAGAAAAATCAGTGGGGTAGCCATAGTTTGAAGCCACCACCGAAGAGGAAGAGTCGGCGATCCAAGTTATGCAGGGTTCCATTATCACCCCCACTAATATGTTAGATTAGACATAGACATCGACTCAATCTTACCATTTTTCGAGGATCGTTATGGAGACGGGCTTGAAGATGAATATCACCCGGCGCCATTGGGACACATACGTCATATGACGGTTCACGTCGTTACCAGGGCACCACCGGCTGATGGAGTTATGGCTTCCGTTAGCGATGAGACGAGTGCCAAGGCAACAGCAAGGCGGAACAGAGATAATTGGGATCCGAATCAAATTGCTGCAATAGTAGCAAACTATGCACCACCTAACCCCAATACTGGAGGAATTTTTCCGACTTTCAGTTCTATGGCCCAGGTGCATGTACCAGCTGTAGGGATAGGCCTTGGAAACCCGATCTTAGCACATACTTCGGTACCAGCACCAAATCCGGCTAACATGGTCCAGCCACCGCCTTTGAAGCAACAAGCGCTCGCCGGGACATTGGCAAGCCCGGCGCAGCATATGGGGGATGTAACAAAACTATAAGGGAGATAGAAGACTTAAGGCAGGAAGTGGCAAGGGCGAATCAAGTGTGCGCGGATGAAACCCGGCGTATACAAGATAGAGAATGATTGGTAGTTCAGCAAGAACATAGCTTATTGGAAGAAAGGAACATCCTTCGGAGAAGGAGGGACGAGTTAACTGTTGTCCAGAACAGAAGACGCGGACGCCGGCTACACCTACCAACCGGGGCAAACACCACAGCACCTCGAGCTTTGGAATATCAGACGCCAGCTAATGCAACACCAGTACCAGTAGCAACGGCTAACCCGGCGCCAGGAGAAGGCGTGCCACCGGTTGGCTTACTAGGAGCGCCAGCGAGAAGCCCGACAGGAGACGGAGTAGCGGTCGTCGATCAACTACCACCACCTCCACCCATGTTCAATCCTCCTCCGGGTCATTACAATAACCCAGTTGATAATATTTTTGCAGCGACACATGCCCTAGAGGAAATACCTTTCGACAACTCACCGGCCGGCTTAGAAGCAAGAAGAGTTATTGATCTATTGCGAACGGCCGTGGTCCAGCAGAACAACAACCCGTGAGGCTCACAAGCTTTCAATTTAGAACCAGCAAGAAGTCGTACCAGAACCCAACAGCCAGAGCCGGTAGTAGTAAGATCAGTTTACAACAGGCTTGGACCGATAAGCCGGCAAGTCCAGCAATAAGAAGTACAACAGCCGCAAAAGGTGGCCGCACCTGCTTACTCCGCGGCCCAGTCCATAGTGAAAAGTTCAGGAGCAAGGCGCGCAGCCGCCGGAGCAGTTGTACCAGAAGCCGGAGTAGGATTTGTGGCTCAGCCCAGACCCGTCGTAACTTCTCCTGCACTGGGTCATGGAGGAGTCTCCTCAGCAAACCTGAAAGGACCTAAATGCTTATCAGATGCGATCAGATCAGAACCTTTCCCAGAAAAATTCAAAGAGCCAAGCAAGATTGTCAACTTTGAAGCGAACATGAACCCGGAGACGTGGTTGAGTGGCTATAGCATGGACATATGTGCACGATACCTGTACCTCATGATGGCAGAAGGAGCGCCCAAGATATGCCTTGACCGACTTCCACCACGTAGCATCAACTCGTGGAAGGAACTTAAGGCGGCATTCATCAAAAATTTCGTCGGGACATGTAAGAAGCAATATACCGAGGCGGATCTCGATCAGTGTGTCATGAGGAAGACCGAGTCGGCCAGATAGTGGGTAGCCCGAGTCACGGAGATCTTACAGTCATCCACCAACATCTCGACAGACACTGTTATAACAGCTATGGAGAAAAATTGTGGTATCAATTCTTTGACGCATAAACTTTGGACGTATGAGAGAAGATGCATCCCGCCAAGATATCACAATAGGTGAAGTGGTCACAATTGCTAACAAGTATGCAGCTACAGATAAAACACCGTGTGAGACGGAAGAGCAACAAAAGAACAAACGAGTAAGTGCAGGCCGTAACCCAGGCCAAAATCGGAACAATGTGAACCAGAATAGTAATAACAAGCGTCCCTTTGAGGGAGGAAATTCAGAGTTTGTCGGAACCACCCAATAAACAGGATACAGAGGACCGAGACCCGGCGCAAATTTTAGAGGAGGTCCTGCGAGAGGGCCAAACATCAGCGAGATATACAGCATGCCGAGTCCGAGACACGTCAAGAATAGTAAATAAGCAAGCCACACCCTGTCCCAGTGCGCTGACATGAGAGCGTGGATGATACATGAGCAAGCCATAGAGCGGAATCGGGGTAACTTCAGTGGAGACGTTCAAGAGGATGGGTTTGTCCGAAAGCCGGCTCATACCAACCTCAACAATTTTTCATGGCTCCCAGGAAAGTCCGCACACCCAATAGGTCAAATCAGATTGGAGGTAGCCTTTGGAGTAAGCAAGGAATAGTACAGGTTAGAGTACTTGACTTTTGAGGTTGTTGATCTGAAGAGCCCATATCATGCATTGTTTGGAAGGCCAACTTATGCCAAGTTCATGGCAAGACCGTGCTACGTGTACCTCAAACTAAAGATACCAGGTCCCCAGGGAACCATCACAGTAGAGGGAAGCAAAGACATGGAAATAGAGTGTGACAGAGGTGATGCCATCATGGCAGACCAAGCATGCTCAGAGGAAGAGCTGAAATACTACAAGTCTCAAGTAGATCCGGCTGACAAGCGTGTGCTGGACAAGCCGACTCACGAAGAAGAAAAGAAAAAATTCAAGTTTGCTCAAGACATTAAGATTGTTGATTTCGTGGAAGGAGATTCCTCCAAGCAGTTCTCGATCGGGTCTCACATGGACCCGAAATAGGAAAGCGCGGTCGTCAAGTTAATTCGGGAGCATCGTGACATCTTTGCATGGTCTCCTTCAAACATGACGGGTGTCCCGAGCGAACTCGCCGAGCACAGTTTACATGTTGATACAACAAAAAACCTGGTAAAGCAAGGTTTCCGACGTTTCCATGTAGAGAGGAAAAAGATCATTGGAGAAGAGATAGTCCGCCCGTTAGAGGCCGACTTCATCATGGAAGTGTATCACCCGAAGTGGTTGGCTAACCCGGTCCTCGCCATGATGAAAAACAGAGAGGGGAGGATGTGTGTTGATTACACAAGTTTGAACAAGGTTTTCCCGAAAGATCCCTTTGCTTTACCTCGGATAGACTAGATAATCGATGCCACAGCCGGCAGCGAGTTGCTATGTTTCCTGGATGCTTATTCCGGGTATCACCAGATCAAGCTTAACGTGGATGATCAGGAGAAGCCATCATTCATCACACCCTTTGGTGCTTTCTGTTACAAAACTATGTCCTTTGGTCTTAAGAATGCAGGTGCAAAATACCAGAGATGCATCCAAAAGTGTTTCGAGAATCAGATTGGACGAAACGTGCACGCTTACGTTGATGATGTTGTGATCAATTCACAGAAAGCCGGGTCACTACTAGAAGACCTGGAGGAGACTTTCACCAATCTCCGCAAGTATCAGATGAAGCTAAACCTGACCAAGTGCGTATTCGGTGTTCCAGCAGGCATGCTGCTGGGTTTCATAGTCTCAGAGCGAGGGATAGAGGCAAACTCGTCAAAGATTAAGTCGATCATGAACCTTAAGAAGCCGGAGTGCATAAACGATTTCCAGAAGCTGACGGGATGCATCACAGCCCTAAGCCGGTTCATAGCAAGGATGGGAGAGAAAGCACTTCGACTTAACAAGTTACTGAAGAAGTCAGACAAATTCGTGTGGGATCAAGAAGCAGATGATGCCTTTGAAGATTTGACAAGACCCTATCCATAGCACCAGTCTTAGCAGCTCCAACGAGCAAGGAGCTAATGCTGTTATACGTCTCTGCCAATTCACGAGCCGTCAGCGCCGTGGTCGTCGTAGAGAGAAAAGAACAAGGAAAGGAGTACCCAGTCTAGAGGCCGGTTTATTATGTCAGCGAGGCCCTGACTGAGTCAAAACAGAGATACCCACGGTGCTAGAAGTTAGTCTTTGGAGTCTTCATGGCAAGCTGGAAAATGCCACACTACTTCCAAGAACATCCCATAACGGTGGTTATTGCAGCTCCCCTACCAGAAATAATAAGAAACAGATAAGCTACTAGCAGAGTAGCAAAGTGGGCAATCGAGATGGGACCTTATCACCTCAACTATGAGCCAAGGACAGCGATCAAATCCCAGGCTTTAGCTGATTTCATCAATGACTCGACCGAGTTTGACCCCTTATCCCCCGCACCAGGTATCAAGCACTGGGTTATGCATTTCAACGGTCAAAGCAATTTGGAGGATCAGGAGTCGGCGTCGTCTTAACTTCGCCAAAAGGAGACAAGCTAAGTTACGTCTTGCAGATACACTTTGAACCATGCACAAAGAACATCGCCGAATATGAAGTTTTGTTACACGGCCTGTGAGTCGCCAAGGAGATGAACATCAAGATGATCATGTGCTACGGTGCCTCGGACCTAGTGGCCCAACAAGTGTCAGGGACTTGGGATCGAAAGGACGCCAAGATGGCAGCTTATAGAAGAGAAGTTGACAAGGTAGTCGGGTTATTTTCCGGGTATGAGGTGGAACACATAGACAGAAGAAAGAACGAGGCAGTTGATGCCTTATCAAGAATCGGCTCTAGGCGAGAGCCGGCACCACCCAACGTGTTCAAAGCCGAGTTATGTCACCCATCAGTCAAGCTCCCAACAGAAGAAGAGCTAGCAGTTCCAGATGACCCAGAATTCCAGTGTGTTGCTGCCTTACACCAAATCCCGTCATGGACGGAGCCGTATACGGCTTATTTACTGAGAGAAGAGATATCGCAAGATGAAGTACTGGCACGACAGATTGTATGCCGGGCTAAGGCATATTTCATCATCGATGGAGAAATATACAAGAGGAGCACGTCTGGAGTATTCTTACGATGTGTCTCGCCAAAGAAGGGTCAGAAAATCCTATAGGAAATCCACTCAGGAGATTGCGCACATCACGCATCAACAAGATCAATGGTAGCCAAGGCATACAGCCACGGTTTCTTCTGGTCGACGGCTTTGGCAGATGCGGAGACAAATCCACATGCCGGCTCAAGATTTAAGGACCATCCCAATAACATGGCCTTTTATGGTATGTGTTATTGACATGGTAGGACCCTTCCAGCCATCACCCGGCAATAAAACACATCTCCTAGTGGCAGTGGACAAGTTCACAAAGTTGGTTGAAGTTCAAGCCGTCAAGAGTTGCACAACAGCATCAACAGTCAAGTTCCTAAAGAAAATCATAAACATATTTGGATATCCTCACAACATCATCACGGACAACGGGACCAACTTCTCACTCGGTGACATAAAGAAATTCTGCGGGCAGAACGCGATCCGGCATGACCTTGCTTCAGTTTCACACCCCTAGTCAAACGATCAAGTGGAGAGAACAAATCAGGAGATACTCAAAGGTGTAAAACCAAGACTCCGGGTTCCATTGCTCAGAGCAGCCGGATGCTGGGACGAGGAGCTGCCAGCAGTTGGTTGGAGTATCAACACAACCCCAAACACATCAACAAACTTTACCCCTTTCTTCATGGTTTATGGCGCAGAGGCCGTGCTACCCAGTGATATCCTTCATGATTCTCCAAGAGTTTCAAACTACATAGAGATAGAAAACGAGCAAGCCCGGCAAAATTCAGTTGACATGCTTGAGGAGGCAAGAGAGCTAGCCCTGGCAAGATCAACCATGTATCAACAAGACCTGAGGCGGTACCACAGTCGCCAGGTTAGATCAAGGACTTTCTAGAAGGGAGACTTGGTTCTAAGATTGGCTCAAAACAAGACCGACTTTCATACGCTTACCCCTCCATGGGAAGGACCTTTCGTGGTCAGCAGAAACCTACACAATGGATCCTACTACTTGGTAGACATCAGAGAAGAAGCTAAGTTGACAGGGAACAACACAGACCATACAAGATTCCCAATGACATAAAATGACAGGCACTAGAATATAGCCGAGCTTAGACCGTACTACACATAGACAGTAGGAGAACCCGGATGAGACGGGCTCCACTCTTTTTGTATCTTTTCAGTTTGAAAGCTGCAAGTTTGAGACACGCTCTTTTCGTTACCAGGGTACCTAAGGGGACTGGAAGGTTTTTAATGAGGCGGCTTGCTAGCTATGTACATATTATATGATCAATAAAAGAGAGACTCCTCTAAAGAAAAGAGTTTGTTGGTTCATATCCTTGTCTTTCATACAATGAGGGGTCTTGGGGGCTTACTAACAAGAAGTTATAAGTTGAAAACTCAAGACCCGGCAAAGAGCCACAATGTTCTTGGTTATACTTGCCTGCTAGTTCGATGCTATTCTAACCCGACAAAGACGCCACAATGAACTGATGCTAAAAACCCGGCTCTTAATCTGACTATGAATCCCATGGGAACTTAGCAGATCTTGATTGACCTAGAGTTTTACGCACAAAAGATGTCATAAGAAAGACGGCTATGTAGAGAGCTAAAGAAACCAAAAGGGTCATCAAAACCAAATAAGACTTGCAGATCCCGCAAAAGCCGGACATCATATAAAAAAGCATGTTCGTCAGCATCGCACAAATGCGCATACAAGGGTAAGACTTAACACAGTATTATCTAACCTATTACAAGCCAAGAAGGCAAATGGATTGTTTTCAAGAAACATCACAAGCCCAAAGTTTTTAAGTCGGAGCAAGAATCGGCGTTAGAAATGTCCGGGCGATCTAGGGTGATCGAGACTCTGATGCAGAGGTGCGCCCAAGGTCCATGGTACCCTGTGTAGCCTCGTTTGCTGTTTTCTGCAAAACCACCAAGGACAAATCCTCAAAGTCGTCAAGATCAGAAGGAAGGCAAGGTGCGAGCACATCAGGAGTTGTGCTGGAAGAATTTGCACTTGGGGTATATGGCACGAAGAGCTGGGGCGCGTCTTCCACGGACTTCCATAAGTTGAACGGCTCAGGAGGATCCTCCATGACGACGCAGTTCACGTCATCATATGAAGACTGAAAGTCGTCAAGTGAAAGCCCTCCAGCGATCCGGCCAGCTGGAAGCCGGATTGATTTCACAAGCTTACCAAATAACTTGGTTGTGTACCTCATCCCATACGGCTGAAACTTAGGAAACCCCTTGGAAAGCAGCTCCAGGTCGAGGTTCGGATAATACGCCTTGGCAAGGCCATCACCCGAATCGTGCCCTTGCGGCAGGAAGAGGCCTTCCAGCGTCGCATTAGAGCTGGTACAGTTGAGGTGGCAGCCAAGAAATCTGGCAGGCTTGGAGGAGGATTCTCAGAAGACGACGCCATCTTTATCATCTCGGCACAGCCAAAGTAAAGCCTTCAAGTGACTCCGTAGATCGCCTGGATCTTTCCCACGGTCATCTTGCTGGTAACCCCCTGAGCTCCACCTGCAAACACAACAAGTAAGAAAGACAAAGGCATGAGAGGGCGAAAAACAAAGCTGGAGTCCGAATAAGGGAATCAACTCACCAAACACAGCAATAGCAAGGTTATGGACACATTTCTTGACCTTCTCAAGCTCTACAAATATCTTCTTCATGGCCACATCCTGGATCTGGATAACTTTTTCTTGGCCCTTTAACTTTTTAAACAAAGTCTCATTCTCAAGCATGAGCCGACGAATCGTCTCCTTGTGCGCCTTCATCTGCTCTTCAGCCTTTTCACGAAGACCGGCCTCCTGAGCTAATTGATGGCGAGCATCACTGTTCTTCTGCGAGCTCTCTGAAGTATATTCCTAAGACATGCAAAGGAAGCAGTAAGGAGAGAAGGCAAATTCAAGGTAACTCGGAAAACAGGATAGAGCTCAAAAAGCAAATTGAAGTCAAGACGCTCAAATTGTTATAAGTCCAAGGTAGCCGCGGGGAACAACCCGACACTTGGGGGCTACTCAATTTAGAGCTAAAAAAGAAAAAAAAGTATTGGCAGTTCTCAAAGAAGATCCAGAACTCTGCTAGCACTAGTTCCGGCTCTTGGGGACAACTCAGTTCAAAAAATATATACAAGACATGTTTCAAGAAGACTTGGAGTCTAGTAGAGCTTCAACTCCGACCCTTGGGTACTACTGTGAAGATTTTACTACCACAACCAGTGTTCCCAAAAGCATGGCAAGCAATAAGAATCTACATAGTACAAGGTCAACACTTGGGTACTACTAAAGGAGAGGGAACATCGGATAAACGTATCGTAAAGCGCTTGTGAAGATAGCATCTCATCCCCGACTCCTCCTTCCGGATTTCTGATAGGTGCTCGTGTATAAACTGGAACACGACAGGGAAATCCATCGTCCTCAGGGGGCTCGCCTCCGGCACAATAAGCTTAATCTTCTTCTGAGGAGCCGCCGATTCTTCCTTGCCCTTTGACACCGGCTCGAGAATCTAGGCCATCATAGAAGAAGAGGCCTTGGGTCCGAAAACCCAGAGCCGGCGATCACGATGTCATCCTCTTTAGGGACGGTAGGCTGTTTAGCCTTCGGAGGAGAACCAGAGCCGACCGGGGGAACCGGGTTTTCATCATCCAGGTCCGTAGCCCGGGCATCAGACTCAGGAGCTGGAGACTTAGGAAGAGAGGGTTCAGCCTGCTTAGGAGCCTCTTGTTCATCTTCCAGTACGGCTTTGGCCCTATAGAGACACAATGTTTAAATGACAAGCAAGCAAAAGAAAGATAAGATATAGAGAAGAGTAAAGGAGGCATAGGACTTACCCCTTGTTCACAGTAAATTCATAAAGGTGGGCGTCTGAGCCGGAATCTGAAGAGCTAGACAGAGCCATGATTTAGAGATCCGGATGTTGCCAGCCAAAGGATAAGCAGCATCGGGAGAGGCTTGAAGAGTTGGACGCCTGCGAGGAGAAGGACTAAGAGGGATACCTGAAGAAAGTTCGTCCGAGGAGCCTGTCCTCTGGCGTTTTGGGGTCGCCTCCTCCTTGCCCTGTGTAGAAGGCCGGGTTTGAGTAGCAGCAGCTTCAAGTTTGAAGAAACGATAGCTGGGTATCATGCATACAGCTGTCCGGGTTCGCTTGTGGTGAGTGGGCGCGTGCGCGACGTGGGCGACGTGGTCGTCGGGGTCATGGCGGCCGACACGCTCGGGCTGTTGGAGACGAAGGCGCTGACATGCGGGCCCGAGAGGTCATCGACAGGGGGGAGGCGCGGGTGCTTGGGCTGCTGCTAGGCTGGTCTATGACACTCGCCCAGAAGAAAGGAGCTGGCCCGGCTCGGCTGGCCTGGCTTCTCTTTTTTTTCTTATTCTTTTCTGTTTTAATATTCCTGAATTCAAATTCAAAATAGAATTTGATTCAAAACTCTTCCGTAAAATATGAAAAAATATGTTTTGAAAAGCTTATCAAAATTAGAACTCTTTAGAAACACTTAGAACTTAAAATGGATTAGTAAAAATTAAAATTATTATCCATGACACAAATAGTGTATTTCAAACATAATTTCATATGTTATTAGATAAAAGAAGACAATGAGTCAACTAGAGATTTAAAATGCAATGATGATATGATGGATGTATGCATGCTTTTGAATTGTAAAAATTGGGATGTTACAAATCTACCCCCCTTAAGATGAATCTTGCCCTCGAGATTCGGATGGGATAGCGAAAAGGTGTGGGTGGTCTTAGCGAAGATCATCTTCTCGTTCCCAAGTTGATTCTTCCTCTGTGTGGTGTTTCCATTGAACCTTCATAACTTGATCGTCTTGGTATGAGTGAATCTTTCCGTTGTCTTGAGTATCTTGACGGAATTCTCTTTGTAGGTGAGGTCACTTTCCATTTGAACTTCTTCTAGCATAGTTCCAACTCATATTCTACTTCCCCCTTGCGAGAGAGGATCTTATATGGCCCAATGAACCATGATGCTAACTTTCCTTGGATTCCAAATCTCTTCACCCCTTGTAGTGGGGAAAATCCAAGATATGATCTATTGCCAACTTCATACGTAACCTCCCTACGCTTAGAGTCAGCATAGCTTTTCTGTCTGGATTGGGCTATCTTTAATCTGTCTCGGATCAGCCTAACTTTTTCCTCTGCCTCTTGGATAATATCTGGTCCGAAGAGGCTATGCTCTCCTACTCCACTCCATAGTAATGGAGTGGTGCATTTCTTCCCATACAAGGCCTCAAATGGAGCCATCTCTATGTTAGCTTGGTAGCTGTTATTGTACGAGAACTCTGCGTATGGCAGAGTTCATCCCAACTTTATCCATAATCTAATGCACATGCTCTCAACATGTCTTCAAGGATTTGATTAACTCTCTCGGTCTGTCCATCAGTCTGTGGGTGGAATGTTGTGCTGAACTTCAATCTAGTTCCTAGTGACTCATGTAGTTGCTTCCAAAAATGCAAAGTAAACTATGTCCCCCTGTCGGAGACAATGCTCTTTAGAACACCATGCAAACATACAATTCTACTCATGTAAATCTTGGCTAGCTTTGCGCTGGTGTAAGTGGCTTTTACTGGTATAAAATGAGTCACTTTAGTCAAACCGTCAACTCCTACCCAAATAGAATCTTATCCTAATTTGGTTCTGGGTAAACCTGTGATAAAGTCCATTCCGATCTTGTCACATTTCCACTCGGTTACCGACAACGGTTGTAGTAGTCCGTTTCTGATGTTCTGCCTTGACTCTATTGCACACGTCACACAAGGCAATATATTCTACTAAGTCCTACTTCATGTTGCTCCACCAAAATCTACTCTTTACATCCAAGTACATCTTAGTATTGCCAGGGTGAATTGAGTATGGTGAATCGTGAGCTTCCTGTAGTATTAGCTTCCTAAGCTCTTTGTCTTCAGGCACGCAGACACGCTTTTCAAACCATAGTGTACCTAGATCATCCTCATGAAACCCTTTTGCCTTATCCTTCCTCATGTTAACTCTGATTTCTCCCAGATCGTTATCCGTCTTTTGTGCTTCTCTAATCTTGTCCATCAAGGTCGGTTGGACTTCTAAGGATGCTACAAATCCTTCTGACACCACTTCCAGCCTGAGATCTTTAAATTGTTCACACAAGTCTTCTGGTAATTCACCCTTCATAAGGCCGTTCACGTAGACCTTACGGCTCAAGGCGTCTGCTACTACATTGGCTTTTCCAGGGTGATACTGAAGGCTAAGGTTATAATCCTTGATTAATTCTAACCACCTCCTTTCTCGTAAGTTTAACTCCTTCTAGGTGAAAATGTATTTCAAACTTTTGTGATCGGTGAACACTTCACAACGTTTCGCCATCAGATAGTGTCTCCATGTTTATAAAGCAAGCACTACTGCAGCCAATTCTAAGTCATGTGTGGGGTAGTTGCCTTTATGCGTTTTCTATTGTCTAGAAGCATAGGACACCACTTTACCCACCTACATTAACACACATCCCAGTGCTTGACGTGAAGCATCGCAATACCCTTGAAAGTCTTTCTCTAAGGCTCTGTTAGTTTCAGCTTTAGCTTCTGCTTTTGGGGTGTAGAAGTAGAAGTGGAAACAAACATCTGCAAATCGTAAAGCGCTTCTCGCAAGCGCGGTCTGGATTTGCACTGTCGAAGAAAAGCAGCCCGGGAGGTGCTTCCCGAGCTTTTTCCAGCTTCCCGAGTGTTATCGGACCAAATTACCCTCTATAGTTTGTGATATTAACAACAATTCTGCCACTCACATATAACTGATACCCTCTCGTGCAAAATGTTCCAGACAGACGCCCCCAATCTCATTTTCCCCGTCACATGTCTCTGCCATGGCGACCTAGGGTTAGGTTTTCCTGCCGGCGCCGCCGTTCCTCACCGCCGCCTCCACCGACGTTATCCGCCGTCGTCACCGGCGTTCCCTGACCCCGCTCCGTTTTCGGCAGCGTAGTTCCTCGCCCTCGCTCTGGTATCGGGGCGCTGCTCCCCTACTTCTTCCGTCGGCCGCCGGCGACAGGATATTTCGAGACCACGCCTCCATTCTTGTTCGCCTCTGTTCCCGTGACCACACCCGTCATCCTGCTGGACGTCAGCCGTCTTGCTGCATCGAGCGATTCTGCGGCCGCTTGCCCCTGTTTCCTCTGCCCTGACGACCACAGCTCCAGCCAGGTCTGTCGTCTGCCTCCTGCTTGTGCTGCCGCGTATCCTCTTCTACAGTGTGGCGTGCACAGCCTCGTCGCGGCTGGATCATCTACTCGACGCCCAGCTTGTCGTGTCCAGCCACGAATGGCAGCACTACGCTGACAGTAGCTAGGTATTGTGTTCCGTTCATGCCCATGGTTGTATAATTGCTTCGGCAAGCCAGCTAGATGATGTGAGTTGAATTTGTGTGTATTCTAGGCAGAGCTAGTACTAGATTTGATCATATACTTAGTTGAATTTATGTGAAAACAATTGTTGAGGAAAAAATATAATCAAAACACATTTACAATACTAGTATACCATTATTTAATTTAATTAGTTTACATAGTAATTCTGAATTAAATGGGTTAGAAACAAAAAAGCATTCCAAATCAGCACTTATGAGCATGGACGCTGACGAGTCCGTTCCGGCACACCCACCCCGGAGGAGCTTCGAGACGTGACAAGTGGCGTGGAGCGCGAGAAGCCGTCTTTTGGATATGTAATGCTTATGTTTGGATTAATACATGTTTCAATGATTTAGCTATTAAACATCATAATTATGAATAAAATAAGTTAAGTTAACTATTTAACCTTAAATCAACACTTATATAAGATTTTTAACACTTAGGGCATTCCAGACTTTTCATCCATAAAACCAACAGCAACAGCTTTCAACAACACTCTTACCAAACATCAAATCTCTACTTCTAACAGCTGCTTTTAACAGCTGCTTTTTCACAGCCAAATAGCTACAACAGGGTGTAGCGTACCTGCTCTCAAAATAAGGCAGATACCTGTGTATAGTGCAAATCCCTGGATCGTTTCATTTGCACACACAGTTTACGATGTAATATCACAACAAAGGTCAATTTTATTACATCGATGATCCAGAATTACAAAATATTCTTTACAAATTGCATAGCATAAAGCTAGCTTTGAAAAGTACACAGCGGAAATACAATAGCAGTGAGCCTCTATAACTTTCATGCTGCCACAGGCGAAAACATGTTGGTTGTAGACTCGAAACCTTTAAACGAAACCTCACTCGTCATCTGATCAATCTGCAATAAGAAAAATATTGCAACAACGTGGGTCAGATTCCATTAAAAATGGACTCTGGCAAGTGACACTATGGTGGACACTTATGGAATAACTCTAAAGCCTATATGAATATTTGGCTGGTGGAGCTCAAGGCTAATTTGCATAAAGCCAATTTTCCTATTCTTTTGAAAACACTTTTCTCGAAATCGACGAGTATGGGATGAAAACCATAAATCTCATCTTCCCTTGTTCACCCATCAAATTTTTACTTCTGAAGTTGGAATGGTGGAATCCTCCGTTGACGTCCTTGATCAGCTGCTCAAAATTGTCCGTAACCGGGGACACGGCTAAGTACTTAGTTTTACACTCTGCAGAGGTTGTGCACTTTCACCTTAAGACTCAATTTGTCCGAGATATCCTATACACGCGGAGTGTATTATGGAAAGGAGAGAATTGAGACAAGAACTTTCAAAAGAAGAATGCAACCATACTAGCAAGACCCGTTCCACCTATCATCCCTCTACATCTGCTTGTCAAGCTGACAGGTTGCACCCTCACAACTTAATTATTCTAGACAGAGCCCATTGTCAAAAGGCTGCACTGGAAGCAATCGTCACTTGGAGTTCCTTCAGATTCCTCTGTTCCTGGGTGGCCGTTCTCAAGTGTGCATTACCCTTTAGGAACCATAGAAATGGACCGAGTAGCCACTCAACATAAACCATCCGACCAATTACCACCCAGGTGTTTCATTAACTTAAGTGGATGTGCACTCTCAGGTAAAAATCACCATGCTCACAGCCCTAAGTAGAATAGAAATTCATCCTAGGCGAAGACAGCCCTGAGCACAGTCCTGAGTAGTCACTTAACCTTTTATAAAATCTTTCATCAATTGCATAGCATCAATATTTCTGTTAAGTATGATATAGGAACCTAGACACAGGAATAAGGGATTCTACAGGTTTAGCATAGTAACACATGCATATAAAAATACACTAAGTAATGCATAAACATAGGAAGTTTATGAGGTGTGCCACTTGCCTTTGAATGTTGTCGTTGTTCACAAACTCTTTTCAACAACGAACGTTTGCTCTCCGTTTAATCTAAACAATATAAGCAAGCAACAATACAACAATCAACAGCAAGCACAAATCCACAATGCCAACAAACACATACTAGATGAATAAATAAGTTTTATAAAACTTTCTAAGGAAAATATGTTTATGCATGATATGCAAAAATATTCCTAAGGCTAAAAAATGCTTTATCATGCTATGGAAATCTTTTAAGTTTATGCAAGGCCAATGTGTTGGTCCGAAAGGACTAAGAACTAAGGTCTTAAGTTGGATACACATACTTTGTTTTATAACTTCTTGAAACAAGCAATCAAATGGCTTAGCCATGATGTGCAGAATACTAAAAAAAAATACTAAGTCATTTGTTCAAGATGATCAACAATTATTATCAACCCTTTGTAAATTGGACATTCACTATAGTGAGAGAGACAGACACCCGGCCAGCCACTTAAATTGTGGAACAGGTCTCATGTACGTGGACATGTAAGGTTTGTTTCCAGGCCGCTTCATCCCACTATGCTGCTAGGATCCAACAACATCAAGATGATAACATCATGATCAAATTTTGTTTAAGTCTAGAAGACAAGATTAGGAAAGAGGGAAAAGATAGAAAGAAAGATGTAGTTGTCCTCCAGGATTCATCTCCAGACTTGTAATATTCTCCTTGATGATGTCTTGATTGATTTCTGGGTAGTCCTGATGAATCTTCAGACTTGATGGTTCTTGTATCCTTGAGGCTGGTCTTGGGTTTCCTAGTCTCAGAGGAGAAGGAAAGACAGAGAGGAAGACTTAGAGAATAGAAGGAGATTGGTCTTCTTGAACTTCTGCTCAATTTTCTTCTAAGTGCTTGACATCTTGGGGATGCTTCCAGAGTCTGTTTTCTTCTAAGTCCTTCATGAACCTCTTCTTGATTTTCTTCTAAGTGTTTTCTTCTCCTTGTAGATACTTCTGAAGTCTTGTTTTTGGCTAAGTCCTTCAATGGTCTTCTAGCTCCATCTTGAAAACTACTAAGTGTCATAGCACTTTTCACAAAATACTCAGTTGAAAATAATCCTAACTTAGAAAAACTATTGAAGAGGGGTTTTTCTTTGAGAATTATATCTACAATATAAAATATGCTATGAATGAAATGAAATCTTAAATCACAAGAAACATAAAAATAGCTTTTGTAATTTCTTTAAATATATGCATGAATTTTATAAATGCACTTTAAATAAATTCCTAGTTTTGGAAAATAAAATAAAAGGAATAATTATAATATTAAAGTTTTCCTATGATTAAATTTCTATAACAAAATTTTATAATCTATGTTAATAGACAGAGAGCATTTAATTAAATCTATTGCAATTGGATTTAATCAAAAATAATGTTTCTATTAAGAGTTATTTCAAAATTAGTCAAACTATTCAAATTAAACACACAACTATGAAATCATTCAAAACTACTCAAAAATATTTTATAGCCGTGGTATTAATTTACAAATATTCTAACGTTTCTAAAGCATATTTATTTGCAATTTTTGGATTTATAGATTTAAAGTTATTGCAAATATACTCAAATTCATCATTTGAAATTTGAATATTTTATACTAAGTCAAATTTGAATTTTGTCTGATCCAAATTATTCTACACCTCCAGAGCTTTCCAAATATATAAAAATTATTAAATTTGGAGTTGTGGTTGAAAAGTTGTGAGATATCTAAATGACAGGGGTGTTTCTGCAAAACTGCCGATTAAATTTAATTACGAAATTGATTATACACGTCAGCGCTGACTGTGCGCTGACGGGGCATGCCACGTGGCGCTGACGTGGATAAGTCATCTGATCTGGGCCGTCAGATCTGGATCTGACGGTCCAGATCGGAGCGTACCGATTCGTCCTCGACCATCTAATCTAAGCCCTAGATCGCAGATCGGACGGTGCAGGGGGGCGTGGACCTTACCGGGCGGCGCAGTGGTCACCGGCGACGAAGGGGACGGCGGCGCGGCTCCGGTGTGGATGTTCTGGTCGTCGCCGTGCTTTCCCGGATGCGTGGAGAGCAGCCCCGAGCGCGGCGTGTCGCGGGGAGGGCGATGGAGGTGGCGGCGTCTCCCCGTTCTTCCCGAAGCACGTGGACACGCAAGCGGAGAGGTACGGGACGCCGGCGAACTTCCGCTCGAGCTCCCCTCTCGTTTTGCTGCAAGCAGAGCGCGGGGAAAACGTCAGGAGGTGCGCCAGGAGAAGGGTAATCCGAGGAGGCCAACGGGGGGCGGAGAACCCTTCTCTGTTACCGGAAAACGGAAGAATGGCGGCGGCGGACACGGTGGACTCCGGCGAGCTTTCCGGCGTGATTTAGTTAGGGTTTCAAGGGGAAAAAGACGCGGCGGGGTCCGGGGTTTATATAGGGGGCTCCAGAGATCGAATCCCGCACGAATCGGAGGAGATATCGTCTCCGATTCGATCTCCTTCTCCTGTGCTTTGTTCGGTTAGGGGAAGAAGAAGATCTGCTGACGTCAGCATGACGTCAGCCAGTATTTTATTTTCTGATTTTATTTCTTTAATTCATATCTTTTGATTTATTTGTCCAAATGAGGTCAAACAAATTTCTAAAAATTTGTAAAAATAATATCTTGCTGTTAAACCAGTTGTGGGTATGTCTTGAACTCTTTTCAAAAATAATAATTTGGAATATTGATTAAATGTGGAATTGACACTTTATGTTTAATTTAAAACTAGGGTTTAAATAAATTTTAATCTTGGCTAAATAAATTTGTAAATTACCCACATTTCAATATGTTTGACTTTCAGTTATTTAAACTTATTTTGCTGAAATCATTTATGATATTAAAGAACTAAATATCAAAGATGTTTAGGAAATGTGAAATATAGGGTATTCATTTTTAATTGGAAATAATTTGTGCAACATTATATTTTATAAGAGGATAATGTATTTGAAATTTCATAACAACTTTGGAAAGGATTTTTGTTTTAATTTTATTCTTATTTAGAATATATTAATCATTTTATGCTTTGAAAATAGATGAAATTCCTTTAAGCACATGAAATGTTTATTTGGCTAATTCAGTAATTTAAATTCTATGAAGTTGTAAGGTTATACACTATAGGCTTATAATTTCCAAACTATATTTTGAACTTAGTTAAAGGAATGCAAACCATTTGGTAATTATATACCATTTTGAATAATCTTATATTTATGAATAGATATGGCTAAGTGGTTTAATTCAAATACTTATAAGTAAACTATTTACTTAAAATAAAATGGATTGTAGTTGGTAAAATATTTGTCGAATTATATTTTAAGATTTTGAATTACATGGGATAATAAAATGTTTTAAACTGTGACATTTGAAATATTAAACTTTGAAGTCTTTTATAGTTGGTTTCCTCATGCATTTAATATTTTATTTTAATAAAAAGAAAAGTTTTAAATTTTAGTGATTTTTGAACATTATAAAATGTTGGGATGTTACAGACTACCACCCTTAAAAGGAATCTCGTCCCCGAGATTCGGAGAGGCTAGAAAAGAAAGCAAGGGCTTGAATGATTCTGATAACTCGAGATGTCTTGAGAAATAAAATTTCGGACATGGAAACTTGAAAACTTGTAGTGAATGGTTTTTCTGATTAGAAAGATGAAAGGAAAGATAGTTTGAGATTTCTGGGTTTAAGTGAGTGGGTTTGAATTTTCTAGGTGGCTACCACCCTTAAAAGAAAAGTTTTGTTGATAATTCAACATCCTAATGCACAACCAAAATTCAAGATAATCCATTACAAACATCATCTAACAAACATCAATCAGTAAAGTTCAACACAAACAACACATACGTAAAATTTCAAACTTCTTTTGAGAAATCGAACTAATCGTTTATCGAACGAAAGGTCGGGGAATTACAAAAGTAACAGTACTGCCATACCACTATTTGATAGGTCAATACACTAAATCGATACGATAAGCTAAAAGATAAATGGTGGTCCCTCTAACATGGTTTTGATTGCTACACTTATCCTTCCTAAATACTACGCTTGCGTTTTATTGCGTGGTTATTTGCCACAGGCGTGACTTCTCCCTCAGTTGACTCTTCAGACAGCACTTCTTCGGGGTCTTCTTCCACTGGTCCTTCCTTCTTCGTAGCTGCAGATACAGTCACATCTCCAGTGCCTTGGTCACCTCCTTCTTCAGCTACTGGCGGTGGTGGAGGTGGAATGAGTTGAGCCTCAAGCATGGCAATTTGCTGATCCTTCCCAAGGTTCTCCAAATGTAGGTCATGGATGAGTTCCTCCAACTGACCAATAAGATTTTCAGAGGCCTGGAGTTCTTGGGTTTTTGCGTGTATGACGGCTTGAGCATGATTTGCGACGTCAGAAGTCTGTTGGACTCTCCTGGTCAGACAGTTGATGAGATAATCCAAGTCTTCAAACGTCTTATTAACAAGGGGCACGTCCAGGCGATTTCCCGTGCGAGCCATCGAGAGACCATGTGCATTCCTCTTCCCAAAGACACGGAAGGGCGATCCTGGTGCTAGCTTGAATCGATACTTGTAACACAAACGAGCCATTAAGTCCACCATAGCTATGTTCACTCCTTCAATCCACTCTGGGTAGTAGGTGACATAGTCCACGGGCTCGAAGTCTGGCATCGTTGGATCCGGGGTCATGATGGTGCGTATTTCCCAACGTATCCCATGGGGTATGTCGGTCTCCTCCTTCCTTCCTCGGAAATAGGGTGGTGGTAGCTTCAATACACTTGTCAATCTAGACAGCTGCCTCCCAAAGATGAAATCCGACAAAACTCCAGCATACACAGTCTCAGTGTATTCTCCCATCTAGAATTTTGAATAGGTAAGAGTATTAGAATTTAAGAGAAAGGGAAAGATGCAAGACATGATACTTAATGTAAGACAATATTAAAAGAATTTTCAACATTTACTCAAGTTTTGGAAACCTAGTTTAGTTAACTATTTAACCTTTGGGGTCTTAGTCCAATCCTAGGGGTTTCGAACCTACAGGCAACACAGTGCTCTGATACCATCTGTAGCGTACCTGCTCTCAAAATAAGGCAGATACCTGTGTATAGTGCAAATCCCTGGATCGTTTCATTTGCACACACAGTTTACGATGTAATATCACAACAAAGGTCAATTTTATTACATCGATGATCCAGAATTACAAAATATTCTTTACAAATTGCATAGCATAAAGCTAGCTTTGAAAAGTACACAGCGGAAATACAATAGCAGTGAGCCTCTATAACTTTCATGCTGCCACAGGCGAAAACATGTTGGTTGTAGACTCGAAACCTTTAAAAGAAACCTCACTCGTCATCTGATCAATCTGCAATAAGAAAAATATTGCAACAACGTGGGTCAGATTCCATTAAAAATGGACTCTGGCAAGTGACACTATGGTGGACACTTATGGAATAACTCTAAAGCCTATATGAATATTTGGCTGGTGGAGCTCAAGGCTAATTTGCATAAAGCCAATTTTCCTATTCTTTTGAAAACACTTTTCTCGAAATCGACGAGTATGGCATGAAAACCATAAATCTCATCTTCCCTTGTTCACCCATCAAATTTTTACTTCTGAAGTTGGAATGGTGGAATCCTCCGTTGACGTCCTTGATCAGCTGCTCAAAATTGTCCGTAACCGGGGACATGGCTAAGTACTTAGTTTTACACTCTGCAGAGGTTGTGCACTTTCACCTTAAGACTCAATTTGTCCGAGATATCCTATACACGCGGAGTGTATTATGGAAAGGAGAGAATTGAGACAAGAACTTTCAGAAGAAGAATGCAACCATACTAGCAAGACCCGTTCCACCTATCATCCCTCTACATCTGCTTGTCAAGCTGACAGGTTGCACCCTCACAACTTAATTATTCTAGACAGAGCCCATTGTCAAAAGGCTGCACTGGAAGCAATCGTCACTTGGAGTTCCTTCAGATTCCTCTGTTCCTGGGTGGCCGTTCTCAAGTGTGCATTACCCTTTAGGAACCATAGAAATGGACCGAGTAGCCACTCAACATAAACCATCCGACCAATTACCACCCAGGTGTTTCATTAACTTAAGTGGATGTGCACTCTCAGGTAAAAATCACCATGCTCACAGCCCTAAGTAGAATAGAAATTCATCCTAGGCGAAGACAGCCCTGAGCACAGTCCTGAGTAGTCACTTAACCTTTTATAAAATCTTTCATCAATTGCATAGCATCAATATTTCTGTTAAGTATGATATAGGAACCTAGACACAGGAATAAGGGATTCTACAGGTTTAGCATAGTAACACATGCATATAAAAATACACTAAGTAATGCATAAACATAGGAAGTTTATGAGGTGTGCCACTTGCCTTTGAATGTTGTCGTTGTTCACAAACTCTTTTCAACAACGAACGTTTGCTCTCCGTTTAATCTAAACAATATAAGCAAGCAACAATACAACAATCAACAGCAAGCACAAATCCACAATGCCAACAAACACATACTAGATGAATAAATAAGTTTTATAAAACTTTCTAAGGAAAATATGTTTATGCATGATATGCAAAAATATTCCTAAGGCTAAAAAATGCTTTATCATGCTATGGAAATCTTTTAAGTTTATGCAAGGCCAATGTGTTGGTCCGAAAGGACTAAGAACTAAGGTCTTAAGTTGGATACACATACTTTGTTTTATAACTTCTTGAAACAAGCACTCAAATGGCTTAGCCATGATGTGCAGAATACTAAAAAAAAATACTAAGTCATTTGTTCAAGATGATCAACAATTATTATCAACCCTTTGTAAATTGGACATTCACTATAGTGAGAGAGACAGACACCCGGCCAGCCACTTAAATTGTGGAACAGGTCTCATGTACGTGGACATGTAAGGTTTGTTTCCAGGCCGCTTCATCCCACTATGCTGCTAGGATCCAACAACATCAAGATGATAACATCATGATCAAATTTTGTTTAAGTCTAGAAGACAAGATTAGGAAAGAGGGAAAAGATAGAAAGAAAGATGTAGTTGTCCTCCAGGATTCATCTCCAGACTTGTAATATTCTCCTTGATGATGTCTTGATTGATTTCTGGGTAGTCCTGATGAATCTTCAGACTTGATGGTTCTTGTATCCTTGAGGCTGGTCTTGGGTTTCCTAGTCTCAGAGGAGAAGGAAAGACAGAGAGGAAGACTTAGAGAATAGAAGGAGATTGGTCTTCTTGAACTTCTGCTCAATTTTCTTCTAAGTGCTTGACATCTTGGGGATGCTTCCAGAGTCTGTTTTCTTCTAAGTCCTTCATGAACCTCTTCTTGATTTTCTTCTAAGTGTTTTCTTCTCCTTGTAGATACTTCTGAAGTCTTGTTTTTGGCTAAGTCCTTCAATGGTCTTCTAGCTCCATCTTGAAAACTACTAAGTGTCATAGCACTTTTCACAAAATACTCAGTTGAAAATAATCCTAACTTAGAAAAACTATTGAAGAGGGGTTTTTCTTTGAGAATTATATCTACAATATAAAATATGCTATGAATGAAATGAAATCTTAAATCACAAGAAACATAAAAATAGCTTTTGTAATTTCTTTAAATATATGCATGAATTTTATAAATGCACTTTAAATAAATTCCTAGTTTTGGAAAATAAAATAAAAGGAATAATTATAATATTAAAGTTTTCCTATGATTAAATTTCTATAACAAAATTTTATAATCTATGTTAATAGACAGAGAGCATTTAATTAAATCTATTGCAATTGGATTTAATCAAAAATAATGTTTCTATTAAGAGTTATTTCAAAATTAGTCAAACTATTCAAATTAAACACACAACTATGAAATCATTCAAAACTACTCAAAAATATTTTATAGCCGTGGTATTAATTTACAAATATTCTAACGTTTCTAAAGCATATTTATTTGCAATTTTTGGATTTATAGATTTAAAGTTATTGCAAATATACTCAAATTCATCATTTGAAATTTGAATATTTTATACTAAGTCAAATTTGAATTTTGTCTGATCCAAATTATTCTACACCTCCAGAGCTTTCCAAATATATAAAAATTATTAAATTTGGAGTTGTGGTTGAAAAGTTGTGAGAGATCTAAATGACAGGGGTGTTTCTGCAAAACTGCCGATTAAATTTAATTACGAAATTGATTATACACGTCAGCGCTGACTGTGCGCTGACGGGGCATGCCACGTGGCGCTGACGTGGATAATTCATCTGATCTGGGCCGTCAGATCTGGATCTGACGGTCCAGATCGGAGCGTACCGATTCGTCCTCGACCATCTAATCTAAGCCCTAGATCGCAGATCGGACGGTGCAGGGGGGCGTGGACCTTACCGGGCGGCGCAGTGGTCACCGACGACGAAGGGGACGGCGGCGCGGCTCCGGTGTGGATGTTCTGGTCGTCGCCGTGCTTCCCCGGATGCGTGGAGAGCAGCCCCGAGCGCGGCGCGTCGCGGGGAGGGCGATGGAGGTGGCGGCGTCTCCCCGTTCTTCCCGAAGCACGTGGACACGCAAGCGGAGAGGTACGGGACGCCGGCGAACTTCCGCTCGAGCTCCCCTCTCGTTTTGCTGCAAGCAGAGCGCGGGGAAAACGTCAGGAGGTGCGCCAGGAGAAGGGTAATCCGAGGAGGCCAACGGGGGGCGGAGAACCCTTCTCTGTTACCGGAAAACGGAAGAATGGCGGCGGCGGACACGGTGGACTCCGGCGAGCTTTCCGGCGTGATTTAGTTAGGGTTTCAAGGGGAAAAAGACGCGGCGGGGTCCGGGGTTTATATAGGGGGCTCCAGAGATCGAATCCCGCACGAATCGGAGGAGATATCGTCTCCGATTCGATCTCCTTCTCCTGTGCTTCGTTCGGTTAGGGGAAGAAGAAGATCTGCTGACGTCAGCATGACGTCAGCCAGTATTTTATTTTCTGATTTTATTTCTTTAATTCATATCTTTTGATTTATTTGTCCAAATGAGGTCAAACAAATTTCTAAAAATTTGTAAAAATAATATCTTGCTGTTAAACCAGTTGTGGGTATGTCTTGAACTCTTTTCAAAAATAATAATTTGGAATATTGATTAAATGTGGAATTGACACTTTATGTTTAATTTAAAACTAGGGTTTAAATAAATTTTAATCTTGGCTAAATAAATTTGTAAATTACCCACATTTCAATATGTTTGACTTTCAGTTATTTAAACTTATTTTGCTGAAATCATTTATGATATTAAAGAACTAAATATCAAAGATGTTTAGGAAATGTGAAATATAGGGTATTCATTTTTAATTGGAAATAATTTGTGCAACATTATATTTTATAAGAGGATAATGTATTTGAAATTTCATAACAACTTTGGAAAGGATTTTTGTTTTAATTTTATTCTTATTTAGAATATATTAATCTTTTTATGCTTTGAAAATAGATGAAATTCCTTTAAGCACATGAAATGTTTATTTGGCTAATTCAGTAATTTAAATTCTATGAAGTTGTAAGGTTATACACTATAGGCTTATAATTTCCAAACTATATTTTGAACTTAGTTAAAGGAATGCAAACCATTTGGTAATTATATACCATTTTGAATAATCTTATATTTATGAATAGATATGGCTAAGTGGTTTAATTCAAATACTTATAAGTAAACTATTTACTTAAAATAAAATGGATTGTAGTTGGTAAAATATTTGTCGAATTATATTTTAAGATTTTGAATTACATGGGATAATAAAATGTTTTAAACTGTGACATTTGAAATATTAAACTTTGAAGTCTTTTATAGTTGGTTTCCTCATGCATTTAATATTTTATTTTAATAAAAAGAAAAGTTTTAAATTTTAGTGATTTTTGAACATTATAAAATGTTGGGATGTTACACAGGGCCTAAGTCAGGTAGGCACAATACCTGGGTAGACACTAAACGCTTCTTTAGTCCTTGGAAACTGGCTTCACATGCATCAGTCCATTCAAACTTCTTTTCCTTCTTATAAAAATTTGTCATAGGTTTGGCTATCTTGGAGAAATTTTCTATGAACCTCCTATAATATCCCGCCAAGCCCAGAAATCTGCAGATTTCTGCCACATTCTTTGGTGACTCCCATTTTGTCACCGCTGCTACTTTTGCGGGATCAACAACAATCCCTTCTCCTGACACTATGTGTCCCAGGAAAGCTACTTCACTCAACCAAAACTCGCATTTACTAAACTTTGCATGAAGCTTGTGCTCTCTAAGCTTTTCCATAACCAAACGGAAATGTTCTTCATGTTCCTTTTTATTCTTGGAATAGATCAAAATATCATCTATGACAACCACAAAAAACTTGTCCAAGTATTCCATGAATACCTTGTTCATCATGTTCATGAAATAAGCAGGTGCATTGGTTAGCCCAAAAGGCATGACCGTATACTCATATAATCCATACCTAGTGGTGAAGGCTCTCTTAGGTATATCATGTTCCCTAACTGAAAGTATCCAGATCTTAGATCGATCTTAGAAAATACACTAGCTCCTTCTAGATGGTCAAACAAGTCGTTGATTCTCAGTAGTGGATATTTGTTCTTAATGGTCACCTCATTCAAGGAACGGTAATCCATACACAACTTCATACTCTTGTCCTTCTTCTCCACGAACACATGTGCTCCCCAAGACGATGAGCTAGGGCGGATGAATCCTTTTCCCAACTGCTCCTCCAGTTGTGCCTTAAGTTCCTTCAACTCTTCTACAGACATGGGGTAAGGTCTTCTTGCTATTGGCCCTATCCCCGGTAGTAATTCTATTAGGAACTCTACATATCTATCTGGTGGCATTCCTGGTAGTTCGTCTGGAAACACATCGGGGTACTCCTTCACAATAGGTACCTCTTCCATGCTATCCCCCTTAATAGTATTCAACTTAGCCTCTTTTGATCCATAGAATGACTGGTACCGGATTCTCTTCATCTCGGGGGTGGTGAGGGTGATCGCTCTACTAGCACAATAAATTTTTCCCCTATACTGGGATAACCAGTCCATAACCAAAATGATATCAACGCCTTCGTTTTCAAGGATAATGGGCTCAGTGGGGAATTTGGGATTTCCAATGTCTAGGGTAAAGGGGCGAGTTGCCGAAATTGCCAAAATTTCTCCCCCAGGAGAGCTCACTCTGATTAGTTTATCTAAGGTCTTGGTGGGTAACCTATGCTTGTTCACATATGCTCTTGAAATGAATGAATGCGATGCTCTAGAGTCAAAGAGGACAAGTGCTAAATCTGATTTGGCTAGGAACTTACCGATCACTAGGTCGGGTGCCTCCATGACTGTAACGCCCCGGCATTTATCCCCAATTAGTTTTTCGTGTTTTCTTTTTCATCAACATGACATTGCATTTCATCTCATTTATTTAATTTGTTGCATTTAATTTCATTTCCCACTTTTAAATTAAAATACATTTCAAATTAATTAAAATGTGATTTTCAAATCTTTTGCAAATACTAAAACTATTTTGTAAAGTCTTGTAATTCAAATTCCTTTTCTATTTTGTTTTAAGAATATAAAACAGAAAAGAATAAAAGAAGAGAAATAAAAAAAACCTTCTGGCCCAAAGCGCACCTAAGCCAAACCCTAGGGTTTGCCCCTGGGAAATTCTTTCCCAACCCCTGCAATTTTACAGCCACCCTCCTCCTTTTTCCTTTTTTTGCATAAAAATCCTCCCACCCCCTACTTTTTCTTTTTCCCCTTCCTTTCCTTTTTCTCTTTTTCCTTTTTCTTTTCTTCTTTTCGTTTTGTCCCTTCTCTTCTCTTCCTCCCGCACAGGAGAACCGCACCCGCTCGTTCGATGCACCAGCCCGAGCTCCCCGCTGCCTCCCCATCCCCGCCGCAAGTGCGCCGCCGACCGCCGCCCCTCCCCGCCGTCGCCGACCGTCGCCCCACCCCTGCTCGCGCCGCTCGCCGCCCCGCGCTAGCGCGCCTCCGGCCCGGACCACGCCCGCCGCGGCCAGCGCGCCGCCCTCGCTCCTCCTCGTCTTCGTCCGCCGCCGCCCATGCGTCGCCTCCGCGCCGTCCCTGACCTCCCCGGCTCCGGCACAGCACCACCACGCTGCCTCAACCCCCTGCCTCGTCCTTCGGACTGCGCCCCGGCCACCTCCACCCCGAGCTCCTCCTTCTGTCCATTGCACGTCGGGTGTTCGACAAAATGCCCGCAAGACCCCGGCGTCACATTTGCTGTCCGTGTTTGTCCACCCTTCGAGGTGTTGCCCGTGCGCCTGCTCCTTCCGGTGTCGCGTCGCCGTAACTGTCCGTGTCCGAGTTGCGGTGCCCGCCCGTGCGCGCTTCTTTCAGGTGTCCGTTTGCCGTGCTCCTACGTGCCCGCGACGGTCAAAGATGATGACCGAGTACGACTACCCCGACAAATCACGATGCCCCGGTTCCACGACGACTACTTCCCCGACAACAACTACTTCCTCTACGGACCGAAGACATCGGTTCAGAACCATAGTTATCCCGATCCAACGTGCGAACCCCAAACCCTATCCCTATGCCTATTTTATAAAGTGCCATCTATCTGCATATCGCATCATACTTGCATGTGTTGCATCTCTTGGCTTTGGTGGTGTAGCAGTTCACCTAAATATTAACTATGGAATTGTGGGCATTTATTTACTATTGTTGCCCCAGTCCATATAAAATTGACTAGATCACCCATGCCATGTCTTGCCATGTTAATCAACATTTAATTTGATGAGTAGATAAATAACTTGCACCTAAGTATTAATTATCGAAACCCCGGTTCCGCTTAATTTGGATTAAGTGCATCTCATACTGCATCTTGCCATGTCATGCATCAGTCTCATATGATCATGCTGGATCTTTTGCCGTAGTTATAAGATGCATCTTTTACGCTTTCCAGTGTTTGTTGCTTCTTCGCGGCTAAGACGATGATATGTGTGAGCAACGACAAGATCTGCTTCCATGCGGGATTCCAGGCAAGCAAAGTTTGCTTGTTTACATATACATTGTCTTTCATTCTTGCCGTTGATCTCTGCTACCCTAGTATTTGATTCTTTATTGCGATCCCATCACATGTTTATCTTGCAGCCCATACATCTTTATCCCCACAACCTAATACCTGTTGCATGTTTATCTGTTGGCCTTGCGAGTCGTAGCGCATACTTAGAGTTGGTTGTCCGAGTCGTCTGTTGGTCTTTTATTTCATATGCTTAGTATGATATATTAGTCTACCTTAATAAAATGTTGTCTTGTATTGGGGTATTATAATTAAAAGAAAAGGCACCGGCGGAAGGCCTTGCGAGGTGCTTTGTTCTGCTAAGTGTCGACCAATTTTGAGCGCACTAACCACTTGTGGGAGGCCCAATGGAGCCCCCCTCGACTTTGACTGGAACTTCAACTTGTCCGGGAGCCGCACCTAGTTCGGGTTTTCCATTTGTCTCATATGAATCGATACTAATGTAGTATTTTACTTTGGCGGTGTGCCTTGTTACATGCATATAAGGCGCGGCCTGTTTGTGCGGAGGGGTGTGTCCTGCGGGAATCCGGACCCTTTTGGCCGGGACCAGCATAGCTCCCGTGGCTCCTTGGACTTGTTGCGGTGAAGGAAAAGAGTTGGGTTGAGAGGCCATAATGTTTTTGACTGGGTTGATCATGCGAGTATGGGTCCAGTAGTGCACCCCTACAGGGTATAATCTTATCGATGAGCCGTGTCCACGGTTATGGACGACTTGGTGATGATGCTGGCTAACAAGATCTAGACAAGTTACACCTAATCTTCGTTTATTAATTTGACTAGTAATATAGAATTGCTTTCACAATAAATGGTAACTAAAACTGTTCAATGTGTGAGTTTCCCGAATTGCTTCCTCATACTTGCTTGAGGGGGTTAATCCGAGAATGGGTTATGTTTGGTGTTAGTTGTAGTTGTTTACTTATGTGCTCTCTTATCCCCCTCTTATTAGACGGAAGTTCTAGCCTGTCTCTATTAGGTTGCTAGTGCTGCTGCCGCTAAGTCCGCCTCCCCTGTATTTTGGGAGATGGTGTAGAAAGTAGGCAAGTCGGGTTTGCTTGCTAGGGAGTGCCCTGACCCTCTTCTGGGTTGTGCTTTATGTGCAGTTAACAGGTTTGAAGTCTGACGATGTTAGCTTGGGAATCCCTCCGGCTTGGCTGGGCAGGGATATGGCGCCATTGCTTATCTTCAGGACTCTTAGTCTAGTTTGTATCTTATCCGTAGTCGGATACTATTTTGCTTCCGCTTTCATTTGAATCTTTGTATTGTATCATTTGTATCTTGACTTGTTCGAGTCATTGTTGTATATTATATATCTTCTGTTGTTGTTGTGGATGTATCGGAACTGTTGTAGTGTTATCACAATTCCACCCACATAATGCGCATGTTTAGGCGTGCACATTATGTCTAGTGGGAGACCTAAAATCGTTATTATGTGGATTTCGGCGGGATCTCTTAAATCTACATAGTACCGATTTCGGGCCGTCACAATGACTTCCTCCACATCCATATGGTTCACATGTCGTTTCTGAATCGAGTTGGACTTGATGCCTGGTTCAGATATCTTCTCTAGACACTCATTGGAATAGTGTTCCATCTTCTTGCATGAGTAACATTGAACCTGGCTCAGGTCCCTCTTTTCATGGTGGTTGTGGCGATGTTGTCCATTGTGGTTTCCTTGACCGTTTTGGTTGTTGCCTCGATATCCTCCGTTAGGGTTGTGGCCATGATTATGGTGGCCACTATTCCCATGTTGGTGTCCATTTCCACCATGTTTCTGAAATCCCGAGCTGCCACTTCCTTCATGATGACTACGCATCTTCTGAGGTGTTCCAGAGTACTGCTTGTCAAAGTTATGCTTCCTCTTTCTATTCTCGGATTGTTTCTGTTTGCTCTCTAGGATAGTGACCTTCTCAAGTAGGGACTGACAGTTGGGTGCATAGACAACTGACAGTTGAACGGCTAGTTCATCATTTAGACCATCCAAGAATCTTCCCCTTCTCTTGGCGTCCGAGTCGACATCATCTGGTGCATAACGTGCCTGATTATTGAATTCTTTTATGTAAGCAGCGACCGTGTGACTACCTTGACGCAGGTTGCGAAACTCTCATTTCTTCAAACTCATCACACCATTGGATATGTGGGATGTGTGAAAACCTTCTTGGGACAGCTCCCAGGTAACCTCCTCTATTGGATGGGTGATTTGGAAGTTGTCCCACCAGCTGGCCGTAGGTCCTTCTAGCAGATGTGCTGCAAATCTGACCTCACTACAAGAAATATGTCAACTGGTGACCTTATCTTAACGACGAAGTTTTTTTGGTCATAAATTTATGACCATTTAAACTCGTTGGTCATAACCCAATTGAGAGGGACAAAATTATGACCTTCTGTTTTAGAAAGGTCAAAACACGCAGACACCAATTGGTCATAAATTCTAACTGCACTACTCCATGACCTTCACTATAGACTTTAATGACCAATCTAATAGGTCACACCGATATACTTGTGTGACTGGGCTGACACCTAAGACAACTCGCCTACGTGTCACAACAATGACTTGTGGGACCAACCCAGCAGCCCCGCCTGGCCTGTGGGATCCGCCGTGCAGTTCCGTCTGACCTCCGGGTCCCACACCCCCACCTGACCACTGGGTCCCACCCACCCTACCCTGACCACTGGGTCACACGCTCACCCACCTGACCACGGGGCCCCACCCACCCCCACACGCCACTGATGTAACATCCCAACATTTTGGAATGTTCAAAAACACTAAAATTTAAAACTTTTGTTTTGATTAAAATAAAATATTAAAATGCATAAGAAAACTAACTATAAAAGACTTCAACCAATTTGAAAAAGTCTATTATTTCACAATTCCCAATGTGTCATTATTTTCAAAAGTCATTTCCAATCAAACATTACATTATCCATTGTATTTCAAAAACCTTAATATGTAATTTGACAAATGTTTTATAAAGTACAAACCATTTTATTTTAAGTAAATAGTTTACTTATAAGTAATTAATTTCAACCACTTAGCCTTAGCTATAAATAAATTAAAATAATAATTACAAGTGTTATTTTAAACTATTGAAACATTGTCTTTTTGCCAGAAGATTATTATTCTTTTACCTAAGTGCAAAACATAATTTGGATACTACAAGTCTATAGTTTATAACTTAAAACATCATAGATTTTATAATTACTTAACAACCCAAATAAACATTTCATTAGCTTAAATGATTTTAATTTATTTTCAAAACATCAAATGACTTTCATGAATATATTTTCTATATAAGAAATGAATTAAATCAAAAATCTGTTCCAAAGTGTTATAAGGTTTTCGAATGAATTATCATAATATAAAATATAATGGTGCACAAAATATTTTGAATTAAAAATGAATACATTATATTTCCCTTTTCATTTCAAATAAATGTGTGATGTTATTTAATATTGTACTAAAGCCAAAAATTAATTAATATGGGAAAATGAGTTTAAATAACTTAATTTTAAACTTATATAAGTGTTGTATTTTTATAAATTTTATTTAGCCAAAAACGAAATTATTTAAGCCATGTTTTCAAATTTGACATTAAGTGGCAAATTTTTAATTAATCAATAATTCTTAATTTTGATTTTTGAAAAGTGTTCAAAACATGCCCACAACTGGTTTAACACAAAGATATTAACTTTACAAATTTCTAGAAATTTGTTTGACTTCATTTGGAGTTATAAATCAAAAGTTATAAAGGAATTAAATAAAAAGAAAAATACGTGACATGCGGGACCCACCTATCAGGGGGTCGTCTTCAACCTCTGCCCAAATCGCGCTCGGGATTTCTGCATCCGATTCGTTTCCAAAATCCGGCGGATTCGTCGCGAGTGATTGCCTCCTTTCGGCCTCATATAAACCCCAGCACCGCCGCCTCCTTTTCCCCCTCGAAACCCTAGCAATCTTGCCACCAGGCTGGCCGCAGTCGCCCGCCTCCATCCGCCATTCCCGCCGGCGAACTCCTCCGTTTTCGGTGAGCCTCCGCAACCCCGAGTCTTCCCATCCCTCTCATTCTTCTTCTGTGATCCGTGCGCATATTTTTGACAAAGAGACGCACATTTTCCCGCAGCCTATCAACGCACGCGTCCACCCCCGAGGATCATCGCCTCCGTCTCCAACTCCGGCGAGTGATTACAAGAGAAGGGGAGCACGCCAAGCACCGCCCCCTCGCTACCACCTCCGCCGCGACCTCCTGCACGACCTGGTAAGATCCATTCTTCCCGGGAGATCGTAGGGCGCGTAGAACGCTACGTCGCCGCCGTCGGCCACGTCTTCGGCGAGGTTCCGCCGCCAGCTTTTGGCCGAACGTGTGTAGGCCGCACGATCTTGATCCTGCGGTTAGGATTATATCATTATAAACGAACCGGTACGGTTGATCTGGACCGCCAGATCCAGATCTGACGGCCCAGAAGCGAATCACTTAACCACGTCGGATCTCAGTCAGCGCCACATCGGATCCCAGTATGCAGCCACGTGGAATTTGATTTCTTTTAATTAGAGTAAATGGCATTTTTGCAGAAAAGCCCCTGTCTATTCAAACTATCATATCTTTTTATCTGTTTATCCAAATTCAAATATTTTTATATATTTGGAAAGCCCTAGACATGTAGAATATTTTGGATCTGCCAAAATTCAAATTTGACTTAGTTTAAAATATTCAAATTTCAAATGGAAGATTTGAGTATATTTGTCATAACTTTAAATCTATAAATCCAAAAATTGCAAATAAAATTGTTTTAGAGACCTTGGAATATTTGTAAATTGATGCCACTGCTATAATATATTTTTGAGTAACATTGGAATGAATTCATAGTTATATATTTAAATTGAATAGTTTGAGTATTTTCAACATAACTATTAATAGAAATACTATTTTTGATTAAATAAAATTGCTATTAATCTAATTAAAAGCCCCCTGTCTATTAATAATAATTATAAAAATTTGTTATAAAAATTTAATCATAGAAAACTTTAATCTTATATTTATTCCTTTTATTATATTTTCCAAAAATAGAAATTAATTAAATTTTATTTACAAATTCATGCATATTTATAAAGAAATCACAAAAGTTATTTTGATATTTTCTTGTGATTTAAAATTGCATTTCATTCATAGCATATTTTATTTTGTAGTTATATTACCCATAAGAAAACTCCTCCCTCGTTTTCTCTAAGTTAGGATCATTTCAACTTAGCATTCTGGTAAAGTGCTATACACTTAGACACTTTGGATTTTCAACATGGAGCTAGAAGGACATTGAAGGACTTAGCCAAAACAAGACTTCAGAAGTATCTTCAAGGAGTAGAAGCACTTAGAAGAAAAGCAAGAAGAAGTTCAAGAAGACCAACCCCCTTTATTCTCTAAGTCTTTCTTGCTCTCTCCCTTTTCTTCCTTCTTATCTTAGACTTCATAAAGACTAAGTTAATTCCAAGACCAGCCTCAGTGATATGAGAATCATCAAGTCTGAAGATTTATCAAGTCTACAAAAATTCATTCAAGGCATCACCAAGGGGAAAGCTACCAGTCTGGAGATGAAGCCTGGAAGACTAACTACAACCTACTTTCTACCTTTTCCCTCTTTCCTAATCTTATCTTTCACTTTAGACATAAACGATTTTTGATCACGTTATTACCATCTTGAAGTTTGTTGGATCCTAGCGGCATAGTGAGATAAAGCGGCCTGGGAACAAACCTTACATGTCCACGTACATGAGACATGTTCCACAATTTAAGTGCCTGGCCGGGTGTCTGTCTCTCTCATTATAGTGAATATCCAATTTACAAAGAGTTGATAATAATTGTTGATCACCTCGAAGAATAGAGCTAGTATTTTCTCTAAGTATTTTACACATCAGGACTAAGCCATTAGAGTGCTTATTCAAGATGATATAAAACAAAATATTTTATTCAACTTATGACTTTAGTCCTTAGTCATTTTGACCAACACGTTTCCTTGCATTAACTTAAAAGATTTTCATGGCATGACATGCATTTCTAATCCTTAGAAATAAATTGCATATCATACATGACATGCTTTCCTTAGAAGTTTTACAAAACTTGTTTGTTCACTATGTATGTGCATGTATGTTTGCTGATTGTTGTTTGTTGTTTGCTTATATTGTTTAGATTGAACGGAGAGCAAACGTTCGTTGTTGAAAAGAGTTTGTGAACAAACGACAACATTCAAAGGCAAGTGGCACACCCCCATAAAAGTCCTAGTATTTTTCTATGCATGAGTAGATTATTTTCTATAAGCATGTGTAGGATAGTATTGCTATGCAAGCCATGTTAGACCTCTTTATACCTATGTCTAGGTTCCTATGAAAATACTTAGTAGAGTAGTGATGCTATGCAAAACTATTTTGATGGAAAAGATAAAGTCTACTAAGTTTTAATCAAACACCTGGGTGGAAATTGGTTGCTTGGCTGTATGAGTTGAGTGTTGTTCCCAGGGTATTTACCTGTGGAATTTTCACTTGTGGAAGGCCACCCAGGAGCAAAGGAATCTGAAGAACTCCGAGTGAAGATTGCTTCTCGTGCAGCCATTGCCAATATGGGCTCTGGCTTGATCAACTAAGTTGCATGGACTCGCCCCGGCCTGACAGGTGGAGGTAGTGGTTTGTAGGTGGAGCGCGTCAGGCCAGAGTGGGAGGAAAAATGCTTCTGAAAGATCTCGTCTCATTCTTCTCCTTTCCTTATCACAGATGGTGTGTAAAGGGTGAATTGGGTCGAATGGGTACAATGGTGAACGTGCACAAACTCTGCAGAGTTAAAATCTTAGTACTTAGCCGTGTCCCCGGAAACGGACAATTGAGCAGCTGAACGAGGACGTCAACGGAGGATTCCACCATTTCAAAATTTTAAATTAAAAACTGGATGGGTGAACAAGGGTAGAATGAGACTATGGCTTTCATACCATATTTTTCTCAACGAGGTAAAGTTGTTTCCAAAAGTTAGGGAAAAACTTGCTTTCTGCAAAATAGCCTTGAACTCCACCAGCCAAATATGCATATAGGCTATAGAGTTATTCCATTAAGTGTCCACTATAGTGTCACTTGCCAGACTCCATTTTTAATGGAATCTGACCCACGTTGCTGCAATATTTTTCTTATTGCAGATTGTTCAGATGACGAGTGAGGTTTCGTTTAAAGGTTTCGAGTCTACAACCAACATGTTTTCGCCTGTGGCAACATGAAGTTGTTGGAGACCCACTCCTATTGTATTTCCGCTGTGTACTATTTCAAAGCTAGCTTTATGGTATGCAACTTGTATCGAATATTTTGTAATTCTTGATCATCGATGTAATAAAATTGATGCTTTGTTGTGATATTACATCGTAAACTGTGTGTGCAAACGAATCGATCCAGGGATTTGCACTATACACATGCGTCTGCCTTATTTAAAGTGCAGGTACGCTACAGATGGTATCAGAGCACTGTGTTGCCTTTAGGTTCGAAACCCTAGGTTTGGATAGAAATAGGATTTGACCATAGGATTCAAAATCTATTTTATTCAGTTTTTTTAAATAAAAACTTTTTATTTTGTCTTCCTCATACTCTCATCTACTATCAACATTCTGAAAACATCTTATCTTTTTTTCTAGATGACCAAGTTCTTATAGTCTAAGTCTGATTCTGCTGCTTCATATGGAAAAGCTACGATGCAACATGAAGTTCTACATGCATGGAAGACCACTGAAAAAACAGGATTCGGCCAACACTTCTAAGATATCCAATAAAGTTGAACAAGAACTTGAAGCACTCATGAAGGAGGTAGATTTGACCACCACCTAAATAGAATAACGATATCGTGTTAGTGTATTGATCATATCAACTTGGCTATATGACAATACTAGATTGTTTGTTTGTTGTGAACCTTGTTGCTTGATGTTTGTTAGATGTTGATTGATTATGTTATAGATTGGTTGCCTTGTTTTGTTTTATTGAACTAGGATTCCTCCATAAGTACAAATAATTCAACTCATTGCTTTCTAAACAAAACATATGTCTCACCCCTATACCAACATCAATGATTTGCATACAACTATGCGACTACTATTAGAGAACCAGAGTCAGTTGTGGAAGTTGATCAATGACCAACTGCCTAAGATTGATCAAAACCATAGTGATTTTGAAGAGAACCTTATGACCAAACTAAAGGCATCCAAAACTTGTGGAGAGATAGGACATACGTCCAGAGATTGTTCTGATGAGTGGCCCCATGGTCATACCAGATGCCCAGTTAAAGGATGCTGCACAAGACGGGTTACTTGCTTCCTGTGTGAAGGAACAAACCATGTCCCAATTCAGTGTCAACTTTATCCCTTGGTGCAACAAGCTAACCAGCAAACCAAGGAAGGAATGCGACAGTCTCTCATGAAGATCCTGGAGGAACAAAGACAAAAGGGTGGATCCAAGAAAGATCTTAGCCACATAAGATGCTACAAGTGCAAAGATAAGGGACACTATGCCAGTGGCTGCCCTGAGTGGAAGAAGGATAAATCTCTTCAAGGACCGAGTGGAAAACGTGAGTGCTAAAACTTTTCGTATCCACCACAGACCATTGTATTTTGAATACTTGTACACTCTACATCAGAGAACTAAACAAGATTAATTAAAGTTCCTATATTGACCACAAAAATTTCTTTTAAGGGTGGTAGCCACCCAGATAATTCTAACCCAGCTACCTTAAACCCAGAGATCCCAAACCATCTTTTTTTCGAGCCTCATTAATCAGAAAATTCATCCCCTGCTAGTTTCTAGTTTCCATGTCAGAAATTTCATTTCTCAAAACATCCCGAGTTATCAGAATCATTCAAGCATTTTCTTTGTCTTCCTAGCCTCTCCGAATCTCAAGGACGAGATTCCTTTTAAGGGTGGTAGTCTGTAACATCCCAACATTTTGGAATGTTCAAAAAACACTAAAATTTAGAACTTTTGTTTTGATTAAAATGAAATATTAAAATGCATAAGAAAACTAACTATAAAAGACTTCAACCAATTTGAAAAAGTCCATTATTTCAAAATTCCCAATGTGTCATTATTTTCAAAAGTCATTTCCAATCAAACATTACATTATCCATTGTATTTCAAAAACCTTAATATGTAATTTGACAAATGTTTTATAAAGTACAAACCATTTTATTTTAAGTAAATAGTTTACTTATAAGTAATTAATTTCAACCACTTAGCCTTAGCTATAAATAAATTAAAATAATAATTACAATTGTTATTTTAAACTATTGAAAACATTGTCTTTTTGCCAGAAGATTATTATTCTTTTACCTGAGTGCAAAACATAATTTGGATACTACAAGTCTATAGTTTATAACTTAAAACCTCATAGATTTTATAATTACTTAACAACCCAAATAAACATTTCATTAGCTTAAATGATTTTCATTTATTTTCAAAACATCAAATGACTTTCATGAATATATTTTCTACATAAGAAATGAATTAAATCAAAAATATTTTCCAATGTGTTATAAGGTTTTCGAATGAATTATCATAATATAAAATATAATGGTGCACAAAATATTTTGAATTAAAAATGAATACATTATATTTCCCTTTTCATTTCAAATAAATGTGTGATGTTATTTAATATTGTACTAAAGCCAAAAATTAATTAATATGGGAAAATGAGTTTAAATAACTTAATTTTAAACTTATATAAGTGTTGTATTTTTATAATTTTTATTTAGCCAAAAACGAAATTATTTAAGCCATGTTTTCAGATTTGATATTAAGTGGCAAATTTGTAATTAATCAATAATTCAAAATTTTGATTTTTGAAAAGCGTTCAAAACATGCCCACAACTGGTTTAACACAAAGATATTAATTTTACAAATTTCTAGAAATTTGTTTGACTTCATTTGGAGTTACAAATCAAAAGTTATAAAGGAATTAAATAAAACAGAAAATAAAAAGAAAAATACCTGACATGCGGGACCCACCTGTCTGGGGGTCGTCTTCAACCTCTGCCCAAATCGCGCTCGGGATTTCCCCATCCGATTCGTTTCCAAAATCCGGCGGATTCGTCGCGAGTGATTGCCTCCTTTCGGCCCCATATAAACCCCAGCACCGCCGCCTCCTTTCCCCCCTCGAAACCCTAGCAATCTTGCCACCAGGCTGGCCGCAGTCGCCCGCCTCCGTCCGCCATTCCCGCCGGCGAACTCCTCCGTTTTCGGTGAGCCTCCGCAACCCCGAGTCTTCCCATCCCTCTCATTCTTCTTCTGTGATCCCGTGCGCATATTACATCGTAAACTGTGTGTGCAAACGAATCGATCCAGGGATTTGCACTATACACAGGTATCTGCCTTATTTAAAGTGCAGGTACGCTACAACTGACCACCGGGTCCCACTACCCCCACCTGACCACTCAGTCCCACCCACCCCCACACGCCACTGACCACCGGGTCCCACTCCCCCCACCTGACCACTCGGTCCCACCCCCCACACGCCACTGACCACCAGGTCCCACTACCCCCACCTGGCCACTCGGTCCCACCCACCCCCACACGCAACTGACCATCGGGTCCCACTCCCCCCACCTGACCACTCGGTCCGACCCACCCCCACACGCCACTGACCACCAGGTCCCACTCCCCCCACCTAACCACGGGGTCCCACCCACCCCTGACACGCCACTGACCATCGGGACCCACTCCCCCCACCTGACCATTGGGTCCCACCCACCTACCACGACCACGGGGTCTCACCCACCCCCACACGCCACTGACCATCGGGACGCACTCCCCCACCTAACCACCGGGTCCCACCCACCCCCATAAGCCACTGACCATCGGGACCCACTCCCCTACAAGGTCCCACTGTAACATCCCAATACTTTGGAATGTTTAAAAATCACTAAAAATTTACAACTTTTGTTTTTGATTAAAATAAAACTTTAAATGCTTAAGGAAACCAACTATAAAAGACTTCAACCAATTTGAAAAAGTCTATTATTTCAAAATTTCCATTGTGTCATTATTTTCAAAAGTTATTTCCAATTAAACCTTAAATTATCCATTGTATTTCAAAAACCTTAATATGTAATTTGACAAATGTTTTATAAAGTACAAACCATTTTATTCTAAGTAAATAGTTTACTTATAAGTAATTGATTTCAACCACTTAGCCTTAGCTATAAATAAATTAAAATAATACTTACAAGTGTTATTTTAAACTATTGAAAACATTGTCTATTTGCCAAAATATTATTATTCATTTACCTGAGTTCAAAACATAATTTGGATATTAAAAGTCTATAGTTTATAACTTAAAACCTCATATGTTTTATAATTACTTAACAACCCAAATAAACATTTCATTAGCTTAAATGATTTTCATTTATTTTCAGAACATAAAATGACTTTCATGAATATATTTTCTATATAAGAAATGAAGTAAAACTAAAATCTTTTCCAAAGTTGTTATGAAATTTCAATTGAGTTATCTTAATATAAAACTTAATGGTGCACAAAATATTTTGAATTAAAAAATGAATACATTTCCCTTTTCATTTCAAATAAATGTGTGATGTTATTTAATATTGTACTAAAGCCATAAAATGATTTAATGTTGGAAAATGAGTTTAAATAACTTAATTTCAAACTTATATAAGTGTTGTTTTTTTATAAATTTTATTTAGCCAAAAACGAAATTTTTTAAGCCATGTTTTCAAATTTGACATTAAGTGGCAAATTTGTAATTAATCAATAATTCTAAATTTTGATTTTTGAAAAGTGTTCAAAACATGCCCACAACTGGTTTAACACAAAGATTTTATTTTTACAAATTTTTTATAAATTTATTTGACTTGATTTGGAGTCTTAAATCAAAAGTTATGAAAGAAATAAGAAAAATCAGAAAAAGAAAAAGAAAAAAACGCTGACGTCAGCGTCGTCTTCAACCTCCAGAACAGCCAGCACGGGCCGAAACGTACGGGATGAACTGTCTCGCATGATTTCCGGTGATTTAGAGCCCCAAATGACGCACCGTTTGTTTCTAATTAAATCACTTGATCTCCTCTTTCATTCCCCCATAAAAGCACTCTCTTAAATGCCCTAAATTGCTCTAATTTCGTCCGCCATCAAACGTGGACGTTTTTGGTCGAAATTAATGCCCGATTGATTGCGGGCAAATTATTGCACCAAATCAAGCACGGTTGTTTTCTATATAAAGCCCTCGACCTCCTCCTCCATTCCCCCGCAAAAGCCCTCTCCAATACGCCCCAAAGCCGACGAATTTGCTCGCCGGAGTTCTTCACATCCATGGCCGATTTCATCGATTCCGGCGAGGTGAGGCGACCCCCGAGGCCGAGAACCCTCTCCTCTTTCTCCCCACACCCGTGCGCATCTACTGACCCCGTCTTACCCCTTTCAACACAGCGGAGACATGGAGTTCGTGCTCACCGAGCTCGCCGGTGACCCGAGCTTCTCCGGCGGAACGTCCACGCCACTCTCGGACACCCCGCCACCACATCGACGCCACCATCCTCTCCATCGTGACGTGCCGCACACGGGGAGCCCCTCTACACGTCCGGAGAACCACGAGAACGTCATCTCCGACTCCATCTGACGCCGGCGCCGCCATCTCCCTCAACTCCGGCGAACCGCGCCGCCACCTCTAGACCATCTCGCTGTAAACCCTTAGATCTTGATCCAGCGGTGTAGATTAGATGACATGTTTGAATCGGTATCAGTCAATAGCATCGCGCCGCGCGACTGTTGTGTTAGCTATTTTCCATTTTCGTTTTTCTGACTAGACATAACTTCCAAAATTCGTATTAAATCAACCGTAACTCCGTTTTTTATGTTTTTGTAGTCTATGGAATCGTATGAACGTGTGGAAAATAGTGGTATAATAAAAACTTGTATTTTAGTCGTGCACTAACTTGGTATTTACAGAAACATGTAAAACATTATTTTAATTATAGTTTTAATTCTGTAAGGTCAAAATTTGTAAATAAAATATCTTTGAAAAGCCCATGACCTATAGATTGTGCTAGTTCTGTTGTTTTCCAACCTTGAGAAATTTAGATTTATTCCAATTCAAAATATGATGTTTGAGTAAATTTGACATAACTTTTGATAAAACATTATTTTTGAGTAAATCAAATTGCTATAAATTTATTTAAATCCCCTCTATCTATTAATACTAATTATAAAATTTTCATTTAAAAATTGAAATCACATAAAACTTTAATCTTATTTTTTTTTCTTTATTATATTTTGTGAAAATAGAAATTAATTAAATTGCATTAGCATAATTGTTCATGTGATTAAAAATTGCATTTCATGCATATTATATTTTATTTTGTAGTTATATTTCCCATAAGAAAACTCTTTCCCCATTTTCTCTAAGTTAGAAATATTTTCAACTTAGCATTTTGGTAAAGTGATACACTTAGACACTTAGGATTTTCAACATGGAGCTAGAAGACCAATTAAGGACTTAGCCAAAACAAGACTCCAGAAGAATCTCCAAGAAGTAGAAGCACTTAGAAGAAAAATCAAGAGGAAGTTCATGAAGACCAACCAGAAATATTTTCTAAGTCTTTCTCCCTCTCTCTTTCATTTCTCCTTTCTTTTCTTAGACCTCTTGAAGACTAAGTTAAATCCAACACCAGCCTAGGTGATACAAACATCATCAAGTCTGAAGATTATTCAAGTCTACCAAGAATTCAATCAAGACATCACCAAGGAGAATGTTACAAGTCTGGGGATGAAGCCTGGAAGACAAACTACATCATTCTTACTATCTTTTCCCTCTTTCCTAATCTTATCTTTCACTTTAGACATAAACGATTTTTGATCATGTTATTACCATCTTGAAGTTTGTTGGATCCTAGCGGCATAGTGAGATGAAGCGGCCTGGAAACTAACCTTACATGTCCACGTACATGAGACCTGTTCCACAATTTAAGTGGCTGGCCGGGTGTCTGTCTCTCTCACTATAGTGAATATCCAATTTACCAAGAGTTGCTAATAATTGTTGATCACCTTGAACAATAGAGTTAGTATTTTCTCTAAGTAATTATGCACATCATGACTAAGTCATTGAGTGCTTATTCAAGATGATTTATAACAAAGTATTTTTTCCAACCTATGACTTTAGTCCTTTGTCATTTTGACCAACCTAATTGCCTTGCATTAACTTAAAAGAATTTCATGGCATCACATGCATCTCTAGTCCTTAGAAATAATTTGCATATCATGCATGACATGTTTTCCTTAGAAGTTATGAAACTTGTTTGTTCATTATGTATGCTTGTATGTGTTGTGTTGTTTTGTTTTATGATTGTTGTATTGTTTTTTGTTTATATTGTTTAGACTGAACGGAGAGTTACGAGTATCGTTGAAAAGAGTTTGTGAACAGCGACAACATTCAAAGGCAAGTGGCACACCTCATAAACTTCCTATTATTTCCATATGCATTACTTAGTGTATTTTTATATGCATGTGTAGGATAGTATGGCTATGCTAAACCTGTGTGGAATTCCTTATTCCTGTGTCTAGGTTCCTATGCAATACTTAGTAGAATTATTGATGCTATGCAAATGATGTTTTGTGAAAATCTAAATTCTACTAAGTTAAGAATGAAACACCTGGGTGGTGAAAGGTTGTATTGTGGCGAAGTTGAGTGGCTACTCAGGCCCATGTCTATGGTTCCTGGAGTACGTGCACTTGTGAACGGCCACCCAGGAACAGAGGAATCTGAACAACTCCGAGTGACGATTGCTTCCAGTGCAGCCATTGCCATATGGGCTCTGGCTTGATCAATTATGTTGCATGGACTCTCTCCGGCTTGACAAGCAGATGTAGGGGGATGTTAGGTGGAAAGGGTCAAGCCAGAGTGGGAGGGAAAATGCTTCTGAAAGATCTCGTCTCATTCTTCTCCTTTCCTTATCACAAATGGTGTGTAAAGGATAATATGGGTTGAATGGGTACAATGGTTAACGTGCACAACCTCTGCAGAGTGTAAAACTAAGTACTTAGCCGTGTCCCCGGTACAGACAATTTGAGCAGCTGTTCACGAACATCAACGGAGGATTCCATCATTCCAACTTCAGAAATAAAACTTGATGGGTGAACAAGGGAAGATGAGATTATGGTTTTCATGCCATACTTGTCTTTATTTGAAGAAAGAGTTTTCCAAAGAGATAGGAAAAATTGGCTTTATGCAAAATAGCCTTGAACTCCACCAGCCAAATATGCATATAGGCTATAGAGTTATTCCTTTAAGTGTCCACCATAGTGTCACTTGCCAGACTCCATTTTTAATGGAATCTGACCCACGTTGTTGCAATATTTTTCTTATTGCAGATTTGATCAGATGACGAGTGAGGTTTCGTTTATAGGTTTCGAGTCTACAACCAACATGTTTTCGCCTGTGGCAGCATCAAAGTGATAGAGACTCACTGCTATTGTATTTCCGCTGTGTACTATTTCAAAGCTAGCTTTATGCTATGCAACTTGTAATGACTATTTTGTAAGTTGGGACTATCGATGTAATAAAATTGATACTTTGTTGTGATATCACATCGTAAACTATGTGTGCAAACGAATCGATCCAGGGATTTGCACTATACACAGGTATCTGCCTTATTTAAAGTGCAGGTACGCTACAGATGGTATCAGAGCACTGTGTTGCCTGTAGGTTCGAAGCCCTAGGTTTGGATAGAAATAGGATTTGACCATAGGATTGAAAAACTATTTTATTCACTTTTCTAAAAACAAAACTTTTCATTTTATCTTCCTCATACTCTCATCTACTATCAACCTTTTGAAAACATCTTATCTTTTTCTAGATGACCATGTTCTTGTAGTCTAAGTCTGATTCTACTGCTTCATATAGAAAAGTTTCAATTCAACATGAAGTTCTACATGCATGGAAGACCACTGAAGAAATAGGGTTCGGCCAACACTTCTAAGATATTCAAGAAAGATGAACAAGAACTTGAAGCACTCACGAAGGAGGTAGATTTGACCACCACCTAAATAGAATGACGATATCGTGTTAGTGTATTGATCATATCAACTTGGCTATATGACAATACTAGATTGTTTATTTGTTGTGAACCTTATTGCTTGATGTTTGTTAGATGTTGATTGATTATGTTATAGATTGGTTGCCTTGTTTTGTTTTATTGAACTAGTATTCCTCCATAGTACAAATAATTCAACTCATTGCTTTCTAAACCAAACAAATGTCTCACCCAAATACCAACACCAATGATTTGCATACAACTATGCGACTACTATTAGAGAACCAGAGTCAGCTGTGGAAGGAAATCAATGACCAACTGCCTAAGATTGATCAAAACCATAGTAATTTTGAAGAGAACCTTATGACCAAACTAAAGGCATGCAAAACTTGTGGAGAGATAGGACATACGACCAAAGATTGTTCTGATGTATGGCCCCATGGTCATACAAGACGTCCAGCTAAAGGATGTCGCACAAGACGGGTTACTTGCTTCCTGTGTGAAGGAACAAACCACGTCCCAATTCAGTGTCAACTTTATCTGTTGGTGCAACGAGCTATCCAACAAACCAAGGAAGGAAGGCGACAGTCTCTCATGAAGATCCTAGAGAAAGAAAGACAAAAGGTTGAATCCAAGAAAGATCTTAGCCACATAAGATGCTACAAGTGCAAAGATAAGGGACACTATGCCAGTGGCTGGCCTGAGTGGAAGAAGGATAAATCTCTTCAAGGACCGAGTGGAAAACGTGAGTGCTAAATTTTTTTAATCCACCACAAGCCATTGTATTTTGAATACTTGTACGCTCTACATCAGAGAAATAAACAAGATTAAACAAAGTTCCTAGACTGACCACAAAAATTCCTTTTAAGGGTGGTAGGCACCCAGATAATTCTAACCCAGCTGCCTTAAACCCAGAGATCCCAAACCATCTTTCTTTCAAGCCTCCCCAATCAGAAAATTCATCCCCAGCTAGTTTCTAGTTTCCATGTCAGAAATTTCATTTCTCAAAACGTCCCGAGTTATCACAATCATTCAAGCATTTGTTTTGTCTTCCTAGCTTCTCCGAATCTCGGGGACGAGATTCCTTTTAAGGGTGGTAGTCTGTAACATCCCAATACTTTGGAATGTTTAAAAATCACTAAAAATTTAAAACTTTTGTTTTTGATTAAAATAAAACTTTAAATGCTTAAGGAAACCAACTATAAAAGACTTCAACCAATTTGAAAAAGTCTATTATTTCAAAATTTCCATTGTGTCATTATTTTCAAAAGTTATTTCCAATTAAACCTTAAATTATCCATTGTATTTCAAAAACCTTAATATGTAATTTGACAAATGTTTTATAAAGTACAAACCATTTTATTTTAAGTAAATAGTTTACTTATAAGTAATTGATTTCAACCACTTAGCCTTAGCTATAAATAAATTAAAATAATACTTACAAGTGTTATTTTAAACTATTGAAAACATTGTCTATTTGCCAAAAGATTATTATTCATTTACCTGAGTTCAAAACATAATTTGGATATTACAAGTCTATAGTTTATAACTTAAAACCTCATAGATTTCATAATTACTTAACAACCCAAATAAACATTTCATTAGCTTAAATGATTTTCATTTATTTTCAAAACATAAAATGACTTTCATGAATATATTTTCTATATAAGAAATGAAGTAAAACTAAAATCTTTTCCAAAGTTGTTATGAAATTTCAATTGAGTTATCTTAATATAAAACTTAATGGTGCACAAAATATTTTGAATTAAAAAAATGAATACATTTCCCTTTTCATTTCAATTAAATATGTGATGTTATTTAATATTGTACTAAAGCCAAAAATGATTTAATGTTGGAAAATGAGTTTAAATAACTTAATTTCAAATTATATAAGTGTTTTTTTTATAAATTTTATTTAGCCAAAAACGAAATTTTTTAAGCCATGTTTTCAAATTTGACATTAAGTGGCAAATTTGGAATTAATCAATAATTCAAAATTTTGATTTTTGAAAAGTGTTCAAAAACATGCCCACAACTGGTTTAACACAAGATATTATTTTTACAAATTTTTATAAATTTATTTGACTTGATTTGGAGTCTTAAATCAAAAGTTATGAAAGAAATAAGAAAAATCAGAAAAAGAAAAAGAAAAAAATGCTGACGTCAGCGTCGTCTTCAACCTCCAGAACAGCCAGCACGGGCCGAAACGCACGGGATGAAATGTCTCGCATGATTCCCGGTGATTTAGAGCCCCAAATGATGCACCGTTTGTTTCTAATTAAAGCCATTGATCTCCTCTTTCATTGCCCCATAAAAGCCCTCTCTTAAATGCCCTAGATTGATCTAATTTCGTCCGCCATTAAACGTTGACGTTTTTGGTCGAAATTAATGCCCGATTGATTGCGGGTAAATTACTGCACATAATCAAGCACGGTTGGTTTCTATATAAAGTCCTCGACCTCCTCCTCCATCCCCCCCCCCCCCCCCCCGAAAAGCCCTCTCCAATACGCCCCAAGGCCGACGAATTTGCTTGCCGGAGTTCTTCACATCTATGGCCGATTTCATCGATTCCGGCAAGGTGAGGCGACCCCCGAGGCCGAGAGCCCTCCCCTCTTTCTCACCACCCCCGTGCGCATGTACTGACCCCGTCTTACCCCTTTCAACATAACGGAGACGTGGAGTTCGTGCTCACCGAGCTCGCCAGTGACCCGAGCTTCTCCGGCGGAACGTCCACGCCACTCTCGGACACCCGCCACAACGTCGACGCCACCATCCTCTCCATCGCGACGCGCCGCATACGGTGAGCCCCTCTACGCGTCCGGAGAACCACGGGAACGTCATCTCCGACCTCCATCCGACGTCGGCGCCGCCGTCTCCCTTAACTCCGACGAACCGCGCCGCCACCTCTAGACCATCTCGCTGTAATCCCTTAGATCTTGATCCAGCGGTGTAGATTAGATGACATGTTTGAATCGGTATCAGCCAATACCATCGCGCCGCGCGACTGCTGTGTTAGCTATTTTCCATTTTCGTTTTTCTGACTAGACATAACTTTCAAAATTCGTATTAAATCAACCGTAACTCCATTTTTGATGTTTTTGTAGTCTATTGAATCGTATGAACGTGTAGAAAATAGTGGTATAAGAAAAACTTGTATTTTAGTCGTGCACTAACTTCGTATTTACAGAAACATGTAAAACATTATTTTAGTTATAGTTTTAATTCTGTAAGGTTAAAATTTGTAACTAAAATATCTTTGAAAAGCCCATGACCTATAGATTGTGCTAGTTCTGTTGTTTTCCAACCTTGAGAACTTTTGATTTATTCAAATTCAAAATATGATGTTTGAGTAAATTTGACATAACTTTTGATACAAACATCATTTTTGAGTAAATCAAATTGCTATAAATTTATTTAAATCGCCTATGTCTTTTAATACTAATTATAAAATTTTCATATAAAAATTTAAATCACAGAAAACTTTAATCTTATATTTTTTCTTTATTATATTTTGTGAAAATACAAATTAATTAAATTGCATTAGCATAATTGTTCATGTGATTAAAAATTGCATTTCATGCATATCATATTTTATTTTGTAGTTATATTTCCCATAAGAGAACTCCTTCCCCATTTTCTCTAAGTTAGAAATATTTTCAACTTAGCATTTTGGTAAAGTGATACACTTAGACACTTAGGATTTTCAACATGGAGCTAGAAGACCAATGAAGGACTTAGCCAAAACAAGACTCTAGAAGAATCTCAAAGAAGTAGAAGCACTTAGAAGAAAAATCAAGAGGAAGTTCATGAAGACCTACCAGAAATATTTTCTAAGTCTTTCTCCCTCTCTCTTTCATTTCTCCTTTCTTCTCTTAGACCTCTTGAAGACTAAGTTAAATCCAAGACCAGCCTAGGTGATACAAACATCATCAAGTCTGAAGATTATTCAAGTCTACCAAGAATTCAATCAAGACATCACCAAGGAGGATGTTACAAGTCTGGGGATGAAGCCTGGAAGACCAACTACATCATTCTTACTATCTTTTCCCTCTTTCCTAATCTTATCTTTCACTTTAGACATAAACGATTTTTGATCATGTTATTACCATCTTGAAGTTTGTTGGATCCTAGCGGCATAGTGACATGAAGCGGTCTGGAAACTAACCTTACATGTCCACGTACATGAGACCTGTTCCAAAATTTAAGTGGCTGGCCGGGTGTCTGTCTCTCTCACTATAGTGAATATCCAATTTACCAAGAGTTGTTAATAATTGTTGATCACCTTGAACAATAGAGTTAGTATTTTCTCTAAGTAATTATGCACATCATGACTAAGTCATTGAGTGCTTATTCAAGATGATTTATAAAAAAGTATTTTGTCCAACCTATGACTTTAGTCCTTAGTCATATTGACCAACCTAATTGCCTTGCATTAACTTAAAAGAATTTCATGGCATCACATGCATCTCTAGTCCTAAGAAATAATTTGCATATCATGCATGACATGTTTTCCTTAGAAGTTATGAAAGTTGTTTGTTCATTATGTATGCTTGTATGTGTTGTGTTGTTTTGTTTTATGATTGTTGTATTGTTGTTTGTTTATATTGTTTAGACTGAACGGAGAGTTCCGAGTATCGTTGAAAAGAGTTTGTGAACAGCTACAACATTCAAAGGCAAGTGGCACACCTCATAAACTTCCTATTATTTCCATATGCATTACTTAGTGTATTTTTATATGCATGTGTAGGATAGTATGGCTATGCTAAACCTGTGTAGAATTCCTTATTCCTGTGTCTAGGTTCCTATGCAATACTTAGTAGAACTATTGATGCTATGCAAATGATGTTTTGTGAAAATCTAAATTCTACTAAGTTAAGAATGAAACACCTGGGTGGTAAAAGGTTGTATGGTGGCGAAGTTGAGTGGCTACTCAGGCCCATGTCTATGGTTCCTGGAGTACGTGCACTTGTGAACGGCCACCTATGAACAGAGGAATCTGAAGAACTCCGAGTGACGATTGCTTCCAGTGCAGCCATTGCCATATGGGCTCTGTCTTGATCAATTATGTTGCGTGGACTCTCTCCGGCTTGACAAGGAGATGTAGGGGGATGCTAGGTGGAACGGGTCAAGCCAGAGTGGGAGGGAAAATGCTTCTGAAAGATCTCGTCTCATTCTTCTCCTTTCCTTATCACAAATGGTGTGTAAAGGATAATATGGGTTGAATGGGTACAATGGTTAACGTGCACAACCTCTGCAGAGTGTAAAACTAAGTACTAAGCCGTGTCCCCGGTACGGACAATTTGAGCAGCTGTTCACGGACGTCAACGGAGGATTCCACCATTCCAACTTCAGAAATAAAACTTGATGGGTGAAAAAGGGAAGATGAGATTATGGTTTTCATGCCATACTTGTCTTGATTTGAAAAAAGAGTTTTCCAAAGAGATAGGAAAAATTGGCATTATGCAAAATAGCCTTGAACTCCACCAGCCCAATATGTATATAGGCTATAGAGTTATTCCTTTAAGTGTCCACCATAGTGTCACTTGCCAGACTCCATTTTTAATGGAATCTGACCCACGTTGTTGCAATATTTTTCTTATTGCAGATTTGATCAGATGACGAGTGAGGTTTCGTTTATAGGTTTCGAGTCTACAACCAACATGTTTTCGCCTGTGGCAGCATGAAAGTGATAGAGACTCACTGCTATTGTATTTCCGCTGTGTACTATTTCAAAGCTAGCTTTATGCTATGCAACTTGTAATGACTATTTTGTAAGTTTGGTTCATCGATGTAATAAAATTGATACTTTGTTGTGATATTACATCGTAAACTATGTGTGCAAACGAATCGATCCAGGGATTTGCACTATACACAGGTATCTGCCTTATTTAAAGTGCAGGTACGCTACACCCACCCACCTCCACACGTCACTGACCACCGGGTGACACTCCCCCCACCTAACCACTCGGTCCCACCCACCCCCACACGCCACTGACCAATGGGTCCCACTCCCCCACCTGGCCACTCGGTCCCACCCACCCCCACAAGCCGCTGACCACCCAGTCCCACTCCCCCCACCTGACCACGGGGTCCCACCTACCGCCCACACGCCACTGACCATCGGGACCCACTCTCCGACCTGACCATCGGGTCCCACCCAACCCCACACCCCACCGACCATCGGGATCCATGTGACGCCCTAAAATCGCCCTAAAATCGGTACTATGTAGATTTAAGCGATCTCGCTGAAATCCGCATAATAACGATTTTATGTCGCCCACCAGACATAATGTGCACGCCGAAACATGCGCATTATATGGGTGGAATTGTGATAACATTACAACAGTTCCGATACATCCACAAATACAACAGAAGATATATAATACAACAACGACTCGAACGAGTCAAGATACAAATGATACAATACAAAGATTCAAATAACAGTGGAAGCAAAATAGTATCCGACTACGGATAATATACAAATTGGACTAAGAGTCCTGAAGATAAGCACTAGCAACATATCCCTGCCCAGCCAAGCCGAAGGGAGTCCCAAGCTAACGTCGTCAGACTTCAAACCTCTTAACTGCACATAAATCACATCCCAAAAGAGGGTCAGGGCACTCCCTGGCAAGCAAAACCGACTTGCCTACTTTCTACACCATCTCCCAAAATATGGGGTAGGTGGACTTAGCGGCAGCAACACTAGCAACCTAAAGAGACACGCTACAACTTCCGTCTAATTAGAGAGGGATAGAGAGCGCATAAGTAAACATCTACAACTAACACCAATCATAACCCATTCTCGAATTAACCCCCTCAACCAAGTATGAGGAAGCAATTCGGGAAACTCACACATTGAACAGTTTTATTTATAATTTATTGTGAAAGTAATTCTATATTGCTAGTCAAATTAATTAACATTAATTAGGTGCAAGTTGTCTAGATCTTGTTAGCCAGCATCATCACCAAAGTCGTCCATAACCGTGGACACGGCTCATCGATAAGATTATACCCTGCAGGGGTGCACTACTGTACCCATACTCGCATGATCAACCAAATCAAACATCAGGGCCTCTCAACACGACCCATTCCTTCACTACAGCAAGTCCAAGTGCCACCCATATGAGTTGTTACCCGCGTCAAGAGTCCGGCCGATACCTCAATTGCGGACTCATTAGTTTGCGACTACGCCGCCATGCGGCTCAAACCACAATAGGAACTGTCCGCTTCGCGTTGTAGCGCACCTATATGACCCCCAGTATCATGTAACCTCTCATTAAACATCATCATCATGCACATACATATGAGCAACTGGAAAACCCAAACTACGTGCGGCACATGGACAAGCTGTAGATCCGTTCAAAGTCGAGGGGGGCTCCATAGGGCCTCCCACAAGTGGTTAGTGCGCTCAAAATTGGATCCGAGGACAAAATCTCAGTTCCTAGGTCGACACTTAGCAGAACAAAGCACCTCGCAAGGCCTTCCGCCGGTGCCTTATCTTTTGATTATAATACCCCAATATAAGACAACATTTTATTAAGGTAGAACAATATATCATACTAAGCATATGAAATAAAAGACCAACAAACGACTCGCACAACCAAGTCTAAGCATGCGCTGCGACTCGCAAGGCCAACTGATAAACAAACAACATGTAATAGGTTTTGGGGATAAAGCTGTATAGGCTACATGATAAGATGTGATGGGATCACGATAAAGAATCGAATACTAGGGTAGCAGAGATCAACGGCAGGAATGAAAGACAATGTATAGGTAAACAAGCAAACTTTGCTTGCCTGGAATCCCGCATGGAAGCAGATCTTGTCGTTGCTCACACATCTGAACGTCGTATCCGCGAAGAAGCAACAAACACTGGAAATCGTAAAAGATGCATTTTACAACTAATGCAAAAGATCCAACATGATCATATGAGAATAATGCATGACATGGCAAGATGCAAAACAAATACAATTAATCCAAATTAAGCGGGTAAGCAACCCCGACAATTTATATTTTAGGTGCGAGTTATTTATCTACTCAACAATATTAAATGTTGGTTAACATGGTATCACATGGCATGGGTGATGTAATTAAATTAAATGGAATAGGACATTATATATTTTTTACCCCACACATTCCACATTTAATTATTTAGTTGCAATTAACAAATTACACTAAGCAATTAAAATAACAGATGCAAAATGGCATACAAACGGCATATTAATATTCATTGCATTTTTATGACAATAAAACATATAAAGATTATTAAATTTGGAGTTGTAGAATAAAAGTTATTAACATATTAAGTCTAGGGGTTTTTCTGTAAAAATATAGGACCTGTTCGTGATAGAAAACTTGCTGGTGGGGGCGAAAGCACTAAATCCGAGAAGGCATGGACCTCTGTGCAAAACTGCAGGCGCAAGGAACTCTCCTCGGCTTTTCTCACCGCGCGGGGGTTCCACCTGTGAGGCTGACCGGCGGGACCCAGGCGCCACGCGGGCGTGTTTGTGTGTGTGGGGGGTGGGGGGGCAGTGCGGGCTCCCGCGGTCACTGACCCGTGGGGACCGCCTGTCAGGGCGCGAGCGCAAAGGGAAAAAGGGGGCGGTTTTCCCGGCGAAGCTGGGGATCGAACCCGCGATCTGGCGCGCGGGTGGGATCGATGCGCTGGCCAACGGGCCGACTAAGTGTTGTTGACAGATACGAACAAGGAGCGATTTTCAACCTCTAGACATAAACCTGAATCTGACGAAACTGAACACGGGAAAACAGAGAGCACGGCGGACTGAAAAATCGGCCGCCGGCGTTGACCATGGGCTGGTGGTGCTAGGGTGCGGGCGTGCGTGCGTGGTGCGGGGTTGGAAGAAGTTCCCGATTTTGGGTTCGGATCAAGCGAAGGAGGCTCGGAGCACTCGTACCCGTGCTCGACTGCCGTGCGTTCGGTCGGCAGTGGCGGATGCTCGCCGGCGCCAAAGAATAAGACGAACCGGAGACGGGAGCGGAAGGGGAGAGACGAGGAGTAGGTGGAGCTCACCGAGGCGGAGCCGGTGGCGAATGGACGGGGGATCGGGGTGGACGAAGCCGTCGCATCAGTGTCGGGGAAGAAGAGACGAGCCGCAGCCGGCGTCGTGGACGGAGGGGATGGCGTGGCTCCAGGGTCCGGCTCCTTCGTCGACGAAGGATGGGGATGAGGTGCTGCGGCTCCCGGCGTGAGGGAGACGGAGGAGGCGTCGGAGTGGATGGAGGCAAGCTCAAACTCTCGGCCATGGGGTTGCCTCGGTGGGGAGAAAAACAATACAGAAGAAGGGGGAGGAGAGGGAGAGCGGCGGCGGCGCAGCAGGGAGGAGCTAGGGTTCCAGGGGAGGCATCGGTGGCTTTAAGGGGAGGGGGAAAAGCAGGGAGCAGGTGAGGAAGGTGGGGCACCATGGCAGGGAGAAGGAGCGTGCTCTCCTCTGTGGTTCGTACGGAGGTAGGGGAAAGGTGAGGGAAGTGGGCCGGGCTGGGGGTTGGACTAGGTCAGGGAAGTGGGCTTTGGCCTAGGGAGGTTTTTTTTCCTTCTCTGAATTTTTTTTTTCTTTTTAATTCTTTTTGGTTTTTGTATTTTAAAACAAAATAGAAAGAATTTGAATAAAGAACTTCACAAAATAGTTCTAGTCTAAAATAGGCAACTTAATAAATTAGTTGTTAACATTTACCAAAGAATGGAAATATCACGTTTTTAATTAATTTGATTGGCATTTGAAATTAAAAGTGAAATTTGAATTTGAAGGATGTGATTTAAATTTAAATGCAATAATAAATGAATTGACAATTGCATGATGATATGATGAGATGATGATGCAAAAAGAAAAACAAGAAAATCTTATTGGGGATAAATCCGGGGATGTTACAACCCACTCCCCCACCTGACCACCTGGTCCAACACGCCCACACGCTGACCCGTGGGTACGCAGCACACCCCACTCAGAACACACTGACCTACAGGTCCGCACACGCCCCACGCCACTGACCTGGGGGTCCGCACACGCCCACACGCTGACCTGCGGGTCCGCAGCATACCCCACTCACAACACACTGACCTGCTGGTCCGTACACGCCCCAGGCCACTGACTCGGGGGGTCCGCACACGCCCACACGCTGACCTGTGGGTCCACAGCACACCCCACTCACAACACACTGACCTGCGCCCACGCCCACGCCCACCGAATCAGAAGAAATACGAGAGCATTGGGTAGGGATCGAACTCGCGACGTCCTCCTCCCCCGCCTGCACTACAACCACCAGACCGGCGACTCTTTCGTAATGAGTCTGGACAGGAAACCTACTTGTACTTACTTTTCATTTGGGACAAACACTGAAAAGCTACAATGGTAGCTCTCATTTGTTTCAAACAACCAGCATGAAAAAGGAACAATACAAACATGGCTGCACATAGCACAAATTGCCAAATATTTATAGAATGTTGCATATTGCTGTTGTTGAACAGCATCTTTTCAGTTTGAACAATACAAAAGAACATAATGTAACCATATCAGGTTGTGCAACCATAGAAGATTGCCCTGCCATAGAACAATACAAAAGTACAAAATGAAACCATATTGCCCTGTTCATCATGTTATCAAGCATCAGGTTGCTCCAATTGCCATGCCATCAAGCATCGGGTTGCTCCAGTTTGCCCTGCCGCATCTTGAAGGTTGAAGCCCTGCAAACAAGATTCAACTTGGAAAGCTAGTTCCGGAAATGAACATATATTTACCAAACAGCAGAAAAAATAAGTAATTCACCTTATAGATGGTTCAAGCTACTCATCATCTTCAACCTACCTATTATTGTCACCGTCGCTATAGTTCTGGAAAGCTGTGTCCTCGGCTATGTTTGTTTCCTCATGATCACTTTCAGCCTGATCTACTACATGCTTCCTTCTCTTCTTCATTCTTTCCACAACCACAACATCAACTAACACTCGTTCACGGTGCCTTTTCGATATGGTTTCCACATTGGGTCCATGAAGTACCACTGGAAGTTCTTGTGTGTCATCATCTTGGTATGATAGCCCACCACCACATCCAGGACCCCTTCCAAATTCATTTTCCTTCACACTCCATAGGTGTTTGTGCTGGAATTTTTGCACAACTCGCCAATGCCCACCCAAATCAGTGTCTGGCACATAGAAGACCATTGTTGATTGTGTTGTTAGAATGAAAGGATGACTTTTGTACCAGCACCATCCAGTGTTAATGCTTTTGAACTGTCCATCTTCCCGGACTTGACTCATCTTCTTGCCACCAAGATCAAACAAATCACAGCGGAACAAGACAACGGAATGATGGACTCCTCCGCTGGAGTTGTACTACAGTTTGATAATGCTCCTCAGCTGACCATAAAAGTCAATGAAGGCATTCTCATGTAGTCACTCTGCAACAATTCCACTATTCTGAGTGTTCCTATTTAACTCACGGTCAACGGTGTGGTAGCGGACACCATGAACAACACATGCGGAATACAACCCTACTCGGCTATCCGGCACATGTCAATGCAAATAGATCATCACTGACCTTCTTCTCCTCGTGCAATTTCCCAATCTGTACAAACATATCCATGAGCAAATAAATTCAGTATGATGTGCAAATAAAATTGCTAGGACATCAAGCAGCCTAAGCAATAGGTACGTATCATGCCTGATGAATACCAATAGCATATGATCTCACATGTTCTTTAAACCATCTAGCAAAATATTCCGCAAGTCATTTGTGAACATTGATACGACTATCTTGATCCTTCAGCTCCTCCTTGCACAAACTGCAATTCCCACAGAAGCATATAGTTAATCAAACTGTACATCATGCCTAAAATATTGGTTCCTTACAACCGAAGAAAAAATATGAGAGTGCACAAGAGGTGACATACTCGATATATGGTAGAACTTTAGGGCAACTTCTGAGCACATACCAATGCATCTTGTCATACTCCTCACCAGCCTCCAAGTATTGCGACCCTCCAATAAAACTGACACCATGGTCGATAACCGATACATCAGAACCTTCCGAATCATCCTGATGTTGGTCGGCCTACTAAATCGTGTTTCGACATCGTCAAAGTACCGAGAGCAAAACCTCAGGCACTCATCAACAACATATGCCTCGGCAATTGACCCCCTCTGGTCTGGCCGTGTTTCGCACATAGCGCTTGAATGTAAGCATTCTTCTTTCAACGCGATACATCCAACCGTAATGTACGGGGCCTCTAAGCCTTGCCTCTTTGGGTAAATGGACCGCCAAATGAACCATCACAGTGAAGAAGCCTGGAGGAAAGATCATTTCAAGTTTGCAGAGGATTACTAGGATTTCTTTTTCGAGTCTTTCAAGAACAGAGAGCTTTAATGTTTTGGAGAACCACTCTTTGAAGAAATTTCCTAGCTCAACAACCGCTTCATATAGTTCTTTATCCATTATTCCACGCAGTCTAGCTAGTAATATCCTTTGGAGAAGAATATGGCAATCATGGGTTTTCAGCCTTGGAGCTTGCATCCATCGGGAGATACACATTTCGCTAAGTTAGCTGCATACCCATTTGGAAACCTTACCCCTTTGATGAATTCACATAATGTCTTATTTTCTTCTTTACTCATTGTGTATCTCGCTTCCGGCATTTCAAAGGACTCTCCGCCGTTAACAGGACGTAGGTGCAACTCCTGTCTTATGCCCATATCTTCGAGATCTAGTCTCGATTTCAGTGTGTCCTTTGACTTCAGTTCAATCTTAAAAAATGTACATAACAGATTATCTAAGATATTCTTCTCGATGTGCATTACATCCAGATTGTTCCTCAGCTTCAAATTTGCCCAATACGGGAGGTCCCATAGAATTGACCTCCGGTCCCAACATTGACCATCCTCCCGCTTCTTTTCGTTTTGATGCTTTCCCGGTTTCACATATTTCACCCTGTCAAGTTGTTGCTCGAGCTCTTCTTTAGTAAACTCTGTCGGACAACCCTGAGTTTCATTGTTACCATTGAACTCTCTGCTTCTTCGCCAACGATGGCTGCGAGCAAGAAAACGGCGGTGCCCGGTCCAACATATCTTGTTCCTTATTCTCTCCGAGCACGGGTCCTTGTCACAACGCACACATGCTTTATAACCAGCCGTGATCCTCCCCGACAAGGTGTGCAGCGCCGCGAACTCATAAATGCACCATATGACCACAGCATGCAAAATGAACTTATGGGGACTAAGGACATCATAGGTCTGTACACCCCCCATAGCTTGAGAAGATCTTCTACGAGGAGCTCCATAAAGACATCAAAATCCTTTCTCGGAGAATGTGGACCCGGGACCAGCAGAGCCATCATGAAATTGGATTGATCCATACACGAAGGTTGTAGGGCACGATAAGGCCACATCCTATACTGTGAGGTCATTCCAAACGGATTAAAGCCATCAGTGGCAAGGCCGAGTCTTATGTTCCTTGCATCGGTAGCAAACTCTTTATGTTCATCATCAAAGTCTTTCCACGCTTGCCCGTCTGCTGGATGGCTAAGCCCATCAGCTACAGGTTCCCGCTTTAGCTTGTGCCATTGTACCTCCTCAGATTGTTTTTTTGAAATAAACATCCTCTGTAGCCTTGGAATAATTGGAAAGTACCTCAACACCTCCGGTATCCGCTTCCTGCCATCCGCTTCTTTCCGTCTAGAGGCATCACATTTTGGGCACATGTCAAGCTTGGCATATGTCTTCCGAAACAAGACACAATTGTTCGGACAGACATGTATTGTATCATAACCAAGCCCCAATCTGCCAATTTATACCAAGTGCGTCATCGTAACTTTTGGGAATTGAGATTTTAGGGTATTGGAGGGCCATGACACAGAGTTTTCCGTTGAAGGCGACGTTGCTCATCCGGTAGAGGGACTTGACATGAAGTAACATCACGGTGAAAGCAAATATGGACAATGTCCCACCATCACTAGCTGCCCGCTTTGCATCCTCTATAAGTTCAACATAAATTGTATTATCTCCATCACGAAGTGGTTCTGACTCATACAAATCCTTGAATAGGTCAGGGATTCTGTCATCCTCAAACCCATCCTCCTCTTCCAAACCAGCATCATCTTGCGGAACATCATGTCCTACAAACTCACTGTCTTCATCAATATGGTGTGCATAAGGTTCATGTTCAGGTTGAGCTCCAGGTTCATGTTCAGGTTGACCTCCAGGTTCTGAATGTAAAAGCTCCTCATGATGGATCCACCTATCATACGTGGATGCCATCCCACGCATGAGAAGATGATCCTCCACATGTCGTACAGTCTGGTGAACACGGTTATTACAGCTGGGGCATGGGCAAAGTACTTGAGCATCGACAACAACACTTCTGAGAACAAACTGAATGAACTCGTCCACCCCCCCTTAGATGCTCAAAAGAAATCCTTATAACTCCTTTTGTAATCCAGCTTATGTCCATCTGTATGGAAAAAAAAGAATCCAGCAGGTGCAACTCCATTCAGATCAATGGCCGAACCAAATTCCCACTTTCTTCTAATGATAGAGGGGAGAGAGGAAGGAGAAGACAGAAGAGGGGTGCAGACCTTGAGTTTGTCCACCGACGGGGAGTACTGCGGTGGGAGGGGTCGTTGCAGAAGGGGACTAGTTCTCGAGCAGGTCCACAAGTGGGAGAGCTATAGTCGCGGAAAGAGATCGACTCGAGCGGTGTGCTTCTGTCCATCTCTATGCAAGAGGCACAAAGAATCCAGTAGGTGCAACTCGATTCAGATCCATGGCCTAACAACCAAATTCCTGCTTCTAATGATAGAGAGGGGAGAGAGGAGATAAGAGAGTGGTGCAGACCTCGAGGTTGTCTGTTGACGGGGAGTTCTGCGGTGGGAGGGGACTAGTTCTCGAGCAGGTCGTCGCGGAAGGAGATATTCTCGACCGGTCTACTCCTTCCATTGCCGAGGCGAACGCGGACACAACCCTTCATCGGCGGTGGCTCAACCTCCAGGCAGCGACGGATACCACCATCCACCGCCACCCACGCCGCCGACGCCCCTTGCTCGGCCGCAACGCCGCCAGTCGCTAGGTCACCAGCCGCCAGTCGCTAGGAAAGCGGGATTTGATTTTCGTTGAATCAGTCATTAGGTCACCCGCTACGTTTGCTTTGCTTTGGTACAGAGCAGTCAAATACAAAGACGAACCTATATATTCTCAGCTGTTGCACACAGAACAACGTCACTTCTCCATCGTAGTGGCAGGGCGGTATTGTTGCCAGAGATTGGTCTTGGGTTCGATTCCCCGACAGAGCAACACTTTTTTCCCATTTTTAAAACATCACTTCTCCATCACCCCAGCCGGCCCGTCAGTTGAGCTCCTTATGAATGCCTCGCCACGCGGCACACATAACACTCCACACTCAAAACTCCACACTCGACACTCAACCTTCTTCTGTCGTCTCGGCTTCTCTGCAGGCACGGCGATTACCGTGTGCAGATTCTCGAGAAAATCGACTATGGAGTCGGAAGTGGATGGAGAGGGCGGGATGTGCGGCGGCGCTCGGATTGGTGGTGTAGGAGTCCTCTGAGCAAGCACAGCGGGCCGCGGAGCAGGCGCAGCGGGCTTCGGGCTCGCTACTCTTATGTTCTGCGGCGACGAGAGGAGTTTGGGTGAGGTTCGGGCCCCGGTCTATGAGAAGGGCAGCGGCGCGGTTCGCACACAGACGGTCGACAAACTCTCAGGAATCATCAACCTATGGCAGGAGGTACAAGGTCTCATTGCAGATGATCCTCAAACAAGCCTGGACGACGCATACACTTCGGCGGGGAAAACTCCAGAGGCTTCGCTTCCGTCCAACAAGGAGGTTTGGCTCCATGTGCGAGCTGAGCAGGTGGAAGCAGAGGAAGGAGAAGGGCATGGCGTTCATGGTGCCGACACTGGTGGAGCCAATCCAAATGCAAGGGACAGAGATGGAGGCGGCAATGGTGCTAACAGAGCCCCGATTCACGGCAATGGCGCTAACAGAGGTGGACCATCTATGGGCAGTTCTCAATCTCTGCGAATTGGGGATTTCGTGCTAAATCCTGAGATGGAGGCGGCAATGGCGCTCCGATTGACGGCAATGGCCACCTCTGCGTTTGATGGCTGGGCCATCTCGTCCGAATATGAAGGCTGGCTCCCTGGAGTTTCTTGATTTTGACTCGTTGTGTTGATTTGTAAGATAAAACCTTGTTAAGTAGCTGGTGGTGTTTTGGCTGGGAGGGGCCATGAGGTTGGCCATTTTGTTGGTGTTAGGGAGTTGTAGGAGTCGTCTTAGCTTTAATTTCATGTTCTTACTTTTGTCGGAGAACTTCTGAACTTGCCGTTGCTTAATGGAACCGGGGAAGGGCGGTATTGCTGCCAGCGCTTGGTCTTGGGTTCGATTCCGGGGCTGAGCAACACATTTTTCGCCATTTTTTAAAACAACATGGTTCATAAACCATACTCCATATACCATGTATCTTTTGAAACAACAGAAACACAACACCACCACCACAAACTCAATAACCATCCGAATTCTTATCTCTGGTTCTTTTGAAACAACAGAAACATGCAGTCATACTTCATACCAGATTCACATACACTTGAAGATAACCAAACATGGTTCATAAACCATACTTCATACCAGATTCAAGTAGCATAGGATAAATACCACATAATTTGCAAAAGCATACATGCCAGGTAGCTTAAGTAGTTAAGTAGTTCAGGACAAACAACCACATCTAACTAGCACCGAAATGTACATGATGAACCCCCAACAGCTAACTACTCGACCTCTTGGATGGTCAACCTGCGGCCAGGGGAAGCACTATTGCGGAAGCGGAACATGAAGACATCGCCCCGCTGCATGTCGGTCGCCTTCACAACCTGGCACCAGTTTGTTGTTATTTGTGCTCCTCTACCCTTTCCTTCACCCATAAGGATGGTGATCACGATGGGATCATGGCCTACGCAGTGGACCCTCAAATTCGCTGATGGCAAGTGCATGTACTTCTTGTTGTAGGTGTTGCTGAACTTCTTGAGGAAATACTGCAAATTAATTAAAAGAGGTCAAAGACAGTCAATGAACTCCAACAAGGAATGACAACGATCATCATCAGGGACAATTTGTTTACCATTTTCGCTTTTGGACTCTCGGTGTTCGCTAGCTGCATAGTGCATATATAGGGAGGCAATGGGGGTTCCTTCATTGCAACTTTCTTCAAGAACCTCACTTGCTTGCGTTTGAGAGCAACAAAGTTGCCAAAAACACAAAACCTATCGAAGTTGCAGGAACCTCCATTTTCCGTGTAAGGAATCTGCATAAGGAAAAGATAATGGAAAAGAACAAGAATACTAAATTATAGCAAAGCAAATGCCAATCTCTTTACCGCGATGCATAATAATTCTCTTAGCTTCCACATCAGCAGCAGCCATCCTTGCAGCAGCAAGTTCCTTTGCAGCAGCAGCAAGTTCCCTTAAAGCAACTTTCTTTGCGCGTCGCCTAGGCTCACACCTCCCAGCAGCAGCCTCTGCAGCAACCACAGCTTCTTCAGGTGAGCTAAGCTCGATGATATGAGTATTGTCCATGGTCACCTACAAAACAACAACAACATATAATGGTTATATAGACTTATATAGACTTGAACCAATATGCAGGCTTGGGAGGCTTAATGGTTTGACCCTGTATCTACTATTTGGAGAAAAAACCTGGCTACATCAACAACAGATAAATAATCTACAACAGAGAGAACCCTAACCCTAGAGGAAGTTCACATCACGAACTCTAAATAATCTACATCAAAAAATCCTAATTCAATCACTAAATCCTAATTCTAGCATGTACAGGAACAACTTCTTCTCAAAAACCTTAAACCCTAATATACATCAAAGATTCCTAATCCCTAATCTACATCAAAGAACTAGCTAGTTACCTTCATCCATGCAGGGGGTTCGGTCAGCGGGCGGCGGCACCGACCGGAAAGAGGCGCAAGGGTTCGGTTGCTTGGGCAGCCGCCGGAGGGACCCGCCGCCTGCGCCATTGGATCCCCACTCGCTCTGGTGCAGAGAGAGGAGAGGGCCTCGGTGGGAGAAGAGGGGAACAGCGGTGGGGAGGAGAGGTGAACGGCGGCCGGTGTGGAGGCAGAGGGGAACGACGGTGGGGAGGAGAGTGTGAAGTGGGGACTGGGGAGGCGACTCGGCGGGGGAGAGTGAGAAGTGGGGACTGGGGAGGCGATGCAACCGCGCTCATCCACGACCATGATTCGGTGGTGACTACTCGGTGGGGTCATCCTCGATCGTGGCCATGCAATCATCCACGATCTAACGGCCTACGCGACTATTTCTTCCAACGGAAGTCAGAAACCCTAGATCGCCACAGCGATCCCCATGGCAATCCCCACACCTCTTCCCCATTTCAAAATCCCCCACGGTGATCCCAAGTTCACTTCTCCATTCCCCACGGTGATCCCCCTCCTAGATCCCAAGGCGATCCCCACTCCTCTTATGCACGGCGATCACCACTCCTCTTTGTGACGCCCCAAAATCGGTACTATGTAGATTTAAGCGATCCCGCCAAAATCCGCATAATAACGATTTTAGGTTGCCCACCAGACCTAATGTGCACGCCGAAACATGTGCATTATGTGGGTGGAATTCTGATAACATTACAACAGATCTGATACATCCACAACAACAACATAAGATATAAATACAACAACGACTCGAACGAGTCAAGATACAAAATGATACAATACAAAGATACAAATCACATCGGAAGCAAAAAAAGTATCCGACTATGGATAAGATACAGATTGGACTAAGAGTCCTGAAGATAAGTAATGGCGCCATATCCCTGCCTAGCCATGCCGGAGGGATTCCCAAGCTAACGTCGTCGGACTTCAAACCTGTTAACTGCACATAAAGCACAGCCCAAAAGAGGGTCAGGCCACCCCCTGGCAAGCAAAACCAACATGCCTACTTTATACACCATCTCCCAAAATATGGGGTAGGTGGACTTAGCGGCATCAGCACTAGCAACCTAATAGAGACACACTAGAACTTCCGTCTAACTAGAGAGGGATAAGAGAGCGCATAAGTAACCAACTAGTACTAACACAATCATAAACCATTCTCGGATTAACCCCCTCAACCAAGTATGAGGAAGCAATTCGGGAAACTCACACATGGAACAGTTTTAGTTACCATTTATTGTGAAAGTAATTCTATATTACAACTCAAATTAATTAAAAATGATTAGGTGTAAGTTGTCTAGATCTAGTTAGCCAGCATCATCACCAAGTCGTCCATAACCGTGGACATGGCTCATCGATAAGATTATACCCTGCATGGGTGCACTACTGTACCCATACTCCTATGATCAACCCAGTCAAAAACATTAGGGCCTCTCAACCCAACCCTTTTCCTTCACCGCAACAAGTCCATGGAGGCACGGGAGCTATTCTGGTCCCGGCCAAAAGGGTGCGGATTCCGCAGGACACACCCCTCCGCACCAACAGGCCACGTCCTATATGCGTGTAACAAGGCCCACCGCCAAAGTAAAATACTACACTAGTATCTATGCATATGAGACAAATGGAAAACCCAAACTAGGTGCGGCTTCCGGACAAGTTGAAGTTCTAGTCAAAGTCGAGGGGGGCTCCATAGGGCCTCCCACAAGTGGTTGGTGCGCTCAAAATTGGATCTGAGGACTGTCGGGGGGCTGCTTCCGGGGTAGGGCAGGATCCCGTACAGATCAATAGTATGGCTACAGGGAATGACCTATGGGGAGTGCTGAGAGCTGTCTTTTGGTACACTCAAGGGGCAACTTGACCCTTGGGTGGTTGTCAGGGCCAGAATACCTCTTGGAGGCTGCAAGGACCTTCTAGGGAGACTATAAATAGACCCCCATACCCCAAGGGTGGCATTAGCATCAGAAGAGGGTTCGTCTAAGAACTAGTTTCTCGAATATGTCTTTGGTGAGATCCTAAGACATCTTCGTGAAAATGGCCTAGAGATTCTTCTATTATGTGATTGCCCGAATTCTAAGTGGAACCCGGTGTCGGCCGGAAGGGTCATCCGGCATGGAGGTGTGTGGGGGTCGGCCGGCATGGTCCCGGGTAGGGGAGAACCCAGGTGGCCAGGCTAACTGTCCCGGGTAAAGATTAACCGACTTACCTACCTCGGTTCTGGCTAGTTGTCTTTGTCGTGCAGGAAGGGAGTGCCAGGTAACTGAAGTAGAAGACCGACATGGGGCATGTTGGGCGGAGGTCAAGTATCAGGTGCTGGCTTTCCGCCTGACCCGGGGAAAATCCTATCCCTCCTGACACGGAAGCATAGTCACCTCCCGCCTGACACGGGGGCGTGTCAGCCGGTACGACGACGCTGCGACAAGACCGGACATACCTAGGCCGGCAATCCGGAAAAGGCAACTAGGCATGGGCGAAGACATGCCTTGTCTCTGACAAGGGGACAATGATGATCTAGGACGGCGACTGCGGTCCTTGCCGGAATGATGACGGTAGGGCTATGCCGGATAGCTCGGCGGCTAGGTCGTAGTAGCCGTTGTCGACATAACCGTTGGCCTGACCGATGGGACCAAGACGGATTAGGGTTTCCCGCCCTCTCGACCAAAACTCAATAAAAGACGCCATAACTCCTCCTGTGGAGGGATGACCAACCTGTGTGCCAAAACTATAGTCTCATTTACTCCTAGAGCATTTACTCCTTCTCCCTCTCTAGTTCATCTAGTTCATCACCGAAACAGCTCAAGAAGCAAGTTGTAGATATTGTGACATACATATAGTGAGAGGAAAGGCAGGAGTAGGGGTTTTACCTCCTCACGAGGGCCCCGAACCTTGGTACATCGTGTGTGCTGTCTTGCCTTCGTGCATTTGTTTGTCGTTTGGAGATGTTCGGGTGTGTTCTTGAGTGTTCTTGAGGCTTCTTCTCTATTTTCCTCCGGACTTAGCCATTCTCGGGTGCGTTCGAAGTACCTTACTACGTGAGCTTCTCAGCTCGCTAGCCCTTCCCGGATCCACCAGCGTCCATCGGCCCCACACTTTAGCCATCCTGTGGCATCTGCTGTGATACCACCACGATAGTTGGCGCCCACCGTGGGGCAGACAGAGGCGTTGGCTGGTGTACACATCCGGACGGGTTCCGGCATCCGCTCTGACATCTGCGTTCTCTCCGGCCTCGTCGTCAAGCTCGACGAGATGGACTTCGTCAGGGACAACGCTGACTGCTTCCGGAGCCGGCCCTTCCCGGTGAACGGCTGCCTCATCGACTTCGGCGTCTTCACCACCTACGTCGCCACCGAGATCAGCTGCGAATACCCGGACGTCGTGAAGGATGCCGAGGATCCCCTCATGTTCCCCGCCGCCCGGGATCAGCATACCGATCGCCCCGCGAGCTGCGTCACGGTGATGATGGCCGGGGTAGTCGAGGAGGTGTTCGAGGATGCCGCCTACGGTGACACCAATGGTGGCCGACCTCGTGCGGCGAAACCTCCTCATGAGCGGGATGCCGCCCGGGATGGTGATCCTCAACCCTCCCAGCATCGCCATTGTAACATCCCAACATTTTATAATGTTCAAAAATCACTAAAATTTAAAACTTTTCTTTTTATTAAAATAAAATATTAAATGCATAAGGAAACCAACTATGAAAGACTTCAAACTTATTGAAAGAGTTTAATATTTCAAATGTCACAGTTTAAACATTTTATTATCCACTGTATTTCAAAAACCTTAAAATGTAATTTGACAAATATTTTACAAACTACAATCCATTTTACTTTAAGTAAAAAGTTTACTTATAATTAATTGATTTCAACCACTTAGCCATATCTATTCCTAAATTCATAAATTATTTAAAAATGGTGTTAGTTGCCAAAGGGTTTTCATTCTCTCAACTAAGTTCAAAACATGGTGTTAAAATTTCAATTCTGTAATTTATAACTATAAACTTCATAAATTTAAATTAATGAATTAGCCAAATAAACATTTCATTTGCTTAAATGAATTTCATTTATTTTCAAAGCATGAAATGATAAATATATTCTAAATAAGAATAGAATTAAAACAAAAATATTTTTCAAAGTTGTTATGAAGTTTTCAAATGAATTATCATAATATAAAATATAATGGTGCACAAATTATTTTTCAATTAAAAATGAATACCTTATATTTCACATCTCCTAAAAATTATTTATATTTAGTTCTTTAATATTATGCCAAAATAAAGTTGAATGATTTCAGCAAAACAAGTTTACATAACTTAAATTCAAACATATTGGGATGTGAGTATTTTACAAATTTTATTTAGCCAAAAGAAAATTTAATTAAGATAGAAATTCAAATTTGACTTTAAGTGTCAAATTTGTATTTAATCAATATTTCAAAATATTAATTTTCAAAAATGTTCAAAACATGCCCACAACTGGTTTAACACAAAGATATTGATTTTACAAATTCTTAGAAATTAATTTGACATCATTTGGACATTTAAATCAAAAGATATGAATTAAATAAATAAAACAGAAAAGGAAAATACCTGCTGACGTCAGCGATGACGTCACGTCTTCTTCAACCTCCGTCCGAAAATCTCGCCCCCGATTCCTCTCCAAATTCTGGCGAAATCGTCGGGCGATTTGTTCCCTCCTCTGCCCTATTTAATCCCCTGACCCTCCTCTCTGTTTCCCCTCTCCTTCCCCCTTGAAACGTGCCCCCAGGCCGTCCAATTGCATCGCCGGAGTCGCCATTGCCGCCGCCGCGTTTTTCTTCAACTCCCGGCGAGATAACCGCACCTCTCGCACCCGATGCCGCGCTGCCGTCTTCGTCGCCGCCGGTGACCACTGCGCCGCCACGGTATGGACCAAACTCCCAGCGCCGTCCGATCTAAATTGTTAGGTCCAGATTAGATCCAGCCGTTTTGAATCGGTACGTCTTTAGATCCGTCCGATCTGGATCTGACGATCCAGATCCACCGTAGCCAGCCGAGCCGAGCCCCGGCTCAAGCCCAGCTGAGCCGCAAGCCAAGCCGAGCCCAGCCACTCGCAGTCCGCCACGTGGCCTTGTCCGTTTTTCTGTTTAATCCGAATAAAAATCTTTTGGCAGTTTTGCAGAATAACCCCTGCATATCAGATTTATTGTAACTGTTTACTGGTGTGGCCAAATTTAGCAAACTTTATATTTTTGGAAAGCCCTTGACTTACAGAATATTTTGGATCTGCCAAAATTCAAATTTGACTTAGTTTAAAATATTCAAAATTCAAATGGTGAATTTGAGTATTTTCGTCATAACTTTAAATCTGTAAATTCAAAAATTGCAAATAAAGTTATTTTGGAAACTTTAGAATATTTGTAAATTAATGCCACTGCTATAAAATATTTTTGAGTAATTTTTTAATAAATTCATAGTTATATATTTAATTTGAATATTTTGAGTATTTTCAACATAACTATTAATAAAAATATTATTTTTGATTAAAGTAAATTGCTATAAATTTAATTAAAGTACCCCTGTCTATTAACACTATTTTTTAAATTATATTATAAAAATTTAATCATAGAAAACTTTAATCTTATAATTATTCCTTTTATTATATTTTCCAAAAATAGAAATTAATGAAATTGCATTTATAAATTCATGCATATTTATAAAGAAATCACAAAAGTTATTTTTGATGTTTCTTGTGATTTAAAATTTCATTTCATTCATAGCATATTTTATTTTGTAGATATAATTCTCATAGGAAAACCCCTCTTCATTATTTGCTCTAAGTTAGGATTATTTTCAACTTAGCATTTTGGTAAAGTGTTATACACTTAGACACTTAGGATTTTTAAGATGGAGCTAGAAGGCCATTGAAGGACTTAGCCAAAACAAGACTTCAGAAGTATCTTCAAGGAGTAGAAGCACAAAGAAGAAAAGCAAGAAGAAGTTCAAGAAGACCAACCTCCTTTATTCTCTAAGTCTTTCTTGCTCTCTCTCTTTTCTTCTTTCTTATCTGAGACTTCATGAAGACTAAGTTAATTCCAAGACCAGCCTCGGTGATATAAGAATCATCAAGTCTGAAGATTTATCAAGTCTACAAAAATTCATTCAAGACATCACCAAGGGGAAAGCTACAAGTCTGGAGATGAAGCCTGTAAGACTAACTACATCTTTCTTTCTTTCTTTTCCCTCTTTCCTAATCTTGTCTTTTATACTTAAACAAATTTTGATCATGATGTTATCATCTTTGAAATTTGTTGGATCCCAGCGGCATAGTGAGATGAAGCGGCCTGGAGACAAACCTTACATGTCCACGTACATGAGACCTGTTCCACAATTTAAGTGGCTGGCCGGGTGTCCGTCTCTCTCACTATAGTGAATGTCCAATTTACAAAGAGTTGATAATAATTGTTGATCATCTGGAAGAAATGACATAGTATTTACTCTAAATAATTCTACACATCAAGACTAAGCCGTTAGAGGGCTTATTCAAGATGATATAAAACAAAGTATTTTATTCAACTTATGACCTTAGTCCTTAGTCATTTTGACCAATACATTTCCTTGCATTAACTTAAAAGAATTTCATGCATGACATGTTTTCCTTAGAAGTTTACAAAACTTGTTTGTTCACTAGATATGAACATGTAGGTTTTTTTGATTGATGTTTGTTGATTGTTAAATTGTTGTTTGCTTATTTGTTTAGATTAAACGGAGAGCACACGTTCGTTGTTGAAAAGAGTTTGTGAACAACGGCAACATCCAAAGGCAAGTGGCACACCTCATAAACTTCCTATTATTTCTATATGCATTACTTAGTGTGTTTTTATATGCATGAGTAGGATAGTATTGCTATGCTAAACCTGTGTAGAATTCTCTTACTCCTGTGTCTAGATACCTATATAATACTTAGTAGATGTATTGATGCTATGCAATTGATGAAAAGTTTTACAAAATGTTAAGTGACTACTCAGGGCTGTGCTCATGGTTGTCGTCGCCTAGGATGAATGTCTATTCTACTTAGGGCCGTGAGCATGGTGATTTTTACCTGAGAGTGCACATCCACTAAGTTAATAAAACTCCTGGGTGGATTGGTTGTTAATGGTGGCGAAGTTGAGTGGCTACTCCGGTCCATATCTACGGTTCCTGGAGTACGTGCACTTGTGGATGGCCACCCAGGGAACAGAGGAATCTGAAGAACTCCGAGTGACGATTGCTTCCAGTGCAGCCATTGCCATATGGGCTCTGGCTTGATCAGTTATGTTGCATGGACTCTCTCCGACTTGACAAGCAGATGTAGGGAGTGTTAGGTGGAACGGGTCAAGGCAGGTGGGAGGGAAAATGCTTCTGAAAGATCTCGTCTCATTCGTCTCCTTTCCTTATCACAAATGGTGTGTAAAGGATAATCTGGGTTGAATGGGTACAATGGTGAACGTGTACAACCTCTGCAGAGTGTAAAACTAAGTACTTAGCCGTGTCCCCGGTATGGACAATTTGAGCAGCTGATCACGGACGTCAACGGAGGATTCCATCATTCCAACTTCAGAAATAAAATTTGATGGGTGAACAAGGGAAGATGAGATTTATGGTTTTCATGCCATACTCGTCTTGATTTCAAGAAAAGTGTTTTCAAAAGAGTAGGAAAAATAGGCTTTATGCAAAATAGCTTTGAACTCCACCAGCCAAATATGCATATAGGCTATAGAGTTATTCCATTAAGTGTACACCATAGTGTCACTTGTCAGACTCCATTTTTTATGGAATCAGACCCACGTTGTTGCAATTTGTTTTATTGCAGATTGTTCAGATGACGAGTGAGGTTTCGTTTATAGGTTTCGAGTCTACAATCAACATGTTTTCGCCTGTGGCAACATGAAGTTGTTGGAGACCCACTGCTATTGTATTTCCGCTGTGTACTTTTTCAATGCTAGCTTTATGCTATGCAACTTGTATCGAATATTTTGTAAGACTGGATCATCGATGTAATAAAATTGATATTTTGTTGTGATATTACATCGTAAACTGTGTGTGCAAACGAATCGATCCAGGGATTTGCACTATACACAGGTATCTGCCCTATTAAAAGTGCAGGTACGCTACAGATGGTATCAGAGCACTGTGTTGCCTGTAGGTTCGAAACCCTAGGTTTGGATAGAAATAGGTTTGACCATAGGATTCAAAATCTATTTTTCTTCACTTTTCTAAAAATAAATCTTTTCACTATGTCTTCCTCGTATTCTCATCTACTATCAACCTTCTGAAAATACCTTATCTTATTCTAGATGACCATGTTCTTATAGTCTAAGTCTGATTCTGCTGCTTCATATGGAAAAGCTACGATGCAACATAAAGTTCTACATGCATGAAAGACCACTGAAGAACCAGGATACGACCAACACTTTGAAGATATCCATAAAGGTTGAACAAGAACTTGAAGCACTTGCGAAGGAAGTAGATGTGACCACCACCTAAATAGAATGACGATATCGTGTTAGTGTATTGATCATATCAACTCGGCTATATGACAATACTAGATTGTTTGTTTGTTGTGAACCTTGTTGCTTGATGTTTGTTAGATGTTGATTGATTATGTTATAGATTGGTTGCCTTGTTTTTTTTATTGAACTAGGACTCCTCCATAGTAAAAATAATTCAACTCATTGCTTTCTAAACCAAACAGATGTCTCACCCAAATACCAACACCAATGTTTTGCATACAACTATGCAACTACTATTTGAGAACCAGAGTCAGCTGTGGAATTTGATCAATGATCAACTGCCAAAGATTGATCAAAACCATAGTGTTTTTGAAGAGGACCTTATGACCAAACAAAAGGTATGCAAAACTTGTGGAGAGATAGGACATACGTCCAAAGAATGTCTTGATGAGTGGCCCCATCGTCATACCAGACATCCAGTTAGGGAATGCCCCACAAGTCAGATTTCTTGCTTTTCATGTGAAGCAACAAATCACGTTCCAACACAGTATCAACTCTACCCCGTAGTGCAAGAAGTCAGTCAACAAGCCAAAAAGGGGATGCAACAAGATCTCATGAAGTATGTGGAAGTACAAGAAAACAAGGAGGAACACAAAAGATATACTAGCCATATAACATGTTTTACCTGTGGAGAACTAGGACATTATTCATGGGACTGCAAAGAGAAAAGGACTGGTCAGGATACTGAACCAAATCTTCATCAAAATGAGACTGTGGGTCATACTAAGGTGAAAAATGAAATAAGGGTAAGGTCACTTCCGAAGATATCCAAAAGTACCTCCAAGTGTTGCTATAAGTGTGAAGGAGATCACCTAGCTCGAAATTGTCACATCAAACGAGACTGGACTTCTTTAATTGAGATAGAATATAGCAAACAAGATTTGGAAGAACTGTTAGCCCTGGAAACACCAAAGAAGAAGAAGAACTTAAGTGACGTAATTTGCTACAAATGTAAGGACAAGGGACATTATGCCAATAAGTGCCCAGTAAAGATGTAGGAAAATTGCCTTATCCGCTCGCTCAAGAAGATCACCGGTCCCGTGACATGCCGCAGATGCCCTGAGAGGAAGACGGATAAATCTCTCCAAGGACCGAGCGGAAACGTGAGTGATAAAACTTTTTGTATCCACCACATGTCATTGTATTTTGAATACATGTACGCTCTACATTAGAGAAGTAAACCAGATTTAACAAAGTTTCTAGACTGACCACAAAAATTCCTTTTAAGGGTGGTAGCCACCTAGATAAATTCCAATCCAATTTCTTAAACCCAGAAACACCAAACTATTTTTCTTCTAACCCCCTAATCAGAAAATTCATTCCCTGCCAGTTTTCAAGTTTCCATGTCAGAAATTTCATTTCTCAAAACATCCCGAGTTATCAGAATGATTCAAGCATTTGCTTTGTCTTTCTAGCCTCTCCGAATCTCGGGGACGAGATTCCTTTTAAGGGTGGTAGTCTGTAACATCCCAACATTTTATAATGTTCAAAAATCACTAAAATTTAAAACTTTTGAAATGAATACCTTATATTTCACATCTCCTAAAAATGAATACCTTATATTTCACATCTCCTAAAGATGAAGGATTTCAGAAAAACAAGTTTAAATAACTTAAATTCAAACATATTGGAATGTGAGTATTTTACAAATTTTATTTAGCCAAAAGAAAATTTAATTAAGATAGAAATTCAAATTTGACTTTAAGTGTCAAATTTGTATTTAATCAATATTTCAAAATATTAATTTTAAAAAATGTTCAAAACATGCCCACAACTGGTTTAACACAAAGATATTGATTTTACAAATTTTTAGAAATTAATTTGACATCATTTGGAAATTAAAATCAAAAGATATGAATTAAATAAATAAAACAGAAAAGGAAAATACCTGCTGACGTCAGCGATGACGTCACGCCTTCTTCAACCTCCGTCCGAAAATCTCGCCCCCGATTCCTCTCCAAATTCTGGCGAAATCGTCGGGCGATTTGTTCCCTCCTCTGCCCTATTTAATCGTCGGGCGATTCCTCTCTGTTTCCCCTCTCCTTCCCCCTTGAAACGTGCCCCCAGGCCGTCCAATTGCATCGCCGGAGTCGCCATTGCCGCCGCCGCATTTTTCTTCAACTCCCGGCGATATAGCCGCACCTCTCGCACCCGAGACCCTCTCCCTCCCCTCGCCATCTTCTTGCGCATCCTCCTGACTGTAACATCCCTGTATTTTGGAATGTTTAAAAATCACAAAAATTTAAAACTTTTGAAATTTTGCTTTGGAAAAGAAAATTTAAGCACTGCATCCATGCAAACATGCATATCATGATTCATCATCTTATTAAATCACTAAGAGTTTAAATTAAAAATCCATTATATTCATATTGCTCTAAAAATATTATATTCTATTATTCTACTATTATGCCAAAATAAAGGTGAATGATTTCAGCAAAATAAGTTTAAATAATTTAAATTCAAACATATTTGAATGTGTGTAATTTCATAAATTTTATTTAACTCCAAATAAATTATTAACTCCCTTATTTCAAAGTTAACCTAAAATAGGTAAAATTTTATTTTATGAATATTTCAAAATAATTATTTTTCAAAAAGTTTCAAAACATGCCCACAAATGGTTTAAAGCATAGATATGAATTTTACAAATTTTTAGAAATTGATTTGACTTCATTTGGAGTTATAAATCAAAAGATATAAATTAAATGGAAAATCAGAAAAAGAAAAATGCTGACGTCAACGATGACGTCACGACCGTCTTCAACCTCCATCCGAAATTTCCGCCCCCGATTCCTTTCCAAAATCCGGCGGATTCTTCTCGATTTTGGTTCCCTCTCCGGCCCCTACTTAAACCCCACTCCCTCCTCCGTATTTCCTCCACACAAACCCTAGCTATAGCGCCTCCAGGCCGCCGTACGAGCTCGCCGGAGTTCGTCTCCTCCGCCGCCACGTTTCTCACGATCCCGTCACGGTGAGACCTCCCCCGAGCCCCTGGTCCTCTCCTCTGTCCTCGTCATCTCCGTGCGCATCTCCGTGGACTATTTTCCCTATTTTTCCTGCACCAGATCGAGCGCCGCGTCCACGGCCGAAGCCATCGCCGGCCGCCTCCAACTCCGGTGAAGCTTTGCCGGCGCAGGAGAGCGCCCGCGTCACCGCCGAACACCCTAGCGTCACCGCCTCTCCCTTCTACATTGGAAGGTAACCTCGCCGTGGCCCGAATCTCCCCGTGCCATCGACGACGCGCCCTTCCGGCCATGGCGCCACCGCGAGATGCGGCCACCGGGACATCTCCGGCCAGCCGCGCCGCCCGTTTAAGTCCTTTCGATCTGGGCCGTTAGATTCGTTTTGTGCGGCTACGATTAAACCACTTAAAACGAACCGGTACGCTGACTCAGCGCGTACAGTCAACGCTTAGTCAGCGCCACGTCGTGCCTCGTCCGCGTCCGCGTCAGCAATTATTTTCGTATTTAATTTTATTTGGCAGTTTTATAGAAAAGACCCTGTAACTTAGAATTGGTATAACTTTTTACTCACTTATCCAAATCTAACAAACTTTATATTTTTGGAAAGCCCTCGACATGTAGAATATTTTAGATCTGCCAAAATTCAAATTTGACTAAGTTTAAAATATTCAAATTTCAAATGGTGGATTTGAGTATTTTTGTAATAACTTTGAATCTATAATTCCAAAAATTGCAAATAAAATTATTTTAGAAACTTTAGAATATTTGTAGTGTGATGCCTTTGAGATAAAATATTTTTGAGTATTATTTTCATGATTTAAAAGGTGTATGTTTAAATTGAGTAGTTTGACTATTTTTGACATAACTATTAATAGAATATTAATTTTGAATAAATGCAATTGCTATAAATTTTAATTAAATGCCCTCTATCTAATAACACCATTTATAAAATTTTATTATAAAAAAAGTCTAATCACATAAAACTTTAATCTAACATGTAATTCCTTTTATTATATTTTCCGAATTAGGAAATAATTAAATTGCATTTATAGCCTAATGCATACTTTATAAATATCACAAATTTCGTATGATGTATATTTTGGTTTAAAAAGAGCATTGCATGCATAACATATTTTATTCTCCTCATAGGAAAACTCCTCCATTATTTTCTCTAAGTTTAGGAATATTTTCAACTTAGCATTTTTGGTTAAGTGCTATGCACTTAGACACTTAGGATTTTCAACATGGAGCTAGAAGACCAATGAAGGACTTAGCCAAAACAAGACTCCAGAAGAATCTCCAAGAAGTAGAAGCACTTAGAAGAAAAATCAAGAGGAAGTCCAAGATGATCAACCCCCTCTGTTCTCTAAATCTTTCTTTCTCTTTTTCTTTTCTGCTCTCTAAGACATGGTGATCAAGACATCGCTAAGGAGAATACTACAAGTCTGGAGAAGAAGCCTGGAAGATAACCTACATCATTTTCTTCTATCCTTCCTAATCTTGACTTAAAACAATTTTTTATCATGTTATTACCATCTTGAAGTTTGTTGGATCCTAGCGGCATAGTGAGATGAAGCGGCCTGGAAACTAACTTAAGTGTCCACGTACATTAGACCTGTTCCACAACTTAAGTGGCTGGCCGGGTGTCTGTCTCTCTCACTATAGTGAATATCCAATTTACAAAGAGTTGTTGATAATTGTCGATCACCTTAAATAATAGACTTAGTATTTTCTCTAAGTAATTTTGCACATCATGCATAGCATATTTTTGTATTGTTATTTTGGTTTGTATGTTTATGTGTGTTTTTTTTATGTGTTAGAAATTTCGGAGGGAAACAACAACTGTTGCAGCTGTTGTTGCTATTCTTCTTGTTGCCAAGGCAAGTGGCACACCTCATAAAATTCCTAAGTATTTTCTATGCATGAATTAGTATTTTCCTATGCATGTGTAGGACTTAGTAGATTTTCTATGCAAGACTTTAGAATTCCCTATTCCATTGTGTCTAGGTACCTATGAAATGATTTAGTAGAATTTTGATGTTATAAAATTGAAGAGAGGTTTTACAAAATCTTAAGTGGCTACACAGGACCATGTCTATGAGGGTTTTCACGTGAGATAGTCTTTACTATTCTTAGGATCATAGTATGTGGGGGTTTTACCTGGGAGTGCACATCACTAAGTTAATGAATCATCTGGGTGGATTGGTTGTTTGGTTTATGTTGAGTGGCTACTCAGGACCATGTCCATGAGGGTTTTCACCTAAGATAGTTTCTACTATGCTAAGGATCATGAACGTGGGGGTTTTCACCTGAGAGCACACTTGTGGAAGGCCACCCAGGAACAAAGGGATGTGAGGAATAAATGGAGAAGACCGTGAAGAACTCAAGGAGAAGTATTTCAAGCAAGACTACAGCTGATCAAGGAACATGGAGGAATCCCAACATTCTAATTTCTTAATAAAATTTTGATAAACATCAGTGGACTACTCAGGACCATGTTTATGGGGGTTTTCACCTAAGATAGTTTCCACTATGCTTAGGACCATTGAATGTGGCGGTTTTCACCTGAGGGTACACCTAAGGACGTGATATCTTTTGGTTCACTGGAACTTGCCAGTGTTGCCAATTATGATGTTAATAAGTTTGTTTTACAAAGAGTTAGGCAAAACTAGCTTTATGCAAAATAGCCTTGAACTCCACCAGCCAAATATACATATAGGCTATAGAGTTATTCCACCAAGTGTCCACCATAGTGTCACTTGCCAGACTCCATTTATAATGGAATCTGACCCACTCTGTTGCAAATTATTATCTGTTGCAGAAATATCTGACGAAGAGTAAGCATTACGTTTTGGGTTTCGAGTCTGCACCAACATGTTTTCGCCTGTGGCGTATCATGAAGATGGAGGCTCATTGAAGATTTATTTCCGCTGCTTTATTGTTTTGAGCTAGCTATAAGCTATGCAAAGATGTATCAAACTATTTATTTTACCAAGTCTGGATTATTCGTGTAATATTGATACAATGTTGTGATATTCATCGTAAATTGTGTGTGTAAATGAATCGATCCAGGGGTTTGCACTATACACAGGTACCTGCCATATTTATAAGTGCAGGTACGCTACACTGACTCTTTCCCCGCTCTCTTCTTGCAGCTAATCGAGAGGGGAGCACGAACGGAAGGTCGCCGACGTCCCGTACACCTCCGTCGGCGAGTCCGCGCCGCCAGAGGATACTCCGCGAGACGCCATCGCCTCTGTAGTCTTCGCCGCGCCGAGCCGCACCCCATGGTGGTCTATCCCGCGCGAAGGAACCACCGGGACGTCGAGTCCGTCCGAACCCGATGCCGCGCCGCCGTCTTCGTCGCCGCCGGTGACCAATGCGCCGCCACGGTATGGACCAAAATCCCAGCGCCGTCCGATCTAAATTTTTAGGTCCAGATTAGATCCAGTTGTTTTGAATCGGTACGTCTTTAGATCAGTCCGATCTGGATCTGACGATCCAGATCCACCGTAGCCAGCCGAGCCGAGCCCCGGCTCAAGCCCAGCTGAGCCGCAAGCCAAGCCGAGCCACTCGCAGTCCGCCACGTGGCCTTGTCCGTTTTTCTGTTTAATCCGAATAAAAATCTTTTGGCAGTTTTGCAGAACAACCCCTGCATCTTAAATTTATTGTAACTGTTTACTGGTGTGGCCAAATTTAGCAAACTTTATATTTTTGGAAAGCTCTTGACTTGTAGAATATTTTGGATCTGCCAAAATTCAAATTTGACTAAGTTTAAAATATTCAAAATTCAAATGGTGAATTTGAGTATTTTTGTCATAACTTTAAATCTGTAAATTCAAAAATTGCAAATAAAATTATTTTAGAAACTTTAGAATATTTGTAAATTTGTGCCACTGCTATAAAATATTTTTGAGTAATTTTTGAATAAATTCATAGTTATATATTTAATTTGAATAGTTTGAGTATTTTCAACATAACTATTAATAAAAATATTATTTTTGATTAAAGTAAATTGCTATAAATTTAATTAAAGTACCCCTGTCTATTAACACTATTTATTAAATTATATTATAAAAATTTAATCATAGAAAACTTTAATCTTATAATTATTCCTTTTATTATATTTTCCAAAAATAGAAATTAATGAAATTGCATTTATAAATTCATGCATATTTATAAAGAAATCACACAAATTATTTTTGATGTTTCTTGTGATTTAAAATTTCATTTCATTCATAGCATATTTTATTTTGTAGATATAATTCTCATTGGAAAACCCCTCTTCATTATTTCCTCTAAATTAGGATTATTTTCAACTTAGCATTTTGGTAAAGTGTTATACACTTTTTTTCGAAGCGCAAAACAGTAGGGAAAAATCCCTACTGTTTAATTTTCTATTTTCTCATTGACAACTATACAAATACAAGGAAAAGTTCATAAAGTGTCCACCCATTGGGTCATCCCTTCCTTTAAGGAGGGTTTAGCTCTATGCATAATCAATCTAAAAGAGCAAATAAAGTCCTGGAAACAAGCCTCAAGACAAATAGGCTGAGAGTCGAAAATACATCTGTTCCTATGGGGTCCATATACTCCAGCAACCAATAATGAGAATTTCCTTATAGCAGATCAGCCTGTAAGTTTTCTTATCTTGAATCAACATGGAGAAGAGGTCCAGATCCGTATCCCATTCAAGATATAATTTCCACCAAAAGTTCCTGCTGAAGTCGCATTCATAGAATAAGTGGATAAACTCTTCAGTCATCCCCTGAGAGCATAGGACACAATTATAGTCCTCAATCTGAAAATGCTTTCTGGCTAGGAGGTCTCTTGTGTTCAATCTGTCTTGCAATAATAACCAAAAGAAGATCTTATGTTTTGGGAGAACACAGGATTTCCAGATCCAAAGAAAAGGGGATGGTGCAGGAATATTTGGCATTAAGGTCTCATAAACCCTCTTACTCGAATAACTTTTGTTGCTGGATGACACAACCCACCTATCAGCAGAAGAAATATCCATTTGTCCTGTCAGCAAATTATTGAACTGGGCAAATTGATGTACAGCATGGAATGAAAGTGGGGTGTGAAACAAATCCAATGACTCTTCATCAGAAAATACAGCAAGAGCCTTTTTAAGGGAAATGGATTGTGACTTCGCAAAGGAGCAAAGGTGAGGCAGTTTGTGCCGAAGAAGCTCATGAGACCACTTATCCATCCAAAGTCTTACAGTTCCACCTTCACCTGGGACACAAGCAGCCAACTCCAGGAAATTATCAAGTAACTTTAGACAATCTTTCCACCAGAAAGAACCAACAGGGACAGTGTTTTGTGGTATTCTATCATTCCCACAATGTGCTTGCCATATAAGCTTGACCCAGGGCAAATCATCCTTATTCATGAACTTAAAAATGTATTTCATGAGTAAGGCAATATTTTGGGTTATGAGATTCAGGATGCCCAAGCCACCCACTCTCTTTGGCTTGCATACATTATCCCATTTGACCAAGCATTTACCTTTTTTATGAATATCTTTCCCTCTCAAAAAGAACCCCCTGGTAGATCCCTCAATGTAGTCCAGGAAACCTAATGGCACTTAGACACTTAGGATTTTCAAGATGGAGCTAGAAGGCCATTGAAGGACTTAGCCAAAACAAGACTTCAGAAGTATCTTCAAGGAGTAGAAGCACTTAGAAGAAAAGCAAGAAGAAGTTCAAGAAGACCAACCTCCTTTATTCTCTAAGTCTGTCTTGCTCTCTCTCTTTTCTTCCTTCTTATCTGAGACTTCATGAAGACTAAGTTAATTCCAAGACCAGCCTCGGTGATATAAGAATCATCAAGTCTGAAGATTTATCAAGTCTACAAAAATTCATTCAAGACATCACCAAGGGGAAAGATACAAGTCTGGAGATGAAGCCTGGAAGACTAAGTACATCTTTCTTTCTTTCTTTTCCCTCTTTCCTAATCTTGTCTTTTAGACGATCATGATGTTATCATCTTTGAAGTTTGTTGGATCCTAGCGGCATAGTGAGATGAAGCGGCCTGGAGACAAACCTTACATGTCCACGTACATGAGACCTGTTCCACAATTTAAGTGGCTGGTTGGGTGTCTGTCTCTCTCACTATAGTGAATGTCCAATTTACAAAGAGTTGATAATAATTGTTGATCATCTTCAAGAAACGACATAGTATTTACTCTAAATAATTCTACACATCAAGACTAAGCTTTTAGAGGGCTTATTCAAGATGATATAAAACAAAATATTTTATTCAACTTATGACCTTAGTCCTTAGTCATTTTGACCAACACATTTCCTTGCATTAACTTAAAAGAATTTCATGCATGACATGTTTTCCTTAGAAGTTTACAAAACTTGTTTGTTCACTAGATATGAACATGTAGGTTTGATGATTGTTGTTTGTTGATTGTTAAATTGTTGTTTGCTTATTTGTTTAGATTAAACGGAGAGCAAACGTTCGTTGTTGAAAAGAGTTTGTGAACAACGACAACATCCAAAGGCAAGTGACACACCTCATAAACTTCCTATTATTTCTATATGCATTACTTACTGTATTTTTATATGCATGAGTAGGATAGTATTGCTATGCTAAACCTATGTAGAATTCCCTTACTCCTGTGTCTAGGTACATATATAATACTTAGTAGATGTATTGATGCTATGCAATTGATGAAAAGTTTTACAAAATGTTAAGTGACTACTCAGGGCTGTGCTCATGGTTGTCGTCGCCTAGGATGAATGTCTATTATACTTAGGGCCGTGAGCATGGTGATTTTTACCTGAGAGTGCACATCCACTAAGTTAATAAAACTCCTGGGTGGATTGGTTGTTAATGGTGGCGAAGTTGAGTGGCTACTCTGGTCCATGTCTATGGTTCCTGGAGTACGTGCACTTGTGGATGGCCACCCAGGGAACAGAGGAATCTGAAGAACTCCGAGTGACGATTGCTTCCAGTGCAGCCATTGCCATATGGGCTCTGGCTTGATCAATTATGTTGCATGGACTCTCTCCGACTTGACAAGAAGATGTAGGGGGTGTAAGGTGGAACGGGTCAAGGCAGGTGGGAGCGAAAATGCTTCTGAAAGATCTCGTCTCATTCGTCTCCTTTCCTTATCACAAATGGTGTGTAAAGGATAATCTGGGTTGAATGGGTACAATGGTGAACGTGCACAACCTCTGTAGAGTGTAAAACTAAGTACTTAGCCGTGTCCCTGGTACGGACAATTTGAGCAGCTGATCACGGACGTCAACGGAGGATTCCATCATTCCAACTTAAGAAATAAAATTTGTTGGGTGAACAAGGGAAGATGAGATTTATGGTTTTCATGCCATACTCGTCTTGATTTCAAGAAAAGTGTTTTCAAAAGAGAAGAAAAAATTGGCTTTATGCAAAATAGCCTTGAACTCCACCAGCCAAATATGCATATAGGCTATAGAGTTATTCCATTAAGTGTCCACCATAGTGTCACTTGCCAGACTCCATTTTTAATGGAATCTGACCCGCGTTGTTGCAATTTTTTTTATTGCAGATTGTTCAGATGACGAGTGAGGTTTCGTTTATAGGTTTCGAGTCTACAACCAACATGTTTTCGCCTGTGGCAACATGAAGTTGTTGGAGACCCACTGCTATTGTATTTCCGCTGTGTACTTTTTCAATGCTAGCTTTATGCTATGCAACTTGTATCAAATATTTTGTAAGACTGGATCATCGATGTAATAAAATTGATACTTTGTTGTGATATTACATCGTAAACTGTGTGTGCAAACGGATCGATTAAGGGATTTGCACTATACACAGGTATCTGCCCTATTAAAAGTGCAGGCACGCTACAACCATAGGCCGGATCCCCTCAAAGGTATGGTTGCCAAATTGGCTGTCCCCTTGGCAGCTGATGCTGACGCCCAAGTCACCACTGCTGACTTGGAAGAGCATCGCAGATTGTTGCATGTTGAGGCACAAGAGATCGCCGAAATCCGGCGTGAGCTTAGTGCTAGCGTCTACAATGCAGCTCACGGATTCCCTACGATAGAGTCCAAGGACAAGTGCATTGCGGACTTGCGCAAGAAAGGCAGGGTGGTGAACGATGAGTTTGCTGGGGGTGCTGCACCTAGCCATAGCAGAACAGCTAGTCATGCCTCAACTAACAAGCCGGTATACAGCTCACCCGCCAAGACACTTAGGGCTGCAGAGGCAGCTATGGCCGAGCTGGCTGGGTTATCCGGAGAAGCCCTGCGCAAGTATCAGGAGCGGGTTAACGGGCTAGTCATTGAGGCTACTCGACAGAACAAAGCCTTCAAGAAGAAGAACCCGCGATTGGCAGGATCCCAGGTGTACTCGGCTAGGGCCGAGAGCAACAGATCGGGAGGCGAGGCTTCATCTCCCCATCAGAGTAAGAGCAAGAGCCGGAGTCAAAGCCGCGGCTCCAGAAAAAACAAGCAGCTGCAGACGTATGACCCGACCTTTGCCGGAATACAGCAAGCCGGGTAGAACAATGCCGGTCGGGCTCAGAGAAACCAGGGCGGCGGTAACCGGGGTGTAATAGCAACCCGGCTAGCCGTGGTAATCTACCTCGGAATCCGCCACAGAATCAGAGAAACCGGCAGAGGGATGCCGCCTACGTGCCGCAGCAGGTTGTAGTTCCTGTGGTTAATCGTCATGATGATGGCAACTCGATATTGCAGCTGCTCGGGTACCAGCCAAACGAGAACCCTCTGGGATCTCGGATAGGAACTCGGAAGCTGGATCCATCTGATGCCAGATACAAGCTCGACCGGATTCACCAGTCTGAGTTGATCGAGGAGCAAGGCCCTCTAGGACCTGCTTGCTTTGGACCTCGAATCATGAGGGTGCCAATGGTGCAAAATTTTCAGCTAACCGAGGTGCCAAGACCTATGACGGCAGCTCGAAGCCGGAACTGTAACTGCAGTAAGCATAGCTGGAGGAAACACGCGCTGGGCGATACAATATGTGTCGCAGATATTGGAAGGTCCTGCCAGGATCTGGCTGAACAACTTGAGAACTGACAGCATAGACTGTTGGTTAGATTTCGAGGAAGCCTTCATCAGCAACTTCACCAGCACCTACAAGAGGCCCAACCGACCTCAGCAGCTTGCGATTTGCAAGCAGAGGGATAATGAGACTGACCGAGAGTACCTTACTCGGTGGAGCAACATTCGAAACTCTTGCGAGGGGGTTGTGGAGGCGCAGGCCATATCTTGGTTTGCGCAGGGATGCCGACATGGCTCCATGCTATGGCAGAAACTAGAGAGGAAGATGCCGGCTACTTTGGCCGAGACCATGCGCATCGCCGACACATACACGCTCGGTGACCCTATGCAACCTGTGGTGGATGTCGGAGACTCCAGCAGGAGGAACTCGGGGAACCATCGCTCCGGGCCGAGCAAGAATCATGACCGCCATGATTTTGGTCAGAAGAGGAGCCAGCTCGACTTCCACTATGCTTCACATCATGTTGTGTCTATAGGCCGAGATCAAGGGGATGCCGGTAATAACCAGCGTCAGAAAGTGGCTGGCCCAGCTTGGGGTCAGAGTCAAGAGGTGCAGAAGACTTGGGTGGACCAGAAGAAGCCACTGACGTATGAGGATATGTTGGACAAGCCATGTTGCTACCACACTCTGGAGTCCAACAAGCTTGTGAATCACTCTACCCGGCAGTGCAGCTGGTACCAGCGCACATTGAGGGAAGGTGGTGCCGGAGCTACTCGGCCAAACACACCGGCTCCTCGGCCAAAAAAACCTGGACCTCCTACACCGTTGTCGGGAGCTAATGCAGCCTGAGTTAACCAGCCTAATCAGAGGCCTCCGACCCCAAGACCGGTGAACATGATGAACGTCAGAAATGACAATGATGCCGGTCCGAGTAACCAATCCGGATATCAGTAGGGCAACTACCGGGAAGCTCATCAGAGCTAAGTGACCGAGCCCACTGACCAAAAAAGTGTACGTCAGCGTGCACTGGAGGTGAATGTTGTGATCCCGGCGATGCCAAAGTACCTGCACTAGTCCGAGATGGAGATCAACTGGAGCCGGAAGGATCTTCCCTGGGTTATGCCCAAGCTAGGTGGTTATGCTTTAGTGGCAGACCCGACTTTTGTCGGACCAAGCCTCAACATCCGCTTCAGCCGGGTTCTGTTTGACAATGGCAGTGCCATTAACATCATGTATAAGGATACCGTGCTAAAGCTGGGGGTGTCCATGAACACGCTGCTGCCAACCGAGACGACTTTCCATGGCATTGTGCCAGGAGTCTTTTGCTCTCCTATGGGCAAGATTTGGGTTGAAGTGTTGTTCGGAACTCGGGAGAACTGCTGGACCGACAGCTTGGAGTTCGAGGTTGTGGATCTCGAAAGCCCGTATCATGCGCTGATCGACAGACCTGCACTAGACAAGTTCATGATCTACACTCACATGGGCTACCTGAAGATGAAGATGCCGGGGCCAAACGGGGTGATCACTGTCTCGGGTGACCACAAGTGCTCCATTGATTGCACATCTGCCCGCTCGTCTTTAGCCGAGTCCCTGGTCATAGTTGAGGAGAAGAAGAGGATCCAGCAAGTGGTCGCGCTGGCTAATACGTCACAGCTTGGCATGCCCGGGATGGTGAACCCGGAGCAGAATGCCTCATTCCAGTCACCAAGGGAGACCAAGAAGGTGGAGATCGACCCGAGTAACCCGGAGCACCGGGCCATCATTGGCAGCAACCTGGACAGCAAATAGGAAGGCGAGCTCGTTGAGTTGCTCCGTGAGAATCGGGATGCTTTTGCATGGTCTAATGATGACTTGCAAGGTGTTCCGAGGGAGTTGGTTGAGCACTCTTTATTCGTCAGGCCTGATGCGAAGCCAGTGAAGCAACCTACTAGGCGCCTCTCGGACGAGAGAAGAGCTGCCATCATGGAGCATCTCGTAGTGCTGCTAGCTGCCGGGTTCGTGATGGAAGTATTGCATCCGGATTGGATATCGAATCCGGTCCTTGTTGAGAAGAAGAAAGATGATCCCCTCCTGCTCAAGGTGTGGTGCATGTGCATCGACTTCACCAACCTCAACAAGGCATGCCCGAAAGATCCATTTCCACTCCCCCGGATAGATCATGTGATCGATTCCACTGCCGGGTGTGAACTTTTGACTTTTTTAGATGCTTACTCTGGTTTCCACCAGATACCTTTGAACCCGGATGATCAATTGAAAACTGCTTTTATTACCCAGTATGGGGCTTATTGCTACCGTGTCATGACTTTTGGTTTGAGAAATGCTGGTGCTACATACCAGAGATGCATGCAAAAATGCTTGCACGACCAGATATTCCGAAATGTTGAAGTCTATCTAATGAGGTTATGCAAGAGATGGCCGCGTACAAGGTGGCCACGAAGAATGCTCAAGACGCTAGAGCAAGGGCTCTTGGAATGCAAACAGGCACAACCAACCTTGCCTTGAAGGCTACCGTTGAGGAAGACAATGATGATTATCTTGGAAGATTTGCCGCAATGTCCGAGGAAGCACTCATGATTGCTTACAATGACCATCTCGCTCTTGCGGCTCGCACATTTTGGAACAACCCTTCAAGAGGCAAGATGCGAGTTGACAAGAGTCCATCTCAAGCCGATAGGGTCTCACCCTCCAAGTCAAGGACATGTTACAATTGTCAAGACAAGTTCCATTTCGTCGCTGATTGCCCTTATGAGAAAAGAGAAGAGCATGGTGGACGTCTAGTGCTCAAGGACAAAACTAAGATGCCTCCCAAGAAGGCCTATGGAAAGAAGAGGCCTCTTCACAATAAACCTCGCATCATGTTGTTGACTCAAGAGGAGAACCCCACCGATGATGAAGAGTCGGAGGAAGAAGCGCCAAATGAAGTGGCGGCTCTTGCCACCACATCAACACCTACCGTTCCTTCATCAACAACAAGAACTCCCTCATCAACGACAAGAACTCCTTCAACTACGACAAGCTCTTCATCATCTCTATTCACGTCGCCAACTGAGAACTCCATCACCAAGAGCTCAAGATGTCTTATGGCCAAGGCATCAGAGGTACCCTCATCCTATTCCTCTCTCATGAATGAAATGAATGAGCTTGATGATGCCTCTAGCATTCAAATCAAGCAAGAGCTTGTGGCTTTCGACTCTTTTATCACTAACTTGCAAGGTGATATCAAGAAACATGTTGGTGCCCTCATGGCTCGTATTGGTGAGCTAGAGCATCTCAATGAAGAGATGGGTAAGATAGAAAGAGAAGACGCTATTTCTCTATCCTATTTGAAGTCCTCTCTTGAGGAGGTTGAAGAGTCTCATGCCCGCATTGAGGAACAACTTGAAACTATTGAGGAAACTCATAACTCCTCACATGTTAATCTCATTAAGGATCGTGATACGTACTTTGCTAAATTCAAGGTGGCTCAACAAGATAAAGCCAAATTTGCGGTTGGGCATGTTAGACTCATTGAGGAGATGGAGAAGCTCGTCATAGCCCACAAGGCTTTGGAGAGTGAACATGCTTTTCTAAAGGAGTCTTATGCTCAACTCCAAACTCGGCTAACTAACCTTGACTCACCTCGATAATCTTGTGAAAGAGAATGCTAGGTTGAAGAATGAGATTGCTAAGGCCTCCACATCCAAACTCATCCTTCTCAAGGGTAAGCAAGTTGTTGAGACTCCCACCGTGGAGCCTCACACTCGACAAGGGAAGGAAGGACTTGCATATGTGCCTCCCATGAAGATGAATGCCAAGAAGGGTATTCCGAAGAGCGTCAACCCCATCCAAGCCAAGAAGGCCGACTCCATTCAATCCAAGGACGGTCTTGCAAGTAGGAATGCCTCAAGGGGCAAGCCTACTCGTAAAGATCACGCCGGGGACAACAATCCTAACTATGCTTTATATGTCGATTATTATGGGAATGTTTGTGCTCGTTACATTGGACCCTACTATGGTTTTATTTCATATGCTATTTGGGTTCCTAAGTCTCTTGTCGCTAACCATAAAGCACTCATTGTGAAGCAATGGGTTGCTAAATCCAAGAATTGATATCTTGTAAGACCTTGCTCCCGGTGGTTCAAAATGGATAATTGACAGTGGATGTACAAGTCATATGACCGGGAGCAAAGAACTCGTCACGGCGTTGAAACCTAATGTAAATCAAGTAACCGTGACGTTTGGTGACTTATCAAGGTCTAAGGTAACCGGGCTTGGCAAAGTGGTGGTTGCCCCCGACATTACTCTTGTCAATGTCATGCTTGTTGAATCTCTTGGCTATAATTTGTTATCGGTTCGTGCCTTAACAAAGTTGGGGATCTCTCCCTTCTTTGATAAGGACGTTGTGGTCCTCTTGTGGAGCAAGTCGCTAAGAGTGACTTTCGTGGTGTACGTGGAGCATGAGCTTTATGTGGTGGACTTCTCCGAAGCCACCACTATTCAAGCCATGTACCTCTTCGGAAAAGCCGACGTGGGTTGGCTTTGGCATCGCAGACTAGCCCACGTAAACATGCGCACTTTGCAAAGCCTTCACAAGGGTGGCCACATCCTTGGACTAAAAGATCATGTTTTCTTTTCAAAGGATCGAATTTGTAGAGCGTGTGTGGAAGGCAAGATGCATGATATTCCTCATCCAAGCAAGACCATCATATCTTCCTCCCGGATTTTGGAGCTCCTTCATGTTGATTTATTTGGACCAATTCCGGAGATAAGTCTTGGAGGCAAGAAATATTGCCTCGTAATTATTGATGACTATTCAAGGTATACATGGGTCTATTTCTTCAAGACCAAGGATGAAACTCAACAAGTCTTCATCGACTTCTCAAAGGAGGTTCAACGCCAACATGACATCCCAATATTGGTTGTTCAAAGTGACAATGGGTCGAAATTCAAGAACTACACCCTTAACGACTTTATTAGTGAAGAAGGCATTCATCACCAATATTCCGCTGCTTACACTCCTCAACAAAATGGCGTTGCCGAAAGGAAGAACCGAACTCTTACCGATATGGCAAGATCTATGTTGGCGGAGTTCAAGTCTCGCATCAATTTTTGGGTGGAGGCTATTTCCACCACATGTCACTCCTCAAATGGCCTCTACTTCCGCAAGGGCTTGAAGAAGACTCCATATGAGATCCTTACCGGCAACAAACCCAACATTGGCTACTTCCGAGTGTTTGGATGTAAGTGCTATTATCTCGTCAAGGGTGTCCGGTTGGGTAAGTTCCACTCTAAATCAATTGAGGGGATATTTGTCAGCTATGGTAGCGAGTCCCACACTTATAGAGTCTTTGATAAATCCTCCCGGATTATCATAGAATCTTGTAGTGTGGAATTCGATGAAAATGATGGCTCCCAAGTGGAGCAAGTTGGTGTTTGTGATATAGGTGATGAACAACCTTTTGATGCCATTAAGAATATGGGAGTGGGCTTTCTTCGCCCCATTGAAGTTCATCAAGAAGTTGTTCAAGAAAACTCAAGTTCTCATATCAAGGAGACCTCACCGTCACAATAACCACAAGGTGGCTCACCCATAGCAAATGATGAATCCCCTCAAGAACAATCTCAAGATCTTCCTCAACAAGAGCATGCTACTTCTTCTCAAGATGAAGCTCATGATGGAACTCAACAAGATCTTCTTCAACAAAAAGATAATGCCTCCCCCACCAAGATTATCGAAGATAACTCCACTTATCCAAGTTCTACTCAAGGGCAAGATCATCCTTCCCCACCACATGAAGAGAATTCTCATGATGATCAAGGCCCTCAAGAAGATCAAGACGAGGATCCAAAGGACCAAGATGGTCAAGAGATTGTTCCCACAACAAGGGCGGCAACTGAAACTCGTCGTCAAGCTCGCTTTGCAAAGTCATTGGAACTAAGGGCATTATCTCTTGACAAGGTCATTGGTGATATACGAGCAAGGGTCTCCACACGAAGTCAATTAGCTCACTTTAGTGAGCATCAAGCACACATTTCCATGGTCGAGCCCAAGAAAGTATTCGATGCTCTTGAAGATCCCGATTGGCTAGGGGCTATGCATGAAGAACTTAACAACTTCGAGCGCAACAAAGTGTGGCGCCTAGTTGAGAAGCCCAAAGATTGCCGCAACGTTATCGGCACTAAGTGGATCTTCAAGAACAAGCAATATGAACATGGTATTGTTGTAAGGAACAAGGCGCGATTGGTGGCTCGAGGTTTTTCTCAAGTCGAAGGCATCGATTTTGGAGAAACTTTCGCGTCGGTCGCAAGACTCGAATCGATACATATTCTCATGGCTTATGCATCTCATCATGATTTCAAATTGCAACAAATGGACGTAAAAAGTGCTTTTCTTAATGGTCCTTTGCAAGAACTTGTGTATGTTAAACAACCCCCGGGTTTTGAGAACCCCAACCATCCTCACCACGTCTATGTCTTGGACAAAGCTCTCTATGGCCTTTAAACAAGTCCCCCGTGCCTGGTACGAGAACTTGAGAGAGTTCTTGGTAGACCGTGGATTTGAGGTTGGGGTAATTGATCCCACTCTTTTTACTAAAAAGGTTAATGGTGAACTCTTCATTTGTCAATTATATGTCTATGACATTATCTTCGGTTCTACTAACCGTGTGTTCAATGATGAGTTTTCCAAGCTAATGACCGACAAGTTCGAGATGTCCATGATGGGTGAACTCAAGTTCTTTCTCGGTTTTGAGATCAAGCAAATGAGAGAAGGGACTTTTATTTATCAAGCCAAGTACATTCAAGATATGATCAAGAAGTTTAAGTTGCTTGGGCTAAATGTTGTGCCTACCCCTATGCAAACCAAGTGCCACCTCCAACTCAACCCCGACAGTAAAAAGGTAGACCAAAAAGAGTATCGTTCTATGATTGGGTCTCTCCTTTATTTATGTGCGTCTAGTCCCGATATCGTTTTAAGCGTTGGAGTGTGTGCTCGTTATCAAGTCGCGCCTAAGGAAAGTCATTTGATGGCCGTGAAGAGAATCTTCAGATATTTGGTTCATACACCTAGCTTTGGGTTGTGGTATCCCAAAGATGGCACCATGTCTCTTTGTGGATACACCGACTCCGATTGGGCGGGCGACATTGATGATAGGAAGTACACATCCGGGACGTGTCAATTTCTTGGAAGATCTTTGGTGAGTTGGCCTCGAAGAAACAAAATTGCATCTCAGTATCCACGGCGGAAGCCAAATACGTCGCCGCCGCAAGCGGGTGTACTCAACTTCTTTGGATGCGGCAAACTTTAAAGGATTACGGTGTCCTCTTGGACAAAGTGCCGCTTTTATGTGATAATGAGAGTGCCATCAAAATTGCATACAATCCGGTGCAACATTCAAGGACCAAGAACATTGAGATTCGTCATCATTTCATCCGCGATCACGTGGCACGAGGAGATATTGATCTATCATATGTTGGTAAAAGGGATCAATTGGCGGATATCTTCACGAAGCCCCTTGATGAAGCCCGCTTTTGCTACTTGAGAAATGAGGTCAATATCGTAGATTCTCGGGCCTTGGCTTTAATTCCGTGCACACCTTTCAACGTTTAAGGCTTTATTAGAACTAGAGGTACGCATGGACTAAGGGGGAGTGTTTTCCTAATACATTGGATTCTCCTCCCACTATTATGCATATAGTGAGGTATCATTGGTAAAACTTCAAATTAAATATAATTTGTGAGCTTCAATGTTGAGGTGTACTTATGGACCCAGGATATATCTTCGCGGTGCCATGCTACAACTCATACACGGTGGTTTCGGCCACCAACACTCTTCTTGAAGTTTTTGGATACTATTTGGTTTTATTTTTGATCCTCACTTGCATTGTCTTTGGTTCTTTTGGGAAATCACACTCTTGTTGGTCTTCTATTTGGATTTATGGTTCTTGTAACTTGAGTGTGTCTTCTTTATTCAGTTTGAGTATCTATCCTAAGCCTTTCACTATCTTTAAACATGCTTTTACCCACTCATGTCCTCTTATTGATTTCTTGTTCCTGGAGTTTTTGGAGTTGAACGGAAATCTCCGAGCCGTACTCAGAAATCTCCGGTCTACCAGAGAATTTCGAGACTAAGTCTGTTAAAAAATCAGCACTGACGTGTGATGATTATTGACCGGAAATAGTCAAGTGTCCGGAAATTTCCGGCTGAGACTCGGAAATCTCCGACCCCTGCAATTTCTCAGCAGCTAAGTCTTTTTCAACTTCGGTACTGACCTCAGGCTATGCTGAATCGGAATTAGAGCCGGAAATCTGCGGGGTCCGGACATCTCCGGTCCGATGTCCGAAGATCTCCGAGCATGCCAAAATTTCCGTTGCTAAGTCCAAATCAGATTTGGCATTGACCTCATGCGAATCCGATTCGGAAATAGCACCGGAAATCTCCGGCACCCGGAGATCTCCGAGCCTCAGTCCGGAAATCTCCAGTTCAAATTTCCCTGTCTATATAAGGGCACGGGTGGACTGTCCGGTTCGGCCAGTTCATCCACCCCGTGCCCTAATTCTCTCTCTCCTCCGAAATTTTACTCCTTCTTGTGATCCTTGCTGTGGGTGGTTCGTCCAAGGGATTCTCGCATGCCTCTCGGATCTGCTTCTCCTCGTCGAGGGCTTCAGTTCCATCCGCACGCTTTTTGCAATGTCTTCAGGTAACTCCTCGTATTTCAAATCTAGGACGAAACTTATTTTCGTTTAACCTAGCCGATTTAGGAGGTTGTTGTTTGTTTCCTTTGGTAGAATTGCTCCCCTAGGCATGCTCTACTTTCCACGTGCACATATCTGTTTTTCATTCATAGATTTTGTTCCAATCTGTTAAATTTCATGCAGACCAGATATCTCCGAGTCAGACCCGGAAATCTCCGGACCCCGGAGATCTCCGAGTCAGATCCGGAAATCTCCGGCCTACTCAGAATGAAATCAGCCAAGGACAGAAACTTTGATTGCTTAAACTTCTCTAGTACGTTCCATTTTCCTTTCTCGGACATGAGTGCTTACCCCATATGCTTTCCATCCTCTCTATGTTGTGTGTTTTCAGGTTCCAACCCTCGTGGCCGTGTCAAGCAAATAGCTCAACGAGGGAGGGCCAAACCAGTTCATGCTCGCCATCCCAGCGGGTCCTCAAGTGAAGATAGCACTCCCGCTGAGTCTGCAGCTCTGCTCAAGAGAGCCACAGGGCAAGGCAAGAAAAAAAGGCCCGAGCTCCGCCTTGAGGATTTCAACAAAGGCAGTTTTCACAAGTGGTGAAGTGAGCTATCATACAGCATGGAATGTGATGATCCCAAGTTTTTCTGCACTAAGATGGCATGGCTCTACAGGGAAGTTTATCAGAAGTTCTCCATTGACAAGCCCATCTGCCCCATGAAGTGGATTGACCTCGACAAGTTAATGAAGAAGGCTGATTATTTTGGTGGAGCAGTCAAGGTCTATCGTCTTCTGGGTTTGGAGCATTTGATGAGGACCGAGTGCAGCTACAATGTATCTCTTATCCATCAATTTTATGTTAATGTGGTGTTTGACTCTTCAGAGGATATTGGATGTCTGGCAGGCAGCGCTTGACCTCCACTTTCCGTGAGTTTGCTCGGATTCTTGGTTGTCCTTTTAGTGGTCTGTCTGTTCCAGCTGGTGCCCGCATGCACGTCCATGGCATGTCCTACAACAAACATGTCATGACTGATCTATACCAGCCTGGAGGAAGGATTGGCTCTCAGAATGGTCTCCTCTCTACTTATGATATCTTGCTTCGCATGTTCCGTTGGACCATTTCTCCCATTGCCGGCAATGCGGACAATATTGCTGGGGCTCTAGTCAACTTGATGGCCAAGGCTCATGCGGCCTATCTTGAGGAGTATGAGGTTGAGCAGGATGCCTACAAGGTGGATGCCATGGACTTCACTTTCCAGGAGATGACACTAGCAGTTTTGAGAGGAAAGTTCCTCCATATGCTCCCTATGTGATGTTGCTCATCAAGAGGCTCTACAAGCTCTCCGAGCAAGACGGTGATGACTTTGATGCAGCTCTAGGTTGTCAGCCCCACAAGCCAGCCTTGCTTATCCAGAAATCTGATCATGTTGTTCAACAACGAGCCACCATGCAAGATATCAATGAGGATAAGATTTTTGGTGGTCCATCTAGGGTTCCTACCAATCCCAACATCAAGAAAGCTGCCAAGAACAGTCGCCCATGGGTTGTTCGAGCAATTGAGAAGATCATGAATTTGAATTGTTGCATTCGTAGTGAGAACTACTCCATCTACTCTCAGAACCATCGCATTATGAAGCGTCAAGAAGAAATTATGTCTCATATGAAGATGCCTGCTCCAAAGCACCCTTTGAAGCCCGTGATTCCATTCAACGATTGCAATGCTGATGGTCTCACCTTTGATTGCGATGATGCAGTCCCAGAGGACAATGATCTTGAGTATGATGATGATGATAAGGAGGAGGATGATGATGCCGAGCAGGGTCCCGACTCTTGAGTCATGGGCCGTTAGTGGAACCTCCTCCCTTTTTGGTATCTTGATGCCAAAGGGGGAGAAGTATCTCTTTAGGACTCTCGGGATTTGCATGGGTTGGGAGCACTTTGTGTTGTTTTCCTTTTGTTTGTTTTTAAGTGCTCCCTCTGATCGTGTTGTTTTATTTCGTCATGTGTGTGAGACATGAGTACCTTTAATCCTCTATTGTAATAACTTTATTGTTCTAGTTTGTTGCTACTATTGTGTATTGTTATTTGTTTGCTTGCGTGGTTTGTAAAATCTAGGGGAGTGTTGATCCTAATGAATGTGCACTTTGTATTCCAAAAACATCCTAAAATAGTGCACTTAGTTAGTGGTAGCTCAGTCTATATTTTGCAAATCCGTTCTCCTTTCGTGTTGTCATCATTCACCAAAAAGGTGGAGATTGAAAGTGAATTCATTGCACTCCCATATTTTGCTGACTAATGACAACACAAAAGGTGTCGTGGTGGTGTCACGGCAGATGCCATAGGATGGCTGATGTGTGGGGTCGATGGACGTTGGTGGATCCGGGGAGGGATAGCGAGCTGAAGAGCTCACACGGGGAGGATCCCGGTATAACCGAGATCTCCCAAGAACGAGAAACAAGAGCAACACGCTAGAGGGAAGATCTAGCAAACAAGAACAAATGCACGAAGGCACAAAACACAGAGACGATGTACCTAGGTTCAGGGCCCTCGTGAGGAGGTAACACCCCTACTCCTGCCTTTCCTCTCTATATAATTGTGGTACAAGGGCTACAGCTTGCTCTTAGATATCTCACAATGAAGAACACAAAGAACTGGATGAACTCAAGGTACGAAGAAGTAAACACGCTAGGAGTAAATGCGACTATAGCTTTGGCTCCCAAGTTGGTCTCTCTCCCACAGAAGCAGTTATGGCGCCTTTTATAGAGTTCCAGCCAGGAGGGCCGGAAACCCTAAACTGGCTTGGCCCCACCGGACAGGCCTAACCGGCATGGCGTCACCGGCTAGTGCGACCTACTCGCCGCGCTATCCGGCGTAGCTCCTTCGTCATCATCCCGGCAAGGACAGCAGGCGCCGTCCTAGAACATCATTATCCCCCTGTCAGTGACAGGACATGTCTTTGCCCATCCCGGATAGCCTTTTCCGGATTGTCGGGCTAGGCACGTCACGTCTTGTCGTACCGTTGTCGTACCGCCTGATGCGCTCCCATGTCAGGCGGGAGGTGACCATGCTTCCGTGTCAGGCGGGAGGTGACCATGCTTCCGTGTCAGACGGAATGGTACTTCCCCCCGCACCACGCGGGAAAGCCTGCTACAGACCGTTGACGGCCTACCGGGGTACCTTGTGTCGGTTATATTCTTGCTCGACCTCGTGAGTCCTTCCTGTACAAGTTCAGGACCGAGATAGAGGTTCCGGTTAGCACTTACCCGGATCGCCTATCCGGTAAAACCGAATACTTCTCCTTCCGGGAGCCTCCTCGGAGCCCAAGACCCGAGATCCTTTCCGGAGGCACCCGAGTTCGTCTCAGGATGAGTATCTCTAGGCCTAGCCTCCCGAAGATGTCTTAGCCTATCAGCAAAGACATCTTCGAGAAGCTAGTTCTTAGAGGAACCACCCGCTGATGCTTGTGCTGCCATTGTGAAGGCTGGGGGTGTCTATTTATAGTCGCCAGAGCTGACCCTTGCGCCTGCCAGGAGGCACTTTGCACTCTACCAGCACTCAAGGGTCAAGTTGCCCCTTCAGCACACCAGGAGGTGTCCCTTGCTCTCGCCAAAGGTCAAGTACTGTTGGCACATTACTGAATTATTCCGGGATCTGCCCTACCCGGGGGGCAGCCCCCCGACACTAGTCCCCGAAGCTGGTGCTGCGCAGCGACCTGGGATGATGTGCGGGATCATCTTTAATAACAACTATCTTGTGAGAACATACGATATTATCCTCCGACTAGATGCCGAGATCGGTTTTTCCCGAGATCCTCATACCGAGATCGTTTCAACCGGAAGGCGATGCCTGTAACCGGATAGTGCAGCCTGGGTGAATCTTGACCGTTGGCTCTGCTTTGCATTCGGGATCGCGAGCTGGGTCCCACCCGACGTCATGTCTGACCAGAAGTGCACTCGAGTGCCTCTGACCGAGCACGCCGCTGCTCGGGTTCGCGCGCCGGGAGCCGTAGCCGATCCGAAGTCCAACCGTTGGGGCTGTGTGGCCCTCAGTGTGGCCGGATCGGGCGCTCGGGTGAACGCCACGTGCCACGCTGCACAGAAAGGATCCCACCCACGATCAGAGAGATCGTGGGCGGGAAAATTGGAAACCGCTCCGGAATCCCCCCATAAATAGGGGACCGGAACGGTCACCTCTTCTTCTTCCTCCCCTTCACACTTCCGTCACCGCCGTCTCGAGCACGCCGCCGTAGCCGTGCCCGGAGCCCGAATGCCGCCGCTCTCGTCGGTCGCCGGAGCCCTTCGCTTTATCATTGGTTCGCGCCCTTCTTGACCATCACCAGCCTCGCTTTCTCCGGTGAGTTCTTCTCTCCGCCCCCGATGAACCTTTCTTTTACGGGAACGATGCCTCGCGCTCGGTCGTGCCCTAACACACGCGCGGCTGCGCCGCCGCCGGCGAGCACGATTCACGCGGCGCGCACGGGGCGCGCGGCGGGGATGAAAACTCGTTGTAGGACTTAGCTTTTTGCCCGCACTATGCCATGTTTGAGTTTAGTCCGAGCCTATTTTCCCCACTTAAGTTTTGATTTACTAGCACGCGGTAGATCTTACTTGCCAGGAACTCGGTTGTCTTTAGGAGTTTGTGATCCGGTATCTTAGCTCCCGGTAGACTAATTCCGACTAACTGCCGCTGCGCCTGCAGAGTAGCCCGGATACATCTGCGGACCTCTCCGGCATGGCTGAAGAAAGTATCCGGGGGTGCTGGGATGGATCTTAGACCACACAGGAGGATCTCGATTGGCTGTACCGGACACACCGGATTCCGCCAGAAGTTGAGAGCCGTCTCCCGGAGGAAGAGGTTCAACCGGAACCCCAACCCGGGGAATATGTTGTATTCCTCACGCACTTCGAGCGCGGGTTTGGGCTTCCGGATAGCCCCTTCTTCCGCAACTTCCTCGACACCTACAGCCTCCAACCCCATCATCTCCCAGCTAACGCCATCATGATGCTTTCGGTCTTCACCACCTACTCGGAAGCATACCTCGGCGTATGGCCATTCTTGGACCTTTGGGCTAGGTACTTCATACTTCGCCGCCAAGTCATCCCCAATCCGGATCAGAAAGTAAAAGACTTGGTCGACTGCGGAGCGGCCACCATCATCCCCCGTGTTGACTCCGGATTTCCTATAGTCAAAGGACTAGAATCCTGCCGGAAGTGGCAGCGCAGTTTCTTCTATGTGAAGAATCGGGAGAGCTCAGGAGATGGTCCGGGATCCTCGAACCCGGATTTCATAAATTTGCCGGAGTTCGCCATTGGACCTCCTCGCCAATTCCACCTCTGGAAACGGTTCCCAGATACCGAAGAGGTCAGATGTATGCACGACGTCCTCAACGTGCTAACCGACAAGATGACTGGCGACGATCTCCTGCGTTGCTTCATTATTCGCCGCGTTTAACCCCTCCAAACCCGAGTGCACAAGATATGCCATATGGCCGGGAATTTAGACCCCACCAGGACCAGTATTTTTGGGTTGGACCATTCTGCGGTCGTACGGCGCGTTCGAGCTATTGCTCGGACGAAGATGTCGGATGACTATGTCTGGGGTGCCATCGGGGGATCCCAGAAAAAAACCCTGAAACAGGTGCTCCTGTCTGTCTTTCGTAAACTTGCATTTGCACCCGGGTTCTGCTGGAAACCGACATGGTTGTCATGCAGTGATTTATTCACGCAGTTAATCGAGCGGCAAACCGAGGAGGACGCGATCCACGCCAACGGGAATTTCGCACCGAACATCCCCGCACCGGTTGACATGCCGAGAGAGGATCCCGACGGCGAGGACCATCTTGCCATTCCTCTAGTCAAAGCTGCCGCCCCGGGTAACCCTTCAACCTCAGAGGCTATTTCCATTTCTTCGGATGACGAGGATGAGATTGACTGTCAAATACTCGATGTGATTGATGCTCTTCCCCTCAACTGGGCTTCAGCAGTGGTTCCGAAACCTACGGCCGCGACCAAACGTGCCGAGAGCCGGAAGCGTGTGGCTTCCGACACCGATGCTGCCGATGATTCCGGCAACCCCCCCCCCCCCAAGAGGAGCAAGCCGAACAAACAAACGTCCGAGAAGCCTCGACGCCGGAGGAAGGGTCCTCTCACCGTGGATTCCGGATACATTTTCTTTGCTTCATGCTACATAATCTTGCCTTCTCCTGAAGTTTTTACTGAGATATTTCTTTCAGGGACGCACTCGACCTCCCGTCATCCTTTGCCTCCCGTCCTCCTGGATCCCGGACTCCCAGCCCGCCTCGGGCTGCTTCTTCTCCACCTCGTCCTTCCGCCCGAAGAAGCGAGCCTCCTGCTTCTGGTGCCGCACCGACTGCTGCTGCGGCTCCGGATACTCGTCCGGTGGTCGACGAGACTCCAGTCCAGGCCACGACTACATCGGAAGACATCCTTCTTCCGGAGAGTCCGCGCAGGGTGCTCGGGCATGAGGCGGAGATCATGAGCCCTCCTCGGCGGCCCGTGCCAAGCGGTCCCTCCCGGCAAGCTGCGAACAAGACAGCCCCGGAGAAACAGCCCGCAGCCTCTTCCCGGCAACCTGATCATCCTGCCTCGAAAGCGCGCACCAAGTTTGCTGGGCAGAAAACAACTTCTGCCAAACCTACTGCTGCCCCGACATCCTCGTCCCAAGACTTGGCCCTACGCACGGGTAAGTTTTCACCGTTACCGCCACCTCCTGCCGAGATCCCTACTGCTGCCCTGCGGACGCTACGAGCAACCGTAAGCTCCTTTGTGCCTTCAGGATCCCGGGAAGTTGTTGCTGCATGCGCGCCCGGCGGCTCCGGCATACACGTTGTTGACGAATACAACCAAGCCTGGATTGCCGCTGACGCCTCCGAGACCGTGGGGGACTTGCACGCTGCCGGCCCTAGCCGCAGCGCTCAAGCTCTGCACGCTCTCCAGGTGGCCGCGCTGGACGTTACTCGGGTGACCGAGGTAAGTTTTTTTCCTTTCCTTCTCCAATAAATATTTGTTCCTTCCCCACTAGTCCCCGAGATTGGTGCTTAGTGTTCTAGATTCCACCGAATAGCAGACCACTAGGCTCCAATCTTAGAGAAAATTTCAGGACTCGGAAACCGAGTCCCCGAGATCCTCCCTACCGAGTAGCCTTCAATTGTTACCGATCCCGGAGTCTCCCGAGTCACTTAAATCTTTTCCAAGATTGACTCAACCTTCTTTGTCTTGATTTCAGGAGTGCAGCAAGAAACGTGGCAGCATCTTCAACCGGGTTCTTGCTGATCTCGGTCAGTCCAAGAAATGCGAGGGGCGCCTCCGGGAGGAGCGAGATGCCGCGCGCAAAATTTCGGTGGATCAGAAGGCTGCGCTTGCTACCGCGCAGGCCGAGATTGCGCGGCTTAATGGGGAGCTTGAAAAGGCCAGGTCTGCTGCGACCGACATGAAGACGCGCTTCGTGGAGGCGACGCAGAAGCAAAAGGAGACCTTGGACCAATCCGATGAGCGCGCGCATCTCGCCGAGACCGGGCTGGCTCTTCTCCGGTCACGGGCCGACACTTGGCTCTCTGAGCTAACTGTATTGAACCGGGATCTTAACAGTAAGTGGACCGACATCCCCCTTTTTCCCTTGCTCTCTTTCTTTGTTGTTGCTCTTCTTATGACCTAGTCGCTTGACAACTCTTCTTTTTAAAGGAGAATTTGAGCACTCCCGCGACGCTGCTGCTCTTGCGGTTGCTGCTGCCCGGGAGAAGCGCACCGGGAAGGGCCCTATCTCGGATGCTTGGGACATTGAGGATCACCTCACTGCCCTGAAGGCCCGGATAGTGCCTCTCCGGTCGATCGGGACGGAGTTGCTCAGCGCCGCGATCCACATTCACGGTGCGCTGTGGCCGGGTGTCAGCGCGACGCTCTCGGTCGGCGAACTTGCGAGCGCACTCCGAGGTGCCGGGAGGCGTGTCCATGCTTGGAAACGCTCCGGTGTGCGGGATGGTGCCGATCAGGTCTTGAACCAAGTACTGAGTTGGTACGAAGGTCTCGACCTTGACGTGATCCAGCGCCTGCGCACCATCTCGCCGTGGTGCAGCGATCCGGCTAAGGTCCAGCGGCGACAAGAAGTGTCGCATCGCATCGCCTCCTGGTCCAATATTCGCGCCTTCACCGCCAGCGTCGTCGCTTCCGACTCCGAGTCCGATTACGAGGATGACGACGAAACCGGTGCGACCGACGACGCGGACGCTGAGATCCCGGAGGAGGATGACGCTGCTTCTGGTGCCGCCACCGAGACCGTGGTTCCCCGGGATGCTTCAACTCCTCCGCCACCCGAGGCCTCCCAGGCCGAGGTGCGCCCAAATGCCCCGAGTACCGCTGCCGGTGCTGAGGACACCGCCACTGCTGCTCCCGCTGCTGCCATCGCCGAGAAGCCGACTTCCCCTACTACTTAGAAATACTTAAGAGTAGAACTGTTAAATCCCCGGGATGCCGGGTGCAAGATGTAATATATACTATTAACATTTATGTTCCGTAATAAATTATCTATCATAACAAGCTATGTCGGTTTACTCTGTCACGAGTCCCCGAGTTCCTTTTCATGTTTACCGTACTTAGGCAATTTCTGCTCTTGTCTACCATTTCGGCGTTCGACAGTCGAGTCACAAAACTCCATACACGGCATACATTACTTAAGAAATTTCGAGTTCTAGTTAACCGAATTCCCGACATAAAAAACTATTGGGTTAGTAAAAACATGCATGCCGGATAAGTTCCTGCTCCGAGTCCCCGAGACCATTTTCGTGTTCCCCATATTGATTCTCTTTGCTCTTGACTACCATTTCGGCTTGCGTCAGTCGAGTCACAAGATGATTTCACATGACATACATTACTCTGACTTTGAGAATCGAAATCGGAACTTTCCCGGCATACAAATAACACAAAAAATAGGTACTCGGCAGTCCCCAGGTTCCATCCCGAGATGCTGGTATGAAATAACAAACACACTGGACAAAGTAAATGGGCACACAACGAGGCAGTCCCCGGGTTCCTCCCGGGGTGCCTTACTTTCATTAATACATAAAAACTGAAATACATCATATACTGAGCCTTTTATGTGTAAAAGGGTCGAAGTAGGGCTACATTCCATGGACGTTTGGTTTCCTCTCCGGATTTGTCCATTACACCTTTCCTAGCCTCCTTTACATCTACAAGGTAATAAGAATCATTGTGCAATGCCCTGCTTATCACGAAAGGTCCCTCCCATGGAGGTGACAGCTTATGCATTCCGGCCGTGCGTTGGATGAGCCTTAGTACAAGATCTCCTTCTCGGAACACTCTCGGGTGCACCTTCCGGCTATGATAGCGGCGGAGGTTTTTCTGGTAAATTGCAGACCGAGAAAGTGCCAATTCTCTTGCCTCCTCAAGTAAATCAACATCATTTTCTCGGGCCTCCTTTGCCTCGGTCTCGGTGAACATTGTCACTCTCGGTGAATCATATTGTATGTCGGTTGGGAGTACTGCCTCGGCACCGTACACCATGAAGAATGGCGTATACCCGGTAGATCTATTCGGTGTAGTCCGGAGACCCCACAAAACCGCCGGTAACTCCTCTATCCAGCATCCCAGAGTTCTCAACAGTGGCTCGATCAAACGAGCTTTGATGCCGGCCAAGACCAAAGCATTTGCTCTTTCGACTTGCCCGTTTGCTTCCGGGTGTGCAACTGATGCTACATCCAGCCGGATTCCCTTCTCAGCACAAAATCAAGCGAATTCCCCCATAGCAAAATTGGTGCCATTATCCGTGATGATGCTGTGCGGGTACCCGTATCTCAAGATGATGTCTTTCAGGAATTGCACTGCGGTGTGTCCATCACACTTCCGGATTGGCTTGACCTCTATCCACTTGGTGAATTTATCTACCATGATGTAACGCCCCGGGAATTTTTCCCAATTAGAAAATTGTTTGTTTTTATTTTTGCATCAACATGACATCATCATGCATCATTTGCATTTGTCAATCTTAATTTAAATTATTGCATTTAAATTCAACTCCATTTAAATTCTTTTCCACTTTTAAACCTAAATGAAAATCAATTTAAATTAAATGTGATATTTAAATTCTTTTCAAATATTCAAACTAATATAGTAAAAATGTGTATTTATTTGAAACAATAATTATTTGCCAAAAATTTATATACCTTGTCTTCTTCTATTTTATTTTAAAGACATAAAACAGAAATGAATTAAACAAAAGAAATAAAAATAAAACCAGAGAGACAAACTTACCTGGCCGGAGCCCACCTTGGCCATCTCCCCTTATAGCCCAAGCCCACCTCCACTTCTTCCTCGTACGGATGCAAACCAAGTCCTCCCCTTTCCACCGAGGCAATGGTGATCCCCACCATGTGCACCTCCACCTGCTCCCTTCCCCTCCTACTTAGCCTCTCCCCCCCCGAACCCTAGATCATCCCTTTCCTCTCCCCCTGCGCCGCCGCCGCTCTCCCTCTCTTTTCTTCTTCATCCTGCTTTCTTTTCCCCACCGAAGCATACCATGGCCGGAAGTGGAGCAGCACCCCGCAGTCGCCATGGTCACCCCCGCCCCCTCCTGAGCGTGGGAACGGAAACGCCGCTGCCTCCTCATCGGTCCCGCAAGAATTCCGAGCCCGCCATCGCAAGGATGGCCGCCGCTGAGCATGCCTTCCTCGTCCGTCCATGGTTGCCGCCTCCTTCCTACACTTCCTGTCGCCGTCGATCTCGAGCCTAACGACTACGTTGCGGCCCCCTCGGTGAGCTCCGGTCCTCCCTCTCCTTCTCCCTCGTGCTCTGGGTATCGCCCTCGTGCGCAGCCGCCGCGCCTCAGCTCCTGTCGTCGGCCGCCTGTTTTCTCCGGCGATCGAACCTGCGATTCCAAGTTCAGTTCAGTTTCGTCAGGTACGTTTTCTGTTTAAGTTCAGTCCTCGCGCTTCACCTTAAAAACAACACGCTGCCTCAACTATCAAGAACACTGACCAGCCCGAGTGGCTAGCAGGGCCAGATGCATTCCTCCGCGCGCGATCACGAGATCGAGTCCCCTGGGCGCGTGGATAAAAGGCCTTTTTTTTCCTGTCTTGCGCAGCCGCTGACAGGCGGGCCCCGCTGGTCAGCGACCGCGGGAGCCCACACCACACACACGCGCCAGCGAGGCAAACCGGGCCCGCACGACAGCCTCCAATGTGGGTCATCCTTCGGTGAGAAAAGACCGAGAGTATTTTCTCTGCGTATGAAACTTACACAGAGCCCCCTGCTCTCTGGTTTTCCCACCTAAGTCCCTAGAACTTCTGTTTCCATCACGAGTAGGTCCTGTATAATTGCAGTAACACCCCTAATCTTAATTTGTTAATAACTTTAATTCAACTCCAATTAAAATAATCTTTATATGTTTTTATATCAGAAAAATGCAAGGAATATTAATATGCCATTTGTATGTCATTTTGCATCTGTTATTTTAATTGCTTAGTATAATTTGTTAATTGCAACTAAACAATTAAATATGGAATGTACGGAGTAATAAATATATAATGCCTTATTCCATTTAATTTAATTAGATCACCATGCCATGTGTTGCCATGTTAATCAACATTTAATATTGCCGGTAAATAAATAACTTGCACCTAAATATTAATTGTCGGGGTTTCTTTTCCCGCTTAATTTGGAATTACCTGCATTGTATTGCATCTTGCCATGCCATGCATCATTCTCGTATGATCATGCTTAATCTTCTGTCGTAGTTGTAAAATGCATCTTTTACGCTTTCCAGTGTTTGTTGCTTCTTCGCGGATAAGACGTTGAGATGTGTGAGCAACGACAAGATCTACTTCCATGCGGGATTCCAGGCAAGCAAAGTTTGCTTGTTTACCTATACATTGTCTTTCATTCCTGCCGTTGATCTCTGCTACCCTAGTTTACGATTCTTTATCGCGATCCCATCACATGTTATCCTGCAGCCTATACAGCTTTATTCCCACATCCCTTCACATGTTGTATGTTTATCTGTTAGCCTTGCGAGTCGTAAAGCATGCTTATAATTGGTTGTGCGATTCGTCAGTTGGTCTTTTATTTAATATGCTTAGCTTGATAGATTATTCTACCTTAATTAAATGTTATATTATATTGGGGTATTATAATTAAAAGATAAGGCACAGGCGGAAGGCCTTGCGAGGTGCTTTGTTCTGCTAAGTGTCGACCTAGGAACTGAGATTTTGTCCTCGGATCCAATTTTGAGCGCACTAACCACTTGTGGGAGGCCCAATGGAGCCCCCCTCGACTTTGACTGGAACTTCGACTTGTCCGGGAGCTGCACCTAGTTCGGGTTTTCCATTTGTCTCATATGCATTGATGATACTAGTGTAGTATTTTTACTTTGGCGGTGTGCCTTGTTACATGCATATAGGGCGCGGCCTGTTGGTGCGGAGGGGTGTGTCCTGCGGGAGTCCGCCCCCTTTTGGCCGGGACCAGCATAGCTCCCGTGGCTCCTGGACTTGTTGCGGTGAAGGAAAAGAGTTGGGTTGAAAGGCCCTAATGTTTTTGACTGGGTTGATCATGCGAGTATGGGTCCAGTAGTGCACCCCTGCAGGGTATAATCTTATGGATGAGCCGTGTCCACGGTTATGGACGTTTTGGTGATGATGCTGGCTAACAAGATCTAGACAACTTACACCTAATCATTGTGAATTAACCTGACTAGTAATATAGAATTACTTTCACCATAAATGGTAATTAAAAACTGTTCAATGTGTGAGTTTCCCGAATTGCTTCCTCATATTTGGTTGAGGGGGTTAATCCGAGAATGGGTTATGATTGGTGTTAGTAGTAGCTGTTTTCTTATGCGCTCTCTTATCCCTATCTGATTAGACGGAAGTTGTAGCGTGTCTCTTCAGGTTGCTAGTGCTGCTGCCGCTAAGTCCACCTCCCCTATATTTTGGGAGATGGTGTAGAAAGTAGGCAAGTCGGTTTTGCTTGCCAGGGAGTGCCCTGACCCTCTTTTGGGTTGTGCTTTATGTGCAGTCAACAGGTTTGAAGTCTGACGACGTTAGCTTGGGAATCCCTCCGGCTTGGCTGGGCAGGGATATGGCGCCATTGCTTATCTTCAGGACTCTTAGTCCAATTTGCATCTTATCCGTAGTCGGATACCATTTTGCTTCCGCTGTCATTTAAATCTTTGTATTCTATCATTTGTATCTTGACTCGTTCGAGTCGTTGTTGTAATTATATCTTCTGTTGTATTTGTGGATGTATCAGAACTTTTGTAATGATATCACAATTCCACCCACATAATGCGCAAGTTTCGGCGTGCACATTATGTCTGGTGGGCGACCTAAAATCGTTATTATGCGGATTTCGGCGGGAGCGCTTAAATCTACATAGTACCGATTTTCGGGCGTCACACATGACCAGTATGTGCGTCATATTGCCTCGTGCCGGTTTGAACTGCCCGACCATGTCCAAACACCACACTGCGAATGGCCAAGTGATAGGGATTGTCTTCAGTACTGACGCCGACATATGTATCCGGTGAGCAAACCTCTGGCATCCTCCACACTTCCGGACAATGTCTTCTGCCTCTTGCAACGCAGTGGGCCAGTAGAACCCATGTCGGAACACTTTCGCCACCAGGGCCCGGGATGATGCATGATGTCCACACTCTCCCTGATGTATTTCCAGGAGCATCTCTTGTCCTTCTGCCGGTTCCACACATCTCTGGAGTACCTCAGTGACACTCCTCTTGTATAGCTCTTGATTGATGACGGTGTATGCTTTTGACCTTCGCACTATCTGTCGGGCTTCCACTTCATTCTCCGGGAGGGTTCCTTCCAAGATGTAAGCCATAATGGGCTGTGCCCATCCCAGGACAGGTCGAACCGGGAACACGGGAGAGTCTATGTCCATTGGCTCTGCCGACATCACCTCCATCATCATATTTCTTTGCCTCTCTAAGCACAGTGATGCAGTCCCCGGGTTCGATGTGATGCTCCCGACATCTACTTCCATGGGTACGGCATCCGATCCAGGTTCCTTGGGGATGAAGATAGAATCCGACTCGGGTGAGGGTTGAATAGATGGCTTCCTCAAATGCTCGAGAGCGATCCCGGGTGGGATGGCATCCCGAGATGACCCTAGCTTGGACAAGACATCCGCTGCCTCGTTTTCTCCTATGGGTATGTGCTTGAACTCGCATCCTTCAAAAAATCCGGATATTTTCTGCACATGAAATCTGTACAAGGCCATGTTTGCATCCAGCGCATCCCAATTCCCCGACACCTGCTGCACTACGAGGTCGGAATTACCGAAACACTCTATCTGGCGGATGCCGATCTCCCTGGCGACATTCTGTCCATGAACCAAGGCCTCATATTCCGCGACGTTGTTAGATGCTCAGAAATGAATTTGCAGAATATACTTCAGCACATCCTGTTTTGGTGAAGTGAGGACCACTCCGGCACCCAACCCGATCTTAGCCTTGGAGCCATCGAAATGCATCCTCCAGAAATTGTAATCCGGCATTGGAGGTTCATATTGCATCTCGGCCCAGTCTACCAAAAAGTCCGGCAGCGCCTGCGACTTGATGGCATCTCGTCTCTCATATGCCGGAGCGTACGGAGACAACTGGATGGCCCATTTGGCTACCCGGCCGCTAGCGTCCTTGCAACCGATGATTTCGGCCAGAGGAGCCTCGCATACCACTGTGATCGGGTGCTCTTGAAAGTAGTGCTTGAGCTTGGTCACTGCCATGTACACTCCATACGCCATCTTTTGGTAATGCGGCTAGTTCTTCTTGGATTCCGAGATCACCTCACTAAGTTAATACTCCGGTCTTTGTATCAGTTTGCCCCCTTCTTCCCTTTCTACTACCATTGCTACACTGACTACCCGGTTGGTGGCAGCAATATACAGCAGCATAGGCTCCTTGGGTAACGGGGATGCCAACACAGGTGCTGTTGAAAGCATTCTCTTCAAATCGTTGAACGCCGCGTTGGCCTGCGGGGTCCAAACAAATGTTTTGCTCTTCTTCATCAACTGGTACAGGGGCATGGCCTTCTCTCCAAGTCGACTCACAAACCGACTTAGGGATGCAAGACAACCAGTGAACTTCTGCACATCTTTGAGACGTACGGGCAATTTCATGTTCTCGATAGCACGTATTTTACCCGGGTTGACCTCAATTCCCCGGCTTGAGATGAGGAAACCGAGTAACTTCCCTGCCGGAACACCGAATGTGCACTTATCCGGGTTCAACTTCATCCGGAATCTTCTTAAGTTCTTAAACGTCTCCCTCAGATCATCTATCAGTGAGGCCTTTTCTTTCGTTTTTATGACTATGTCATGGACATAGACTTCGGCATTCCGGCCTATCTGGTCATGCAAACACTTTTGCATGCACCTCTGGTATGTAGCACCAGCATTTCTCAAGCCGAAAGTCATGACACGATAGCAATAAGCCCCATAAGGGGTAATAAAAGCAGTTTTCAATTGATCATCCGGATTCAAAGGTATCTGGTGAAAACCAGAATAGGCATCTAAAAAAGTCAAAAGTTCACTCCCGGCAGTGGAATCTATTACTTGATCTATCCGGGGCAGTGGAAAGGGGTCCTTCGGGCATGCTTTGTTGAGGTTGGTGAAGTCGATGCACATGCGCCACACCTTAATCAGGAGGGGATCATCCTTCTTCTTCTCTACTAGGACCGGATTCGATATCCAATCCGGGTGCAGCACTTCCATTATGAACCGGCGGCCAGCAGTATAGCCAGATGCTCCTTGACGGCAGCTCTTCTTTCATCCGAGAGGCGCCTAGTCGGTTGCTTCACCGGCTTCGCGTCCGGTCTGACAAACAGAGAGTGCTCAGCCAACCCCCTCGGGACACCTTGCAGATCGTCACTTGACCACACAAAAGCATCCCGATTCTCACGGAGGAAGTCGACGAGCTCGCCTTCCTATTTGCTGTCCAGGTTGCTGCCAATGATAACTTGGCGCTCCGGGTTGCTGGGGTCCACACCCACCTTCTTGGTCTCCTTGGGGGGCTGGAATGATGCACCCTGCTCCGGGTTCACCATCCCGGGCATTCCGAGTTGGGAGGTCTTGTCCATCGCCACCACCTGCTGGATCCTCTTCTTTTCTTCCGCGATCACCAGGGACTTAGCTAAGCATGAGCCTGCCGAGGCACACTCCATGGAGCGCTTGTGGTCTCCCGAGATGGTGATTACGCCGTTAGGTCCCGGCATCTTCATCTTCAGGTAGCCCATGTGAGTTGAGATCATGAACTTGGCCAGGGCTGGCATGCCGATCAGTGCGTGATACGGGCTTACGAGGTCCACGACCTCGAATTCCAAGCTCTCGGTTCGGCAGTTCTCCCGGGTTCCGAATAACACCTCAATCCAGATTTTACCCATGGGGGAACAAGAGACTCCGGGCACAATGCCGTGGAAGGTCGTCTTGGTAGGCAACAAGGTGTTCATGGACACCCCCAGCTTCAGCATCGTGTCCTTGTACATGATGTTAATGGCACTGCCATTGTCGATCAGTACCCGGGTGACGCGGACATTGAGGTTTGGTCCGACAAAGGTTGGGTCCACCACCAAGGCATACGCCCCCGGCTTAGGCATACCTCTGGGATGATCCTTCCGGCTCCACGTGACCTCCATCTCGTACCAGTGCAAGAACTTGGGCATTGCCGAGATCACAACGTTCACTTCCAGGGCACGGTGTCGGACACTCTTCCGATCAGTGGGCTCGGGTACGAAGACCACATAGCTTTGATGTTCCTCCCGGTAGTTGCCCTGCTGGTGTCCGGCTTGATTACTGGGGCCTGCACCGTTGTCGTTCCGGGTGTGCACCACGTTCACCGGCCGAGGTGGGGGTCCTCGCGGAGGTTGACTAATCCGGATTGCGTTGGCTCCCGACGTCGGAGGAGGGGGTCTCGGAATGTTGGGTCGAGATGCCGGAGCACTCGGCCGAACAGCTCCCGAGCTGCCATCCTGCAATGTGCGCTGATACCAGCTGCACTGCCGAGTAGAGTGGTTCGCTGGCTTGTTGGCCTCCAGGGTATGGTAGCAGCATGGCTTGTTCAGCATCTCTTCGTACCTCAGGGGCTTCTTTTGTTCCACCCAAGTTTTTTGCACTTCCTGACTCTGACCCCAAGCCGGGCCACTTGTCTTTTGACGCTGACTGTAGCCGGCATCCTCTTGCTCCCGGGTCACTGCTGCGACGTGTTGTGCGGCATGGTGGTACTCGGGCTGATTCCTCTTCTGGCCAAAATCTTGGCGATCATGGCTCCTGCTCGATCCCGAACGCTGAGGTCCCGCATTCCTCCTGTTGGAGTCACCGACATTCACCAGGGGTTGCATGGGATCTCCAAGCGTGTAGGTATCGGCGATGCGCATGGTCTCTGCCAAGGTCGCCGGCATCTTCCTTTGCAATTTCTGCCACAGCATTGAGCCATGCCGGCATCCTTGTGCAAACCAGGAGATGGCCTGTCCCTCTACCACTCCTTCGCAAGAATTGCGAATATTGCTCCACCGGGTAAGGTACTCCCGGTCAGTCTCGTTGCTCCTTTGCCTACAGATGGCGAGCTGTTGAGGCATGTTTGGCCTTTTGTACGTGCTGGTGAAGTTGCTGATAAACGCCTCCTCGAAATCTAACCAGCAGTCTATGCTGCCAGTTCTCAAGTTGTTCAACCAGATTCTGGCAGGTCCTTCCAACATATGTGGTACGTAACGTACCGCCCAGCGTCTGTTTCCACCGGCTATGCTTACTGCAGTTACATAGTCGGTTAGCAAGTCCTCCGGCTTCTTGCTGCCGTCATAGGTCTTAGCACCCCGGTTGAGTTGAAAATTCCGGACGGGCGGCTCCCGCATGATCCGGGGTCCAAAGCAGGCAGGTCCCGGAGGTCCTTGCTCTTCCACCAGCTCGGATTGGTGAATTCGATCGAGCCGGAATCTGCAATCTGCCGGATCCAGCTGCCTGGTTCCTACCCGAGATCCCAAAGGATTCTCATCGGGCTGCTACCCGAGCTGCTGCAGCCTTGAGTTGCCATCGTTGAGCCTGTCTTGTGCCGCGATCACAGCCTGCTGCGGAACAGAGGCGACCTCCCTTCGCGGGTTTCCCTGAACATGAGGAGGGTCCCGGGGTGGATTACCACGGCTAGCCGGGTTATTGTTTCCTACACCCAGGTTGCCACCTTCACGGGTACTTCCCGCCTGCCCCGAGTTACGCTGCCCGGCTTGCTGGATGCCGGCAAAGGCCGGGTCATAGGCCTACAACTGCTTGTTCTTCCCGGAGCCCCGACTCCGGCTCCGGCTCTTGCTCTTGCTCTTGTTTCTGCTCGGATGCGGGGAAGAGGCCTCTCCGTCCGATTTCTGGCTATTGGGTCTAGCTGAGTGCACTTGGGATCCCGCACCGGGGTTCTTCTTCTTGAAGGCCTGGTTCTGCCGGTTGGCCTCGATGACCAATTCGTTCACCCGCTCCTGTTGCTTGCGCGGAGCCTCACCGGATAGCCCTACCAACTCGGCCATGGCGGCTTCGGCAGCCCTAAGAGTATTCGCCGGCGAGCTGTACACTGGTTTCGCCGCCGAGATCAGGCTACCCGTGTGACTGGTTGGGGCTCCACCCGCCAACTCATCATTCACCATTCTTCCTTTCTTGCGCAGTTCCGCGATGCGCTTGTCCCGGGAGTCTATCTTAAAGAATCCGTGAGCTGCATTGTACTCCTGGAGGCTAGCATTGAGCTCGCGACGGATCTCGGCGATCTCCTGTGCTTCAGTGAGTAGCAACCTACGCTGCTCCTCCAAATCAGCAGAAGTGGCCTGGGTGTCTGCTTCAGCAGTTACAGGGACAACCAACTTGGCCACCAGACCCGAGAGGGGATCCGGGCGACGATGTGGCTGGGATGGTTGTGGATCTTCATCTCGGGCCGCACCTCTTTCCTGCGGAGGTTTGGCCAAATGGACGTGGCCGCTCCCAGCATCGCCGTCAGCGTCTTGGTACTCCTCCTCGGTTGCCCCGACCATCATTACCGCGAAGGAACTCGGGGAGCGACCGGCACGCAGACCCCGAGTAGCGCAGAGCATGGGGGGATCCTCAGCTTCTAGGACCATGTCCGGATAGCTACAGATAACTTTGGTGGCGACGTAGGTGGTGAAACCACCAAAGTCAATGAGGCATCCGTTCACCGGAAAGGGTCTGTTCCGGAAGCACCCTGCGTTGTCGCTGACGAAGTCCATCTCACCCAGCCTTACGACAAGGCCAGAGAGAACCCGAATGTCCAAATGAACGGGGGAGCCCGTCCGGATGTGTACACCAGCCAACGCCTCTGTCAGCCCCATGGTGGGCGCCAACTGTCGTGGTCGTGTCACGGCAGATGCCATAGGATGGCTGATGTGTGGGGCCGATGGACGTTGGTGGATCCGGGGAGGGATAGCGAGCTGAAGAGCTCACACGGGGAGGATCCCGGTATAACCGAGATCTCCCAAGAACGAGAAACAAGAGCAACACGCTAGAGGGAAGATCTAACAAACAAGAACAAATGCACGAAGGCACACAACACACAGACGATGTACCCAGGTTCAGGGCCCTCGTGAGGAGGTAACACCCCTACTCCTGTCTTTCCTCTCTATATAATTGTGGTACAAGAGCTACAACTTGCTCTTAGATATCTCAAAGTGAAGAACACAAAGAACTGGATGAACTCAAGGTACGATGAAGTAAACGCGCTAGGAGTAAATGCGACTATAGATTTGGCTCCCAAGTTGGTCAGCAGTTATGGCGCCTTTTATAGAGTTCCAGCCAGGAGGGCCGGAAACCCTAAACCGGCTTGGCCCCACCGGACAGGCCTAACCGGCATGGCGTCACCGGCTAGTGCGACCTACTCGCCGCGCTATCCGGCGTAGCCCCTTCGTCATCATCCTGGCAAGGACAGCAAGCGCCGTCCTGGAACATCATTATCCCCCTGTCAGTGACAGGACATGTCTTTGCCCATCCTGGATAGCCTTTTCCGGATTGCCGGGCTAGGCACGTCACGTCTTGTCGTACCGTTGTCGTACCGCCTGACGCGCTCCCGTGTCAGGCGGGAGGTGACCATGCTTCCGTGTCAGACGGGAGGTGACCATGCTTCCGTGTCAGACGGAATGGTACTTCCCCCCGCACCGGGCGGGAAAGCCTGCTACAGACCGTTGACGGCCTACCGGGGTCCCTTGTGCCGGTTATCTTCTTGCTCGACCTCGTGAGTCCTTCCTGCACAAGTTCAGGACCGAGATAGAGGTTCCGGTTAGCACTTACCCGGATCGCCTATCCGGTAAAACCGAATACTTCTCGTTCCGGGAGTCTCCTCGGAGCCCAAGACCCGAGATCCTTTCCGGAGGCACCCGAGTTCGTCTCAGGATGAGTATCTCTAGGCCTAGACTCCCGAAGATGTCTTAGCCTATCAGCAAAGACATCTTCGAGAAGCTAGTTCTTAGAGGAACCACCCGCTGATGCTTGTGCTGCCATTGTGAAGGCTGGGGGTGTCTATTTATAGTCGCCAGAGCTAACCCTTGCGCCTGCCAGGAGGCACTTTGCACTCTACCAGCACTCAAGGGTCAAGTTGCCCCTTCAGCACACCAGGAGGTGTCCCTTGCTCTCGCCAAAGGTCAAGTACTGTTGGCACATTACTGCATTATTCCGGGATCTGCCCTACCCGGGGGGCAGCCCCCCAACAAAAGGTCTTCTAATGTTTGTGATGAAGTATGCAGGTTCTATTATAGGTCAGTTGATAAAGAGTGAACACATATATTGCCTAATTTTTAGTACTGCTTCACTTGGTCTTTCATCTGGAATTCAGTCAGGAGATTTCCGGAACTCGGAGAATTCCGGTCCCTAGACCGGAGATCTCCGAGCTAATCAAGATTTTCACGAAGTCATAAACTGAGATGCGTACTGACTCCAACTCAAGCTTAGCCGGAAATGCTCTGGGAGATTTCCGGCGCTCGGAAATTTCCGAGCCCCAGTCCGGAGATCTCCGAAAGTCAGAAAGTCCAACCAACACTGACTCCGAGCCCCGCTCAACCGGATTTCCTACAGGAGATATCCGGAGTCCGGAGATCTCCGGATCTCAACACGGCGATTTCCGAGCTGGCGGTTGTACAACGGGCAGAATTTGGCGAGTGGTATAAATACCACTCCACCTACTTCCAGCAGATTTAAGCTTCAAGTTTTCTCTCTCCTCCTTTGGTGCTGAAACTCGTTTCTTCCGGATCTCCCAATCTAGCCACTCAAATCTTTTGATACTTGGGGATCTCAGGGAGAAGCCACCGATCTACAACTCCACCGAAGCGTTTTGATTTCCCCCCTCTAAATCTTGAGGGGCAATGAATCTAGGGTTCCTTTGTGGATAGCTAGGTTCAATCTAGTGTGTTTTGATCCTTTGTGGATTCCTTTGTGGAAGTGACCTGTTGTGGTCATTGTGAGAGCCCCCAATTCAGTTGTGGGTGTGTGTCTCACGAATTTGTACGGGACCTTCTCCGCCCTTAAAGGAGTCCTTAGTGGAAACGAGGATTCGCACCTTTGTGGTCGAATTCACAGGAGAATAGGGTGAGGCCTTTGTGGCCTTGAGCAAACCTTTGTGGTAGCTCACACCCCTCCAACGAGACGTACACCTATGTGGTGGAACTCGGGATAAATTCGCCGTCTTCGATTCCTACGGTTGTCTTGTTCCACTCGCCTTTACCGCATCTTAAATTCCTGTACTTGCTTAGTTTCTTTGTTTTCTATCACTTGTATCACCTAGTTGCACATATAGACAACTTACTTTCCGCCAGCCTAAAACTGGAAAAGACATAAAAATTGGTCACCACCTATTCACCCCCCTCTAGGTGGTCAACTGCCGTTCACACGGGGGTCCATATGGCTACGATTGTCGCACGTGCTTTCGGATGACCTTAACCCTTCTGCCTCTCTCCCACCGCCCATTCCAGCCAGTAGAAACCGAGGACAACCCCTCCTCTCTCCCCCTTGCCCGAATGAAACCCTAGATCGGGCCCCTCTCAAATACCCGACCCCGTGCAACCCAACCCCCCATTCCTCCCACTCTGCATCCCCCTCGGACCTCTCCACCCTCCTCTGCAAGCTCGCCCGAGCTCGCCCTCTAGTTTGCCCGGGAGACCAAGAACTTCCCGCCGGAGTTCATCCGTGGAGAAGGCCGTAGCTCTCTCTCCAGTGCACCGCTTCTCGTCATTTTTGTTTCCCCGAGACCCCCTCCTCCGTGCCTAACCTTTCCTCGTCTCTGTTTCGTGCCTAGGAGCCGGAGGACGCCCCGTTCTTCCTCGACCGGAGCTCGGAGGAGACGCCATGGCCCCACATTGGGAGCTTCTCCAACGACGCTGCGCGTAGGAGACCACCCCCCATGCATATTCTCCACCGACCCCAGCCCCGCACTCAACCCCTGGCTGCCCGAGGTGAGCGCAGCGTCGCCACCCCCTTCTTTCTCCCCTCTCACTCTGGTTCCCTCCCGTGACCCCGACGCGAGGAAGAAGAAGGCCCTGGGTCGTTCATCTGTGCATCAACGTCCCTCTTTGAATCCCGCTAGATCTAATCTGGGTCGTCCAGAGTCGATCCAACGTCGACTTATCCCTCCTCCTGCGCACGCTGCCACGTGGGCCGGCCCGTCTCGTTCAGCCGAGTGTGGGCCAGATCCGACCCTCCTACGATGTTTCCTTTTAAGTTTCTCATGTTTTATTTTTCCAGAAAAGTAATAGCCTAGCTTTTATTCATTTGTGGTAGATATGTGCATGCTAAATTAGTGAAGTAAATTTTTTAGCATAGCCATTTGTTTTCTTAGCCATATGGCACTGGAGTTTATCCAAAATATGTTCTCAGTTGTGTGCTATAATAGATCTAGTAAAAAGTATCATTTTCACTAATTTATTAATAACTTGAGATTTATAAATCCAAATCATGCAAACCAGGACTCTCTGGAAAGCCTATGAAAATGCATTCCTATATCTATAAGTCATGCAGGAGATGATTCTAAGAAAAGATCTATCCTGTCTAAGAAAGACATAGTAGATATTTGGTGATTTTTAGTTCTTTAAATAAAATTTTTTCTGGGGTAAATCCAATTGGATGTGGTAGATATAAGTGGTAGGTTTCATATCGTATAAGGGTAGAATTTTCCAGTATATATTTTATGCATGGTAAATCAATTCCATAAAACAGTAGGTTATTTCTCATAAAATGCATATGTAGATTCTCTGAAAATATTGTTTGTCTAGTTTTGGTTGTTTGAACTACCTCTGTCTATGCAAACATGTTTGGTGTATTTTTGCGCAGTAGCCACAAGTTTTTTCTACCATACCACACTGGTTTAGCACAAAAATAATTTATATTTTGCTCTATACATAAATAATTGTCAGAAGTTTACATTCTTTTAAATCTGGGATAATTGGAGCTAGGATTATCCAAATTAGGTGAATCAAAATTATATTGAAAGATAAAACTCACATCTTTCCAAAGAAATGAACTTTGCATGCAGGAGATCTATAAAAAAAGAAGATATATTCTTTTTGGTTTTCACATCGGTAGCTATTAGATGATTTTTAGTTTCTTTTTGGAAGTAGCTTTTAATGCACAACCAATTTTCATAGTTTCCTTTAAGACACAGGAGTAGTGTGGTAGAAGGGTTTATCTTTTTAATAGTACGCTAAAAGTTATGCCTTTTCCATTAAAACAGCACCATTCAAAACTATTTGAATGTAATACTTGTATTTTCTGTTTTTGGATAAAAGCAAGCTTGAGTCTAAATCTTGTCAACTTTGTAATCCTGAAACTAAACTAAACCCTTACACTTGCCTCTTAAAACATTAATAGTGTTGTGGTCTTAACCGGGATATGAATAGTGAGTGTCCCGACTTCCTTTCTCCGTCTTCCTATATTCCCGACATCGCCTTATGGCTTTTCCATGTGACAGTCCTTCTCTCTCAAGGGCACTTCGAAAATTCCCGGGAAGCCGCCAATCTCGCGATCACCGCCGCGCGGGAGAAAAGAGAAAGGAAAGGTCTGGCTTCTGACACGTGGGACATCGACGACCACCTTATCGCGCTGAAGGCCCGGTGAGTCCCACTCCGAACCATTGGTACCGTACTCCATAGCGCGGCCGTCCATGCGCATGGGGCATTATGGCCAGGTGTTGCCGGCACGCCCTCGGTCACCGACTTGGCTGCTGCTCTACAGGATGGCAGAAGCCGTATGGACGCCTAGTAACGGTCATCAGCTCGTGCCGGCGCCGACCAAGTCTTGCAGCACGTGCTGAGCTGGTGCGAGGGGCTCGATTTTGATGTGATCAAGACCTTGCGCACCATCTCGCCGTGGTACACTGATCCCGCCAAGATCCGGCTGCGTCAAGAGACCGCGCATCGCCTTGCGAGTTGGGCAGATCCAGACTCGTTCATCACGAGCCTCATTGAATCTGACTCGGACTCAGACTATGGTGATGATGGTGGAGCGGAAGATGCCGGTGTGTACGGCGAGATGTCTGAAGCCGGTGGCAAGGAAGTCGGCGATACCACGGCGGCTACCGAGATCGTCACCGACGAAGGAGCCGTTGACTTCTAGCATCCCGAAACCGCGCACGCCGAGAAGGTCGCCTCTACGCCCAATGGTGCTGCTGAAGCCGAGAAGATCGCGACCGAGCCAAATGCCGCGGACCATGTCGAGAAGCCCGCATCTCCCACCGTGCCTTAAGCGACTCGGGCCTAGCCCGACATCTATTTCGTCTTTTGCCTGAAAACACTTTGCCGTCTAAACATTACATCCCGGGAATGCGGAGTGCAGATGTAATATACAATTAACTAGAGTCCTATGCTATTTTTGTTGACTTTTGCTTTAATGAATAGCACCTTATGTCGTTTTATTTTGCAACAAGTCCCCGGGTTCATTTTCTTGTTCACCATAGTCAGGTAATTTCTGCTCTTGTCTTTCATACAGGCGTTCCACAGTCGAGTCACAAAACCCTGTTCAGGGCATACAATATTTACAAATATCCGAGTTCTAGTTCAAAATTATCCGACGTAACAAGTATAACAACAAACCGGGCTAGTAAAACACATATGCCGAAATTTTTTATAAATCAAGTCCCCGAGTTTGTTTTCGTGTTTAGCACATTTGATGCCCTTCGCTCTTGACTACCATTTCGGCGTTCGTTAGTCGAGTCACAAGATTATTTCACATGGCATACAATACTTTAGCTCTGAAACCGAGTTGAGAGTGTTTCCGGCATATGCCAAACAGAAATAAATACAAGGCAGTCCCTGAGTTCCTCTCTGGGTTGCTGACATGCAGATAATAAGTAAAGAACATGAGATAATACTGAAATGAAAGGGCAGTCCCCGGGTTCCTCCCGAAGATGCCGACATGCAATTTGAACAAACCCAACCATAAATTGTGTGAGGCAGTCCCCGAGTAACTTCTCGGGGTGCCAACATTTCATTAGTTAGAGACCGAGATACATACACTACGCCCTTTATTTGTAAAAGGGACGGAGTAGGGATACATTCCATGGCCGTTTGGTCTCCTCACGGCTTTATCCATTACACCTTTTCTAGCTTCTTGTGCATGTACAATGTAATAAGAATCGTTGTGCAATGCTTTGCTTACAACAAAAGGCCCCTCCCAAGGAGGTGATAGCTTATGCATTCCGGCGGTGCGTTTTATCAGCCTCAGCACCAAATCCCCTTCCCAGAATACTCGGGGATGCACCTTCTGGCTATGATAGCGTCGGAGGTTCTGCTGATAGACTGTGAACCGAGACAATGCCAACTCTCTTGCCTCATCGAGCAAGTCGACATCGTTTTCTCGGGCTTCTTTTGCCTCGGTCTCGGTGAACATTTTCGCTCTTGGTACGTCATACTGGATGTCGGTTGGCAGCACTGCCTGAGCACCATATACCATGAAGAATGGCGTATACCGGTGGATCTATTAGGTGTAGTCCGGAGACCCCATAGCACTGCCGGTATCTCCTCTATCCAACATCTCGGAGTTCTCAATAGTGGCTCGATCCAACGAGCTTTGATGTCGGCTAAAACCAAGGCATTTGCTCTCTCGACTTGCCCATTTGCATCTGGATGAGCCACCGAGGACACGTCCAATCGGATTCTCTTCTCCGCACAGAACCGAGCGAATTCCCCCACATCGAAGTTGGTGCCATTGTTTGTGATGATGATGTGCGGGTTGCCGTATCTCAGGATGATGTCCTTCAAAAATGAAACCGAGGTGTGCCCATCACATTTCCGGATTGGCTTGACTTCTATCCACTTGGTGAACTTGTCCACCATCACCAGCATGTGCGTCATGTTGCCTCGTGCCGGTTTGAACTGCCCCACCATGTCCAAGCACCATACAACAAATGGCCAACTGATAGGAATGGTCTTCATTGCTGATGCCGGCATATGTATCTTGTGGGCAAATCTCTGGCATCCTCCACACTTCCGGACAATGTCTTCTATTTGATGCAAAGCTGTGATCCAATAGAACCCATGCTGGAATACTTTTGCAACTAATGCCCGTAATGAGGCATGGTGCCCACACGCTCACTAATGTATCTCCAGCAGCATCTCTTGTCCTTCTTCCGGCTCCACGCATATCTGAAGCACTTCAGTGACACTTCTTTTGTACAGCTCTTGATTAATGATGGTGTAGGCCTTGGATCTTTGTAGTACTTGTCCGGCCTCCACCTCATTCTCCGGAAGGGTGCCATACGATATGTACGCCATGATGGGCTGCGCCCAACTCGGTACTGGCCGTGCAGGGAACACGGGAGCATCTATATCCATTGGCTCATCCGACATCACCTCTGCTTGTATGCCATGTCGAGTCCCCGAGTTCAGAAGTGTAGTCCTCGGGTTCAGTGAAGTGCTCCCGACTTCTACCTCCATAGGCACGGCCTCAGATCCGGATTCCTTGGGGATAAAGATGGACTCCGACTCGGGTGAGGGTTGAATTGATGGCTTCTTCAGATGCTCCAGAGCGATGCCGGGTGGGATGGCATCCCGAGATGACCCCAACTTGGACAATACATCTGCTGACTCATTTTCTCCTCTTGGTATGTGCTTGAACTCGCAGCCTTCCAATAATCCGGATATTTTTTGCACATGCAACCGATATGAGGCCATGTTGGCGTCAATTGCGTCCCAGTTCCCCTACACCTACTGCACCACAAAGTCGGAATCACCAAAGCACTCTATCTGGCGGACACCAATTTCTTTGGCGACATTGAGACAATGCACCAGTGCTTCGTACTCGACCACATTGTTAGATGCCCGGAAGTGGATTTTCAGCACATACTTCAGCACATCTTGCTTTGGTGAGGTGAGGACCACTGCGGCACCTAATCCGATCTTTGCCTCGGAACCATCGAATGCATCTTCCAAAAATTGAAGTGGGTAAGTGGGGGTTCATACTGCATCTCGGCCTAGTCCACCAAGAAGTCCGGCTGCACCTACGACTTAATGGCGTCTCGTCTCTCGTATGTCAGAGCATACGGAGACAACTGGATGGCCCATTTGGCAACTCGGCCGCTTGCATATTTGCAGCCAATGATCTCGGCCAAGGGACTTCGCACACTACAGTGATCGGGTGCTCTTGGAAATAGTGCTTGAGCTTGGTAACGACCAAGTATACCCCATAGGCCATCTTCTAGTAGTGAGGATAGGTTTGCTTGGAGGTCGAGATCACCTCGCTCAGATAGTATACCAGTCTCTGTATCACCTTGTCCCCTTCTTCTCTTTCCACCACCATGGCTACACTCACTACCCGGTTTGTGGCTGCGATATAGAACAACATGGGTTACTTGGGCAATGGGGATGCCAACACTGGTGCCGTTGAGAGCATCTTCTTTAAATCATTGAACGCCGCAGCAGCTTGCCAGGTCCATACAAAAGTTTTACTCTTTTTAATCAAATGATATAAGGGCAAGGCTTTCTACCCTTGTCAGCTCACAAACCGACTGAGGGATGCCAGGCAACCAGTGAACTTCTGCACATCTTTGAGACGTGTCGGCAGCTTCATGCTTTCTATCGCTCGTATTTTACCCGGATTGACCTCAATTGCCCGACTTGATATTAGGAAACCGAGTAACTTGTCTGCTGGGACACCGAATGTACATTTATCCGGATTCAGTTTCATTCAGAATTTTCTTAAGTTTATGAATGTTTCACTCAGATCATTGATCAGGGTAGATTTTTCTTTCGTTTTTATGACTATGTCATCGACATAGACTTCAGCATTTTGGCCTATCTGGTCATGCAAGCATTTTGGCATGCATCTCTGGTATGTAGCACCAGCATTTCTCAAACAAAAAGTCATGACACGATAGCAATAAGCCCCGTGCGGGGTAATAAAAGCAGTTTTCAATTGATCATCCGGGTTCAAAGGTATCAGGTGGAAACCATAATAAGCATTTAAAAAAGTCAAAAGTTCACACTCGGCAGTGGAATCGATCACATGATCTATCCGGGGGAGTGGAAATGAATCTTTCGGGCATGCCTTGTTGAGGTTGGGGAAGTCGATGCACATGCGCCACACCATGAGCAGGAGGGGATCATCTTTCTTCTTCTCAACAAGGACCGGATTCGATATCCAATCCGGATGCAGTACTTCCATCACGAACCAGGCAGCTAGCAGCACTGCGAGATGGTCCATGATGGCGGCTCTTCTCTCGTCCGAGAGGCGCCTAGTAGGTTGCTTCACCGGCTTCGCATCAGGCCGGACGAATAAAGAGTGCTCAGCCAACTCCCTCGGAACACCTTGCAAGTCATCATTAGACCATGCAAAAGCATCCCGATTCTCACGGAGGAACTCAACGAGCTCGCCTTCCTATTTGCTGTCCAGGTTGCTGCCAATGATGACCCGGTGCTCCGGGTTACTCGGGTCGATCTCCACCTTCTTGGTCTCCCTTGGTGCCTGGAACGAGGCATTCTGCTCCGGGTTCACCATCCCGGGCATGCAAAGCTGTGACGTCTTAGCCAGCGCAACCACTTGTTGGATCCTCTTCTTCTCCTCAACTATGACCAGGGACTCGGCAAAAGTAGAGCTGGCAGATGCGCAATAATTGGAGCGCTTGTGGTCACCCGAGACAGTGATCACCCCGTTTGGCCCCGACATCTTCATCTTCAGGTAGCCTATGTGAGTGGAGATCATGAACTTGGCTAGTGCAGGTCTGTCGATCAGCGCATGATACGGGCTTTCAAGATCCACAACCTCGAACTCCAAGCTCTCGGTCCAGCAGTTCTCCCGAGTTCCGAACAACACTTCAACCCAAATCTAGCCCATTGGAGAGCAAGAGACTCCCGACACAATGCCATGGAAAGTCGTCTCGGTTCGCAGCAGCGTGTTCATGGACACCCCCAGCTTTAGCATGGTATCCTTATACATGATGTTAATGGCACTGCCATTGTCAATCAGAATCCGGCTGAAGCGGATGTTGAGGCTTGGTCCGACAAAGGTCGGGTCTACCACTAAAGCATAACCACCTAGCTTGGGCATAACCTGGGGAAGATCCTTCCGGCTCTAGTTGATCTCCATCTCGGACCAGTGCAGGTACTTCTGCATTGCCTGGATCACAACATTCACCTCCAGTGCATGCTAATGCACAGTTTTCCGGTCAATGGGCTCGGTCACGAAGACCACGTAGCTCTGATGAGCTTCCCGGTAGTTGCCCTGCTGATATCCGGATTGGTTACTCGGACCGGCATCATTTTTCATTTCTGACGTTCACCATGTTCACCGGTCTTGGGGCCGGAGGCCTCTGATTAGGCTGGTTAACTCAGGCTGCATTAGCTCCCGACAACGGTGTAGGAGGTCTCGGTATGTTTGGCCGAGGAGCCGGTGCGTTTGGCCGAGTAGCTCCGGCACCACCTTCCCTCAATGTGCGCTGGTACCAGCTGCACTGCCGGGTAGAGTGATTCGCAGGCTTGTTGGACTCCAGAGTGTGGTAGCAACATGGCTTGTCCAACATCTCCTCATACGTCAGTGGCTTCTTCTGCTCCACCCAAGTCTTCAGCACCTCTTGACTCTGACCCCAAGCTGGGCCAGCCACTTTCTGACGCTGGTTATTACCGGCATCCCCTAGATCTCGTCCTATAGCTGCAACATGCCGTGAAGCATAGTGGAAGTCAGGCTGGCTCCTCTTCTGACCAAAATCATGGCGGTCATGATTCTTGCTCGGCCCGTAGCGATGGTTCCCCGAGTTCCTCCAGCTGGAGTCTACGACATCCACCACAGGTTGCATAGGGTCACCGAGCGTGTATGTGTCGGCGATGCGCATGGTCTCGGCCAAAGTAGCCGGCATCTTCCTCTAGTTTCTGCCATAGCATGGAGCCATGTCGGCATCCCTGTAGAAACCAAGATATGGCCTGCGCCTCCAGAACCCCCTCGCAAGAGTTGCAAATGTTGCTCCACCATGTAAGGTACTCTCGGTCTGTCTCATTATCCATCTGCTTGCAAATGGCCAGCTGCTGAGGTCGGTTGGGCCTCTTGTAGGTGCTGGTGAATTTGCTGAAGAAGGCTTGCTCGAAATCTAACCAACAGTCTATGCTGTCAGTTCTCAATTTGTTCAGCCAGATCCTGGCAGAACCTTCAAACATCCGCGGCACATATCGTATCGCCCAACGCCTGTTTTTTCCGGCTAAGCTTACTGCAGTTACATAGTCGATCAGCCAATCTTCCGGCTTCGAGCTTCCGTCATGGGTCTTGGCACCTCGGTTGAGCTGAAAATTTTGCATCGTTGGCTCCCTCATTATTCGAGGTCCAAAGCAAGCAGGTCTCGGAGGGCCTTGATCCTCGATCAACTCGGACTGGTGAATCTGATCGAGCTTGTATCTGGCATCAGATGGATCCAACTGCCGAGTTCCTATCCGAGATCCCAGAGGGTTCTCGTTTGGCTGGTACCCGATCTGCTGCAATATCCAGTTGCCATCATCATGCCGATTAACCACAGGAACTACAGCCTGCTGCGGCACGGAGGCGGCATCCCTCTGCCGGTTTCCCTGATTCTGTGGCGAATTCCGAGGTGGATTGCAACGGCTAGCCGGGTTGTTATTACATCCCGGTTACCACCACCCTGTCTACTTAGAGCCCGACCGACATTGCTCTGCCCGGCTTGCTGTATTCCGGCAAAGGTCGGGTCATACGTCTGCAGCTGCTTGTTTTTTCCGGAGCCGCGGCTTTGACTCCGGCTCTTGCTCTTACTCGGATGGGGTGATGAAGCCTCCCCTCCTAATCTGTTGCTCTCGGCCCTAGCCGAGTACACCTGGGATCCTGCCAATCGCGGGTTCTTGTTCTTGAAGGCTTTGTTCTGCCGAGTAGCCCAACGACTAGCCCGTTAACCCGCTCCTGCTGCTTGCACAGGGCTTCTTCGGATAACCCAGCCAGCTCGGCCATAGCTACAGCCATAAGTGTCTTGGCGGGTGAGTTGTATACCGGCTTGTTAGCTGAGGCATGACTAGTTGTTTTGCTATGGCTAGGTGCAGCACCCTCAGCGAACTCATCGTTCACCACCATGCCTTTCTTGCACAAGTGTGCAATGCGCTTGTCCGTGGACTCTATCCTAGGGAATCCGTGAGCTGCATTGTACTCACGGAGGCAAGCACTAAGCTCATGCCGGATTTCGGCGATCTCTTGTGCCTCAGCATGCAACAATCTGCGATGCTCTTCCAAGTAAGCAGTGGTGACTTCGGCGTCAGCATCAGCTGCCAAGGGGACAGCCAATTTGGCAACCAGCCCTGTGAGGGGATCCGGCCTATGGCGATCCTGGGAGGGTTGAGGATCACCATCCCGGGCGGCATCCCGCTCCTGGGGAGGTTTCTCCGAACGAGGTTGGCCACCATTGGTGTCGCCGTAGGCGACATCCTCGAACACCTCCTCGACTACCCCGGCCATCATGACCGCGACGCAGCACGCGGGGCGATCGCTATGCTGATCCCAGGCGGAGCGGAATATGAGGGGATCCACAGCATCCTGCATGACGTCCGGGTATTCGCAGATGATCTCGGTGGCGACGTAGGTGGTGAAGACGCCGAAGTCGATGAGGCAGCCGTTCACCGGGAAGGGCCGGCTCCGGAAGCAGCCAGCGTTGTCGCTGACGAAGTCCATCTCGCCGAGCCTGACGACGAGGCCGGAGAGAACGCGGATGTCAGAGCGGATGCCGGAACCCGTCCGGATGTGTACACCAGCCAACGCCTCTGTCTACCCCACGGTGGGCGCCAACTGTCGTGGTGGTATCACAGCAGATGCCATAGGATGGCTAAAGTGTGGGCCGATGGACGCTGGTGGATCCGAGAAGGGCTAGCGAGCTGAGAAGCTCACATAGTAAGGTACTCCGAAACGCACCCGAGAATGGCTAAGTCCGGAGAAAAATCAAGAAGAAGCCTCAAGAACACTCAAGAACATCTCCAAACCACAAACAAATGCACGCATGCAAGATAACACACACAATGTACCCAGGTTCGGGGCCCTCGTGAGGAGGTAAAACCCCTACTCCTGCCTTTCCCCTCACTATATGTATGTCACAATATCTACAACTTGCTGCTTGAGCTGTTTCGGTGATGAACTAGATGAACAAGAGAGGGAGAAGGAGTAAATGCTGTAGGAGTAAATGAGACTATAGTTTTGGCACACAGGTTGGTCGTCCCTCCACAGGAGGAGTTATGGCGCCTTTTATTGAGTTTTGGCCAAGAGGTCGGGAAACCCTAATCCGGCTTGGTCCCACCGGTCAGGCCAACGGTTTTGTCGACACCGGCTACTGCGACCTAGCCGCCGAGCTATCCGGCATAGCCCTACCGTCATCATTCTGGCAAGGACCGCAGGCACCATCCTAGATAATCATTGTCCCCTTGTCAGAGACAAGACATGTCTTCGTCCATGCCTAGTTTCCTTCTTCGGATTGCCGACCTAGGTATGTCCGGTCTTGTCGCAGCGTCGTCGTACCGGCTGACACACCCCCGTGTCAGGCGGGAGGTGACTATGCTTCCGTGTCAGGAGGGATGTGATTTTCCCTGTGTCAGGCGGAAAGCCTGCACCTGATACTTGACCTCTGCCCAACACGCCCCATGTCGGTCTTCAACTTTAGTTACCTAGCACGCCCTTCCTGCACGACAAAGACAACTAGCCAGAACCGAGGTAGGTAAGCCGGTTAATCTTTACCCGGGACAGCTAGCCTGGCCAACCGGGTTCTCCCCTACCAGGGACCATGCCGGCCGACACCGACACACCTCCATGCCGGATGACCCTTCCGGCCGACACCGGGTTCCACTTAGAATCCGGGCAGTCACATAAGAGAAGTATCTCTAGGCCCAGTTTGACGAAGATGTCTTAGGCTCTCACCAAAGACATCTTCGAGGAAATGGTTCTTAGACAAACCCTCTTCTGATGCTAATGGCACCCTTGGGGTCTATTTATAGTCTCCCCATATGGCCCTTGCAGCCTCCAAGAGGCATTCTGGCCCTGACAACCACCCAAGGGTCAAGTTGCCCCTTCAGTGTACCAAAAGACAACTCTCAGTCCCCAAAGGTCATTCCATGTAGCCATACTATTGATCTGTACCCGATCCTGCCCTACCCCGGGGGCAGCCCCCCGACGGTCCTCGGATCCAATTTTGAGCGCACTAACCACTTGTGGGAGGCCCTGTGGAGCCCCCCTCGACTTTGACTGGAACTTCAACTTGTCCGGAAGCCGCACCTAGTTTGGGTTTTCCATTTGTCTCATATGCATTGATACTAGTGTAGTATTTTACTTTGGCGGTGGGCCTTGTTACATGCATATAGGGCATGGCCTGTTGGTGCGGAGGGGTGTGTCCTACGGAATCCGCACCCTTTTGGCCGGGACCAGCATAGCTCCCGTGGCTTCTTGGACTTGTTGCGGTGAAGGAAAAGGGTTGGGTTGAGAGGCCCTAATGTTTTTTACTGGGTTGATCATAGGAGTATGGGTACAGTAGTGCAGCCCTGCAGGGTATAATCTTATCGATGAGCCGTGTCCACGTTTATGGACGACTTGGTGATGATGCTGGCTAACAAGATCTAGACAACTTGCACCTAATCATTTTTAACTAATTTGAGTTGTAATATAGAATTACTTTCACAATAAATGGTAACTAAAACTGTTCAATGTGTGAGTTTCCCGAATTGCTTCCTCATACTTGGTTGAGGGGGTTAATCCTAGAATGGTTTATGATTGTGTTAGTAGTAGTTGGTTACTTATGCGCTCTCTTATCCCTCTCTAGTTAGATGGAAGTTGTAGTGTGTCTCTATTAGGTTGCTAGTGCTGTTGCCGCTAAGTCCACCTACCCCATATTTTGGGAGATGGTGTAGAAAGTAGGCAGGTTGGTTTTGCTTGTCAGGGAGTGCCCTGACCGTTATTTGGGCTGTGCTTTATGTGCAGTTAACAGGTTTGAAGTCTGACGACGTTAGCTTGGGAATCCCTCCGGCATGGCTGGGCAGGGATATGTCGCCATTACTTATCTTCAGGACTCTTAGTCCAATCTGTATCTTATCCATAGTCGGATACTTTTTTGCTTCCGTTGTCATTTGTATCTTTGTATTGTATCATTTTGTATCTTGACTCGTTCGAGTCGTTGCTGTATTTATATCTTCTGTTGTTGTGAATGTATCGGAACTGTTGTAATGTTTCGGCGTGCAGATTATGTCTGGTGGGCGACCTAAAATCGTTATTATGCGGATTTGGGCGGGATCACTTACATCTACATAGTACCGATTTTGAGGCGTCACAAATAGGAGTGGCGATCGCCGAGCATAAGAGGAGTGGGGATCGCCGTGGGGATCTTGGAGTGGGGATCACCATGGGGAATTGTAGCGTACCTGCACTTTAAATAAGGCAGATACCTGTGTATAGTGCAAATCCCTGGATCGATTCATTTGCACACACAGTTTACGATGTAATATCACAACAAAGCGTCAATTTTATTACATCGATGATCCAGAATTACAAAATATTCGATACAAGTTGCATAGCATAAAGCTAGCATTGAAAAAGTACACATCGGAAATACAATAGCAGTGGGTCTCCAACAACTTCATGTTGCCACAGGCGAAAACATGTTGGTTGTAGACTCGAAACCTATAAATGAAACCTCACTCGTCATCTGAACAATCTGCAATAAGAAAAATATTGCAACAACGTGGGTCAGATTCCATTAAAAATGGAGTCTGGCAAGTGACACTATGGTGGACACTTAATGGAATAACTCTATAGCCTATATGCATATTTGGCTGGTGGAGTTCAAGGCTATTTTGCATAAAGCCAATTTTTTCCTATCTCTTTGGAAAACACATTCTTCAAATCAAGACAAGTATGGCATGAAAACCATAAATCTCATCTTCCCTTGTTCATCCATCAAGTTTTATTTCTGAAGTTGGAATGATGGAATCCTCCGTTGACCTCCGTGATCAACTGCTCAAATTGTCCGTACCGGGGATAGGGCTAAGTACTTAGTTTTACACTCTGCAGAGGTTGTGCACGTTCGCCATTGTACCCATTCAACCCAATTTATCCTTTACACACCTTTTGTGATACGGAAAGGAGAAGAATGAGACGAGATCTTTCAAAAGCATTTTCCCTCCCACTCTGGCTTGACCCGTTCCACCTAACATCCCCCTACAACTGCTTGTCAAGCCGGAGAGAGTCCACGCAACATAATTGATCAAGCCAGAGCCCATATGGCAATGGCTGCACTGGAAGCAATCGTCACTCGGAGTTCTTCAGATTCCTCGGTTCCCTGGGTCGCCATCCACAAGTGCACGTACTCCAGGAACCATAGACATGGACCGGAGTAGCCACTCAACTTCGCCACCATTAACAACCAATCCACCTAGGAGTTTCATTAACTTAGTGAATGTGCACTCTCAGGTAAAAATCACCATGCTCACAGCCCTAAGTAGAATAGACATTCATCCTAGGCGACGACAACCATGACCACAACCCTGAGTAGTCACTTAACATTTTGTAAAACTTTTCATCAATTGCATAGCATCAATACATCTACTAAGTATTATATAGGAACCTAGACACAGGAGTAAGGGAATTCTACACAGGTTTAGCATAGCAATACTATCCTACTCATGCATACAAAAATACACTAAGTAATGCATATAGAAAATAATAGGAAGTTTATGAGGTGTGCCACTTGCCTTTGAATGCAGTCTTTACTCACAAACTCTATTCAACGAACTCGGTTCTCTCCGTTCAGTCCAAACAATATAAACAAACAACAATACACAATCATAAAACAAAACCACACAACACATACAAACAAGTTTCATAATATGCAAATTATTTCTAAGGACTAGAAATGCATATCATGCCATGAAAATCTTTTAAGTTAATGCAAGGCAAGTAGGTTGGTGAAACTGACTAAGGATTAAGGTTAGAAGTTGGACAACATAACTTTGTTATAAATTATCTAGAATATGCACTCAAATGGCTTAGCCATGACGTGCATAAATACTTCGGGAAATACTAAGTTTATAAGGGAATCACAATTACTATCAACTCTTTGTAAATTGGATATTCACTATAGTGAGAGAGACAGACACCCGGCCAGCCACTTGTTGTGGGACAGGTCTCATGTACGTGGACATGTAAGGTTTTTCTCCAGGCCGCTTCATCTCACTATGCCGCTAGGATCCAACAAACTTCAAAGATGATAACATCATGATCAAAATTTGTTTAAGTCTAAAAGACAAGATTAGGAAAGAGGGAAACAGATAGAAGGTAGAATGTAGAATCTTCTCCTTGCTTCATTTTCTTCTTGATGTGTTGACTTCATTACAATTTTGTAGACTTGATGGTTTTGAAGTGATGGTGCTGGTAGCCTCCAGGTTGGTCTTGAATATAACTTAGTCATCCAGGGGTCTAAGAGAAGGGGGAATAAAGATAGAGGAAGTAAGACTTAGAAAATATTTGCTGGTTGGTCTTCATGGACTTCTTCTTTATTTTCTTCTAAGTGCTTCTACTCCTTGAAGATTCTTCTGAAGTCTTGTTTGGCTAAGTTCTTCATTGGCTTCTAGCTCCATGTTGAAAATACTAAGTGTCTAGTGCATAACACTTTTATCAAAAGACTAAGTTTGGAAATATTCCTCACTTAGAGAAAACTAATGAAGAGATTTCCTATGGGAAATATTTCTATATGTGAAAATAAGTTATGCATGCAATGCTCTTTTAAATCCTAAGAAATATCATACAGAATTTGTGATATTTATAAAGTATGCATTAGGCTATAAATGCAATTTAATAAATTTCTATTTTTGGAAAATATCACAAAAGGGATAATTATAAGATTAAAGTTTTCTATGATTAATATTTTTATAACATAATTTTATAAATAGTGTTAATAGACAGGGAGCATTTAATTAAATTTATAGCAATTTGATTTAATCAAAATTAATATATCTATTAATAGTTATGTTGAAAATACTCAAACTATTCAATATATAACTATGAATTCATTCAAATATCACTCAAAATATTTTATAGCAGTGGCATCAATTTAAAAATATTTCAAAGTTTCTAAAACAATTTTATTTGCAATTTTTGGATTATTAGATTTAAAGTTATGCCAAAATACTCAAATCCACTATTTGAAATTTAAATATTTTATACTAAGTAAAATTTTGAATTTTGGCAGGTCCAAAATATTCTACATGTCAAGAGCTCTCCAAATATATAAAAATATTTGAATTTGGATATACAGAGAAAAAGATATGATAGTTTGAACAGACAGGGGCTTTTCTGCAAAACGGCCATTTTTAATTTAATTAGAAAAAGAAAATCCACGCTGGCGCTGACTGTGCGCTGACGTGGCCGCTGACTGGGATCCGACGTGGAGAAGTGATCAGATCTGGGCCGTTGGATCCAGATCTGACGGATCTGAACCGACCGTACCGATTCGATTAAAGGATCTAATGCTACGCGTACATTACAGATCGGACGGCTTACAGCGATTGACCAAAAGGTGGCGGCGCTCCGGTCGCCGGAGACGAAGGAGACGGCGCGGCGGCTCGGACGCGGACGGGGACGGTGCTCCGGCAGTTCCTCGGACGCGCGGATGATGCCCTCGATTGCGGCGCGTCGCAGCGATCTCGATGGGCTCGGTGGCGGTTTCGCGTGCGTCTCGGAGGGCCGTGGGGGCGTGGCCGAAGTGCTTCGGCGACGGCGAGCTTCGGTCGAGCTCGAGGTGCTCCGTTCGGCTGCGAAATAAATCGAGACAAGGGGTTCAGAGGATGCGCACGGACGCGGGGAAGGGGGAAGAGGGTCAGGGGCATCGGGGAAGACTCACCTCGCCGGGGAACAACGAAAAATGGCGGCGGTAGCAATGGAGCTCCGGCGAGCTTTTCCAGCGGCCTGGCGGCGTGTTATGGGCTAGGCTTTGGGGCAAAAGGTGGCGGAGGCGCTCGGGTTTTATAGGGCAGGGTCGGGGTGCCCATTAAGCCCCTTAATCGCGCGGAATCACGACGAGAAAATCTCGCCCGATCTTCGGCGCGAGGTTGAAGACGACCTGACGTGTGGGCCCCACACGTCAGTGAGAGAAAGAGGGGAACGGGCTGGGCGTTGGGCCGTTACGCGTCGCTCGCGGGCGCGATAGAAGCTGGGCTTCGGCCCAGTTAGTTTTTCCTTTTGTTTTATTCTTTTCCTTTTTTCTGTTTTCTGGATTTTTAAATAACCTTTAAAGTATAAATCCAAATCAACTCAATTTAGTTTCTATATTTTTGTAAAAACAATATCTATCATTTAGAATACTTATGGTTATGTTTTGAACACTTTCAAATTTAAATTTTTTGAATTATTGATTTAATACAAATTTGATGCTTAATGTCAAATTTTAAATTTAAGTCTAATTTAATTTCATGTTGGCCAAATAAAATTTTATAATAATACAATACTTATTTAAATTTGAAAGTAATTTCATTAAACTCATTTTCCAACATTAAAACATTTTGGGCTTCCGTACAATATTTAAATGACATAACACATCCATTTGAAAATGGAAAAGGGAAATATAATGAATTCATTTTTAAGTCAAATAATTGGTGCACCATTATATTTTGTATTAAGATAATTCACTTGAAAACTATAATAAATACCCTTGGAAATATTCTAGTTTTAATTCTTTGTTTATACTGGATATATTCAGGAAAACATTTAATGTTTTGAAAGTACATGAAGATCATTTAAGCTAATGGAATGATTATTTGGATAATTCATTAGTTATATAATCTATGGAGTTTTATAATAATGCATTATAAGATTATAATTTCCAAAGCTATAAGTTGAATTTAGTTAGATGAATGAAAACTATTTGGCAATTATACCACTTGAAATAGTTTTGAATTTCTGAATAGATATGACTAAGTGGTTGAATTAGTTTCTTATAAGGAAACTATTTTATTAACCTGAAATGGTTTGAAGTTTATAAAACATCTGTCCAATTACCAATTACAGTTTTTTTTGAAATACAATGGATAATAAAATGTTTTACTAGAAACAACTTTTGAAAGAAATGTTAAACTAAGATATTTGAAATAAAACTCTTTAATATGTTTGAAGTCTTTAAAGTTGGTTTCTTATGCATTTACCGTTTTATTTTAATCCAAAACAAAAGTTTTAAATTTTTAGTGATTTTCTAACATTAGAAAATGTTGGGATGTTACAGGAATGGAGAAGTGAACTTGGGATCGCCGTGGGGGATTTTGAAATGGGGAAGAGGAGTGGGATCTCCGTGGGGATCCCTGTGGCGATCTAGGGTTTCTTATTGTCGTTGAAAGAAAGAGTCGCGTAGGCCGTTAGATCGTGGATGATTGCACGACCACGATCGAGGATGACCCCACCGAGCAGTCATCACCGAGTCATGGTCGTGGATGAGCGCGGTCGCATCGCCTCCCCAATCCCACTTCTCACTCTCCCCCACCGAGTCGCCTCCCTAGTCCCCACTTCACACTCTCCTCCCCACCGTCGTTCCCCTCTGCGTCCACTCCGGCCGCCGTTCACCTCTCCTCCCCACCACTGTTCCCCTCTTCTCCGCTGCAGAGAGAGTGGGGATCCAATAGCGCATGCGGCGGGTGCCTCCGGCGGCTGCCCAAGCAACCGAACCCCTGTGCCTCTTTCCGGTCGGTGCCGCCGCCCGCTGATCGAACCCCCAGCGCGGATGAAGGTAACTAGCTAGTTCTTTGATGTAGATTAGGGATTAGGATTTTTTGATGTAGATTAGGGTTTCGGGTTTTTGAGAACAAGTCGTTCCTGTACATGATAGAGTTAGGATTTAGTGATTGAATTAGGATTTTTTGATGTAGATTATTTAGAGTTCGTGATGTGAACTTCCTCTAGGGTTAGGGTTCTCTCTGTTGTAGATTATTTATCTGTTGTTGATGTAGCCAGTTTTTTTCTCCAAATAGTAGATACAGGGTCAAACCATTAAGCCTCCCAAGCCTGCATATTGGTTCAAGTCTATATAAGTCTATATAACCATTATCTATTGTTGTTGGTTTGTAGGTGAACATGGCCAATACTCATATCATCGAGCTTAGCTCAGATGAAGAAGCTGTGGTTGCTGCAGAGGCTCCTGCTAGGAGGTGTGAGGCTAAGCGGCGCGCAAAGAAAGCTGCTTTAATGGAACTTGCTGCTGCAAAGGATATTTGTCTAGTGGAGTTCAAGACTATTTTGCATGATGGAGTTCAAGGCTATGGTGGAGTAAGGATTCTACACAAGTCTATCATAGCATTTCTACTAAGTCTTACACATGCTTATATAAAATTACATTAAGTAATGCTTATAGAAAATAGTAGGAGGTTTATGATTGTGCCACTTGCCATTGAATGATGTCTTTGCTCACAAACTCTTTTCAACGTAACTTGGGGCTCTCCATTCAATCTAACAATATATACAAACCCCAATACAACAATCAACATAAAACACAACAACACAACGCATACAAACACATACAAAATGAACAAACAAGTTTCATAAACTTCTAAGGAAAAATATGTTTATGCATGACGTGCAAAATATTTCTAAGGACTAGAGATGCATGTCATGCAATGGAAATCTTGTAAGTTAAGTGCCAGCAAATAGGTTGGTCAAAAATGACTAAGGACTAAGGTCATAAGTTGGATAAAATACTGCTATAAATCATCTTGAATAAGCACTCTAATGACTTAGCCATGATGTGCATAAATATTTAGAGAAAATTCTAAGTCTATTCTTCAAGGTGATCAACAATTATTAACAACTCTTTGTAAATTGGATATTCACTATAGTGAGAGAGACAGACACCCGGCCAGCCACTTATGTTGTGGAACAGGTCTCATGTACGTGGACATGTAAGGTTAATCTCAAGGTCGCTTCATCTTAGTATGCCGCTAGGATCCAAAAAACTTCGAAGATGGTAATAACATGATAAAAAATTGTTTATGTCTAAAGTGAAAGACAAGATTACGAAAGAGAGAAAAGATAGAAAGAAGGATGTAGTTGGTCTTTTAGGCTTCATCTCCAGACTTGTAACTTTCTCCTTGGTGATGTCTTGATTTAATTTTTGGTAGACTTGATAAATCTTCAGACTTGATGATTTTTGTATCACCGAGGCTGGTTTAGGATTTAACATAGTCATCATGAAGTCTCAGAGAAGAAGAAAATAAAGAGAGAAAGACTTAGAAAATAAAGGGGGTTGGTCTTCTTGAACTCCCTCTTGATTTTTCTTCTAAGTGCTTCTACTTCTTGGAGATGCTTCAGGAGTCTGTTTTCTTCTAAGTCCTTCATTGGCCTTCTAGCTCCATGTTAAAAAAATCCTAAGTGTATAAGTGCATAGCACTTTACCAATATACTATGTCGAAAATAATCCTAACTTAGAGAAAATAATGAAGAGGTTTTCCTATGAGAAGTATATCTATATGAGAAAATATGTTATGCATGCAATGCACTTTTTAATCATAAGAAACATCATACTATTTTTTGTGATATTTATAAAGTATGCATGATGCTATAAATGCAATTTAATTAATTTATATTTTTGCAAAATATAAATAAAGGAATAAATATATGATTAAAATTTTCTGTGATTAAGTTTTTATAAACAAAATTAATAAATAGTGTTAATAGACAGAGGGGATTTAAATAAATTTATAGCAATTGGATTTACTCAAAAGTAATCTTTCTATCAAAAATTATGTCAAAAATAGTCAAACTATTCAAATTAAGGGTATGATTATTAAATCGTTAAAACTATTCTCAAAAATTATTTTCTAATAGAAAACAGAAGCATAATATAACACATATTTTAAGGATCCCAAAACAACTTTATTTGCAATTTTTTCAATTATAGATTTAAAGTTATGATAAATATACTCAAATCATCCATCTGAAATTTGAATATTTTAAATTAAGACAAATTTTAAATCTTACAAAACTAAAATATTCTATATGTCAAGGGCTTTCCAAAAATATAAATTTATCTGAATTTGGATAAACAAAAACTTTTATGTGTGTAAATTTTAGAGGCATGAGATATCTTGTTGCCATCATTATTCTTGTTGGGCTCCATTAGTCTTCTAAGAAGATAGAAAACACTAAAACCTCATATCCTAAAATAAAACATCAACTATTAGGATCTTCATGCCTGTTAGAACTTAGCCAAACTAGGATCTATTATTGAGCAAACCCCAAATGGTTTTTTACATGCATTTGAACCATTTTGATCTAGGTCATGTGTTGTTTCATACCCTGTTCTAAATTATCACAAAAGGGCTTGTTTGCACATATATCCCACTAGCTTTTGTAGCCATCTAAATAACATGACCATTTGAGTTATTCTTTTTCTTTTCCCTAAAAGTTTTCTTTTCCTTGAGTGCTCAATGAGATGTTTGGCTTGGACATTTATAAATTCAGTAGCTTCACCCCAACATAGTGAGTTTGGGCAAATAGTTATTTTCTTTTGTGATTAGTGTTTGAATTATTCAAAACTTAGAATTTGAAATTTGTTTGAAGAATGGGCTCAAACCCTCCACCTCTTTTTCCTCTCACCCACCTCTATTCCACCTGCTCGAAAAGGAGAGCAACATTCTCACCCCCTGGCCCACCTGTCATGGACTTGGGTCACCTCTCCTCCTCTCTTCTCTTTTCTTCTTTTCTCTCCACCCAACCGGAGCACCCCTCCCTCTCTCCCTACTGGCCAGGCCGTGTCATCCCGACCAGCTCCTCTCTGTCCCCTCTCCACCGCCCTCCCTAGCCAGTAAGAACGAGGGACACCCCTCCCTCTCTCTCATGCCCGAACCGAACCCTAGATCGGGTGGCACATGTTATAGCCACCCCGAGCCCTCCCCTGCTCATTTCTCCCCCTCTCAGTCCACTCCCCATCCCACTCCTCCCTCCTGGTGCGCAGAACATCGAGCTCCCTCCCCCATTTGCCCTAGAGAAGAGGAAACTCCCCTCGGTGGCCGACGGGAAAAAAACCGCCGTAGCACTCGTTTCTCTCCGCCATTCCTCGCCATTGTTGGTTCCCGGGTTTCCCCTCAACTTGATTTAATCCTATTCCCCCCTCTCTTGGCTCTGTTGTAGTTCGGGAGAGTCTAGTTCGTCCGCGACCCGGGAAAGGCGCCGTCGTCACCACCATGGATCCCGGCGTTGCATGCCAGCTTTGCGGCCTCCCATGAGCTCTCCTTCGACGCCGCGTCCACCTCCAACCCCCGCTTCGTCCGTACGCAAGCCCTAGGTGAGACCTGCGTGCTCGGCATCGTTGCTTCGAGCTCCTGCTCTTTGTTTCCCGTCGAGAGGTAGACGAAGGCCGGAGGCCGTTGATTTCCAGATCTACGGTTGTCTTTGAATCGCGCCCGATCTATCCTGGACCGTAGGATCCTAGATCCACGGCCGCTTACCTCTTCGCGCTCCCGTGCGCGCGCGTGGGCTGGCCCGGTCCGCTCGGCCCAGTTCGGGCCAGATCCGGCATGCCTCATAGTTTTCTTTATTTCTCTATTTTCCTGCTTATTTTTTCAGTAAATCAATAGCCTAGCTTTTATTCGTTTGTGGTTAATCTGTATTAGCTAAAATGGTGAGGTTAATTTTGTAACATGCATACCCGTTTTCTTAATCATGTGACTTTGGATTTAGTCCAAAATGTATTTCCTGTTGTGTGGTGCAGTAGATCTAGTAGAAAGTATCCATTTTACCATTTGTTTAATAACTTGAGATTTGAAAGTCCAAATCATTCAAACTTAGATTCTTTGGAAAGCCTGTAAAAATGCCCACCTGGATTGGTAAGTCTTGCATGCAGGAGATTATTCTAGCAAAAGATATTTTTAGTTGAAGAATAACACCATGGGGTATTTGGTGATTTTTAACTCCCTAATTAAAATACTTTTTGGGGAAAATCCAATTGGAGGTGGTAAATATAAGTTGGGGGTGTCATATACTACAGATGCAAATTTTTCCAGTAGATACTTTATGCTTGATGAATAAATTTCTTACAAACAGGATGATAGCCTCTTGAAGTGCATATTTGGGATTTCAGAGATTAATGCATGTCTAGTTTTGTTTGGATGAGCCTCCTCTGTCCATGAAGTGGTGTTGGAGGTATTTTTGTGGAGTAGCCACAAGTTTTATCTAAATTACCCAACTGGTTTGGCATCAAAATACCCCATATTATTCCCTGAACATAAATGATAGTCAGAAGTTTACTTTATCTTAAAACAAGGATAACTTGAGCTAGGAGTGTCCAAATTAGATGAATAAAATCTCCACTTAAATAGAAAACTCATATCTCTCCAGAGAAGTTAATTGTGCATACAGGGGGTCCATAAAACTGATACTATTTTCTGTTTAAGCTTTACATCAGTAGCTCTTAGCTGAATTTTAGTTTTTGATTGATGATAGATTTTCATGCACAACCAATTTTCAGGGCTCCATATAGTAAGTATGAGTACTGTGGTAGAAGGGTGTAATTTTAGGAGCAGTACCTTAGGAGTTATGCTATTTTCATATAAACAACCATTGATAACTATTTAAATGCATTAGTTGTATTTTTTGTTTTGTGGTGCTTGTTGTTTGGTGTTATACTTTAGATTGTTATCAACTCGCATTTTAGGATTTACAGTAGTCTCGTTTGTTTTCATGTTACGGTAGAACCACAATCCGAGGAAGAGCAGTACGAGGTAGCTGAGCACAACTACGGAGAAGAACAAGACCAGGGACAGTACTCTGAGCAAGGCAAGCCACCTCACCACTATAATGAATCCTATAAATTATATCAAGCATGTTTTATTTCTCTTGTGGTACCTTGCCACCCAAAAACTATTTTAGAAAATATTGTTTGGCCAAAGCTATCTGCTAGAATACTGTAGGTATTACAAAAAGAGTGTTACTTGATGAGCCTTGTTGTTGACGGCTCCATCAAAAAGATTAATTTTTCTAGTAGACTCCCTTCATCTACTTACCTCAAAACTTTAGGATGGGAACCTTTTTGATAAAATTGTTTTAGGAGGAAAACATGAGTTGCTGGGAGCAATCAGCGAGCAAGTGTTTTATTAAAACCCAAGTTGCTGGGAGCAATCGGAGATGTTCGCGAAAACCCGAGCTGTTGGGAGTAGTCAGAGGAGAAAGTGTTTTGTAAAACAAAGTGTAACCCTAGCTCCCACTTGAACAATTAACCCGTGCAACCACACTAGCTGACATGGGTAGGGCTTAGCCGGAAGCTTGTCTGTTTTCGTGTTGGGGTTCTCATACTTTCTATGAGGGTTGGGCCCTCGAAGCCGGGTTGTCGTCCGGAAGAGACAATACACTGCTGAGGACCAGCAGCCGGACGATTACGGCGGGTCTCCTGATGTGGCGGTGTGGCGTCCCGAGGAAAGACCAAGAGGTCTACTGGAGCACACGTTGCCGAGGAGAACAAACCTACCGGGAGACCCCGATACTAGGGTGGTCATAGTGGAAAGCATTGATCGTGTTATCCGGACCCCCGCATGCTGTCGTATGACGGGCCGTGGCAGACACGGCGGAATGACTGGTAGGTGTGGGTAAAGTGTGCAACCTCTGCAGAGTGTAAATCTATTCGAACAGCCGCGTTCGCGGTCATGGACGGTTGGAAAGGTCCCACTAGGCACACTAGCTGTTTTATGGTTTCAAAAGAGAAATGTTTTCGAAAGAAAACAAAGAGGCAAAAAAGTGGTACCTGGGAGGTACGGAATTTGGGTGAGGATGATTGGTCTCGGGGAGACAATCAGTCCGATCTCGAGTCAGGAAAAAGGGTTACCCCTATCGTAGTGTTTTGACAAAGTTTTACAAAAGAAAGTTTTGAACTTAGATATGTCATTGTTATATCTAGGAGAAGAGAATTCTCTCTCTAAATGTTTTCTTCAACAAAGATACAGAGATGTCATACTCTCTATGTCTTAAATCATGGTATTCGAAAACTAAGCATTACAGTCATATATAGGAGCCATCCTAGTTTTCGAAAATGCTTTACTTGCATGTCCATGGAAAACTATAAACCTAGAGGTGGTCTTGCGAGTATGTAATTGTACTCATATGGCTTTGTCCCTGGATATTCAAATGTCCAGATTATAATGAGGAGGCTTACGTCGAGGAGGTGGTGTCTGACGACGACTTCGCCACTTAGCTGTCACCGGTCAACTGCACTTGTGGGGTCAGCGCTCGGAGATGTTAAGGGTCGTCGCTAGCCACGAGCTTCCGCTATCTTAGTTAATTCCGTCCTGCGTGACGAGGTTTGTTGACTTTGGTCGTATGACCGTCTATGTGTTGTAAGACTTTTATTCGTACGACTTGAATGATGTAACTCTTTGATACCTATGTTGGTTATGTGATTGCAATGCACTGATCATTGGGATCGTGATCTTTTACATAACGTGGGCATCTCGGACTTGTTTCGAGGGGTCCTTAAAGACTTGGTATCAGAGCCATCGTTGACCTTAGGAGACTTTAGCTAGGTTGGGCGTCGACGTCACGCAAAAATGTTTTTCTTAAAAATTTATGAGAGGTACTTAAACTATGCAGAATATACTGCTACCCACCCTCCCCTCTGTTATTAATTACTGATTAATATTATACTTGCATTAAACCTTATGTTTTTACCAGTTTAAAATTTTGCACACCGTTCACTAATTCAACCTCCATTTAAAATTTTGTGTAGATGAGCGGAGAGTTCTCGTCGTCGATTCAGTTGGGAGCTATGCCCGACTCGGGAGTTTCGTGTCTATTCCAGGCAGACTTACTCCAGTTGACCCGACACTTGAGGCGTCCGCTACCTGAGCTGCTGATAGGACGCTGTCTACCTATGATTGGAGACGAGATGTCCTGGACCGTGAGGTGCATCCTTCGAGGACCGCTGGTACCACCCTTCGCCGAGGAGCTGATTGAGGATGCCCTTGCATCGACTCAGATGGGGGCGTTTTTCACAGTGCTGCAGAGAGCTCTCGCCCGCTTGGTGTGTGCTCACAGCGCCGAGTTGGGCGGCACCCGTTTCGAGTTTTACTCTGGCCTGGACGAGTAGAGTAACCCTGTTCCGCTGCGTCCCCACCCCACTTTCGGGAACCACTTGGCCGAGCTGGGACTCCTCGTCGAGTACACACAGTCCCAGCTGGTCACTTGTTGTTTCGAGAGTGATCTTCACCGTCTTAACCACGACGGTGCTGAGGTGCGGATCTCAGCAGCAGAGCTGAGGATCGAGGACCTGGAGACGCAACTCAAGGCATCTCAGGACAAGCTCAAGACCGTGGAGCTGAAGCTCAAGACCTCAGAGGAGCGTCTAGTGGAGTCCCAGGCAGAGCTCAAGAAGGAGCGCAAGGAGCGCCGTTCCATCTTTGCGCGTTTCCAGACTACCCGCTTCTACAAGTTCCAGCTTGACGGTATGGTTGACATGCTCCGGTCGACCATTGACGCCCGCGACGAGCGGATCAGCGAGCTGGAGAGCGAGGTGGAGGCGCTGAGCAAGGAGAACGACGATCTTCTACCAGATGAGGAAGACCCTATGGAGGATATGGATATGGAGCCTGAGAGTGGGCAAGACGACGACGACCTTTGAGGTGAGGGCGGTGAGGACTCGGGAGTTGTGATGTCCGAGGACGAGGACCCCGACGAGCCACCCTTTGACAGTGACGCCGTTGTGGACGTGGAGTAGCTAGTTGTGTAGTATCTTTTGGGTTAGGACCGAACCATCGCGAGAAGTGGATGCGATTGTGTGGTCTAGTTAGCATGAGTGTGTGTCTGAATTATTGTAAAACTATGTCAGTTCTGTGTTTTCTGGTTGTGAACTATGTGATGATGCTTTTGGAACCTTGCTATGGACTGGATCATGTCTTATTATGAGTAATGTCTTGCTGAAATATGTATCCTACTGTGTATGATTGATGAACTCTTTTCCAAAACCTGTTTTAAAATTCTAATAGGAAAATTACTGTGTGTTTTATTCTGAAATTCAGAATGGCAAGGGATCCACCACCACCCCCACCACCCGAGCCATCTATGGCTCAAGTGCTACGTCTTCTCATGGAGGATCGCGAGGCAGCTCACGCTGAGAGGAATGCCAACCTCGCCACCCTGCAGCATCTTGCTCAGATCGGCGTCAACCAGAATGGCGGCCAAGGAAATGAGGAGCCCTGCTCCAAGCTTCGTGATTTTCAGAACACCAACCCGCCAGTCTTCTCCAAAAGTGAAGTGCCCCTGGATGCTGATGATTGGATTCGTACCATTGAGAACAACCTAAGGTTCGCCCATGTTGGTGACAATGAGAAGGTGGTTTACGCCACCCGCTACCTCTCAGGGTCTGCCCGAGCATGGTGGGAGGCCATTCGTGCTCTGCTGCTTCCGGAGGAAGTTGTGGCTTGGGCGACGTTCAAGACCAAGTTCTTGAAGCGATATGTGCCCTCCGGACTCCTCAGTATCATGCGAGAGAAGTTCTTGCAGCTCAAGCAAGGCGGCATGTCTGTCAGTGAGTACTTGGAGAAGTTCACTACTCTGGCAAGGTATGCGCCTTCCGATACCGATACGAAAGACAAGAAGAAAGAGAGGTTCATGAATGGACTTCATGATCAGATGCAGTGCATTCGGGTGGTGATGCCTTTCACTGACCTAGAGTCCCTGGCTGATGCAGCCATCATGATGGAGCACAAGCGCAAGGCTTCGTTTGACAACCGCAAGCGTCGCCAGCTGATGCAGCAAGGCAGTAGCAGCAGCCCAGCCGGAAGTTACCCCCACCCGCGCCCTTCACCTCTACCGAGGCCTTCTTATCCATCACCAAGGCCTCCATCTGTTGCACCAAGACCCAGGTACCCTTCTCGCCCACCTGCACCTCGCCCTGGAGGTGGTGTCAATCCCGGCCTCAACTTTAATAGGCCGCCTTCTCCTAAGCCAACGGGAGGATGTTTCACTTGTGGACAGCCTGGCCATTTCTCTCTAGAGTGCCCCACTAGACAGCCCGCCGGTGGTCGCCCCAATGCGACAAAGATGAACCAAGGGCCACCCCGTCCACCTGGAGGCAAGAACCCATACCCAAAGAAAGCAGCCCCTGTCACCCGAGGCCATCTGAACCATATCAGTGCAGAAGAAGCTCAGGAGGCGCCAGACCTAGTTATGGGTACGTTCCCTGTCAACTCAGTTCCTGCCTCAGTTTTGTTTGATTCGGGAGCTTCCCATTCTTTCGTTACGGAGCCGTTTGTTAGGAAGAGTGGTATGGTTCCAACTTTGTTGCATCGTTCTATGAGGGTGCAAATTCCGGGGGCCACTACCAAGGCCATTGTGTCTTGCAAGGAGACTCCTGTGGAAATTCAAGGAGCCCGATTCCATGCAGACTTGGTGGTATTAGGAAAGCAAGGGATAGAAGTGGTTTTAGGAATGGATTGGATGGCTGTCAACCGGGGGAAAATAGATTGCACTAACAAGTCCCAGCAGCTTGGTTTTTCGCAAACATCTCCGATTGCTCCCAGCAACTCGGGTTTTAATAAAACACTTGCTCGCCGATTGCTCCTAGCAACTCGGGTTTTCCTCCGTAAATTTTTTTTTATCAAATAGGTCCCCATCCTATAGTTTTGAGGTAAGACAACAAAATATACTACTGGAAAATTTAATCTTTTTGATGAAGCCTTCAACAACAAGGCTCACCAAATAAACTCTTTTTGTAACACCTATAATATTCAAGTAGATAACTTTGGCCAAACAATATTTTGTAAAATAGTTTTCAGGTGGCAAGGTGCCACAAAAGAGGTAAAACATGCATTGTTTTATTTTAAAAGCAAAACATGCTTGATAAAATAATAGGATTCATTATAGTGGTGAGGTGGGCTTGCCTGGCTCAGCAATATGTCCTTGGTCTTGGTCTTGATGCTCCTCAGGTTCACTCCTCACTTCCAGTTCCTTCCCGATCGTATCTAACGCCGTAAACAGAAAAAGGAACAACATTTAAAATACAAGACAATGTCACAAGGACACAACAAACAGGAAGCATCGCACAAGACATTTAGCTAACAATCAAAAGCAAACAATTCCTTTAGCTAAATAACAATAAACTACAAGGTCCATTGAGCTAAGACAAACAACAGATACTCCTAAGGGAATATACACCACAACTCTGAGTAATAGAAAGGTAGTTCTACAAAACACTAAAACAACACATAACTTAGGGTTACTGCATCATTTAACATGAGTTGTTATATTAGTTTCCGGAAATACTTCAGACAAAAGTATCTTAATCACACAAGCAAGTATTATATTTTAACACAAGAGGTGACACCTTAAACTCATGCAATATAAGAACAACAAACATTTAGATCCCAATTAAATTATATAAATCAAATGTTGTCTCATACCCCACCACAGGAACACACATAAAATTACGCACTTATGGGAAACAATTTAAGCACATAACATATAGGTCAACCACACAATAGGATTACTAACCATACTTTTAATATAAATAAAAAATCTTTGTGGGGAGGTGATCAACAGGATATTTTTGTTAGGTAGAATTAAACAAACATTTTTTTGGAATTGATTTCCAAGATCAAAAGAAAAGGGGGCCTTTAAAAAGGGAGTTGCTAATATTAGCCACATATAAAACTCAAAATATATTAGGAATTTAATACATTCCTGTATAGTTTGCAAACATATAGGTTTTGGAAATACTTTTATTTTCTGAAATAAAAGGTCTTTGGGTAACTGCTAAAATCAAGACATTATGATAACTATAGTTTGTTAAAAAATAAGATAGTATAAGATATATGTACTATTTTACTTGTCATAATTCTAGATTGCAGAAATCATATTATAACTTGAGTTTTAATAGGTTGCTATTTAGAATTCAACAACATAAACAACAACTCACAAGATGACAAACAGAGCATACGAGGGAAAACTCATCCATTAACAAGACATTTCAAAAAGTTTTTGTTGGCTCAGAATTTTGGGTCCTTTATACTTAAGTTTTTGCTGCTTCCAAAATTTGGGGTGTTACAGACCTTCCCCCCTTATAAGAATCTCGTCCCGAGATTCCTAAGTGTGTATTAAGAGAGTGCAAGAAAAGAGGATCTGATGATTCTTCATCTTCTGGGGTTGTTAATTCTTGACTGAGGTTTTCTTGTCGATGAGACGCCTCATATCTTCTGGAAAACTTGGGTCTTTGTGGAAGGGGTTGACATGATGGTTGTTGCTGATGCAGGGTTCTTGTTGAGCTGGTTTCAACAACTCCAGGGTTTGGGGCGCAAGGAACAACTTTGTCACGACTATCCAACAAAACTAGCATGTGTCTTCCCCCCTTAAAAAGGGGCACACATGAAGGGTTAAAGTTGATGGTTAAAGTTGTCGCCGACTTGAGGGTGTTGCTGGTCTTGAGTATCACGATGATCTTCATCTTGTCGTCGCTCCTCGGTGCTTGGGGATGATGTAGATACTCGTCTCGATATTGCCATCTTGAGGGGTTAGCAGTTAGACATGTGAAACCAGTTTTTCAAACCTCACAGGGCGTCAGGTTTTGTAGACATGACTCTCTTTCTTTTCATAAACAGCAAAAGGGTGGTAAGATCTGCTAAAGACGTCTAATCTTGCTTGAGGTTAGGTGTTGCCAACTGAAACAGTCTTCGGTCTCCTCGTCGTTCTTGCACCTTGTTGATGATGTTAGCTAGATTTGTGTCCAACTTCAGTGTAGTAGACATCCCAAGTTGATGAGGACTTCCTTTGTTATAGGGCTTCATGATGCTTCTCAAAAGTCTTCAGAGGTCTCATGGATCTAAGTTAGCCTAAAAGTCATTTCTTCCTACCTAACCCAAGTCAGAGTCAGTTGGGTTAGTAAAGTTGATACACAGAAGGATTTGATGACTCCTGCTTAGTGGTACATCTTCATGTAGACGATCTTCACTGCAGGTTGCCCTCGTTCTGCTGACGTTGACCCCCTTGTATGACACGTACTGAGAGCTTAACAACATCTTCAGAAAGTAGTGGCTCTTGGCGTTCTTTGGGTCCTCCGTGTTGCTATCCGCAAGTGAGACTTCCGTTGGCACTTCTCTTCTGATAGCGGTTTGTAGGTCTTGAAGAGGTTGGTTAGCAACAAGTCACTGATGTTAGATGTTATTCTAAAGTTAGATACGTTAGGCTAGTGATGGTATACGTGTAATTCAAAAGGTTCATTAAACTAGGAAAGACTCGACACATTACGGGGATGGCTTTCTTTGGGGTTTCGGTAACATGTGTAGTTGATAACTCTCACGTCTTAAAGTTTAGATCCGAGGGAGTCCATTTTAGGAAGTTTTTTAAGACAAGTTAATAGGTGCGTAAGGGTACATCTATGGTAGAAGGTAAGAAAGATTTTTGGTGAAGAGGTAACAAGAGGCTTAAACAATTTTAAAGTATGTGCTTAGTATGTAATGCCTACAAGGCGTGCTTGTGAACGATACTAGAGGACAACATATCATCAGCAAGCAAACAAACAAGGCACACACAAGCAACAAATATACCAGCAAATGAGCACACAAGACACCTATAGAACGAAAATGACACTCAACAATCGTGTTAGTCGGAGAATCCAACCAAGGGTCATATCCTAGAAGTCCTATGGGTCTTGGTCATTCCTACTTTCTGGAGTCTACACTTGTTCAGCTGGGGCTCCTGCTGGTAAGCTCGATGTTGTTGAAGTTGCAACTGGAGTACCGTTGCTGTAGTTGAAGTCTTGATAGTGACACTGCTTTAGCAAGCAAGGGTTGCTTTGTAGCTTGTTTTCTTCACTTGACGACCACCTTGACGCCGTATGTTGAAGTCTTCGGAATGAACTTCGCCTTCTCGGTAGTAGTGACTTAGGCCTCATTTGGGTTCATCGTCAAGTCTATACCAGCTTTTTAATAGAGACAAGATAGTAGAGAAAATTCTTTTGAAATACTTTAAATTAGAGAGGTAAGATAGAGATGGTTTTTCAGAAAAGGTGAGGAGTGGAAACCCTACTAAGCTTACCTAGAAGAAAATAGATTTCTGTCAAAACAGGTTTTAGCAGAACATTTCCTTTCTAGGCTAACGACAATGTAACTAAGGTCTCCTAAGGTCAACGATGGCTCTGATACCAAGTCTGTGAGGACCCCTCTGACAACCAGCCAGAGATTCCCACGTTATATAAACAGATCACGATCCCAATGATCAGTGCATCGCGATCACATAACCAACACGGTATACAAAGTTACATCATACAACTCGAGTAGAGCCAGACTTACATAAATAGTGGTCACACGACCAAGTCTGCAAACATCGTCGCACATGACGAAAAAGAACTAAGGTACATCGGAAGATTCGGCTAGCGTCGGCCCTCGTCACGTCCTCACGCATTCCCATAGAGCAGTTGAGCGGGACACTCAGTTGGCGTAGTCATCGGCGTACTCCTCCTTCTTGTCGTACATCTCTTCATTTCAACCTGGACATTTGAATATCCAGGGACACAGCCATATGAGTACATTTACGTACTCACAAGACCACCTCTTAGGCTTAAGTTTTCATGATAATTCAAGAAAACACTTTTCGAAAACTGGGATAGCTGCTATATACGACTATAGGGCTTAGTTTTCGAATACGATGATTTTAGGCATAGATAATACGACATCTCTGTATCTTTGTTGAAGAAAACATTTAGAGACAGAATTCTCTTCTCTTAGATATAGCAAAGACATATCCAAGTTCAAAACTTTCTTTTGTAAAACCATTGAAAACACTAGGATGGGAATACCCCTTTTTCCTTCCTTGAGATCAGACTGGTTGTCTCCCCAAGACCAAACATCCTCACCCAATTTTCGTACCTCCCAGGTACCACTTTGTTGCCTCCTTGTTTTCCTTCAAAAACATTTCTGTTTAGAAACCATAAAACAGCCAGTGTGGCTAGTGGGACCTTTCCAACCGTCCATGACCGCGGACGTGGCTATTCAAATAGATTTACACTCTGCAGAGGTTGCACACTTTACCCACACCAATCGGTCCTTCCTCCGTGTCTGCCACGGCCCGTCATACGACAGCATGCGGGGGTCCGGATAACACGATCAAAGCTTTCCACTATGACCACCCTAGTATCGGGGCCTCCCGGTAGGTTTGTTATCCCCGGCACCGTGTGCTCCACTAGACCCCTGGTCTTTCCTCGGGACGCCACACCGCCACGTCAGGAGACCCGCCGTAATCGTCCGGCTGCTGGTCCTCAGCAGTGTATTGTCCCTTCCGGACGACAACCCGGCTTCCCGGCTTCGAGGGCCCTGCCCTAATAGAAAGTATGAGAGCACCAACACTAAAACAGACAAGCTTCCGGCCAAGCCCTACCCATGTCAGGTAGTGTGGCTGCACGGGTTAATTGTTCGGGCGGCAGCTAGGGTCACACTTTGTTTTTCAAAACACTTTCTCCTCCGACTACTCCCAGCAGCTTGGGTTTTCGCAAACATCTCCGATTGCTCCCAGCAACTCGGGTTTTAATAAAACACTTGCTCGTCGATTGCTCCAAGCAACTCGGGTTTTCCTCCGTAAAAACAATTTTATCAAATAGGTCCCCATCCTATAGTTTTGAGGTAAGACAACAGAATATACTACTGGAAAATTTAATCTTTTTGATGAAGCCTTCAACAACAAGGCTCACCAAATAAACTCTTTTTGTAACACCTATAATATTCTAGTAGATAACTTTGGCCAAACAATATTTTGTAAAATAGTTTTCGGGTGGCAAGGTGCCACAAAAGAGGTAAAACATGCATTGGTTTATTTTAAAAGCAAAACATGCTTGATAAAATAATAGGATTCATTATAGTTGTGAGGTGGGCTTGCCTGGCTCAGCAATATGTCCTTGGTCTTGGTCTTGATGCTCCTCAGGTTCACTCCTCGCTTCCAGTTCCTTCCCGATCGTATCTAACGCAGTAAACAGAAAAAGGAACAACACTCAGAATACAAGACAATGTCACAAGGACATAACAAACAGCAAGCATCGCACAAGACATTTAGTTAACAATCAAAAGCAAACAATTCCTTTAGCTAAATAACAATAAACTACAAGGTCCATAGAGCTAAGACAAACAACATGTACTCCTAAGGGAATATACACCACAACTCTGAGTAATAAAAAGGTAGTTCTACAGAACACTAAAACAACACATCACTTAGGGTTACTGCATCATTTAACAAGAGTTGTTATATTAGTTTCCGGAAATACTTCAGACAAAAGTATCTTAATCACACAAGCAAGTATTATATTTTAACACAAGCATCAAGCACACTCACAGGCAAACATGCTACTAGCTCAAGAGACACCTACTACCAAGTAACTAAGCGACGAACAATGGTAACACCACTGTCCAAACAAGTTTATGACTAAGAGCTAAAAAGGTGCATTAAGTCGACAGTGCAATTAATACCACTTCAACGATTAAACCAAACAGTCACACAGTAAACAAGTGTTGACAACAAATCTTGAAGTAAACAAACCATAAAACAATCTTTACAAAGCACAAACAATTACTTAACAGCGTTTAACACCAGTCGCATCCACAAGCATAATACCAAAGTAAATTTAGTGCAACACCCGGGAACAAGATGAAGTAAGTTAAACTAACGAGTGTATGACATCACAATACTTTTTAGAAAACTTATTAGGGTTAAGCAAGGTTAACATCACTGCTCACACAAGTTGTTGATTTAGAACCAAAAAGGTATAGCTGGCTGATTTAACAAAACACCCCAAAGCAGCGTGTTGACAACAATCTAAATTAAACAAGCAAACAACAAGCATTTCAAAATATCACCACTTACTAGATAAAAACATAACACACACACATACCCACAAACAAAGCATATAAAAATATCTGATGTCATTATTAGGGTACAAAGTGAATAGTGCTAAACATAAGTAAATAATGCACCAAATTTACCAACGTGATTTAACCAAGTCATTATGATTGAGTTAAGGTTCTGATCTTCAAGAGTTGATTAGTAATATTTATACAGTTCTACTAACTAAATACAGAGAATTAAAATAACACTTTTAGTAGATAATATGGTGCTGTTTTGGGAGATAGATCATAACTCCTAGGATAATGTTCAGAACATCAAATCCTTCTACCACAGCACACCTAGTAACCATATGAAGTTATGGGAATTGGATTTCCATCAGAAGTTATTACTGTACAGGAGTTAAAAATCCTACAAATGCTACTGGTCTCAAAACCAAAAAGATAGTAGTTTCAGTTTTAAGTATCTCTTAGATGCAACACAAATTTCTACGGATAGGTACTGGTTTTATTCTTCTGTAAAAATTGCATTCACTTAATTTGGACACTCCTAGCTCCATATATTTCAGTTTTAGTGGAACATACACATTTTACCATTAATAGTGTGTAGCACAATATATGATTTATTTTTTGACAAATCGAACTTTGCATGATAAACAAAATGCATAAGTACCACAAAAAAATACTCCTACACCATTTGAATAAACTTATAAAGCACAAACAAGTAAAACTAGATACATGCAAATAACAGAAAATAAGAAAACCCATTTTAAAGTGTAATAACCTACTGTTTAAGAAACTAATCTACCAAGAGCAAAATATAAGAGGTAAAGTTCTACCAAGCTAGGATATGATAGCTAATACTAATATCTACCACATGCAATTGGATTTACTCCAAAAACTAATTTTAATAATGAACTAAATATCAACAAAATGCTATTGTTGTTAATCTTAAACTTAATAGAACTTTATTTAGACACATCTCCTGCATGAAAGTCTTATAAATCTAGGTAGGTGTTCTCCTAGGCTTTCCAGAGAACTCAAGTTTGCAACATATGGATTTATGAAACTCAAGTTATTAAGTAAATGGTGCAAATATATTTTTGAGAAGGGCCAGTGCCAAATGATTGAGAAAACACATAGCTATGCTACAAAGTTTATTTCACAATTTTTGCATGCTAGATCTACCACAAATGAATTAAAGCTGAGCTAGTAATTCTCTGGAAAAATAAAACAGAAAAACATCCAAAAAGGAAAAATGGGCAGAAGGGCCGGATCTGGCGTTGGGCGCCTCGGGCGAGTGGGCCGGCCCACGGCGGCGCGCGCTGGCGAACAGGTAAGCCACCGCCTGATCTTGATCGGACGGCCGAAAACAGATCTGGCCAGGTTCAAAGGGAACCGTGGATCCAGGAATCGACGGCCAAGAGTCGTCTTCAACCTCCCGCCGTGCAGAGCACGGACAGAAACCCTAGAAGGAGGGGGCGCGGACGAGCAGCTCACCTCAGGGCTCGAGGGTCAAAAGAGAGGGGTGGAGGGAGATGCGGAGGGCCGAGGAAGGCGAGGGATGGCCGCAGATTTCGTCGGAGAGTCCCAAGTCGACGGGAACGACGAGGATGCCCGACTCGGCCATGGCGAGGCCGTGGTTGCTCCGGTGAACCTGCAGAAGAACCACGATGTCTAAGAGGAAGCCCGCAGATATAGGAACAAGGAAATACAGATGGAGGGAGGAGAGATGGTCGGGAGCAGTTGGGAGCTTGCTCGAAGCTTTTGGGTCCGAGCCGAGGTTTCTTCAAGAGTCCGAGAAGAAACGAGCGAGGGCTCTCTCGGGAGTGAACAGGGAGGTGGAGGAGAGTGAGAGGATCAGGAATGGCAAGGTGGGAGATTGAGAGAGGGCTCGGGCCATTACTTTTAGCTGGTGGCCGATCCACCGAGGGGAGAGGGCACGGGTTTGAGCAGAGGGAGCTCGAGAGCAGGTGATTGGAGGAGTAGGGAGGTGAGGGAAATGATGAGTGCACTGCAGCAAGTTTTGGACACTAGTTGCTGGCCAGGTTTCGGTGGAAGGAAGTGGAGGGATGGGGAGATGGTTTCCTGCCTGCTATGTGTTCGATTAAATGCCAGAGAGAAGAGGACAAGGAGTTGTTGTGCTATGGTTTTGCTGGGGGCAAGGTCAAAGGTTCCAAGAGGTGTGTGAGGGGTATGAGCAAGTCCAAAACCAGGGTTTGGATAGATGTAGTGTTAGTTTAGGTTTTTGAACATTTTTGGGCTGATTGAACTTAGTCACAAAACATGGATGGTTTAGTCATTCTTTTGACCCGAAAGATAGGAGACAAGGTGGATTGATCAGAAGGTGTATAGGTGCAGCATTTGGTTAAAGAGCTTAGGTCAAAAGGGCTCAACATCACTAGATACAAAAATGAAAAGTTGCTACCTAGTAACATCACATGTGGTCACATTATAATGTAGCACACATAACAAGCATGCACTAATGATCAAACATGTTTGATTATTTTAAATAAGGTTATGGATAGGTAGTAGAGATGATAAGGGTGAGGTTAGGTGAGTTGCATTTCCAAATTGAATAAAATAGACTCTAGTAGTCATGCTCTAGAAAGGCTAAAAATTAACATGAGTGAAGATATATTTTCATACTTTTATAAAATAGAATTTTTGAGCAAAACACCACCAAACAGTATTACAAGAGGTAACACCTTGAACTCATGCAATATAAGAACAACAAACATTTAGATCCCAATTAAATTATATAAATCAAATGTTGTCTCATACCCCACCACAGGAACACACATAAAATTACGCACTTATGGGAAACAATTTAAGCACATAACATATAGGTCAACCACACAATAGGATTACTAACCATAATTTTAATATAAATCAAAATCTTTGTGGGGAGGTGATAAACACGGTATTTTTGGTAGGTAGAATTAAACAAACATTTTTTTTTTTTGGAATTGATTTCCAAGATCAAAAGAAAAGGGGGCCTTTAAAAAGGGAGTTGCTAATATTAGCCACATATAAAACTCAAAATATATTAGGACTTATTATACAGTCCTTTATAGTTTGCAAACATATAGGTTTTGGAAATACTTTTATTTTCTAAAATAAAAGGTCTTTGGGTAACTGCTAAAATCAAGACATCATGATAACTATAGTTTGTTAAAAAATAAGATAGTGTAAGATATATGTACTATTTTACTAGTCATAATTCTAGATTGCAGAAGTCATATTATAACTTGAGTTTTAATAGGTTGCTATTTGGAAGTCAACAACATAAACAACAACTCACAAGATGACAAACAGAGCATATCAGGGAATACTCATCCATTAACAAGACATTTTAAAAAGTTTTTGTTGGCTCAGAATTTTGGGTCCTTTATACTTAAGTTTTTCTGCTTCCAAAATTTGGGGTGTTACACGAAACCTCACTCGTCATCTGAACAATCTGCATTAACAAAAATATTGCAACAACGTGGGTCAGAACCATTTAAAATGGAACTGCCAAGTGACACTATGGTGGACACTTAGTGGAATAACTCTAATAACCTATATGCATGTTTGGCTGGTGGAGGTCAAGGTTATTTTGCATGAAGCCAATTTTTTCCTAACTCTTTGGAAAACACTTTTCTTCTATTAGAGACATCCGTGGCATGAAATCCACTGTCTCATTCTACCCTTGTTCACCCATCAAGTTTTAGTTTTGAAGTTGGAATGGTGGAATCCTCCGTTGACGTCCGTGATCATTATCTTAAATTGTCTGTACCGGGGACACGCCTAAGTTTACTTAGTTTTACACTCTGCAGAGGTTGTGCACGTTCACCATTGTACCCATTCAACCCAAACTTTCCTTTACACTCTGAAGTGATAAGGAAAAGGAGAAGAATGAGATGAGATCTTTCAGAAGCATTTTTCATCCCACTCTGGCTTGACCCGTTCCACCTAACACCCTCTACATCTACTTGTCAAGCCGGGGCGAGTCCACGCAACTTAGTTGATCAAGCCAGAGCCCATTGGCAATGGCTGCACTGGAAGCAATCTTCACTCGGAGTTCTTCATATTCCTTTGTTCTTGGGTGGCCATCCACAAGTGCACTCTCAAGTGAAAACCACCTTGCTCATGGCCCTAAGTATAGTAGAAACTACCTTAGGCGAAGACAACCACGAGCACAGCCCTGAGTAGCCACTCAACATAAACCAATCAACCATTCCACACAGGTGTTTCATTCTTAACTTAGTAGAATTTCACTTTTCATAAAACCAATCTTTTGCATAGCATTAATAATTCTACTAAGTATTGCATACGACCCTAGACACAGGAGTAAGGATTCCACAAAGTTCTAGCATATCATTTATACTAAGTCTTACACATGCTTATATAAAAGTACACTTAGTAATGCATATAGAAAATAGTAGGAGGTTTATGAATGTGCCACTTGCCTTTCAATGATGTCTTTGCTCACAAACTCCTGTCAACGTAACTCGGGGCTCTCCGTTCAATCTAACAATATAGACAAACCACAATACAACAATCAACATAAAACACAACAACACAACACATACAAACACATACAAAATGATAAACCAAGTTTCATAAACTTCTAAGGAAAAATATGTTTATGCATGACGTGCAAAATATTTCTAAGGACTAGAGATGCATGTCATGCCATGAAAATCCTCTAAGTTATGTAGTGTACCTGCACTTTAAATAAGGCAGATACCTGTGTATAGTGCAAATCCCTGGATCGATTCGTTTGCACACACAATTTACGATGTAATATCACAACAAAGTATCAATTTTATTATATCGATGATCCAGTCTTACAAAAAATTCGATACAAGTTGCATAGCATAAAGCTAGCATTGAAAAAGTACACAACGGAAATACAGTAGCAGTGAGTCTCTATCACTTTCATGCTGCCACAGGCGAAAACATGTTGGTTGTAGACTCGAAACCTATAAACGAAACCTCACTCGTCATCTGAACAATCTGCAATAAGAAAAATATTGCAACAACGTGGGTCAGATTCCATTAAAAATGGAGTCTGGCAAGTGACACTATGGTGGACACTTAATGGAATAACTCTAAAGCCTATATGCATATTTGGCTGGTGGAGTTCAAGGCTATTTTGCATAAAGCCAATTTTTCCTATCTTTTAGTAAAACACTTTCTTCAAATCAAGACAAGTATGGCATGAAAACCATAAATCTCATCTTCCCTTGTTCACCCATCAAGTTTTATTTCTGAAGTTGGAATGGTGGAATCCTCCGTTGACGTCCGTGATCAGCTGCTCAAATTGTCCGTACCGGGGACACGGCTAAGTACTTAGTTTTACACTCTGCAGAGGTTGTGCACTTTCACCTTTAGACTCAATTTGTCCGAGAAATCCTATATACGCGGAGTGTATTAAGGAAAGGAGAGAATTGAGACAAGAACTTTCAGAAGAAGAATGCAACCATACTAGCAAGACCCGTTCCACCTATCATCCCCCTACATCTTCTTGTCAAGCTGACAGGTTGCACCCTCACAACTTAATTATTCTAGACAGAGCCCATTGTCAAAAGGTTGCACGAGAAGCAATCGTCACTCGGAGTTCTTCAGATTCCTCTGTTCCCTGGGTGGCCATCCACAAGTGCACTCTCAGGTTGAACCCCCGTGCTCATGGCCCCAAGTATAGTAGAAACTACCTTAGGCAAAGACAACCACAAGCACAGTCCTGAGTAGCCACTCAACATAAACCAATCAACCAATCCACCCAGGTGTTTCATTAACTTAGTGGATGTGTACTCCGAGGTTGACAACCACCATGCTCACGGCCCTAAGTAGAATAGAAATTCATCCTAGGCGACGACAACCATGAGCACAGCCTCGAGTAGCCACTTAATAGTTTGTAAAACTTTTCATCAATTGCATAGCATCAATATTTCTGCTAAGTATGATATAGGAACCTAGACACAGGAGTAAGGGAATTCTACACAGGTTTAGCATAGCAATACTATCCTACACATGCATATAAAAAATACAGTAAGTAATGCATAGAAAATACTTAGGAAGTTTATGAGGTGTGCCACTTGCCTTTGAATGTCGTCGTTGTTCACAAACTCTTTTCAACAACGAACGTTCGCTCTCTGTTTAATCTAAACAGTAATAGCAAACAACAATACTCAATCATAAAACAGAACCACACAACACATACAAACAAGTTTCATAATATGCAAATTATTTCTAAGGACTAGAAATGCATGTTATGCCATGAAAAATCTTTTAAGTTAATGCAAGGCAAGTAGGTTGGTCCATTGACTAAGGATTAAGGTTAGAAGTTGGACTAAGTTTTAAGGTGATCAAGAAGGACGATTGTAGTTGTCCTCCAGGCTTCATCTCCAGACTTGTAACTTGCTTCTAGGTGATGTCTTGATTTAATTCTTGGTAGACTTGAATAATCTTCAGACTTGATGATTTCTGTATCACCTAGGCTGGTCATTGGTAGTCTTCACGAAGTCTCAGAGAAGAAGGGAGAAAAGAAAGAGAGAGGAAGCAAGACTTAGACAATATTGCTGGTTGGTCTTCATGAACTTCTTCTTGATTTTCTTCTAAGTGCTTCTGCTCCTTGAAGGTACTTCTGAAGTCTTGTTTTGGCTAAGTCCTTCGTTGACCTTCTTGCTCCATGTTGAAAATCCTAAGTGTCTAGTGCATAGCACTTTTACCAAAATAATGAGTTTGAAAATAATCCTAACTTAGAGAAAATGGGGGAGGAGTTTTCCTTATGGGAAATATAACTATAAGATAAAATATGCTATGCAATTTTAAATCACAAGAAACATAATACTAATTTTTGTGATATTTATAAAGTATGCATAAAGTTATAATTGCAATTTTCTAATTTTGCAAACATAATAAAAGGAAAACATATAGATTAAAGTTTTACGTGATTTATATTTTATAACACAATTTTTATAAATGGTGTTAATAGCCAGAGGTGATTTAATTAAATTTATTGCAATTTGATTTAATCAAAATTAATATTTCTATTAATAGTTATGTTGAAAATACTCAAACTATTCAAATTAAATATATAACTATGAATTCATTCAAATATTACTCAAAAATATTTTATAGCAGTGGCATCAATTTACAAATATTCCAAAGTTTCTAAAACAATTTTATTTGCAATTTTTGAATTTACAGATTTAAAGTTATGACAAAAATACTCAATTTCACCATTTGAAATTTGAATATTCTAAACTAAGTCAAATTTGAATTTTGGCAGATCCATAATATTCTACATGTCGAGAGCTTTCCAAATATATAAAAATATTTGAATTTGGATAAACAGAGAAAAAGATATGATAAAACTAATGTGTAGGGTGACTAGGCACGACGTGGCGCTGACTGTGCATTGACTGGGCGCTGACGCAAAAAACACGTGGCGTGATCTTATTGGCCCGAACCGGTTCAAATTGGGATCTAATCTGAGGCGTTGGATTTCGATCGGACGGATCTGGGCGCGAGTTTCTTACCTCGCCGGAGAAGTTTGCCGGAGAGGAAGAAGACGGCGGCGCCGGCGCTCGGGAGTAGATGCGGTCGATGCTCCGGTGGCTCCCGGACGAGAGGGAGACGACTTAGAGGCGTGGAAGGTCACGGCGGAGAAGATCGCGTGGTCGTCGGTGGCGCAGGCTCTCTCCTTCGCGTGCAATTCCTCGCCGGCGTTGGAGACGGCGGCGGTGAAGCTTCAGTTGAGCACGGCGATGGCGATTTGGAAACTCCCCGGTTGAATAGGAGGCGGCAACGCGTACGGCGCGTCTCGAAGAGGATGGTGGAGGGGTCTGCGTCGAGCAGAGAAGCGGCCGGAGGTGCGGCGGTGCCGGTGTCTCGGGTATTGCTCGCCCCGCACAATTTGGTCGCGATAAAACTCGCCGAGGACGTTGGTGTGGTGTGCAATTGGGTGGGGAGTAGAATGAGCGTGGTCTCGGAGATTGAGGTGGCTTCCTCTCACCGGAAATGAAGAAACCGACGGCGGCGGTAGGCGGCTCCGGCGAGCAAATTCTCCAGCCTCGAGGCGTTTCGGAGAGGGCTTTTAGGGGCAAAAGATGGAGGAGGCCACGGGCTTTAAGCAGGAAGAAACGGCACATCAATTGGAGCTTTAAAACGTCGGGAATCAATTCGGGAAGAAACGCCTAAATCAATGGACATGGGAGTTATTTCCGTCCGTGCTGAGCTTGAAGACGATGATGTCATCGATGACGTCATCCATTTTTCTTTTCTTTTTTTCTATTTTCTGGTTTTTCTTATTTATTTCATATCTTTTGATTTAAGACTCCAAATGATGTCAAATAAATTTCTAAAAGTTTGTAAAAACAATATCTTTGTGTTAAACCAGTTGTGGGTATGTTTTGAACATTTTTTTAAAATAATATTTTGAAATATTGGTTAAATACAAAAGTGACACTTAAAGTCAAATTTGAAATTATATCCTAATTAAATTTTCTTGTGGCTAAATAAAATTTGTAAAATACCCTCATTCCAATATTTTTTAATTTAAGTCATTTAAACTCATTTTCAAATACTAAATTCATTTTTGGCTTTAGTATAATACTAAATAACATAGCACATACTATATGAAAATAAAAAGGGAAAAAAATGTATTCATTTTAATTCAAAATAATTTATGTACCATTATATTTTATATTAAGATAATTCAATTGAAACTTCATAACAACTTTGGAAAAGATTTTAGTTTTAATTCATTCCTTATTTAGAATATATTAATAATTTCATGCTTTGAAAATAAATGAAATTCATTTAAGCAAATGAGATGTTTATATGGATAATTCATTATTGAAGTTTTAAAGTTATAAACTATAGGCTTATAATTTCCAAACTATATTTTGAACTTAGTTAAAAGAGTGAAAACCATTTGGCAATTATACCATTTTAATAGTCTTGAATTTATGAATAGATATGGCTAAGTGGTTGAAATCAATTATTTATAAGTAAACTATTTTATTAGAATAAAATGGTTTGAAGCTTATAAAACATTTGTCAAATTACATATTAAGGTTTTTGAAATACAATGGATAATGTAATGTTTAATTGGAAATAACTTTTGAAAATAATGACACATTGGGAATTTTGAAATAATAGACTTTTTCAAAATTGGTTGAAGTCTTTTATAGTTAGTTTTCTTATGCATTTTAATATTTTATTTTAATCAAAACAAAGTTTTAAATTTTAGTGATTTTTGAACATTCCAAAATATTGGGATGTTACAGACTACCACCCTTAAAAGGAATCTCGTCCCCGAGATTCGGAGAGGCTAGAAAGACAAAGCAAATGCTTGAATGATTCTGATAACTCGGGATGTTTTGAGAAATGAAATTTCTGACATGGAAACTGGAAACTAGCAGGGGATGAATTTTCTGATTGGGGAGGCTCGAAAGAAAGATGGTTTGGGATCTCTGGGTTTCAGGCAGCTGGGTTAGAATTATCTGGGTGGCTACCACCCTTAAAAGAAATTTTTGTGGTCAGTCTAGGAACTTTGTTTAATCTTGTTTATTTTTCTGATGTAGAGTGTACTACTATTTAAAATGTAATGGTATGTGGTGATACGGCAAGTTATAGTACTTTACGTTTTCCACTCGGTCCTTGGAGCGATTTATCCTTCTTCCACTCAGGGCACTTATTAGCGTAATGTCCCTTATCTTTGCACTTGTAGCAACTTATGTGGCTAAGAATTTTCTTGGATTTAAGCTTTTGTCCTTGTTCCTCCAGGGTCTTCATGAGAGACTGTTGCATTCCTTGCTTGGTTTGCTGGATAACTTGTTGCACCAAGGGATAAAGTTGACACTGTATTGGGACATGATTTGTTCCTTCACACAGGAAGCAAGTAACCTGACTTGTGGGCATCCTTTAACTAGATGTCTGGTATGACCATGGGGCCACTCATCAGAAGATTCTTTGGACGTATGTCCTATCTCTCCACAAGTTTTGCATACCTTTGGTTTGGTCATAAGGTCCTCTTCAAAAACACTATGGTTTTGATCAATCTTTGGCAGTTGATCATTGATCAAATTCCACAGCTGACTCTGGTTTTCAAATAGTAGTTGCATAGTTGTATACAAAACATTGGTGTTGGTATTTGGGTGAGACATCTGGTTGGTTTAGAAAGCAATGAGTTGAATTTTACTATGGAGGAATCCTAGTTCAGTAAAACAAAACAAGGCAACCCATCTATAACATAATCAATCAACATCTAACAAACATGAAGCAACAAGGTTCACAACAAACAAACAATCTAATATTTTCATATAGCCGAGTTGATATGATCAATACACTAACATGATATCGTCATTCCATTTAGGTGGTGGTCACATCTACTTCCTTCGCAAGTGCTTCAAGTTCTTGTTCAACCTTTATGGATATCTTCGAAGTGTTGGTCGTATCCTGGTTCTTCAGTGGTCTTTCATGCATGTAGAACTTTATGTTGCATCGTAGCTTTTCCATATGAAGCAGCAGAATCAGACTTAGACTATAAGAACATGGTCATCTAGAAAAAAATAAGATGTTTTCAGAAGGTTGATAGTAGATGAGAGTATGAGGAAGACAAAATAAAAAGTTTTGTTTTCAGAAAACTGCATAAAATAGATTTTGAATACTATGGTCAAATCCTATTTCTATCCAAACCTAGGGTTTCGAACCTACAGGCAACACAGTGCTCTGATACCATCTGTAGCGTATCTGCACTTTAAATAAGGCAGATACCTGTGTATAGTGCAAATCCCTGGATCGATTCATTTGCACACACAGTTTACGATGTAATATCACAACAAAGTATCAATTTTATTATATCGATGATCCAGTTTACGATATAATATTACAAAAAATTCGATACAAGTTGCATAGCATAAAGCTAGCATTGAAAAAGTACACAACGGAAATACAGTAGCAGTGAGTCTCTATCACTTTCATGCTGCCACAGGCGAAAACATGTTGGTTGTAGACTCGAAACCTATAAACGAAACCTCACTCGTCATCTGAACAATCTGCAATAAGAAAAATATTGCAACAACGTGGGTCAGATTCCATTAAAAATGGAGTCTGGCAAGTGACACTATGGTGGACACTTAATGGAATAACTCTAAAGCCTATATGCATATTTGGCTGGTGGAGTTCAAGGCTATTTTGCATAAAGCCAATTTTTCCTATCTTTTAGTAAAACACTTTCTTCAAATCAAGACAAGTATGGCATGAAAACCATAAATCTCATCTTCCCTTGTTCACCCATCAAGTTTTATTTCTGAAGTTGGAATGGTGGAATCCTCCGTTGACGTCCGTGATCAGCTGCTCAAATTGTCCGTACCGGGGACACGGCTAAGTACTTAGTTTTACACTCTGCAGAGGTTGTGCACTTTCACCTTTAGACTCAATTTGTCCGAGAAATCCTATATACGCGGAGTGTATTAAGGAAAGGAGAGAATTGAGACAAGAACTTTCAGAAGAAGAATGCAACCATACTAGCAAGACCCGTTCCACCTATCATCCCCCTACATCTTCTTGTCAAGCTGACAGGTTGCACCCTCACAACTTAATTATTCTAGACAGAGCCCATTGTCAAAAGGTTGCACGAGAAGCAATCGTCACTCGGAGTTCTTCAGATTCCTCTGTTCCCTGGGTGGCCATCCACAAGTGCACTCTCAGGTTGACAACCCCCATGCTCATGGCCCCAAGTATAGTAGAAACTACCTTAGGCAAAGACAACCACAAGCACAGTCCTGAGTAGACACTCAACATAAACCAATCAACCAATCCACCCAGGTGTTTCATTAACTTAGTGGATGTGTACTCCGAGGTTGACAACCACCATGCTCACGGCCCTAAGTAGAATAGAAATTCATCCTAGGCGACGACAACCATGAGCACAGCCCCGAGTAGCCACTTAATAGTTTGTAAAACTTTTCATCAATTGCATAGCATCAATATTTCTGCTAAGTATGATATAGGAACCTAGACACAGGAGTAAGGGAATTCTACACAGGTTTAGCATAGCAATACTATCCTACAGATGCATATAAAAAATACAGTAAGTAATGCATAGAAAATACTTAGGAAGTTTATGAGGTGTGCCACTTGCCTTTGAATGTCGTCGTTGTTCACAAACTCTTTTCAACAACGAACGTTCGCTCTCTGTTTAATCTAAACAGTAATAGCAAACAACAATACTCAATCATAAAACAGAACCACACAACACATACAAACAAGTTTCATAATATGCAAATTATTTCTAAGGACTAGAAATGCATGTTATGCCATGAAAAATCTTTTAAGTTAATGCAAGGCAAGTAGGTTGGTCCATTGACTAAGGATTAAGGTTAGAAGTTGGACTAAGTTTTAAGGTGATCAAGAAGGACGATTGTAGTTGTCCTCCAGGCTTCATCTCCAGACTTGTAACTTGCTTCTAGGTGATGTCTTGATTTAATTCTTGGTAGACTTGAATAATCTTCAGACTTGATGATTTCTGTATCACCTAGGCTGGTCATTGGTAGTCTTCACGAAGTCTCAGAGAAGAAGGGAGAAAAGAAAGAGAGAGGAAGCAAGACTTAGAAAATATTGCTGGTTGGTCTTCATGAACTTCTTCTTGATTTTCTTCTAAGTGCTTCTGCTCCTTGAAGGTACTTCTGAAGTCTTGTTTTGGCTAAGTCCTTCGTTGACCTTCTTGCTCCATGTTGAAAATCCTAAGTGTCTAGTGCATAGCACGTTTACCAAAATAATGAGTTTGAAAATACTCCTAACTTAGAGAAAATGGGGGAGGAGTTTTCCTTATGGGAAATATAACTATAAGATAAAATATGCTATGCAATTTTAAATCAGAAGAAACATAATACTAATTTTTGTGATATTTATAAAGTATGCATAAAGTTATAATTGCAATTTTCTAATTTTGCAAACATAATAAAAGGAAAACATATAGATTAAAGTTTTACGTGATTTATATTTTATAACACAATTTTTATAAATGGTGTTAGTAGCCAGAGGTGATTTAATTAAATTTATTGCAATTTGATTTAATCAAAATTAATATTTCTATTAATAGTTATGTTGAAAATACTCAAACTATTCAAATTAAATATATAACTATGAATTCATTCAAATATTACTCAAAAATATTTTATAGTAGTGGCATCAATTTACAAATATTCCAAAGTTTCTAAAACAATTTTATTTGCAATTTTTGAATTTACAGATTTAAAGTTATGACAAAAACACTCAATTTCACCATTTGAAATTTGAATATTTTAAACTAAGTCAAATTTGAATTTGGATAAACAGAGAAAAAGATATGATAAAACTAATGTGTAGGGTCTTTTCTGCAAAACTACCAAATTAATTAAATTCGAGAAATTCATTTTCCATGTCAGTGCTGACTAGGCACGACGTGGCGCTGACTGTGCGTTGACTGGGCGCTGACGCGGCAGACACGTGGCGTGATCTTATTGGCCCAAACCGGTTCAAATTGGGATCTAATCCGATGCGTTGGATTTCGATCGGACGGATCTGGGCGCGAGTTTCTTACCTCGCCGGAGAAGTTCGCCGGAGAGGAAGAAGACGGCGGCGCCGGCGCTCGGGAGTAGATGCGGTCGATGCTCCGGTGGCTCCCGGACGAGACGGAGACGACTTAGAGGCGTGGAAGGTCGCGGCGGAGAAGATGGCGTGGTCGTCGGTGGCGCGGGCTCTCTCCTTCGCGTGCAATTCCTCGCCGGCGTTGGAGACGGCGGCGGTGAAGCTTCAGTTGAGCACGGCGATGGCGATTTGGAAACTCCCCGGTTGAATAGGAGGCGGCAACGTGTTCGGCGCGTCTCGAAGAGGATGGTGGAGGGGTCTGCGTCGAGCAGCGCTTCCTGAGACGGCTTGGAGAAGCGGCCGGACGTACGGCGGTGCCGGTGTCTCAGGTATTGCTCGCCCCGCACAATTTGGTGGCGATAAAACTCGCCGAGGACGTTGTTGTGGTGTGCAATTGGGTGGGGAGTAGAATGAGCGTGGTCTCGGAGATTGAGGTGGCTTCCTCTCGCCGGAAATGAAGAAACCGATGGCGGCGGTAGGCGGCTCCGGCGAGAAAATTCTCCAGCCTCGAGGCGTTTCGGAGAGGGCTTTTAGGGGCAAAAGATGGAGGAGGCCACGGGCTTTAAGCAGGAAGAAACGGCACATCAATTGGAGCTTTAAAACGTCGGGAATCAATTCGGGAAGAAACGCCTAAATCAATGGACATGGGAGTTAGTATAATACTAAACTCATTTTCGGGAAGAAACGTCTTGAATTTAAGTCATTTAAACTCATTTTCAAATACTAAATTCATTTTTGGCTTTACTATAATACTAAATAACAAAACACATACTATATGAAAATAAAAAGGGAAAAAATGTATTCATTTTAATTCAAAATAATTTATGCACCATTATATTTTATATTAAGATAATTCAATTGAAACTTCATAACAACTTTGGAAAAGATTTTAGTTTTAATTCATTCCTTATTTAGAATATATTAATAATTTCATGCTTTGAAAATAAATGAAATTCATTTAAGCAAATGAGATGTTTATATGGATAATTCATTATTGAAGTTTTAAAGTTATAAACTATAGGCTTATAATTTCCAAACTATATTTTGAACTTAGTTAAAAGAGTGAAAACCATTTGGCAATTATACCATTTTAATAGTCTTGAATTTATGAATAGATATGGCTAAGTGGTTGAAATCAATTATTTATAAGTAAACTATTTTATTAGAATAAAATGGTTTGAAGCTGATAAAACATTTGTCAAATTACATATTAAGGTTTTTGAAATACAATGGATAATGTAATGTTTAATTGGAAATAACTTTTGAAAATAATGACACATTGGGAATTTTGAAATAATAGACTTTTTCAAAATTGGTTGAAGTCTTTTATAGTTAGTTTTTTATGCATTTTAATATTTTATTTTAATCAAAACAAAGTTTTAAATTTTAGTGATTTTTTGAACATTCCAAAATATTGGGATGTTACAAGTTAAGTGCCAGGAAATAGGTTGGTCAAAAATGACTAAGGACTAAGGTCATAAGTTAGATAAAATACTTTGCTATAAATCATCTTGAATAAACACTCTAATGGCTTAGCCATGATGTGCATAAATACTTAGAGAAAATACTAAGTATATTCTTCAAGGTGATCAATAATTATTAAAAACTCTTTGTAAATTGGATATTCACTATAGTGATAGACAGACACCCGACCAGCCACTTATGTTGTGGAACAAGTCGCATGTATGTGGACATGTAAGGTTAGTCTCCAGGCTGCTTCATCTCACTATGCTGCTAGGATCCAACAAACTTCAAAGATGGTAATAACATGATCAAAAATTATTTATGTCTAAAGTGAAAGACAATATTAGGAAAGAGGGAAAAGATAGAAAGAAGGATGTAGTTGGTGATGTCTTGATTGAATTTTTGGTAGACTTGATAAATCTTCAGACTTGATGATTTTTGTATCACCGAGGGTGGTCTTGGATTTAACTTAGTCATCAAGTCTCATAGAAGAAGAAAAGAAAGAGAGAAAGACTTAGAGAATAAAGGGGGTTGGTCTTCTTGAACTTCCTCTTGATTTTTCTTCTAAGTGCTTCTACTTCTTGGAGATGCTTCCAGAGTCTGTTTTCTTCTAAGTCCTTCATTGGCCTTCTATATCCATGTTAACAAAATCCTAAGTGTATAAGTGCGTAGCACTTTACCAAAATACTATGTTGAAAATAATCCTAACTTAGAGAAAATAATGAATAGGTTTTCCTATGAGAAGTATATCTATATGAGAAAATATGATATGCATGCAATGCACTTTTTAATCATAAGAAACATCATACTAATTTTTGTGATATTTATAAAGTATGCATGAGGCTATAAATGTAATTTAATTAATTTATATTTTTGCAAAATATAAATAAAGGAAGAAATATAAGATTAAAGTTTCCCGTGATTAATTTTTTTAAACAAAATTTTATAAATAGTGTTAATAGACAGAGGGGATTTAAATAAATTTATAGCAATTGGATTTACTCAAAAGTAATCTTTCTATCAAAAGTTATGTCAAAAATAGTCAAACTATTCAAATTAAGGGTATGATTATTAAATCGTCAAAACTATCCTCAAAAATTATTTTCTAATAGAAAACAGAAGCATAATATGACACATAATTTAAGGATTCCAAAACAGTTTTATTTGCAATTTTTTGACTTATAGATTTAAAGTTATGATAAATATACTCAAATCATCCATTTGAAATTTGAATATTTTAAACTAAGCCAAATTTAAAATCTACCGGACCAAAATATTCTATATGTCAAGGGCTTTCCAAAAATATAAATTTATCTGAATTTGGATAAACAGAGAAAAAGTAATGATAAATCGAATATAAAGGGGGTTTTCTGCAAAACTGCAAAAAATGAATTAAAAAGGAAAATCATTTTATGACGTGGATCTGACGTGGCAATGACGTGGCTGCTGACTTGGCGCTGATATGGATAAGTGAAACCATCTGGATCGTCAGATCCAAATCTGACGGTGTAGATTGGACCGTACCTGTTCAGTGCAAGGATCTAATCACAGCCGTTCAAAAGAGATCGGAGGGCTCACACGCGTTGACCGGTGGGGGGCGACGGAAACTCGCCGGAGATGGCGATGACGGCGGCGCTCCGCTCCGGCGTGGATGCTTCGAACGGTACGGTGCCTCCCCGGCCTCGAGGAGGCCACGGAGAGGTGCGGTGCTGTGTGCTGGAGGCGATGTTTGCGTCGACCTTGAGCGGTGCATCTCGGTGCAGCGTGGAGGATCGGACGAGGTGCTTCGAGCTCCGGTCAGACTTGTCCCGTAAGATTTACTTCAAGGGGAGAGCGGGCAAAGCGTCAGGAGGTGTGCGGGGGGGGGGAGGGAAGGCGTGCGAGGGGAAAGAGGGTGGGTGGATGGGCTCACCTCATCGGAATCAACAAGCAAAGGCGGTGGTGGCGAATGATCTCCGGTGAGCGAATGCGGCAGCCCGCCGGCACGGTTTGAGGGGGAATTAGAGGGGGAAGAAGGTGGCTGCCGCGGCGTTTAAATAGGACGAGCATGGATCCTAAGACGCCCTAAATCGCTCGCAATCAAGCGGGGAAAATTTCACCCGAAACTGTCGACGGAAAATACGCCGGAGGTTGAAGAAGGCTCACCTGACAGGTGGGTCCCGCGTGTAAGAGAGAGAGGGAAGAGAGAGGCCGTGCTGGGCTGGTGTTGGGCCTTTGCTCGCTGCGCGTGCGTGCGATGAGAAGCTGGGCTTCGGCCCAGTTAGCTTTTCCTCTCCTTTTTTTCTTTTTTTCTTTTTCTATTATCTGTTTTCTGTATTTTTAAATAACTTTTAAATTGTGAATCCAAATCAACTCAAATTAGTTTCTTTAATTTTGTAAAAACAATATCTATCATTTAAAACACTTATGATTATGTTTTGAACACTTTTCAAAAAAAGTAATTTTGAAATATTGCTTAGATACAAATTTGACACTTTATGTCAAATTTGAAATTAGGGCTTTAAACACTTTAATTGTGGCTAAAATAAATTTATGAAATTACCACATTAATATATGTTTGATATTAAGTTATCTTAAACTCATGTTCAATAACCATTTATTTTTATTTTAGTAGAATAGTAAAATGTCAAAATATAATTTATTTTAAAGAAATGGGAAATATAATGGATTCATTTTCAAACTAATAATACTTGTGCAAAATATGTTTTCATAATATGATAAATCATTTGAAAACTCCGTATATGCATTGATTTATTTCATTTCTTATTTTGAATATATTCATGAAAATCATTTTATATTTTGAAAATTAATGAAAATCATTTAAGCTAAGTCAATGTCTATTTGGATATTTCATTAATCAAAATCTATGAAGTTTTTAGGTTATAAATTATAGACTTGTAATTTCCAAAACTATGTTTTGAACTCAGGTAAAAGAATGTAAACCATTTGGCAAATAGATCATGTTTTAAATAGCTTAAAAGAACACTTGTAAATATTTTTTTAATTTATGAATAGCTTATGACTAAGTGGTTGAAATCAAATACTTAGAAAGAAACTTTTTAGTACATGAAAATGGTTTGAAGGTTGGTAAATCATTTGTCAAATTATATATTGAAATTAACAAATACAATGGATAATATAATGTTTAACTTGAAACAACTTATGGAAATAATGATTATTTGAGATATTTGAAATATTAAACAGACTTCAAGATGCTTGAAGTCTTTTATAGTTGGTTTTCTTATGCATTTTAATATTTTATTTTAATCAAAACAAAAGTTTAAATTTTTAGTGATTTTTAAACATTCCAAAATGTCGGGATGTTACAGTGCCGCCGCAACTTATTCTCCTCCGGGACGTCTCCTGATCCCTCCTCTAGATCGATCCATGGCCGCGGCGGTTGGTGTTCTTCGAGATTTCATCAAGAACAGACACGGATTGAATGCGGATACAGTCGGTAGATCTTTGCTATTGCGCATTGCGAAATGTTTGTTGTAGTTGCTAGGTCTAGCACGGCGGGTCGGGCCGTGCTACGGAGTTGGTTTTCTCCGCCGCTGCTCTGTTCGTTTTGAACCCTTAGAACCCTAGTTTATGTGCAATTAATTTTTCTCTTCTAGATCCATTTGATAGGATGCCGGTCAATAGACGTGGTTTTTAGTCCGAGATCTCTTTTACATCCGACATGCTTACCCGACTAACAGGTCCTTCCGGCTGCAGATTAGTTTCGACATGTCCTATGAGGCCGCTGAGATGGGCGATGAAAGCGTTAGGGGGTGTTGGGATTGCTCAGAGGCCAGCCAGTGGGATCTTGACTGGCTGTACCGGACGCACCGGATTCCCCCCCCCCCCCCCCCCCCAAGTCGAGAATCGACTTCAAAGAAGGCGAGTTCGAGCCCGCGCCCCAACCCAGCGAGCGAGTGGTATTCGTCACTCACTTCGAGCGTGGGTTTGGCCTTCCTTGACACCTACTGCCTCCAACAACATCATCTCACCGCTAATGCCATAATGTTGCTCTCCTGCTTTGCCTCTTACGCGGAGCCGTATCTCGGCATCTGGCCTTTCGTAGATCTGTGGGCCAAGTACTACCTCCTCCGCCACCAAGTCATCCCCAATCCCGATCAGAAAGTCAAGGACCTGGTTGCTTGCGACGTTGTAACCATCATCCCTCGTAGAGAATCCGGATTCTCACAGATCCTCGGTCTGGAGTCCTGCCGGAAATGGCAGCGCAGCTTCTTCTATGTGTGGAATCCGGCCGCACCGGAAGGAGATGCGAGTTCCTCCGCTCCGGATTACCTCAATCTCCCGGAGTTCGCCATGGGCCCTCCGACCGACTTCAGCCTCTGGGTCCAATCTCCTGACTCCAAGGAGGTTGATGTAACACCCCAATTTCCCTAAGCATAGAATTGTGGTGTTAAGCTAGTTTTTTCTGTCTTAGCTAAAACTTTTGTGTGTGATTAATTATGTGGCATAGATTCATCTTTGATTGTTCTCATTAGTCTTGCTTATTTATTTCACTAGTCATCTAAGTCGATAGAAATAATAAAATAAAAATATATAGAGGAAAGGTTCAACTCTTGTGATCTTCATGTTTATTAAAATATTGCAAAACTAGAACTTATTATTAAGCAAACCTTACACCATTTTGGACATGCAAAAGAACCAACTTGGTCTAGGCAAGTTATATTTTCGTTTGTAGTCCTTAGAAAAGAGTTTTTGGTTTGTTTAGGTATAAAACCAATGAGCTTAAGTCTGCATAAAAAATCAAGGACCATTGGACCCTACTTTCTTTTCTGATTTTATTTTCCATCATCTTTTCAATATGTTATTTAGGTAAGTAGTAGGTGAACTCAAGTTTGATCAAATTCATCATTTAGCTAGTGATTCTTTTGTTATCTCTGGTTTTGAATTCAGTGATACCCCTAAGTGATTTTATTAGTTTAAGTGATTTTAACACATCACTTAGGGTTACTGCATCATTTAACAAGAGTTGTTATATTAGTTTCCGGAAATACTTCAGACAAAAGTATCTTAATCACACAAGCAAGTATTATATTTTAACACAAGCATCAAGCACACTCACAGGCAAACATGCTACTAGCTCAAGAGACACCTACTACCAAGTAACTAAGCGACGAACAATGGTAACACCACTGTCCAAACAAGTTTATGACTAAGAGTTAAAAAGGTGCATTAAGTCGACAGTGCAATTAATACCACTTCAACGATTAAACCAAACAGTCACACAATAAACAAGTGTTGACAACAAATCTTGAAGTAAACAAACCATACAACAATCTTTACAAAACGCAAACAATTACTTAACAACGTTTAACACCAGTCACATCCACAAGCATAATACCAAAGTAAATTTAGTGCAACACCCGGGAACAAGATGAAGTAAGTTAAACTAACTAGTGTATGACATCACAATACTTTTTAGAAAACTTATTAGGGTTAAGCAAGGTTAACATCACTGCTCACACAAGTTGTTGATTTAGAACCAAAAAGGTATAGCTGGCTGATTTAACAAAACACCCCAAATGAGCGTGTTGACAACAATCTAAAGTAAACAAGCAAACAACAAGCATTTCAAAATATCACCACTTACTAGATAAAAACATAACACACATACATACCCACAAACAAAGCATATAAAAACATCTGATGTCATTATTAGGGTACAAAGTGAATAGTGCTAAACATACGTAAATAATGCACCAACATTACCAACGTGATTTAACCAAGTCATTATGATTGAGTTAAGGTTCTGATCTTCAAGAGTTGATTAGTAATATTTATACAGTTCTACTAACTAAAAACAGAGAATTAAAATAACACTTTTAGTACATAATATGGTGCTGTTTTGGGAGATAGATCATAACTCCTAGGATAATGTTCAGAACATCAAATCCTTCTACCACAGCACACCTAGTAACCATATGAAGTTATGGGAATTGGATTTCCATCAGAAGTTATTACTGTACAGGAGTTAAAAATCCTACAAATGCTACTGGTCTCAAAACCAAATAGATAGTAGTTTCGGTTTTAAGTATCTCTTAGATGCAACACAAATTTCTACGGATAGGTACTGGTTTTATTCTTCTGTAAAATTTGCATTCACTTAATTGGGACACTCCTAGCTCCATATATTTCAGTTTTAGTGGAACATACACATTTTACCATTAATAGTGTGTAGCAAAATATATGATTTATTTTTTGACAAATCGAACTTTGCATGATAAAAAAAATGCATAAGTACCACACAAAAATACTCCTACACCATTTGAATAAACTTATAATGCACAAACAAGTAAAACTAGATACATGCAAATAACAGAAAATAAGAAAACCCATTTTAAAGTGTAATAACCTACTGTTTTAGAAACTAATCTACCAAGAGCAAAATATAAGAGGTAAAATTCTACCAAGCTAGGATATGATAGCTAATACTAGTATCTACCACATGCAATTGGATTTACTCCAAAAACTATTTTTAATAATGAACTAAAAATCAACAAAAGCTATTGTTGTTAATCTTAAACTTAATAGAACTTTATTTAGACACATCTCCTGCATGAAAGGCTTATAAATCTAGGTAGGTGTTCTCCTAGGCTTTCCAGAGAACTCAAGTTTGCAACATATGGATTTATAAAACTCAAGTTATTAAGTAAATGGTGCAAATATATTTTTTAGAAGGGCCAGTGCCACATGATTGAGAAAACACATAGCTATGCTACAAAGTTTATTTCACAATTTTTGCATGCTAGATCTACCACAAATGAATTAAAGCTGAGCTAGTAATTCTCTGGAAAAATAAAACAGAAAAACATTCAAAAAGGAAAAATGGGCAGAAGGGCCGGATCTGGCGTTGGGCGCCTCGGGCGAGTGGGCCGGCCCACGGCGGCGCGCGCTGGCGAACAGGTAAGCCACCACCTGATCTTGATCGGACGGCCGAAAACAGATCTGGCCAGGTTCAAAGGGAACCGTGGATCCAGGAATCGACGGCCAAGAGTCGTCTTCAACCTCCCGCCGCGCAGAGCACGGACAGAAACCCTAGAAGGAGGGGGCGCGGACGAGCAGCTCACCTCACACCTCAGGGCTCGAGGGTCAAAAGAGAGGGGCGGAGGGAGATGCGGAGGGCCGAGGAAGGCGAGGGATGGCCGCAGATTTCGTCGGAGAGTCCCAAGTCGACGGGAACGACGAGGATGCCCGACTCGGCCATGGCGAGGCCGTGGTTGCTCCGATGAACCTGCAGAGGAACCACGATGTCTAAGAGGAAGCCCGCGGATATAGGAACAAGGAAATACAGATGGAGGGAGGAGAGATGGTCGGGAGCAGTTGGGAGCTTGCTCGAAGCTTTTGGGTCCGAGCCGAGGTTTCTTCAAGAGTCCGAGCAGAAACGAGCGAGGGCTCTCTCGGGAGTGAACAGGGAGGTGGAGGAGAGTGAGAGGATCAGGAATGGCAAGGTGGGAGATTGAGAGAGGGCTCGGGCCATTACTTTGAGCTGGTGGCCGATCCACCGAGGGGAGAGGGCACGGGTTTGAGCAGAGGGAGCTCGAGAGCAGGTGATTGGAGGAGTAGGGAGGTGAGGGAAATGATGAGTGCACTGCAGCAAGTTTTGGACCCTAGTTGCTGGCCAGGTTTCGGTGGAAGGAAGTGGAGGGATGGGGAGATGGTTTCCTGCCTGCTATGTGTTCGATTAAATGCCAGAGAGAAGAGGACAAGGAGTTGTTGTGCTATGGTTTTGCTGGGGGCAAGGTCAAAGGTTCCAAGAGGTGTGTGAGGGTTATGGGCAAGTCCAAAACCAGGGTTTGGATAGATGTAGTGTTAGTTTAGGTTTTTGAACATTTTTGGGCTGATTGAACTTAGTCACAAAACATGGATGGTTTAGTCATTCTTTTGACCCGAAAGATTAGAGACAAGGTGGATTGATCAGAAGGGGTATAGGTGCAGCATTTGGTTAAAGAGCTTAGGTCAAAAGGGCTCAACATCACTAGATACAAAAATGACAAGTTGCTACCTAGTAACATCACATGTGGTCACATTATAATGTAGCACACATAACAAGCATGCACTAATGATCAAACATGTTTGATTATTTTAAATAAGGTTATGGACAGGTAGTAGAGATGATAAGGGTGAGGTTAGGTGAGTTGCATTCAGTGATACCCCTAGCCCGTGCTCCTGCCCCGGGTAAGCCTTCAGCTCAAGATGCTATCCGAGTTGAATCTGACGAAGATGATGACGACGACTGTCGAATACTAGATGTAATTGATGCTCGTCCTATCAACTTCGCCCTTCCAGTGGTTCCGGCTCGAGCCGCTATAACCAAGTGCACCGAGACCCGCAAGCGCGCCGCGTACGAGGCCGTGGGGGTCGGGAGCTCGGGTGCTGCTGTCAAGGGGACCAAGACCAGCAAGCGCCCGGGTGACAAGGCTCCCCGGCAGAGGAGAGGTCCCCCTACCGTATCCACTGGGTAAGCTAAGAATCCTCCGACTTGGCCTACCCGGACTCTGCCCGGGATCTCTTTTGACGTGTCTTCTACTCTTGCAGGGCGGCCCTTGACGTCCCGCAATCCGCCGGATCCCGCCCACCGGGTAGGGACTCCGCGTCTCCTAGCCCGACTCAGGCTGCGCCTTCACCGCCACGCCGCCCGGCAGGGGATGCCGGCCAACAGGCTCCAGGCCCTATCCAGGGGGAAGCACGTGATGCGTCCGACTTGTACGTCAGAGCGGGCACCCTGGTCCCGGGCGCGGAACCCGTGGCCACCGAGATGTCTGGCGCGCAACCTGCGGCCCCCAAGACCCCCTTCATCTCGGAGCCGCCACCACGGCCACCATCTCCTGTTCTTGATGAGGTCGTGGTAAGCCCGTCGCGCCAAGTTGTTCCCCGTTCAACGACACGACTTGTCCCGCGGAAGTCACCACCGCCAAAGCAGCCCACTGCCAAGACTACCTGGCAGCATCCCGGGAGATCTACACGTTGCTGGCTCAAGCCGCAGCGCGCAGACCATGCATGCGCTCCAGGTGGCGGTCTTGGAAACTACGCGAGTAGTGGATGTAAGTCTTCTATCTCTATTCTCTCCAGTCCCCGAGATTGGTGCTTAGTGATCGAGACTCAACCGATTAGTAGATCATTAGGCGCAAATCTTTGAGAAACTTTCAAAAATCCAGTCCCCGAGATCCGTCCTTGGGGATCAAAACTCCACCGAGTTGCCGGTCCTCGAGTGCGGATCTTGAAAAATTTCAATATGCAGTCCCCGAGATCTGTCCTTGGGGACCAAAACTCCACCAAGTAGCCGGTCCTCGAGTGCCGATCTTGATGAAATTTCTTATCATTCCTTGCCTCACAAAAGTCCCCGAGATTCATGTCGGATATGCTCTTTCTCAGGATTGCAGCCAGAAGCGCAGCAGCATCTTCCACACACTACTCGCCGACTTCGGCCAGACCAAGAAGTCGGAGGAGCGACTGCGGGAAGAGCGGGACTCCGCGCGCAAGATCACCGAAGAGCAAAAGTCTGCGATGACCGAGGTGCAGTCAGAGGATGCGCACGAACGCGGGGAAGGGAGAAGAGGGTCAGGGGCATAGGGGAAGGCTCACCTCACCGGGGAACAACGAAAAATGGCGGCGGTAGCAATGGAGCTCCGGCGAGCTTTTCCGGCGGCCTGGCGGCGTCTTAGGGGCTAGGGTTTGGGGCAAAACATGGCGGAGGCGCTGGGGTTTTATAAGGCAGGGTCAGGGTGCCCATTAAGCCCCTTAATCGCGCGGAATCACGACGAGAAAATCTCGCCCGAAACTGTCGGCGCGTGATCTTCGGCCCGAGGTTGAAGATGACCTGACGTGTGGGCCCCACACGTCAGTGAGAGAAAGAGGGGAGCGGGCTGGGCGTTGGGCCGTTACGCGTCGCTCGCGCCCGATAGAAGCTGGGCTTCGGCCCAGTTAGTTTTTCCTTTTGTTTTATTCTTTTTCTTTTCTGTTTTCTGGATTTTTAAATAACTTTTAAAGTATAAATCCAAATCAACTCAATTTAGTTTCTATATTTTTGTAAAAACAATATCTATCATTTAGAATACTTATGGTTATGTTTTGAACACTTTCAAATTTAATAATTTTGAATTATTGCTTTAATACAAATTTGATGCTTAATGTCAAATTTTAAATTTAAGTCTAATTTAATTTCGTGTTGGCCAAATAAAATTTTATAATAATACAATACTTATATAAATTTGAAAGTAACTTCATTAAACTCATTTTCCAACATTAAAACATTTTGGGCTTCAGTACAATAATTAAATGACATAACACATCCATTTGAAAATGGAAAAGGGAAATATAATGAATTCATTTTTAAGTCAAATAATTGGTGCACCATTATATTTTGTATTAAGATAATTCACTTGAAAACTATAATAAATACCCTTGGAAATATTCTAGTTTTAATTCATTGTTTATACTGGATATATTCAGGAAAATATTTAATGTTTTGAAAATACATGAAGATCATTTAAGCAAATGGAATGATTATTTGGATAATTCTTTAGATATATAATCTATGGAGTTTTTATAATAATGCATTATAAGATTATAATTTCCAAAGCTATAACTTGAATTTAGTCAGATGAATGAAAACTATTTGGCAATTATACCACTTTAAATAGTTTTGAATTTATGAATAGATATGACTAAGTGGTTGAAATTAGTTTCTTATAAGGAAACTATTTTATTAACATGAAATGGTTTGAAGTTTATAAAACTTCTGTCAAATTACCAATTAGTGTTTTTTTTCGAAATACAATGGATAATAAAATGTTTAACTAGTAACAACTTTTGAAAGAAATGTTAAACTGAGATATTTGAAATAAAACACTTTAATATGTTTGAAGTCTTTTACAGTTGGTTTTCTTATGCATTTACCGTTTTATTTTAGTCCAAAACAAAAGTTTTAAATTTTTAGTGATTTTTGAACATTAGAAAATGTTGGGATGTTACAGACTACCATCCTTAAAAGGAATCTCGTCCCCGAGATTCGGAGAAGCTAGAAAGAACAGCTAATGCTTGAAATAATTCTGATAACTCGAGAGTTTTGAGAAGAGTACATGTTTTGACTTGGAAACTTGAAAGCTGACAGGAAATGATTTTTCTGATCAGGGAGGTTCGAAAGACAGATAGTTTGGGATTCTCTGGGTTTAAGCATCGGGGTTAAATTAAACTAGGTGGCAACCACCCTTAAAAGAAAATTTTGTGGTCAGTCTAGAAACTTTGTTTAATCCTTTTTATTTCTCAGTTGTAGAGCATACAAGTATTCAAAATACAATGACATGTGGTAGCTACGGGAATTTTTTAGCACTCACGTTTTCCACTCGGTCCTTGAAGAGATTTATCCTTCTTCCACTCACGGCACTTATCAGCGTAATGTCCCTTGTCTTTGCACTTGTAGCAACTTATGTGGCTAAGATCTTTCTTGGATTCACCCTTTTGTCCTTGTTCCTCCACGGTCTTCATGAGAGACTGTTGCATTCCTTCCTTGGTTTGCTGGTTAGCTTGTTGCACCATGGGATAAAGTTGACACTAAATTGGGACATGGTTTGTTCCTTCACACAGGAAGCAAGTAACCTGACTTGTGAGGCATCCTTTAACTACACGTATGGTATGACCATGGGGCCACTCATCAGGACATTCTTTGGACGTATGTCCTATCTCTCCACAAGTTTTGCATGCCTTTAGTTTGGTCATGAGGTTCTCTTCAAAATCACTATGGTTTTGATCAATCTTAGGCAGTTGGTCATTGATCAACTTCCACAGCTGACTCTGGTTCTCAAATAGTAGTTGTATGCAAAACATTGGTGTTGGTATTTGGGTGAGACATATGTTTGGTTTAGAAAGCAATGAGTTGAATTATTTTTACTATGGAGGAATCCTAGTTCAATAAAAAAAACAAGGTACCCAATCTATAACATAATCAATCAACATCTAACAAACATCAAGCAACAAGGTTCACAACAAACAAACAATCTAGTATTGTCATATAGCCAAGTTGATATGATCAATACACTAACTCGATATCATCATTCTATTTAGGTGGTTTTCAGAAGGTTGATAGTAGATGAGAGTATGAGGAAGATAAAATGAAAAGGTTTTGTTCTTAGAAAAGTGAACAAAATAGATTTTTAATCCTATGGTCAAATCCTATTTCTATCCAAACCTAGGGTTTCGAACCTACAGGCAACACAGTCCTCTGATACCATCTGTAGCGTACCTGCACTTCAAATAAGGCAGATACCTGTGTATAGTGCAAATCCCTGGATCGATTCATTTGCACACAGTTTACGATGTAATATCACAACAAAGCGTCAATTTTATTACATCGATGATCCAGAATTACAAAATATTCGATACAAGTTGCATAGCATAAAGCTAGCATTGAAAAAGAACACAGCGGAAATACAATAGCAGTGGGTCTCCAACAACTTCATGTTACCACAGGCAAAAACATGTTGGTTGTAGACTCGAAACCTATAAACGAAACCTCACTCGTCATCTGAACAATATGCAATAAGAAAAATATTGCAACAACGTGGGTCAGATTCCATTAAAAATGGAGTCTGGCAAGTGACACTATGGTGGACACTTAATGGAATAACTCTATAGCCTATTTGCATATTTGGCTGGTGGAGTTCAAGTCTATTTTGCATAAAGCCAATTTTTTTCTATCTCTTTGGAAAACACTTTCTTCAAATCAAGGCAAGTATGGCATGAAAACCATAAATCTTATCTTCCCTTGTTCATCCATCAAGTTTCATTTCTGAAGTTGGAATGATGGAATCCTCCGTTGACGTCCGTGATCAGCTGCTGAAATTGTCTGTACCGGGGACACGGCTAAGTACTTAGTTTTACACTCTGCAGAGGTTGTGCACGTTCACCATTGTACCCATTCAACCCAATTTATCCTTTACACACCTTTTGTGATAAGGAAAGGAGAAGAATGAGACGAGATCTTTCAGAAGCATTCTCCCTCCCACTCTGGCTTGACCCGTTCCACCTAACATCCCGCTACATCTGCTTGTCAAGCCGGAGAGAGTCCATGCAACATAATTGATCAAGCCAGAGCCCATATGGCAATGGCTGCACTGGAAGCAATCGTCACTCGGAGTTCTTCAGATTCCGCGGTTCCCTGGGTGGCCATGCACAAGTTAACGTACTCCAGGAACTACAGACATGGACCGGAGTAGCCACTGAACTTCACCACCATTAACAACCAATCCACCCAGGAGTTTCATTAACTTAGTGGATGTGCACTCTCAGGTAAAAATAACCATGCTCACAGCCCTAAGTAGAATAGACATTCATCCTAGGCGACGACAACCATGAGCACAGCCCTGAGTAGTCACTTAACATTTTGTAAAACTTTTCATCAATTGCATAGCATCAATACATCTACTAAGTATTATATAGGAACCTAGACATATGAGTAAGGGAATTCTACACAGGTTTAACATAGCAATACTATCCTACTCATGCATACAAAAATACACTAAGTAATGCATATAGAAAATAATAGGAAGTTTATGAGGTGTGCCACTTGCCTTTGAATGCAGTCTTTACTCACAAAATCTTTTCAACGAACTCGGTTCTCTCCGTTCAGTCTAAACAATATAAACAAACAACAATAGACAATCATAAAACAAAACCACACAACACATACAAACAAGTTTCATAATATGCAAATTATTTCTAAGGACTAGAAATGCATGTCATGCCATGAAAATCTTTTAAGTTAATGCAAGGCAAGTAGGTTGGTGAAACTGACTAAGGATTAAGGTTAGAAGTTGGACAACATAACTTTGTTATAAATTATCTAGAATATGCACTCAAATGGCTTAGCCATGACGTGCATAAATACTTGGGGAAATACTAAGTTTATAAGGGGATCACAATTACTATCAACTCTTTGTAAATTGGATATTCACTATAGTGAGAGAGACAGACACCCGGCCAGCCACTTGTTGTGGGACAGGTCTCATGTACGTGGAAATGTAAGGTTTGTCTCCAGACCGCTTCATCTCACTATGCCGCTAGGATCCAACAAACTTCAAAGATGATAACATCATGATCAAAATTTGTTTAAGTCTAAAAGACAAGATTAGGAAGGAGGGAAACAGATAGAAGGTAGAATGTAGAATCTTCTCCTTGCTTCATTTTCTTCTTGATGTGTTGACTTCATTACAATTTTTTAGACTTGATGGTTTTGAAGTGATGGTGCTGGTAGCCTCCAGGTTGGTCTTGAATATAACTTAGTCATCCAGGGGTCTAAGAGAAGGGGGAATAAAGATAGAGGAAGTAAGACTTAGAAAATATTTGCTGGTTGGTCTTCATGGACTTCTTCTTGATTTTCTTCTAAGTGCTTCTACTCCTTGAAGATTCTTCTGAAGTCTTGTTTGGCTAAGTTCTTCATTGGCCTTCTAGCTCCATGTTGAAAATACTAAGTGTCTAGTGCATAGCACTTTTATCAAAAGACTAAGTTTGGAAATATTCCTCACTTACAGAAAACTAATGAAGAGATTTCTATGGGAAATATTTCTATATGTGAAAATAAGTTATGCATGCAATGCTCTTTTAAATCCTAAGAAATATCATACAGAATTTGTGATATTTATAAAGTATGCATTAGGCTATAAATGCAATTTAATAAATTTCTATTTTTGGAAAATATCATAAAAGGGATAATTATAAGATTAAAGTTTTCTATGATTAATATTTTTATAACATAATTTTATAAATAGTGTTAATAGACAGGGAGCATTTAATTAAATTTATAGCAATTTGATTTAATCAAAATTAATATTTCTATTAATAGTTATGTTGAAAATACTCAAACTATTCAATATATAACTATGAATTCATTCAAATATCACTCAAAATATTTTATAGCAGTGGCATCAATTTAAAAATATTCTAAAGTTTCTAAAACAATTTTATTTGCAATTTTTGGATTAATAGATTTAAAGTTATGCCAAAAATACTCAAATCCACTATTTGAAATTTGAATATTTTATACTAAGTAAAATTTGAATTTTGGCAGATCCAAAATATTCTACATGTCAAGAGCTTTCCAAATATATAAAAATATTTGAATTTGGATATACAGAGAAAAAGATATGATAGTTTGTATAGACAGGGGCTTTTCTGCAAAACTGCCATTTTTTATTTAATTAGAAAAAGAAAATCCACGCTGGCGCTGACTGTGCGCTGACGTGGCCGCTGACTGGGATCCGACGTGTATAAGTGATCCGATCTGGGCCGTTGGATCCAGATCTGACGGATCTGAACCGACCGTACCGATTCGATTAAAGGATCTAATCCTACGCGTACATTACAGATCGGACGGCTTACAACGATTGACCAAAAGGTGGCGGCGCTCCTGTCGCCGGAGACGAAGGAGACGGCGGCGGTCGCTCGGACGCGGACGGGGACGGTGCTCCGGCAGTTCCTCGGACGCGCGGATGATGCCCTCGGGTGCGGCGCGTCGCGGCGATCTCGATGGGCTCGATGGCGGTTTCGCGTGCGTCTCGGTGGGCCGTGGGGGCGTGGCCTAAGTGCTTCGGCGCCGGCGAGCTTCGGTCGAGCACGAGGTGATCCGTTCGGCTGCGAAATAAATCGAGACAAGGGGTTCAGAGGATGCGCACGTATGCGGGGAAGGGGGAAGAGGGTCAGTGGCATCGGGGAAGGCTCACCTCGCCGGGGAAGAACGAAAAATGGCGGCGGTAGCAATGGAGCTCCGGCGAGCTTTTCCGGCGGCCTGGCGGCGTGTTAGGGGCTAGGGTTTGGGGCAAAAGGTGGCGGAGGCGCTGGGGTTTTATAGGGCAGGGTCGGGGTGCCCATTAATCCCCTTAATCGCGCAGAATCACGACGAGAAAATCTCGCCCGAAACTGTCGGCGCGTGATCTTCGGCGCGAGGTTGAAGACGACCTGACGTGTGGGCCCCAAACGTCAGTGAGAGAAAGAGGGGAACGGGCTGGGCGTTGGGCCGTTACGCGTCGCTCGCGCGCGATAGAAGCTGGGCTTCGGCCTAGTTAGTTTTTCCTTTTGTTTTATTCTTTTCCTTTTCTGTTTTCTGGATTTTTAAATAACTTTCAAAGTATAAATCCAAATCAACTCAATTTAGTTTCTATATTTTTGTAAAAACAATATCTATCATTTAGAATACTGATGGTTATGTTTTGAACACTTTCAAATTTAAATTTTTTGAATTATTGATTTAATACAAATTTGATGCTTAATGTCAAATTTTAAATTTAAGTCTAATTTAATTACGTGTTGGCCAAATAAAATTTTATAATAATACAATACTTATATAAATTTGAAATTAATTTCATTAAACTCATTTTCCAACATTAAAACATTTTGGGCTTCAGTACAATATTCAAATGACATAACACATCCATTTGAAAATGGAAAAGGGAAATATAATGAATTCATTTTTAAGTCAAATAATTGGTGCACCCTTATATTTTGTATTAATATAATTCACTTGAAAATTATAATTCACTTGAAAAGAGAGAAAGACTTAGAAAATAAAGGGGGTTGGTCTTCTTGAACTCCCTCTTGATTTTTCTTCTAAGTGCTTCTACTTCTTGGAGATGCTTCCAGAGTTTGTTTTCTTCTCAGTCCTTCATTGGCCTTCTAGCTCCATGTTAATAAAATCCTAAGTGTATAAGTGCATAGCACTTTACCAATATACTATGTCGAAAATATTACTAACTTAGAGAAAATAATGAAGAGGTTTTCCTATGAGAAGTATATCTATATGAGAAAATATGTTATGCATGCAATGTACTTTTTAATCATAAGAAACATCATACTAATTTTTGTGATATTTATAAAGTATGCATGAGGCTATAAATGCAATTTAATTAATTTATATTTTTGCAAAATATAAATAAAGGAATAAATATATGATTAAAGTTTTCTGTGATTAAGTTTTTATAAAAAAATTTAATAAATAGTGTTAATAGACAGAGGGGATTTAAATAAATTGATAGCAATTGGATTTACTCAAAAGTAATCTTTCTATCAAAAATTATGTCAAAAATAGTCAAACTATTCAAATTAAGGGTATGATTATTAAATCGTTAAAACTATTCTCAAAAATTATTTTCTAATAGAAAACATAAGCATAAACACATATTTTAAGGATCCCAAAACAACTTTATTTGCAATTTTTTGAATTATAGATTTAAAGTTATGATAATAATACTCATATCATCCATCTGAAATTTTGAATATTTTAAATTAAGACAAATTTTAAATCTTACCAAACTAAAATATTCTATATGTCAAGGGCTTTCCAAAAATATAAATTTATCTGAATTTGGATAAACAGAGAAAAAGTAATGATAAATCTAATATACAGGGTGTTTTCTACAAAACTGCGAAAAAAGAATTAAAAAGGAAAATCACTTTCTGACGTGGATCTGACGTGGCTGCTGACTTGGCGCTGAGCTGGATAAGTGAAACGATCTGGATTGTTAGATCCAGATCTGAAGGTATAGATTGGACCGTACCCGTTCAGTGCAAGGATCAAATTGCATCCGTTAAAAAGAGATCGGAGGGCTCACACGCGTTGACCGGAGGTGTAACACCCCAATTCTCTTAGCATTAGTATTGTGGTGTTAGCCTAGATTTTCAACTCTAACAAAAACTTTTATGTGTGTATATTTTGGAGGCATGAGATATCTTGTTGCCATCATTATTCTTGTTGGTCTCCATTAGTCTTCTAAGAACATAGAAAACACTAAAACCTCATAAACTAAAATAAAACATCAACTATTAGGATCTTCATGCCTGTTAGAACTTAGCCAAACTATGAGCTATTATTAAGCAAACCCCAAATGGTTTTTTACATGCATTTGAACCATTTTGATCTAGGTCATGTGTAGTTTCATACCCTGTTCTAAATTATCACAAAAGGGCTTGTTTGCTCATATATCCCACTAGCTTTTGTAGCCATCTAAATAACATGACCATTTGAGTTATTCTTTTTCTTTTCCCTAAAAGTTTTCTTTTCCTTGAGTGCTCAATGAGATGTTTGGCTTGGACATTTATAAATTCAGTAGCTTCACCCCAACATAGTGAGTTTGGGCAAATAGTTATTTTCTTTTGTGATTAGTGTTTGAATTATTCAAAACTTAGAATTTTAAATATGTTTGAAGAATGGGCTCAAACCCTCCACCTCTTTTTCCTCTCACCCACCTCTATTCCACCTGCTCGAAAAGGAGAGCAGCATTCTCACCCACTGGCCCACCTGTCATGGACTTGGGTCACCTCTCCTCCTCTCTTCTCTTTTCTTCTTTTCTCTCCACCCAACCGGAGCACCCCTCCCTCTCTCCCTACTAGCCAGGCCGTGTCATCCCGACCAGCTCCTCTCTGTCCCCTCTCCACCGCCCTCCCTAGCCAGTAAGAACGAGGGACACCCCTCCCTCTCTCTCTCATGCCCGAACCGAACCCTAGATCGGGTGGCACATGTTATAGCCACCCCGAGCCCTCCCCTGCTCATTTCTCCCCCTCTCAGTCCACTCCCCATCCCACTCCTCCCTCCTGGTGCGCAGAACATCGAGCTCCCTCCCCCATTTGCCCTAGAGAAGAGGAAACTCCCCTCGGTGGCCGACGGGAAAAAAACGCCGTAGCACTCATTTCTCTCCGCCATTCCTCGCCATTGTTGGTTCCCGGGGTTCCCCTCAACTTGATCTAATCCTCTTCCACCCTCTCTTGGCTCTGTTGTAGCTCGGGAGCGTCTAGTTCGTCCGCGACCCGGGAAAGGCGCTGTCGTCACCACCATGGATCCCGGCGTTGCATGCAAGCTTTGCGGCCTCCCATGAGCTCTCCTTCGACGCCGCGTCCACCTCCAACTTCCGCTTCGTCCGTACGCAAGCCCTAGGTGAGCCCTGCGTGCTCGGCATCGTTGCTTCGAGCTCCTGCGCTTTGTTTCCTGTCGAGAGGTAGACGAAGGCCGGAGGCCGTCGATTTCCAGATCTACGGTTGTCTTTGAATCGCGCCCGATCTATCCTGGACCGTAGGATCCTAGATCCACGGCCGCTTACCTCTTCGCGCTCCCGTGCGCGCGTGTGGGCTGGCCTGGTCCGCTCGGCCGAGCTCAGGCCAGATCCGGCATGCCTCATAGTTTTCTTTATTTCTCTATTTTCCTGCTTATTTTTTCAGTAAATCAATAGCCTAGCTTTTATTCGTTTGTGGTTAATCTGTATTAGCTAAAATGGTGAGGTTAATTTTGTAACATGCATACCCGTTTTCTTAATCATGTGGCTTTGGATTTAGTCCAAAATGTATTTCCTGTTGTGTGGTGCAGTAGATCTAGTAGAAAGTATCCATTTTACCATTTGTTTAATAACTTGAGATTTAAAAGTCCAAATCATGCAAACTTAGATTCTTTGGAAAGCCTGTAAAAATTTCGACCTAGATTGGTAAGTCTTGCATGCAGGAGATTATTCTAGCAAAAGATATTTTTAGTTGAAGAATAACACCATGGGGTATTTGGTGATTTTTAACTCCCTAATTAAAATACTTTTTGGGGAAAATCCAATTGGAGGTGGTAAATATAAGTTGGGGGTGTCATATACTACAGATGCAAATTTTTCCAGTAGCTACTTTATGCTTGATGAATAAATTTCTTACAAACAGGATGATAGCCTCTTGAAGTGCATATTCGGGATTTCAGAGATTAATGCATGTCTAGTTTTGTTTGGATGAGCTACCTCTGTCCATGAAGTGGTGTTGGAGGTATTTTTGTGGAGTAGCCACAAGTTTTATCTAAATTACCCCACTGGTTTGGCATCAAAATACCCCATATTATTCCCTGGACATAAATGATAGTCAGAAGTTTACTTTATCTTAAAACAAGGATAACTTGAGCTAGGAGAGTCCAAATTAGATGAATAAAATCTCCACTTAAAGATAAAACTCATATCTCTCCAGAGAAGTTAATTGTGCATACAGGGGGTCCATAAAACTGAAACTATTTTCTGTTTAAGCTTTACATCAGTAGCTCTTAGCTGAATTTTAGTTTTTGATTGAGGATAGATTTTTATGCACAACCAATTTTCAGGGCTCCATATAGTAAGTAGGAGTACTGTGGTAGAAGGGTTTAATTTTAGGAGCAGTACCTTAGGAGTTATGCCTTTTTCATATAAACAGCCCTTGATAACTATTTAAATGCATTAGTTGTATTTTCTGTTTTGTGGTGCTTGTTGTTTGGTGTTATACTTTAGATTGTTATCAACTCGCATTTTAGGATTTATAGTAGTCTCGTTTGTTTTCATGTTACGGTAGAACCACAATCCGAGGAAGAGCAGTACGAGGTAGCTGAGCACAACTACAGAGAAGAACAAGACCAGGGACAGTTCTCTGAGCAAGGCAAGCCACCTCACCACTATCATGAATCCTATTAATTATATCAAGCATGTTTTGTTTTCAACATAAAATAATGCATGTTTTATTTCTTTTGTGGTACCTTGCCACCCAAAAACTATTTTATAAAATATTGTTTGGCCAAAGCTATCTGCTAGAATACTGTAGGTATTACAAAAAGAGTTTTACTTGATGAGCCTTGTTGTTGACGGCTCCATCAAAAAGATTAAGTTTTCTAGTAGACTCCCTTCATCTACTTACCTCAAAACTATAGGATGGGAACCTATTTGATAAAATTGTTTTACGGAGGAAAACCTGAGTTGCTGGGAGCAATCAGCGAGCAAGAGTTTTATTAAAACCCGAGTTGCTGGGACCAATCGGAGATGTTCGCGAAAACCCTAGTTGTTGGGAGTAGTCGGAGGAGAAAGTGTTTTGAAAAACAAAGTGTAACCCTAGCTGCCACTTGAACAATTAACCAGTGCAACCACACTAGCTGACATGGGTAGGGCTTAGCCGGAAGCTTGTCTATTTTAGTGTTGGGGTTCTCATACTTTGTATGAGGGTTGGGCCCTCGAAGCCGGGTTGTCGTCCGGAAGATACAATACACTGCTGAGGACCAGCAGCCAGACGATTAGGGCGGGTCTCCTGACGTGGCGGTGTGGCGTCCCGAGGAAAGACCAAGAGGTCTACTGGAGCACACGATGCCGAGGAGAACAAACCTACCGGGAGACCCCGATACTAGGGTGGTCATAGTGGAAAGCATTGATCGTGTTATCCGGACCCCCGCATGCTGTCGTATGATGGACCGTGGCAGACACGGCGGAATGACTGGTAGGTGTGGGTAAAGTGTGCAACCTCTGCAGAGTGTAAATCTATTGGAATAGCCGCGTTCGCGGTCATGGACGGTTGGAAAGGTCCCACTAGGCACACTGGCTGTTTTTTGGTTTTAAAAGAGAAATGTTTTCGAAAGAAAACAAGGAGGCAACAAAGTGGTACCTGGGAGGTACGGAATTTGGGTGAGGATGATTGGTCTCGGGGACACAATCAGTCCGATCTCGAGTCAGGAAAAAGGGTTACCCCTATCCTAGTGTTTTGACAAAGTTTTACAAAAGAAAGTTTTGAACTTAGATATGTCATTGTTATATCTAAGAGAAGAGAATTCTCTCTCTAAATGTTTTCTTCAACAAAGATACAGAGATGTCATACTCTCTATGTCTTAAATCATGGTATTCGAAAACTAAGCATTATAAACATATATAGTAGCCATCCTAGTTTTCGAAAATGCTTTACTTGCATGTCCATGGAAAACAATAAACCTAGAGGTGGTCTTGCGAGTATGTAATTGTACTCATATGGCTTTGTCCCTGGATATTCAAATGTCCAGATTATAATGAGGAGGCTTACGTCGAGGAGGTGGTGTCTGACGACGACTTCGCCACTTAGCTGTCACCGGTCAACTGCACTTGTGGGGTCAGCGCTCGGAGATGTTAAGGGCCGTCGCTAGCCACGAGCTTCCGCTATCTTAGTTAATTCCGTCCTGCGCGACGAGGTTTGTTGACTTTGGTCGTATGACCGTCTATGTGTTGTAAGACTTTTATTCGTACGACTTGAATGATGTAACTCTTTGATACCTATGTTGGTTATGTCATTGCAATGCACTGATCATTGGGATCGTGACCTTTTACATAACGTGGGCATCTCGGACTTGTTTCGAGGGGTCCTTAAAGACTTGGTATCAGAGCCATCATTGACCTTAGGAGACTTTAGCTAGGTTGGGCGTCGAATGCACGCAAAAATGTTTTTCTTAAAAATTTATGACAGGTACTTAAAATATGCAGAATATACTGCTACCCCCCCCTCCCCTCTGTTATTAATTACTGATTAATATTATACTTGCATTAAACCTTATGTTTTTACCTGTTTAAAATTTTGCACACCGTTCATTAATTCAACCTCCATTTAAAATTTTGTGTAGATGAGCGGAGAGTTCTCGTCGTCGATTCAGTTGGGAGCTATGCCCGACTCTGGAGTTTCGTGTCTGTTCCAGGCAGACTTACTCCAGTTTACCCGACACTTGAGGCGTCCGCTACCTGACCTGCTGATAGGACGCTGTCTACCTATGATTGGAGACGAGATGTCCTGGACCGTGAGGTGCATCCTTCGAGGACCGCTGGTACCACCCTTCGCCGAGGAGCTGATTGAGGATGCCCTTGCATCGACTCAGATGGGGGCGTTTGTCACAGTGCTGCAGAGAGCTCTCGCCCGCTTGGTGTGTGCTCACAGCGCCGGGTTGGGCGGCACCCGTTTCGAGTTTTACACTGGCCTGGACGAGTAGAGTAACCCTGTGCCGCTGCGTCCCCACCCCACTTTCAGGAACCACTTGGCCGAGCTGGGACTCCTCGTCGAGTACACCCAGTCCCAGCTGGTCACTTGTTGTTTCGAGAGTGATGTTCACCGTCTTAACCACGACGGTGCTGAGGTGCGGATCTCAGCAGCAGAGCTGAGGATCAAGGACCTGGAGACGCAACTCAAGGCATCTCAGGACAAGCTCAAGACCATGGAGCTGAAGCTCAAGACCTCAGAGGAGCGTCTAGTGGAGTCCCAAGCAGAGCTCAAGAAGGAGCGCAAGGAGCGCCGTTCCATCTTTGCGCGTTTCCAGACTACCCGCTTCTACAAGTTCGAGCTTGACGGTATGGTTGACATGCTCCGGTCGACCATTGACGCCCGCGACGAGCGGATCAGCGAGCTGGAGAGCGAGGTGGAGGCGCTGAGAAAGGAGAACGACGATCTTCTACCAGATGATGAAGACCCTATGGAGGATATGGATATGGAGCCTGAGAGTGGGCAAGACGACGACGACCTTCGAGGTGAGGGCGGTGAGGACTCGGGAGCTGTGATGTCCGAGGACGAGGACCTCGACGAGCCACCCTTTGACAGTGACGCCGCTGTGGACGTGGAGTAGCTAGTTGCGTAGTATCTTTTGGGTTAGGACCGAACCATCGCGAGAAGTGGATGCGATTGTGTGGTCTAGTTAGCATGAGTGTGTGTCTGAATTATTGTAAAACTATGTCAGTTCTGTGTTTTCTGGTTGTGAACTATGTGATGATGCTTTTGGAACCTTGCTATGGACTGGATCATGTCTTATTATGAGTAATGTCTTGCTGAAATATGTATGCTACTGTGTATGATTGATGAACTCTTTTCCAAAACCTGTTTTAAAATTCTTAATAGGAAAATTACTGTGTGTTTTATTCTGAAATTCAGAATGGCAAGGGATCCACCACCACCCCCACCACCCGAGCCATCTATGGCTCAAGTGCTACGTCTTCTCATGGAGGATCGCGAGGCAGCTCACGCTGAGAGGAATGCCAACCTCGCCACCCTGCAGCATCTTGCTCAGATCGCCGTCAACCAGAATGGCGACCAAGGAAATGAGGAGCCCCGCTCCAAGCTTCGTGATTTTCAGAACACCAACCCGCCAGTCTTCTCCAAAAGTGAAGTGCCCCTGGATGCTGATGATTGGATTCGTACCATTGAGAACAACCTAAGGGTCGCCCATGTTGGTGACAATGAGAAGGTGGTTTACGCCACCCGCTACCTCTCAGGGCCTGCCCGAGCATGGTGGGAGGCCATTCGTGCTCTGCTGCCTCCGGAGGAAGTTGTGGCTTGGGCGACGTTCAAGACCAAGTTCTTGAAGCGATATGTGCCCTCCGGACTCGTCAGTATCATGCGAGAGAAGTTCTTGCAGCTCAAGCAAGGCGGCATGTCTGTCAGTGAGTACTTGGAGAAGTTCACTACTCTGGCAAGGTATGCGCCTTCCGATACCGATACGAAAGACAAGAAGAAAGAGAGGTTCATCAATGGACTTCAAGATGACATGTAGTGCATTCGGGTGGTGATACCTTTCACCGACCTGGAGTCCCTGGCTGATGCAGCCATCATGATGGAGCACAAGCGCAAGGCTTCGTTTGACAACCGCAAGCGTCGCCAGCTGATGCATCAAGCTAGTAGCAGCAGCCCAGCCGGAAGTTACCCCCACTCGCGCCCTTCACCTCCACCGAGGCCTTCTTATCCATCACCAAGGCCTCCATCTGTTGCACCAAGACCCAGGTACCCTTCTCGCCCACCTGCACCTCGCCCTGGAGGTGGTGTCAATCCCGGCCTCAACTTTAATACGCCGCCTGCTCCTAAGCCAACGGGAGGATGTTTCACTTGTGGACAACCTGGCCATTTCTCTCGGGAGTGCCCCACTAGACAGCCCGCCGGTGGTCGCCCCAATGCGACAAAGATGAACCAAGGGCCACCCCGTCCACCTGGAGGCAAGAACTCGTACCCAAAGAAAACAGCCCCTGTCACCCGAGGCCATCTGAACCATATCAGTGCAGAAGAAGCTCAGGAGGCGCCAGACCTAGTTATGGGTACGTTCCCTGTCAACTCAGTTCCTGCCTCAGTTTTGTTTGATTCGGGAGCTTCCCATTCTTTCGTTACGGAGCCGTTTGTTAGGAAGAGTGGTTCCAACTTTGTTGCATCGTTCTATGAGGGTGCAAATTCCGGGGGCCACTACCAAGGCCATTGTGTCTTGCAAGGAACTCCTGTGGAAATTCAAGGAGCCCGATTCCATGCAGACTTGGTGGTATTAGGAAAGCAAGGGATAGAAGTGGTTTCAGGAATGGATTGGATGGCAGTCAACCGGGGGAAAATAGATTGCACTAACAAGTCCCAGCAGCTCAGGTTTTCGCAAACATCTCCGATTGCTCCCAGCAACTCGGGTTTTAATAAAACACTTGCTCGCCGATTGCTCCCAGCAACTCGGGTTTTCCTCCGTAAAAACAATTTTATCAAATAGGTCCCCATCCCATAGTTTTGAGGTAAGACAACTGAATATACTACTGGAAAACTTAATCTTTTTGATGAAGCCTTCAACAACAAGGCTCACCAAATAAACTCTTTTTGTAACACCTATAATATTCTAGTAGATAACTTTGGCCAAACAATATTTTGTAAAATAGTTTTTGGGTGGCAAGGTGCCACAAAAGAGGTCAAACATGCATTGTTTTATTTTAAAAGCAAAACATGCTTGATAAAATAATAGGATTCATTATAGTGGTGAGGTGGGCTTGCCTGGCTCAGCAATATGTCCTTGGTCTTGGCCTTGATGCTCCTCAGGTTCACTCCTCACTTCCAGTTCCTTCCCGATCGTATCTAACGTCGTAAACAGAAAAAGGAACAACACTCAGAATACAAGACAATGTCACAAGGACATAACAAACAGCAAGCATCGCACAAGACATTTAGCTAACAATCAAAAGCAAACAATTCCTTTAGCTAAACAACAATAAACAACAAGGTCCATAGAGCTAAGACAAACAACAGATACTCCTAAGGGAATATACACCACAACTCTGAGTAATAAAAAGGTAGTTCTACAGAACACTAAAACAACACATCACTTAGGGTTACTGCTTCATTTAACAAGAGTTGTTATATTAGTTTCCGGAAATACTTCAGACAAAAGTATCTTAATCACACAAGCAAGTATTATATTTTAACACAAGCATCAAGCACACTCACAGGCAAACATGCTACTAGCTCAAGAGACACCTACTGCCAAGTAACTAAGCGACGAACAATGGTAACACCACTGTCCAAACAAGTTTATGACTAAGAGCTAAAAAGGTGCATTAAGTCGAAAGTGCAATTAATACCACTTCAACGATTAAACCAAACATTCACACAGTAAACAAGTGTTGACAACAAATCTTGAAGTAAACAAACCATACAACAATCTTTACAAAGCACAAACAATTACTTAACAGCGTTTAACACCAGTCGCATCCACATGCATAATACCTAAGTAAATTTAGTGCAACACCCGGGAACAAGATGAAGTAAGTTAAACTAACTAGTGTATGACATCACAATACTTTTAAGAAAACTTATTAGGGTTAAGCAAGGTTAACATCACTGCTCACACAAGTTGTTGATTTAGAACCAAAAAGGTATAGCTGGCTGATTTAACAAAACACCCCAAATGAGCGTGTTGACAACAATCTAAAGTAAACAAGCAAACAACAAGCATTTCCAAATATCACCACTTACTAGATAAAAACATAACACACACACATACCCACAAACAAAGCATATAAAAACATCTGATGTCATTATTAGGGTACAAAGTGAATAGTGATAAACATAAGTAAATAATGCACCAACATTACCAAAGTGATTTAACCAAGTCATTATGATCGAGTTAAGGTTCTGATCTTCAAGAGTTGATTAGTAATATTTATACAATTCTACTAACTAAAAACAGAGAATTAAAATAACACTTTTAGTAGATAATATGGTGCTGTTTTGGGAGATAGATCATAACTCCTAGGATAATGTTCAGAACATCAATTCCTTCTACCACAGCACACCTAGTAACCATATGAAGTTATGGAAATTGGATTTCCATCAGAATTTATTACTGTACAGGAGTTAAAAATCCTACAAATGCTACTGGTCTCAAAACCAAAAAGATAGTAGTTTCAGTTTTAAGTATCTCTTAGATGCAACACAAATTTCTACGGATAGGTACTGGTTTTATTCTTCTGTAAAAATTGCATTCACTTAATTTGGACACTCCTAGCTCCATATATTTCAGTTTTAGTGGAACACACACATTTTACCATTAATAGTGTGTAGCACAATATATGATTTATATTTTGACAAATCGAACTGTGCATGATAAACAAAATGCATAAGTACCACACAAAAATACTCCTACACCATTTGAATAAACATATAAAGCACAAACAAGTAAAAGTAGATACATGCAGATAACAGAAAATAAGAATACCCATTTTAGAAACTAATCTACCAAGAGCAAAATATAAGAGGTAAAATTCTACAAAGCTAGGATATGATAGCTAATACTAATATCTACCACATGCAATTGGATTTACTCCAAAAAATATTTTTAATAATGAAATAAAAATCAACAAAATCCTACTGTTGTTAATCTTAAACTTAATATAACTTTATTTATACACATCTCCTGCATGCAAGGCTTATAGATCTAGGTAGGTATTCTTCTAGGCTTTCCAGAGAACTCAAGTTTGCAACATTTGGATTTATAAAACTCAAGTTATTAAGTAAATGGTGCAAATATATTTTTGAGAAGGGCCAGTGCCACATGATTGAGAAAACACATAGCTATGCTACAAAATTTATTTCACAATTTTTGCATGCTTAGATCTTCCACAAATGAATTAAACCTGAGCTAGTAATTCTCTGGAAAAATAAAACAGGAAAACATCCAAAAAGGAAAATTGGGCAGAAGGGCCGGATCTGTCGGCACGCGCGCTGGCGAACAGGTAAGCCACCGCCCGATCTTGATCGGACAGCCGAAAACAGATCTGGTCAGGCTCAAAGGGAACCGTGGATCCAGGAATCGACAGCCAAGAGTCGTCTTCAACCTCCCGCCGCGCAGAGCACGGACAGAAACCCTAGAAGGAGGGGGCGCGGACGAGCAGCTTACCTCAGGGCTCGAGGGTCAAAAGAGAGGGGCGGAGGGAGATGCGGAGGGCCGGGGAAGGCGAGGGATGGCCGCAGATTTCGTCAGAGAGTCCCAAGTCGACGGGAACGACGAGGATGCCCGACTCGGCCATGGCGAGGCCGTGGTTGCTCCGATGAACCTGCCGAAGAACCACGATGTCTAAGAGGTAGCCTGCGGATATAGGAACAAGGAAATGCAGAGGGAGGGAGGAGAGATGGTCGGGAGCAGTTGGGAGCTTGCTCGAAGCTTTCGGGTGCGAGCCGAGGTTTCTTCAAGAGTCCGAGCAGAAACGAGCGAGGGCACTCTCGGGAGTGAACAGGCAGGTGGAGGAGAGTGAGAGGATCAGGAATGGCAAGGTGGGAGAGTGAGAGAGGGCTCGGGCCATTACTTTGAGCTGGTGGCCGATCCACCGAGGGGAGAGGGCACGGGTTTGAGCAGAGGGTGCTCGGGAGCAGGTGATTGGAGGAGTAAGGCGGTGAGGGAAATGATGAGTGCACTGCAGCAAGTTTTGGACACTAGTTGTTGGCCAGGTTTCGGTGGAAGGAAGTTGATGGATGGGGAGATGGTTTCATGCCTGCTATGTGTTCGATTAAATGCCAGAGAGAAGAGGACAAGGAGTTGTTGTGCCAGGGTTTTGCCAGGGGCAAGGTCAAAGGTTCCAAGAGGTTTGTGAGGGGTATGGGCAAGTCCAAAACCAGGGTTTGGGTATATGTAGTGTTAGTTTAGGGTTTTGAACATTTTCGGGCTGATTGAACTTAGCACAAAACATGGATGGTTTAGTCATTCTTTTGACCAGAAATATAAGAGACAAGGTGGATTGATCAGAAGGGGTATAGGTGCAGCATTTGGTTTAAGAGCTTAGGTCAAAAGGGCTCAACATCACTAGATACAAAAATGACAAGTTGCTACCTAGTAACATCACATGTGGTCACATTATAATGTAGCACACATAACAAGCATGCACTAATGATCAAACATGTTTGATTATTTAAAAAAAGGTAATGGATAGGTAGTAGAGATGATAAGGGTGAGGTTAGGTGAGTTGCATTTCCAAATTGAATAAAATAGACTCTAGTAGTCATGCTCTAGAAAGGCTAAAAATTAACATGAGTGAAGATATATTTTTATACTTTTATAAAATAGAATTTTTAAGCAAAACACCACCAAACAGTATTACAAGAGGTAACACCTTAAACTCATGCAATATAAGAACAACAAACATTTAGATCCCAATTAAATTATATAAATCAAATGTTGTCTCATACCCCACCACAGGAACACACATAAAATTACGCACTTATGGGAAACAATTTAAGAACATAACATATAGGTCAACCACACAATAGGATTACTAACCATACTTTTAATATAAATCAAAAATCTTTGTGGGGAGGTGATCAACAGGGTATTTTTGGTAGGTAGAATTAAACAAACATTTTTTTTGGAATTGATTTCCAAGATCAAAAGAAAAGGGGGCCTTTTAAAAAGGGAGTTGCTAATATTAGCCACAAATAAAACTCAAAATATATTAGGAATTATTATACATTATTTTATAGTTTGCAAACATATAGCTTTTGGAAATACTTTTATTTTCTGAAATAAAAGGTCTTTGGGTAACTGCTAAAATCAAGACATTATGATAACTATAGTTTGTTAAAAAATAAGATAGTATAAGATATATGTACTATTTTACTTGTCATAATTCTAGATTGCAGAAGTCATATTATAACTTAAGTTTTAATAGGTTGCTATTTAGAAGTCAACAACATAAACAACGACTCACAAGATGACAAACGGAGCATACGAGGGAAAACTCATCCATTAACAAGACATTTCAAAAAGTTTTTGTTGGCTCAGAATTTTGGGTCCTTTATACTTAAGTTTTTGCTGCTTACAAATTTTGGGGTGTTACAGACCTTCCCCCCTTATAAGAATCTCGTCCCGAGATTCCTAAGTGTGTATTAAGAGAGTGCAAGAAAAGAGGATCTGATGATTCTTCATCTTCTGGGGTTGTTAATTCTTGACTGAGGTTTTCTTGTCGATGAGACGCCTGATATCTTCTGGAAAACTTGGGTCTTTGTGGAAGGGGTTGACATGATGGTTGTTGCTGATGCAGGGTTATTGTTGAGCTGGTTTCAACAACTCCAGGGTTTGGGGCGCAAAGAACAACTTTGTCACGACTATCCAACAAAACTAGCATGTGTCTTCCCCCCTTAAAAAGGGGCACAGATGAAGGGTTAAAGTTGATGGTTAAAGTTGTCGCCGACTTCAGGGTGTTGCTGGTCTTGAGTATCACGATGATCTTCATCTTGTCGTCGCTCCTCGGTGCTTGGGGCTGATGTAGATACTCGTCTTGATATTGCCATCTTGAGGGGTTAGCAGTTAGACATGTGAAACCAGTTTTTCAAACCTCACAGGGCGTCAGGTTTTGTAGACATGACTCTCTTTCTTTTCATAAACAGCAAAAGGGTGCTAAGATCTGCTAAAGACGTCTAATATTGCTTGAGGTTAGGTGTTGCCAACTGAAACAGTCTTCGGTCTCCTCATCGTTCTTGCACCTTGTTGATGATGTTAGCTAGATTTGTGTCCAACTTCAGTGTAGTAGACATCCCAAGTTGATGAAGACTTCCTTTGTTATAGGGCTTCATGATGCTTCTCAAAAGTCTTGAGAGGTCTGATGGATCTAAGTTCGCCTAAAAGTCATTTCTTCCTACCTAACCCAAGTCAGAGTCAGTTGGGTTAGTAAAGTTGATACACAGAAGGATTTGATGACTCCTGCTTAGTGGTACATCTTCATGTAGACGATCTTCAGTGCAGGTTGCCCTCGTTCTGCTGACGTTGATCCCCTTGTATGACACATACTGAGAGCTTAACAACATCTTCAGAAAGTAGTGGCTCTTGGCGTTCTTTGGGTCCTCCGTGTTGCTATCCGCAAGTGAGACTTCCGTTGGCACTTCTCTTCTGATAGCGGTTTGTAGGTCTTGAATAGGTTGGTTAGCAACAAGTCACTGGTGTTAGATGTTATTCTAAAGTTAGATACGTTAGATTAGTGATGGTATACGTGTAATTCAAAAGGTTCATTAAACTAGGCAAGACTCGACACATTACGGGGATGGCTTTCTTTGGGGTTTCGGTAACATGTGTAGTTGATAACTCTCACGTCTTAAAGTTTAGATCAGAGGGAGTCCATTTTAGGAAGTTTTTGAAGACAAGTTAATAGGTGCGTAAGGGTACATCTATGGTAGAAGGTAAGAAAGATTTTTGGTGAAGAGATAACAAGAGGCTTAAACAGTTTTAAAGTATGTGCTTAGTATGTAATGCCTACAAGGCGTGCTTGTGAAAGATACTAGAGGACAACATATCATCAGCAAGCAAACAAACAAGGCACACACAAGCAACAAATATACCAGCAAATGAGCACACAAGACACCTATAGAACGAAAATGACACTCAACAATCGTGTTAGTCGGAGAATCCAATCAAGGGTAATATCCTAGAAGTCCTATGGGTCTTGGTCATTCCTACTTTCTCGAGTCTACACTTGTTCAGCTGGGGCTCCTGCAGGTAAGCTTGATGTTGTTGAAGTTGCAACTGGAGTACCATTGCGGTAGTTGAAGTCTTGATAGTGACACTGCTTTAGCAAGCAAGGGTTGCTTTGTAGCTTGTTTTCTTCACTTGACGACCACCTTGACGCCGTATGTTGAAGTCTTAGGAATGAACTTCGCCTTCTCGGTAGTAGTGACTTAGGTATCATTTGGGTTCATCGTCAAGTCTATACCAGCTTTTTAATAGAGACAAGATAGTAGAGAAAATTCTTTTGAAATACTTTAAATTAGAGAGGTAAGATAGAGATGGTTTTTCAGAAAAGGTGAGGAGTGGAAAGCCTACTAAGCTTACCAAGAAGAAAATAGATTTCTGTCGAAACAGGTTTTAGCAGAACATTTCCTTTCTAGGCTAACGACAATGTAACTAAGGTCTCCTAAGGTCAACGATGGCTCTGATACCAAGTCTGTGGGGACCCCTCTGACAACCAGCCAGAGATTCCCATGTTATGTAAACAGATCACGATCCCAATGATCAGTGCATCGCGATCACATAACCAACACGGTATACAAAGTTACATCATACAACTCGAGTAGAGCCAGACTTACATAAATAGTGGTCACACGACCAAGTCTGCAAACATCGTCGCACATGACGAAAAAGAACTAACGTACATCGGAAGATTCGGCTAGCACCGGCCCTCGTCACGTCCTGACGCATTCCCATAGAGCAGTTGAGCGGGACACTCAGTTGGCGTAGTCGTCGGCGTACTCTTCCTTCTTGTCGTACATCCCTTCATTTCAACCTGGACGTTTGAATATCCAGGGACACAGCCATATGAGTACATTTACGTACTCGCAAGACCACCTCTGAGGCTTAAGTTTTCATGATAATGCAAGAAAACACTTTTCGAAAACTGGGATAGCTGCTATATACGACTATAGGGCTTAGTTTTCGAATACGATGATTTTAGGCATAGATAATACGACATCTCTGTATCTTTGTTGAAGAAAACATTTAGAGACATAATTCTCTTCTCTTAGATATAGCAAAGACATACCCAAGTTCAAAACTTTCTTTTGTAAAACCATTGAAAACACTAGGATGGGAATACCCCTTTTTCCTTCCTTGAGATCAGACTGGTTGTCTCCCCAAGACCAAACATCCTCACCCAATTTCCGTACCTCCCAGGTACCACTTTGTTGCCTCCTTGTTTTCCTTCGTAAACATTTCTCTTTAGAAACCATAAAACAGCCAGTGTGGCTAGTGGGACCTTTCCAACCGTCCATGACCGCGGACGCGGCTATTCAAATAGATTTACACTCTGCAGAGGTTGCACACTTTACCCACACCAATCGGTCCTTCCGCCGTGTCTGCCACGGCCCGTCATACGACAGCATGCGGGGGTCCGGATAACACGATCAAAGCTTTCCACTATGACCACCCTAGTATCGGGGCCTCCCAGTAGGTTTGTTATCCCCGGCACCGTGTGCTCCACTAGACCCCTGGTCTTTCCTTGGGACACCACACCGCCACGTTAGGAGACCCGCCGTAATCGTCCGGCTGCTGGTCCTCAGCAGTGTATTGTCTCTTCCGGACGACAACCCGGCTTCCCGACTTCGAGGGCCCTGCCCTCATAGAAAGTATGAGAGCCCCAACACTAAAACAGACAAGCTTCCGGCTAAGCCCTACCCATGTCAGGTAGTGTGGCTGCACGGGTTAATTGTCCGGGCGGCAGCTAGGGTCACACTTTGTTTTTCAAAAACACTTTCTCCTCCGACTACTCCCAGCAGTGGGTTTTCGCAAACATCTCCGATTGCTCCCAGCAACTCGGGTTTTAATAAAACACTTGCTCGCCGATTGCTCCCAGCAACTCGGGTTTTCCTCCGTAAAAACAATTTTATCAAATAGGTCCCCATCCTATAGTTTTGAGGTAAGACAACAGAATATACTACTGGAAAACTTAATCTTTTTGATGAAGCCTTCAACAACAAGGCTCACCAAATAAACTCTTTTTGTAACACCTATAATATTCTAGTAGATAACTTTGGCCAAACAATATTTTGTAAAATAGTTTTCGGGTGGCAAGGTGCCACTAAAGAGGTAAAACATGCATTGTTTTATTTTAAAAGCAAAACATGCTTGATAAAATAATAGGATTCATTATAGTGGTGAGGTGGGCTTGTCTGGCTCAACAATATGTCCTTGGTCTTGGTCTTGATGCTCCTCAGGTTCACTCCTCACTTCCAGTTCCTCCCCGAACGTATCTAACGTCGTAAACAGAAAAAGGAACACCACTCAGAATACAAGACAATGTCAAAAGGACATAACAAACAACAAGCATCGCACAAGACATTTAGCTAACAATCAAAAGCAAACAATTCCTTTAGCTAAACAACAATAAACTACAAGGTCCATAGAGCTAAGACAAACAACAGATACTCCTAAGGGAATATACACCACAACTCTGAGTAATAAAAAGGTAGTTCTACAGAACACTAAAACAACACATAAATTAGGGTTACTGCATCAGTTAACAAGAGTTGTTATATTAGTTTCCACAAATACTTCAGACAAAAGTATCTTAATCACACAAGAAAGTATTATATTTTAACACAAGCATCAAGCACACTCACAGGCAAACATGCTACTAGCTCAAGAGACACCTACTACCAAGTAACTAAGCGACGAACAATGGTAACACCACTGTCCAAACAAGTTTATGACTAAGAGCTAAAAAGGTGCATTAAGTAGACACTGCAATTAATACCACTTCAACGATTAAACCAAACATTCACACAGTAAACAAGTGTTGACAACAAATCTTGAAGTAAACAAACCATACAAAAATCTTTACAAAGCACAAACAATTACTTAACATCGTTTAACACCAGTCGCATCCACATGCATAATACCAAAGTAAATTTAGTGCAACACCCGGGAACAAGATGAAGTAAGTTAAACTAACTAGTGTATGACATCACAATACTTTTTAGAAAACTTATTAGGGTTAAGCAAGGTTAACATCACTGCTCACACAAGTTGTTGATTTAGAACAAAAAAGGTGTAGTTGGCTGATTGAACATAACACCCCAAAGGAGCGTGTTAACAACAATCTAAAGTAAACAAGCAAACAACAAGCATTTCAAAATATCACCACTTACTAGATAAAAACATAACACACACACATACCCACAAACAAAGCATGAAAAAACATCTGATGTCGTTATTAGGGTACAAAGTGAATAGTGCTAAACATAAGTAAATAATGCACCAACATTACCAAAGTGATTTAACCAAGTCATTATGATTGAGTTAAGGTTCTGATCTTCAAGAGTTGATTAGTAATACTTATACAATTCTACTAACTAAAAACTGAGAATTAAAATAACACTTTTAGTAGATAATATGGTGCTGTTTTGGGAGATAGATCATAACTCCTAGAATAATGTTCAGAACATCAAATCCTTCTACCACAGCACACCTTGTAACCATATGAAGTTATGGGAATTGGATTTCCATAGAAGTTATTACTGTACAGGAGTTAAAAATCCTACAAATGCTACTGGTCTCAAAACCAAAAAGATAGTAGTTTCAGTTTTAAGTATCTCTTAGATGCAACACAAATATCTACGGATAGGTACTGGTTTTATTCTTCTGTAAAAATTGCATTCACTTAATTTGGACACTCCTAGCTACATATATTTCAGTTTTAGTGGAACATACACATTTTACCATTAATAGTGTGTAGCACAATATATGATTTATTTTTTGACAAATCGAACTTTGCATGATAAACAAAATTCATAAGTACCACACAAAAATACTCCTACACCATTTGAATAAACATATAAAGCACAAACAAGTAAAACTAGATACATGCAAATAACAGAAAATAAGAATATCCATTTTAAAGTGTAATAACCAACTGTTTTAGAAACTAATCTACCAAGAGCAAAATATAAGATGTAGAATTCTACCGAGCTAGGATATGATAGCTAATACTAATATCTACCACATGCAATTGGATTTACTCCAAAAACTATTTTTAATAATGAACTAAAAATCAACAAAATGCTATTGTTGTTAATCTTAAACTTAATAGAAGTTTATTTAGACACATCTCCTGCATGCAAGGCTTATAGATCTAGGTAGGTGTTCTCCTAGGCTTTCCAGAGAACTCAAGTTTGCAACATATGGATTTATAAAACTCAAGTTATTAAGTAAATGGTGCAAATATATTTTTGAGAAGCGCCAGTGCCACATGATTGAGAAAACACATAGCTATGCTACAAAGTTTATTTCACAATTTTTGCATGCTTAGATCTACCACAAATGAATTAAAGCTGAGCTAGTAATTCTCTGGAAAAATAAAACAGAAAAACATCCAAAAAGGAAAAATGGGCAGAAGGGCCGGATCTGGCGTTGGGCGCCTCGGGCGAGTGGGCCGGCCCACGGCGGCGCGCGCTGGCGAACAGGTAAGCCACCGCCTGATCTTGATCGGACGGCCGAAAACAGATCTGGCCAGGTTCAAAGGGAACCGTGGATCCAGGAATCGACGGCCAAGAGTCGTCTTCAACCTCCCGCCGCGCAGAGCACGGACAGAAACCCTAGAAGGAGGGGGCGCGGACGAGCAGCTCACCTCAGGGCTCGAGGGTCCAAAGAGAGGGGCGGAGGGAGATGCGGAGGGCCGGGGAAGGCGAGGGATGGCCGCAGATTTCGTTGGAGAGTCCCAAGTCGACGAGAACGACGAGGATGCCCGACTCGGCCATGGCGAGGCCGTGGTTGCTCCGGTGAACCTGCAGAAGAACCACGATGTCTAAGAGGAAGTCCGCGGATAAAGGAACAAGTAAATACAGATGGAGGGAGGAGAGATGGTCGGGAGCAGTTGGGAGCTTGCTCGAAGCTTTTGGGTCCGAGCCGAGGTTTCTTCAAGAGTCCGAGCAGAAACGAGCGAGGGCTCTCTCGGGAGTGAACAGGGAGGTGGAGGAGAGTGAGAGGATCAGGAATGGCAAGGTGGGAGAGTGAGAGAGGGCTCGGGCCATTACTTTGAGCTGGTGGCCGATCCACCGAGGGGAGAGGGCACAGGTTTGAGCAGAGGGAGCTCAAGAGCAGGTGATTGGAGGAGTAGGGAGGTGAGGGAAATGATGAGTGCACTGCAGCAAGTTTCGGACACTAGTTGTTGGCCAGGTTTCGGTGGAAGGAAGTGGAGGGATGGGGAGATGGTTTCCTGCCTGCTATGTGTTCGATTAAATGCCAGAGAGAAGAGGACAAGGAGTTGTTGTGCTATGGTTTTGCTAGGGGCAAGGTCAAAGGTTTCAAGAGGTGTGTGAGGGGTATGGGAAAGTCCAAAACCAGGGTTTGGATAGATGTAGTGTTAGTTTAGGTTTTTGAACATTTTTGGGCTGATTGAACTTAGTCACAAAACACGGATGGTTTAGTCATTCTTTTGACCAGAAAGATAAGAGATAAGGTGGATTGATCAGAAGGGGTATAGGTGCAGCATTTGGTTAAAGAGCTTAGGTCAAAAGGGCTCAACATCACTAGATACAAAAATGACAAGTTGCTACCTAGTAACATCACATGTGGTCACATTATAATGTAGCACACATAACAAGCATGCACTAATGATCAAACATGTTTGATTATTTGAAATAAGGTTATGGATAGGTAGTATAGATGATAAGGGTGAGGTTAGGTGAGTTGCATTTCCAAATTGAATAAAATAGACTCTAGTAGTCATGCTCTAGAAAGGTTAAAAATTAACATGAGTGAAGATATATTTTTATACTTTTATAAAATAGAATTTTTGAGCAAAACACCACGAAACAGTATTACAAGAGGTAACACCTTAAACTCATGCAATATAAGAACAACAAACATTTAGATCCCAATTAAATTATATAAATCAAATGTTGTCTCATACCCCACCACAGGAACACACATAAAATTACGCACTTATGGGAAACAATTTAAGCACATAACATATAGGTCAACCACACAATAGGATTACTAACCATACTTTTAATATAAATCAAAAACTTTGTGGGGAGGTGATCAACAGGGTATTTTTGGTAGGTAGAATTAAACAAACAGTTTTTTTTTTGGAATTGATTTCCAAGATCAAAAGAAAAGGGGGCCTTTAAAAAGGGAGTTGCTAATATTAGCCACATATAAAACTCAAAATATATTAGGACTTATTATACAGTCCTTTATAGTTTGCAAACATATAGGTTTTGGAAATACTTTTATTTTCTGAAATAAAAGGTCTTTGGGTAACTGCTAAAATCAAGACATCATGATAACTATAGTTTGTTAAAAAATAAGATAATATAAGATATATGTACTATTTTACTTGTCATAATTCTAGATTGCAGAAGTCATATTATAACTTGAGTTTTAATAGGTTGCTTTTTGGAAGTCAACAACATAAACAACAACTCACAGGATGACAAACAGAGCATATAAGGGAATACTCATCCATTAACAAGACATTTCAAAAAGTTTTTGTTGGCTCACAATTTTGGGTCCTTTATACTTAAGTTTTTGCTGCTTCCAAAATTCGGGGTGTTACACGAAACCTCACTCGTCATCTGAACAATCTGCAATAAGAAAAATATTGCAACAAAGTGGGTCAGAACCATTTAAAATGGAACTGGCAAGTGACACTATGGTGGAAACTTAGTGGAATAACTCTAATAACCTATATGCATGTTTGGCTGGTGGAGTTCAAGGTTATTTTGCATAAAGCCAATTTTTTCCTAACTCTTTGGAAAACACTTTTCTTCTATTAGAGACATCCGTGGCATGAAATCCACAGTCTCATTCTACCCTTGTTCACCCATCAAGTTATAGTTTTGAAGTTGGAATGGTGGAATCCTCCGTTGACGTTCGTGATCATCTGCTCAAATTGTCCGTACCGGGGACACGGCTAAGTTTACTTAGTTTTACACTCTGCAGAGGTTGTGCACGTTCACCATTGTACCCATTCAACCCAAAGTATCCTTTACACTCTGAAGTGATAAGGAAAAGGAGAAGAATGAGACGAGATCTTTCAGAAGCATTTTCCATCCCACTCTGGCTTGACCCGTTCCACCTAACACCCTCTACATCTACTTGTCAAGCCGGGGCGAGTCCACGCAACTTAGTTGATCAAGCCATAGCCCATTGGCAATGGTTGCACTGGAAGCAATCTTCACTCGGAGTTCTTCATATTCCTTTGTTCTTGGGTGGCCATCCACAACTGCACTCTCAGGTGAAAACCACCTTGCTCATGGCCCTAAGTATAGTAGAAACTACCTTAGGCAAAGACAACCACGAGCACAGCCCCGAGTGGCCACTCAACATAAACCAATCAACCATTCCACACAGGTGTTTCATTCTTAACTTAGTAGAATTTAACTTTTCATAAAACCAATCTTTTGCATAGCATTAATAATTCTACTAAGTATTGTATACGACCCTAGACACAGGAGTAAGGATTCTACAAAGGTCTAGCATATCATTTATACTAAGTCTTACACATGCTTATATAAAAGTACACTAAGTAATGCATATAGAAAATAGTGGAGGTTTATGAATGTGCCACTTGCCTTTCAATGATGTCTTTGCTCACAAACTCTTTTCAACGTAACTCGGGGCTCTCCGTTCAATCTAACAATATAGAAAAACCACAATACAACAATCAACATAAAACACAACAACACAACGCATACAAACACATACAAAATGATAAACCAAGTTTCATAAACTTCTAAGGAAAAATATGTTTATGCATGACGTGCAAAATATTTCTAAGGACTAGAGATGCATGTCATGCCATGAAAATCCTCTAAGTTAAGTGCCAGCAAATAGGTTGGTCAAAAATGACTAAGGACTAAGGTCATAAGTTAGATAAAATAATTTGCTATAAATCATCTTGAATAAACACTCTAATGGCTTAGCCATGATGTGCATAAATACTTAGAGAAAATACTAAGTCTATTCTTCAAGGTGATCAATAATTATTAAAAACTCTTTGTAAATTGGATATTCACTATAGTGAGAGACAGACACCCGGCCAGCCACTTATGTTGTGGAACAAGTCGCATGTATGTGGACATGTAAGGTTAGTCTCCAGGCTGCTTCATCTCACTATGCTGCTATCCAACAAACTTCAAAGATGGTAATAACATGATCAAAAATTATTTATGTCTAAAGTGAAAGACAATATTAGGAAAGAGGGAAAAGATAGAAAGAAGGATGTAGTTGGTCTTTCGGGCTTCATCTACAGACTTGTAACTTTCTCCTTGGTGATGTCTTGATTGAATTTTTGGTAGACTTGATAAATCTTCAGACTTGATGATTTTTGTATCACCGAGGCTGGTCTTGGATTTAACTTAGTCATCAAGTCTCATAGAAGAAGAAAAGAAAGAGAGAAAGACTTAGAGAATAAAGGGGGTTGGTCTTCTTGAACTTCCTCTTGATTTTTCTTCTAAGTGCTTCTACTTCTTGGAGATGCTTCCAGAGTCTGTTTTCTTCTAAGTCCTTCATTGGCCTTCTATCTCCATGTTAAAAAAATCCTAAGTGTATAAGTGCATAGCACTTTACCAAAATACTATGTTGAAAATAATCCTAACTTAGAGAAAATAATGAATAGGTTTTCCTATGAGAAGTATATCTATATGAGAAAATATGATATGCATGCAATGCACTTTTTAATCATAAGAAACATCATACTAATTTTTGTGATATTTATAAAGTATGCATGAGGGTATAAATGTAATTTAATTAATTTATATTTTTGCAAAATATAAATAAAGGAAGAAATATAAGATTAAAGTTTCCCGTGATTAGATTTTTATAACAAAATTTTATAAATAGTGTTAATAGACAGAGGGGATTTAAATAAATTTATAGCAATTGGATTTACTCAAAAGTAATCTTTCTATCAAAAGTTATGTCAAAAATAGTCAAACTATTCAAATTAAGGGTATGATTATTAAATCGTCAAAACTATTCTCAAAAATTATTTTCTAACAGAAAATAGAAGCATAATATAACACATAATTTAAGGATTCCAAAACAGTTTCATTTGCAATTTTTCGACTTATAGATTTAAAGTTATGATAAATATACTCAAATCATCCATTTGAAATTTGAATATTTTAAACTAAGCCAAAATTAAAATCTACCAGACCAAAATATTCTATATGTCAAGGGCTTTCCAAAAATATAAATTTATCTGAATTTGCATAAACAGAAAAATAGTAATGATAGATCGAATATATAGGGGGTTTTCTGCAAAACTACAAAAAATGAATTAAAAAGGAAAATCATTTTATGACGTGGATCTGACGTGGCAATGACGTGGCTTCTGACTTGGCGCTGATCTGGATAAGTGAAACCATCTGGATCGTCAGATCCAAATCCGACGGTCTAGATTGGACCGTACCCGTTCAGTGCAAGGATCTAATCACAGCCGTTCAAACGAGATCGGAGGGCTCACACGCGTTGACTGGTGGGTGGCGACGGAAGCTCGCCGGAGATGGCGATGACGGCGGCGCTCCGCTCGGGCGTGGATGCTTCGAACGGTACGGTGCCTCCCCGGCCTCGAGGAGGCCACGGAGAGGTGCGGTGCGGTGTGCTGGAGGCGATGTTTGCGTCGACCTCGAGCGGTGCATCTCGGTGCGGCGTGGAGGAGCGGACGAGGTGCTTCGGGCGCCGGCGAGCTCCGGTCAGACGTGTCCCTAAGATTTACTACAAGGGGAGAGCGGGCAAAGCGTCAGGAGGTGTGGGGGGGGGGGAAGGGAAGGCGTGCGAGGGGAAATAGGGTGGGTGGAGGGGCTCACCTCATCGGAATCAACAAGCAAAGGCGGTGGTGGCGAATGATCTCCGGTGAGCGAATGCGGCAGCCCGCCGGCACGGTTTGAGGGGGAATTAGAGGGGGGAGAAGGTGGCTGCCGCGGGGTTTAAATAGGACGAGCATGGATCCTAAGACGCCCTAAATCGCTCGCAATCAAGCGGGGAAAATTTCACCCGAAACTGTCGACGGAAAATACGCCGGAGGTTGAAGAAGGCTCACCTGACAGGTGGGTCCCGCGTGTAAGAGAGAGAGGGAAGAGAGAGGCCGTGCTGGGCTGGTGTCGGGCCTTTGCTCGCTGCGCGTGCGTGCGATGAGAAGCTGGGCTTCGGCCCAGTTAGCTTTTCCTCTCCTTTTTTTCTTTTTTCTTTTTCTTTAATCTGTTTTCTGTATTTTTAAATAAATTTTAAATTATGAATCCAAATCAACTCAAATTAGTTTCTTTAATTTTGTAAAAACAATATCTAGCATTTAAAACACTTATGATTATGTTTTGAACACTTTTTAAAAATAGTAATTTTGAAATATTGCTTAGATACAAATTTGACACTTTATGTCAAATTTGAAATTAGGGCTTTAAACACTTTAATTGTGGCTAAAATAAATTTATTAAATTACCACATTAATATATGTTTGATATTAAGTTATCTTAAACTCATGTTCAATAACCATTTATTTTTATTTTAGTAGAATAGTAAAATGACAAAATATAATTTATTTTAAAGAAATGGGAAATATAATGGATTCATTTTCAAACTAATAATACTTGTGCAAAATTTGTTTTCATAATATGATAAATCATTTGAAAACTCCATATATGCATTGATTTATTTCATTCTTATATTGAATATATTCATGAAAATCATTTTATTTTTTGAAAATTAATGAAAATCATTTAAGCTAAGGCAATGTCTATTTGGATATTTCATTAATCAAAATCTATGAAGTTTTAAGGTTATAAATTATAGACTTGTAATTTCCAAAACTATGTTTTGAACTCAGGTAAAAGAATGTAAACCATTTGGCAAATAGATCATGTTTTAAATAGCTTAAAAGAACACTTGTAAATATTTTTTTAATTTATGAATAGCTTGTGACTAAGTGGTTGAAATCAAATACTTAGAAAGAAACTTTTTAGTACATGAAAATGGTTTGAAGGTTGGTAAATCATTTGTCAAATTATATATTGAAGTTTAACAAATACAATGGATAATATAATGTTTAACTTGAAACAACTTATGGAAATAATGATTATTTGAGATATTTGAAATATTAAACAGACTTCAAGATGCTTGAAGTCTTTTATAGTTGGTTTTCTTATGCATTTTAATATTTTATTTTAATCAAAACAAAAGTTTAAATTTTTAGTGATTTTTAAACATTCCAAAATGTCGGGATGTTACAGTGCCGCCGCAACTTCTTCTCCTCCGGGACGTCTCCCGATCCCTCCTCTGGATCGATCCATGGCCACGGCGGTTGGTGTTCTTCGAGATTTCATCAAGAACAGACACGGATTGAATGCGGATACAGTCGGTAGATCTTTGCTATTGCGCATTGCGAAGTGTTTGTTGTAATTGCTAGGTCTAGCACGGCGGGTCGGGCCGTGCTACGGAGTTGGTTTTCTCCGCCGCTGCTCTGTTCGTTTTGAACCCCTAGAACCCTAGTTTATGTGCCATTAATTTTTCTCTTCTAGATCCATTTGATAGGATGCCGGTCAATAGACGTGGTTTTTAGTCTGAGATCTCTTTTACATCCGACATGCTGACGTGACTAACAGGTCCTTCCGGCTGCAGATTAGTTCCGACATGTCCACTGAGGCCGCCGAGATGGGCGATGAAAGCGTTAGGGGGTGTTGGAATGGCTCAGAGGCCAGCCAGTGGGATCTCGACTGGCTGTATCGAACGCACCGGATTCCCCCCCAAGTCGAGAATCGACTTCAAAGAAGGCGAGTTCGAGCCTGCGCCACAACCCAGCGAGCGAGTAGTATTCGTCACTCACTTCGAGCGTGGGTTTGGCCTTCCTTGACACCTACTGCCTCCAACAACATCATCTCACCGCTAATGCCATAATGTTGCTCTCCTGCTTTGCCTCTTACGCGGAGGCGTATCTCGGCATCTGGCCTTTCGTAGATCTGTGGGCCAAGTACTACCTCCTCCGCCGCCAAGTCATCCCCAATCCCGATCAGAAAGTCAAGGACCTGGTTGCTTGCGACGTTGTAACCATCATCCCTCGTAGAGAATCCTGATTCTCACAGATCCTTGGTCTGGAGTCCTGCCGGAATGGCAGCGCAGCTTCTTCTATGTGCGAAATCCGGCCGCACCGGAAGGCGATGCGAGTTCCTCCGCTCCGGATTACCTCAATCCCCCGGAGTTCGCCATGGGCCCTCCGACCGACTTCAGCCTCTGGGTCCAATCTCCTGACTCCAAGGAGGTTGATGTAACACCCCAACTTCCCTAAGCACAGAATTGTGGTGTTAAGCTAGATTTTTCTGTCTTAGCTAAAACTTTTGTGTGTGATTAATTATGTTTCATAGATTCATCTTTGATTGTTCTCATTAGTCTTGCTTATTTATTTCACTAGTCATCTAAGTCGATAGAAATACTAAAATAAAAATAACTAGAGGAAAGGTTCAACTCTTGTGATCTTCATGTTTATTAAAATATTGCAAAACTAGAACTTATTATTAAGCAAACCTTACACTATTTTGGACATGCAAAAGAACCAACTTGGTCTAGGCAAGTTATATTTTCGTTTGTAGTCCTTAGAAAAGAATTTTTGGTTTGTTTAGGTATAAAACCAATGAGCTTAAGTCTGCATCAAAAATCAAGGACCATTGGACCCTATTATCTTTTCTGATTTGATTTTCCATCATCTTTTCAATCTGTTATTTAGGTAAGTAGTAGGTGAACTCAAGTTTGATCAAATTCATCATTTAGCTAGTGATTGTTTTGTTATCTCTGGTTTTGAATTTTGAATTTAAATTTTTACTTGAGTAATTAAAGGAAGGAGAAAAAGAAAAGTAGAAGAGAAAAAGAAAACCTAGACTACCCGAGCCCTAGCTACCCCTCTTCTCTCTCCCTATACTCTCTCTGCAGGTGACAAGGAGGGGGGCAGCAGGCCCAGGCCATGCCCCACCTGCCAGCCTCCCCAGCTCCCGCCTCCTCCACTCAACTTCTTTGCTTTTTCCACCCTGGCCAACCCGAGCCCTCCTCCTTTATTTTTACTGGCTCAACCTCGTCATCCCGACTACCCTCCCTTCTGCCTCTCTCCCACCGCCCATTCCAGCCAGTAGAAACCGAGGACGACCCCGAATGAAACCCTATATCGGGCCCCTCTCAAATACCCGACCCCGTGCAACCCAACCCCCCATTCCTCCCACTCTGCATCCCCCTCGGACCTATCCACCCTCCTCTGCAAGCTCGCCCGAGCTCCCCCTCTAGTTTGCTCGGGAGACGAAAAATTTCCCACCGGAGTTCATCCGTGGAGAAGGTCGTAGCTCTCGCTCCAGTGCACCGCTTCTCTTCATTTTCGTTTCCCCGAGACCCCCTCCTCCGTGCCTAACCTTTCCTCGTCTCTGTTTCGTGCCTTGGAGCCCGAGGACGCCATGTTCTTCCTCGACCGGAGCTCGGAGGAGACGCCATGGCCGCACACTGGGAGCTCCTCCGACGACGCGATGGGTAGGAGACCACCCCCCTGCATCTTCTCCACCGACCCCAGCCCCGCATTCAACCCTGGCTGCCCGAGGTGAGCGCAGCGTCGCCACCCCCTTCTTTCTCCCCCTCTCCCTCTGGTTCACTCCTGTGCCCCCGACGTGAGGAAGAAGAAGGCCCTGGGCCGTTCATTTGTGCATCAACGGCCCTCTTTGAATCCCGCTAGATCTAATCTGGGTCGTCCAGAGTCGATCCAACGGCGACTTATACCTCCGCCTGCGCACGTTACCGCGTGGGCCGACCCATCTCGTTCAACCGAGTATGGGCCAGATCCGACCCTCCTACAATTTTTCCTTTTAAGTTTTGTCCTGTTTTATTTTTCCAGAAAAGTAATAGCCTAGCTTCTATTCATTTGTGGTAGATTTGTGCATGCTAAATTAGTGAAGTAATTTTTTTAGCATAGCTATTTGTTTTCTTAGCCATATGGCGTTAGAGTTTATCCAAAATATGTTCTTAGTTGTGTGCTATAATAGATCTAGTAACAAGTATCATTTTCACCAATTTATTAATAACATGAGATTTATTAATCCAAATCATGCAAACCAGGACTCTCTGGAAAGCCTATAAAAATGCCTACCTAGATCTATAAGTCATGCAGGAGATGATTCTAAGAAAAGATCTATCCTGTCTAAGAAAGACATCAGTAGGTATTTGGTGATTTTTTGTTCATTAAGTAAATTACTTTCTACGGTAAATCCAATTGGATATGGTAGATATAAGTGGTAGGTTTCATATCGTATAAGGGTAGAATTTTCTAGTATATATTTTATGCATGGTAAATCAATTCCTCAAAACAGTAGGTTATTTCTCATAAAATGCATATGTAGATTCTCTGAAAATATTGTTTGTCAAGTTTTGGTTGTTTGAACTACCTCTATCTATGCAAATATGTTTGGTGTATTTTTGTGGAGTAGCCACAAGTTTTATCTACCATACCACACAGGTTTGGTACCAAAATAATTTATATTTTGCTCTATACATAAATAATGGTCAGAAGTTTACTTTCTTTTAAATCTGGGATAAATTGAGCTAGGATTATCCAAATTAGGTGAATCAAAATTCTACTGAAAGATAAAACTCACATATTTCCAAAGAAATTAACTTTGCATGCAGGAGATCTATAAAACAGAAGCTATATTCTTTTTGGTTTTGACATCGGTAGCTATTAGATGATTTTTAGTTTCTGTTTGGAAGTAGCTTTTAATGCACAAGCAATTTTCAGAGTTTCCTTTAGTACACAGGAGTAGTGTGGTATAAGGGTTTCTCTTTTTGAACAGTACTCTAAAAGTTATGCATTTTTCCATTAAAACAACACCATTAAAAACTATTTAAATGTAATACTTGTATTTTCTATTTTTGGATAAAAGCAAGCTTGAGTCTAAATCTTGTCAACTTTGTAATCCTGAAACTAAACTAAACCCTTACACTTGCCTCTTAAAATATTAATAGTGTCATGGTGTTCCTTGTGTGCTGTTAGCATACTCCATTTCATGCCATAGTGTAGCACTATATGATTGGTGTGTTCTGTTTGTAATTGTGTTAATGATTAGGTGAATCCCTCCTATGGATGATTCTGTTTTATGATTAGTGTTGTCTATTTCTTTACTTTAGAATGTTGTCAACTCGTATTTTAGGATTCACACTAGTCTCGTTTATTTCGATGATACGATAGATCCGCAAGCAGAGGAGGAGCAGAACGTGGTAGCTGAGCACACCTACGAAGAAGAGTAAGACCAGGGACAGTACTTTGAGAAAGGAAAGCCCACGTAACCACCCTTATGCAAATCCTATTATTTACAAGGCATGTTTTTTTTGAAAATAAAGGAATGCATGTTTTATTTCTTTTGTGGTACCTTGCCACCCAAAAACTATTTTACTAAATATTGTTTGGCCAAAGCTATCTACTAGAAATACTCTTGGTGTTAACAAAAAGAGTTTTACTTGATGAGCCTTGTTGTTGAAGGCTCCATCAAAAAGATTAAGTTTCTAGTAGTCTATCCTTATTTTCTTATCTCAAAACTATAGGATGGGAACCCGTTTGATAAAACTATTTTCTGGAGAAAATCTGAGTTGCTGGGAGCAATCAGTGAGAAAGAAATGGTTTTATGAAAACCCAAAATGGTGAGAGCATTCAGAGATGTTATGAAAACCCGAGCTGCTGGGAGTAGTCGGAGGTGGAGGTTTAATTTCGAAGTCCCTGCTGCCACCCGAACAATTAACCCGTGCAACCACAGTACCTGACATGGGTAGGGCTTAGCCGGCAACTTGTCTTTTTCAGTATTGGGGCTCTCATACTTTCTATGGGGGCTGGGCCCTCTAGCCGGGTTGTCGTCTGTACAAGACAATACACATGTGAATGGACTCGCGCCGGACGATTACGGCGGGTCTCCTGCCGTGGCGGTGTGGCGTCCGAGGAAAGACCAAGAGGTCTAGTGGAGCACACGGTGTCGGGGAGTACAAACCTACTGAGAGGCCCGATACTAGGGTGGACATAGTGGAAAGCTTTGATCTGGTTATCCGGACCCCCGCATGCTGTCGTATAACGGGCCATGGCAGACACGGCGAAAGGACCGTTTGGTATGGGTAAAGTGTGCAACCTGAACAGAGTGTAAATCTAATCGAATAGCCGCGTCCGTGGTCATGGACGGTTGGAAAGGCCACACTGGGCGCCTTGGAGAAAGAACGTGTTTTCAAGAAATGTGTTTTCGATGGAACGAGGAGGTACCTAGGAGGTACGGAATTTGGGTGAGGATGGTTGATCTCAGGGTGACAACCAGTCCGATCTCAAGTCAGGAAAACGGGGGTATCCCTGTCCTAGTGTTTGGTAAACTTTTACAAAAGAAATTTTATGTACTTAGATATGTCCTTGCTATATCTAAGAGAAGAGAATTATATCTCTAAAAGTTTTTCTAGAGATGTCGTATTCTCTATGTCTTAAATCATGGTGTTCGAAAATAAGCCCTATAGTATTATATAGGAGCTATCCTAGTTTTTAAAAATGCTTTACTTGCATCTCCATGAAAAACTGAAAACCTAGAGGTGGTCTTGCGAGTACGTAATTGTACTCATTTGGCTTTGTCCCTGGATATTCAAATGTCCAGATTAGAATGATGAGGCCTACGTCGAGGAGGAAGTGTATGACGACGACTTCGCCGCTTAGTTGTCACTGGTCAACTGCACTTGTCGGATCAGCATTCGGAGATGTCAAGGGCCGACGCTAGCCACGAGCTTCGGCTATCTTAGTTTATATCCGTCCTGCGTGACGAGGTTTGTAGACTTGGTCGTATGCTCATTTATGTGTTGTAAGACTTTTTATTCGTATGACTTGAATGATGTAACTCTTTGATAACAATGTTGGTTATGTGATTGCGACGCACTGATCATTGGGATCGTGATCTTTTACATAATGTGGACATCTCGGATTTGTTTTTGATGGGTCGTTACAGTTGACCAGATACACAATGTCCTAACTGTTCTCGCGGAGGATTTGACGGCTGATGTTCTCGCGGAGGATTTGACGGCTGATGACCTCCTGCGGACCTTCATCAGCCGCCGGGTTTGCCCTCTCCTAACCCGGGTACACAAGATGTGCTTCATCAACGGGCTGCACGACCCAACCCGGACCAGTATCTTCGGGTTGGACAAACCCGCAGTTTATCGCCGCGTCTGAGCTATTGCTTGGACAAAAATGACCGAGGAGTGGACGTGGGGACTAGTCTCGTCCACCCGGAAACATCGACCGGACAAGGTGCATGCACGTGCACTTACCGACATTCGCGCTATGCCGGCTGATGTGTGATACCGATATCCTTGCCTTGTTCTTTGCTTCCCCTTCTCACTGCAGCTGTTTGAGCGTCAAGTCGAAGAGGACGCGGTGCACGCCGGCGACAACTTCGCGGCCGACTTGTCGAAGCCGAAGAAGATGCCTGCGGAGGATCCCGACAGCGAGGATCACCTCTCGATACCTCTAGCCCGTGCTCCTGCCCCGGGTAAGCTTTCAGCTCAAGATGCTATCCGAGTTGAATCTGACGAAGATGATGACGACGATTGTCGAATACTAGATGTAATTGATGCTCGTCCTATCAACTTCGCCATGCCAGTGGTTCCGGCTCGAGCCGCTACAACCAAGTGCACCGAGACCCGCAAGCGCGCCACGTACGAGGCCGTGGGGGCCGGGAGCTCAGGTGCTGCTGTCAAGAGGACCAAGACCAGCAAGCGCCCGGGTGACAAGGCTCCCCGGCAGAGGAGAGGTCCCCCTACCGTATCCACTGGGTAAGCTAAGAATCCTCCGACTTGGCCTACCTGGACTCTGCCCGGGATCTCTTTTGACGTGTCTTCTACTCTTGCAGGGCGGCCCTTGACGTTCCGCAATCCGCCGGATCCCGCCCACCGGGTAGGGACTCCGCGTCTCCTAGCCCGACTCAGGCTGTGCCTTCACCGCCACGCCGCCCAGCGTGGGATGCCGGCCAACAGGCTCCGGGCCCTATCCAGGGGGAAGCACGTGATGCGTCCGACTTGTACGTCAGAGCGGGCACCCTGGTCCCGGGCGCGGAACCCGTGGCCACCGAGATGTCTGGCGCGCAACCTGCGGCCCCCAAGACCCCCTTCATCTCGGAGACGCCACCACGGCCACCATCTCCTGTTCTTGATGAGGTCGTGGTAAGCCCGCCACGCCAAGTTGTGCCCCGTTCAAGGACACGACTTGTCCCGCGGAAGTCACCACCGCCAAAGCAGCCCACTGCCAAGACTACCCGGCAGCCGGACTCCCAAACTGGCAAGCAGCGCAGCCAGCCTTCTGGCCAGAAGTCGACGCCTGCCAAGTCCAGCGCTCCCCCGAGATCCTCGACTCAGGACTTGTCCTTGACCAAGACTCCTCGTGCTCCGCGTAAGCACTGCGGCTTGCCACCGCCTCCTGCCGATGTCCCGACTGCTGCTCTCAAGCTCTGCGAGCCTCTGTAAGTGCAGTCGTGCCTGCAGGATCCCGGGAAACCGTTCCAATGAGGGCGACTATCGTCACCGGATGGCACATGGTTGACGAGTATAACTTGGCCTGGATTGCCGCCGACGCCTCCGAGATCCCGGGAGATCTACACGTTGCTGGCTCAAGCCGCAGCGCGCAGACCATGCATGCGCTCCAGGTGGCGGTCTTGGAAACTACGCGAGTAGTGGATGTAAGTCTTCTATCTCTATTCTCTCCAGTCCCCGAGATTGGTGCTTAGTGATCGAGACTCAACCGATTAGTAGATCATTAGGCGCAAATCTTTGAGAAACTTTCAAAAATCCAGTCCCCGAGATCCGTCCTTGGGGATCAAAACTCCACCGAGTTGCCGGTCCTCGAGTGCGGATCTTGAAAAATTTCAATATGCAGTCCCCGAGATCTGCCCTTGGGGACCAAAACTCCACCAAGTAGCCGGTCCTCGAGTGCGGATCTTGATGAAATTTCTTATCATTCCTTGCCTCACAAAAGTCCCCGAGATTGATGTCGGATATGCTCTTTCTCAGGATTGCAGCCAGAAGCGCAGCAGCATCTTCCACACACTACTCGCCGACTTCGGCCAGACCAAGAAGTCGGAGGAGCGACTGCGGGAAGAGCGGGACTCCGCGCGCAAGATCACCGAAGACCAAACGTCTGCCATGACCGAGGTGCAGTCAGAGGATGCGCACGGACGTGGGGAAGGGGGAAGAGGGTCAGGGGCATAGGGGAAGGCTCACCTCGCCGGGTAACAACGAAAAATGGCGGCGGTAGCAATGGAGCTCCGGCGAGCTTTTCCGACGGCCTGGCGGCGTCTTAGGGGCTAGGGTTTGGGGCAAAACGTGGCTGAGGCGCTGGGGTTTTATAGGGCAGGGTCGGGGTGCCCATTAAGCCCCTTAATCGCGCGGAATTACGACGAGAAAATCTCGCCCGAAACTGTCGGCGCGAGGTAGAAGATGACTTGACGTGTGGGCCCCACACGTCAGTGAGAGAAAGAGGGGAATGGGCTGGGTGTTGGGCCGTTACGCGTCGCTCGCGCGCGATAGAAGCTGGGCTTTGGCCCAGTTAGTTTTTCCTTTTGTTTTATTCTTTTCCTTTTCTGTTTTCTGGATTTTTAAATAACTTTTAAAGTATAAATCCAAATCAACTCAATTTAGTTTCTATATTTTTGTAAAAACAATATCTATCATTTAGAATACTTATGGTTATGTTTTGAACACTTTCAAAATTAATAATTTTGAATTATTGCTTTAATACAAATTTGATGCTTAATGTCAAATTTTAAATTTAAGTCTAATTTAATTTCGTGTTGGCCAAATAAAATTTTATAATAATACAATACTTATATAAATTTGAAAGTAACTTCATTAAACTCATTTTCCAACATTAAAACATTTTGGGCTTAAGTACAATAATTAAATGACATAACACATCCATTTGAAAATGGAAAAGGGAAATATATTGAATTCATTTTTAAGTCAAATAATTGGTGCACCATTATATTTTGTATTAAGATAATTCAGTTGAAAACTATAATAAATACCCTTGGAAATATTCTAGTTTTAACTCATTGTTTATACTGGATATATTCAAGAAAACATTTAATGTTTTGAAAATACATGAAGATCATTTAAGCTAATGGAATGATTATTTGGATAATTATTTAGATATATAATCAATGGAGTTTTATAATAATGCATTATAAGATTATAATCTCCAAAGCTATAACTTGAATTTAGTAAGATGAATGAAAACTATTTGGCAATTATACCACTTTAAATAGTTTTGAATTTATGAATAGATATGACTAAGTGGTTGAAATTAGTTTCTTATAAGGAAACTATTTTATTAACATGAAATGGTTTGAAGTTTATAAAACATCTGTCAAATTACCAATTACAGTTTTTTTTTGAGATACAATGGATAATAAAATGTTTAACTAGAAACAACTTTTGAAAGAAATATTAAACTGAGATATTTGAAATAAAACTCTTTAATATGTTTGAAGTCTTTTACAGTTGGTTTTCTTATGCATTTACCGTTTTATTTTAATCCAAAACAAAAGTTTTAAAATTTTAGTGATTTTTGAACATTAGAAAATGTTGGGATGTTACAGACTACCGTCCTTAAAAGGAATCTCGTCCCTGAGATTCGGAGAAGCTAGAAAGAACAGCTAATGCTTGAAATAATTCTGATAACTCGAGAGTTTTGAGAAGGGTACATGTTTTGACATGGAAACTTGAAAGCTGACAGGAAATGATTTTTCTGATCGGGGAGGTTCGAAAGACAGATAGTTTGGGATTCTCTGGGTTTAAGCATCGGGGTTTAATTAAACTAGGTGGCAACCACCCTTAAAAGAAAATTTTGTGGTCAGTGTAGAAACTTTGTTTAATCCTTTTTATTTCTCAGTTGTAGAGCTTACAAGGTATTTAAAATACAATGACATGTGGTAGCTACGGGAAGTTTTTAGCACTCACGTTTTCCACTCGGTCCTTGAAGAGATTTATCCTTCTTCCACTCAGGGCACTTATCAGCGTAATGTCCCTTGTCTTTGCACTTGTAGCAACTTATGTGGCTAAGATCTTTCTTGGATTCACCCTTTTGTCCTTGTTCCTCCACGGTCTTCATGAGAGACTGTTGCATTCCTTCCTTGGTTTGCTGGTTAGCTTGTTGCACCATGGGATAAAGTTGACACTAAATTGGGACATGGTTTGTTCCTTCACACAGGAAGCAAGTAACCTGACTTGTGAGGCATCCTTTAACTGAACGTATGGTATGACCATGGGGCCACTCATCAGGACATTCTTTGGACGTATGTCCTATCTCTCCACCAGTTTTGCATGCCTTTAGTTTGGTCATGAGGTTCTCTTCAAAATCACTATGGTTTTGATCAATCTTAGGCAGTTGGTCATTGATCAACTTCCACAGCTGACTCTGGTTCTCAAATAGTTGTTGTATGCAAAACATTGGTGTTGGTATTTGGGTGAGACATCTGTTTGGTTTAGAAAGCAATGAGTTGAATTATTTTTACTATGGGGGAATCCTAGTTCAATAAAAAAAACAAGGCAACCAATCTATAACATAATCAATCAACATCTAACAAACATTAAGCAACAAGGTTCACAACAAACAAACAATCTAGTATTGTCATATAGCCAAGTTGATATGATCAATACACTAACACGATATCATCATTCTATTTAGGTGGTGATCAAATCTACCTCCTTCGTGAGCGCTTCAAGTTCTTGTTCAACTTTCTTGGATATCTTTGAAGTGTTCGTCGAATCCTGGTTCTTCAGTGGTCTTCCATGTATGTAGAACTTTATGTTTCATTGAAACTTTTCTATATGAAGCAGTAGAATCAGACTTAGACTACAAGAACATGGTCATCTAGAAAAAGATAAGAGGTTTTCCGAAGGTTGATAGTAGATGAGAGTATGAGGAAGATAAAACGAAAAGGTTTTATTTTAGAAAAGTGAACAAAATAGATTTTTAATCCTATGGTCAAATCCTATTTCTATCCAAACCTAGGGTTTTGAACCTACAGGCAACACAGTCCTCTGATACCATCTGTAGCGTACATGCACTTCAAATAAGGTAGATACCTGTGTATAGTGCAAATCCCTGGATCGATTCATTTGCACACAGTTTACGATGTAATATCACAACAAAGCGTCAATTTTATTACATCGATGATCCAGAATTACAAAATATTCGATACAAGTTGCATAGCATAAAGCTAGCATTGAAAAAGTACACAGCGGAAATACAATAGCAGTGGGTCTCCAACAACTTCATGTTACCACAGGCAAAAACATGTTGGTTGTAGACTCGAAACCTATAAACGAAACCTCACTCGTCATCTGAACAATCTGCAATAAGAAAAATATTGCAACAACGTGGGTAAGATTCCATTAAAAATGGAGTCTGGCAAGTGACACTATGGTGGACACTTAATGGAATAACTCGATAGCCTATATGCATATTTGGCTGGTGGAGTTCAAGGCTATTTTGCATAAAGCCAATTTTTTCCTATCTCTTTGGAAAATACTTTCTTCAAATCAAGACAAGTATGGCATGAAAACCATAAATCTCATCTTCCCTTGTTCATCCATCAAGTTTTATTTCTGAAGTTGGAATGATGGAATCCTCCGTTGACGTCCGTGATCAGCTGCTCAAATTGTCCGTACTGGGGACACGGCTAAGTACTTAGTTTTACACTCTGCAGAGGTTGTGCACGTTCACCATTTTACCCATTCAACCCAATTTATCCTTTACACACCTTTTGTGATAAGGAAAGGAGAAGAATGAGACGAGATCTTTCAGAAGCATTTTCCCTCCCACTCTGGATTGACCCGTTCCACCTAACATCCCCCTACATCTGCTTGTCAAGCCGGAGAGAGTCCACACAACATAATTTATCAAGCCAGAGCCCATATGGCAATGGCTGCACTGGAAGCAATCGTCACTCGGAGGTCTTCAGATTCCTCGGTTCCCTGGGTGGCCATCCACAAGTGAACGTACTCCAGGAACTATAGACATGGACCGGAGTAGCCACTCAACTTCGCCACCATTAACAACCAATCCACCCAGGAGTTTCATTAACTTAGTGGATGTGCACTCTCAGGTAAAAATCACCATGCTCACAGCCCTAAGTAGAATAGACATTCATCCTAGGCGACGACAACCATGAGCACAGCCCTGAGTAGTCACTTAACATTTTGTAAAACTTTTCATCAATTGCATAGCATCAATACATCTACTAAGTATTATATAGGAACCTAGACATAGGAGTAAGGGAATTCTACACAGGTTTAGCATAGCAATGCTATCCTACTCATGCATACAAAAATACACTAAGTAATGCATATAGAAAATAATAGGAAGTTTATGAGGTGTGCCACTTGCCTTTCAATGCAGTCTTTACTCACAAACTCTTTTCAACGAACTCGGTTCTCTCCGTTCAGTCTAAACAATATAAACAAACAACAATACACAATCATAAAACAAAACCACACAACACATACAAACAAGTTTCATAATATGCAAATTATTTCTAAGGACTAGAAATGCATGTCATGCCATGAAAATCTTTTAAGTTAATGCAAGGCAAGTAGGTTGGTGAAACCGACTAAGGATTAAGGTTAGAAGTTGGACAACATAACTTTGTTATAAATTATCTAGAATATGCACTCAAATGGCTTAGCCATGACGTGCATAAATACTTGGGGAAATACTAAGTTTATAAGGGGATCACAATTACTATCAACTCTTTGTAAATTGGATATTCACTATAGTGAGAGAGACAGACACCCGGCCAGCCACTTGTTGTGGGACAGGTCTCATGTACGTGGACATGTAAGGTTTGTCTCCAGGCCGCTTCATCTCACTATGCCGCTAGGATCCAACAAACTTCAAAGATGATAACATCATGATCAAAATTTGTTTAAGTCTAAAAGACAAGATTAGGAAAGAGGGAAATAGATAGAAGGTAGAATGTAGAATCTTCTCCTTGCTTCATTTTCTTCTTGATGTGTTGACTTCATTACAATTTTGTAGACTTGATGGTTTTGAAGTGATGGTGCTGGTAGCCTCCAGGTTGATCTTGAATATAACTTAGTCATCCAGGGGTCTAAGAGAAGGGGGAATAAAGATAGAGGAAGTAAGACTTAGAAAATATTTGCTGGCTGGTCTTCATGGACTTCTTCTTGATTTTCTTCTAAGTGCTTCTACTCCTTGAAGATTCTTCTGAAGTCTTGTTTGGCTAAGTTCTTCATTGGCCTTCTAGCTCCATGTTGAAATACTAAGTGTCTAGTGCATAACACTTTTATCAAAAGACTAAGTTTGGAAATATTCCTCACTTAGAGAAAACTAATGAAGAGATTTCGTATGGGAAACATATCTATATGTGAAAATAAGTTATGCATGCAATGCTCTTTTAAATCCTAAGAAATATCATACAGAATTTGTGATATTTATAAAGTATGCATTAGGCTATAAATGCAATTTAATAAATTTATATTTTTGGAAAATATCATAAAAGGGATAATTATAAGATTAAAGTTTTCTATGATTAATATTTTTATAACATAATTTTCTAAATAGTGTTAATAGACAGGGAGCATTTAATTAAATTTATAGCAATTTGATTTAATCAAAATTAATATTTATATTTATAGTTATGTTGAAAATACTCAAACTATTTAATATATAACTAGGAATTCATTCAAATATCACTCAAAATATTTTATAGCAGTGGCATCAATTTAAAAATATTCTAAAGTTTCTAAAACAATTTTATTTGCAATTTTTGGATTAATAGATTTAAAGTTATGCCAAAAATACTCAAATCCACTATTTGAAATTTGAATATTTTATACTAAGTAAAATTTGAAATTTGGCAGATCCAAAATATTTCTACATGTCTAGAGCTTTCCAAATATATAAAAATATTTGAATTTTGATATACAGAGAAAAAGACTTGATATTTTGAACAGACAGGGGCTTTTCTGCAAAACTGCCATTTTTTATTTAATTAGAAAAAGAAAATCCACGCTGGCGCTGACTGTGCGCTTACGTGGCCGCTGACTGGGATCCGACGTGGATAAGTGATCAGATCTGGGGCGTTGGATCCAGATCTGACGGATCTGAACCGACCGTACCGATTCGATTAAAGGATCTAATCCTACGCGTACATTACAGATCAGACGGCTTACAACGATTGACCAAAAGGTGGCGGCGCTCCAGTCGCCGGAGACGAAGGAGACGGCGGCGGCGGCTCGGACGTGGACGGGGACGGTGCTCCGGCAGTTCCTCGGACGCGCGGATGATGCCCTTGGGTGCGGCGCGTCGCGGCGATCTCGATGGGCTCGGTGGCGGTTTCGCGTGCGTCTCGGAGGGCCGTGGGGGCGTGGCCGAAGTGCTTCGGTGCCGGCGAGCTTCGGTCGAGCACGAGGTGCTCCGTTCGGCTGCGAAATAAATCGAGACAAGGGGTTCAGAGGATAAGCACGGACGCGGGGAAGGGGGGAGAGGGTCAGGGGCATCGGGGAAGGCTCACCTCGCCGGGGAACAACGAAAAATGGCGGCGGTAGCAATGGAGCTCCGGCGAGCTCGGCCTGGCGGCGTGTTAGGGGCTAGGGTTTGGGGCAAAAGGTGGCGGAGGCGCTAGGGTTTTATAGGGCAGGGTCGGGGTGCCCATTAAGCCCCTTAATCGCGCGGGATCACGACGAGAAAATCTCACCCGAAACTGTCGGCGCATGATCTTCGGCGCGAGGTTGAAGACGACCTGACGTGTGGGCCCCACACATCAGTGAGAGAAAGAGGGGAACGGGCTGGGCGTTGGGCCGTTACGCGTCGCTCGCGCGCGATAGAAGCTGGGCTTCGGCCCAGTTAGTTTTTCCTTTTGTTTTATTCTTTTCCTTTTCTGTTTTCTGGATTTTTAAATAACTTTAAAGTATAAATCCAAATCAACTCAATTTAGTTTCTATATTTTTGTAAAAACAATATCTATCATTTAGAATACTTATGGTTATGTTTTGAACACTTTCAATTTAAATTTTTTGAATTATTGATTTAATACAAATTTGATGCTTAATGTCAAATTTTAAATTTAAGTCTAATTTAATTTCGTGTTGGCCAAATAAAATTTTATAATAATACAATACTTATATAAATTTGAAAGTAATTTCATTAAACTCATTTTCCAACATTAAAACATTTTGGGCTTCAGTACAATATTTAAATGACATAACACATCCATTTGAAAATGGAAAAGGGAAATATAATGAATTCATTTTTAAGTCAAATAATTGGTGCACCATTATATTTTGTATTGAGATAATTCACTTGAAAACTATAATAAATACCCTTGGAAATATTCTAGTTTTAATTCATTGTTTATACTAGATATATTCAGGAAAACATTTAATGTTTTGAAAATACATTAAGATCATTTAAGCTAATGGAATGATTATTTGGATAATTCATTAGTTATATAATCTATGGAGTTTTATAATAATGCATTATAAGATTATAATTTCCAAAGCTATAACTTGAATTTAGTCAGATGAATGAAAACTATTTGGCAATTATACCACTTTAAATAGTTTTGAATTTATGAATAGATATGACTAAGTGGTTGAATTAGTTTCTTATGAGGAAACTATTTTATTAACATGAAATGGTTTGAAGTTTATAAAACATCTGTCCAATTACCAATTACAGTTTTTTTTTTAAATACAATGGATAATAATTTTTTTTACTAGAAATAACTTTTGAAAGAAATGTTAAACTAAGATATTTGAAATAAAACTCTTTAATATGTTTGAAGTCTTTAAAGTTAGTTTTCTTATGCATTTACCGTTTTATTTTAATCCAAAACAAAAGTTTTAAATTTTTAGTGATTTTTTAACATTAGAAAATGTTGGGATGTTGTAACGTACCTGCACTTAAAATATGGCAGGTACCTGTGTATAGTGCAAACCCCTGGATCGATTCGTTTGCACACACATTTTACGATGTAATATCACAACAAAGTATCAAATTTATTACATCGATGATCCAGACTTACAAAATATTCTTTACAAATTGCATAGCATAAAGCTAGCTTTGAAAGACTAAACAACGGAAACACAATAGCAGTAATTCTCCATCTTCATGTTGCCACAGGCGAAAAACATGTTGGTTGCAGACTCGAAATCCCTTAACGAAAACCTCACTCGTCATCTAAATAACCTGTAACAAAAAAAATTTTGCAACAGAGTGGGTCAGATTCCATAAAAAATGGAGTCTGGGAAGTGACACTATGGTGGACACTTAATGGAATAACTCTATAGCCTATATGCATATTTGGCTGGTGGAGTTCAAGGCTACTTTGCATAAAGCCAATTTTTCCTACTCTTTTGAAAACACTTTTCTTAAAATCCAGACGAGTATGGCATGAAAACCATAATCTCATCTTCCCTTGTTCACCCATCAACTTTTAACTTAGAAATTGGAATGTTGGGAGCCTCCGTTGAATCCTTGATCAACTGCTCAGATTGTCCGTAACCGAGGACACGGCTAAGTACTTAGTTTTACACTCTGCAGAGGTTGTGCACTTTCACCTCGAGACTCAAACAACCCTTCTGTCCTTGACCCTCATGTAGTGAAAAGGAAAGGAGAAGCCTGAGACGAGACCTTTGGGGAAAAGTCAAGGCAGAGCCATTATACCACGTGGTTGCACTGGAAGCATCTTCACTTGGAGAAAACGTTGGTCCCTTTGTTCCTGTGTGGCCATCCTCAAGTGTACGTACTCAGGTTCACTCATCTAAATGAGCCTGGGTCTTAGCCAGGTGCACCCACCTAAATGAGCCTAAGCAGCCACTCAACTCTAACCTCCATTCTTGCCACATCCACCCAGAAGTGTCTTTAACTTAGTAGAAATTAACTTTTCACCAAAACAACTTTTGCATAGCATCAATATTTCTACCAAGTTACCCATAGGATTCTAGACACAACTAGAGTAAGGGATATAGTAGTTTCAGCATAGCAATACTATCCAACACATGCATATAATAAAACACACTAAGTAATGCAAAGAAGAAACATAGGAAATTTATGAAGGTGTGCCACTTGCCTTGGCAACAGGGAGAACAGGAGTATTAGTTGCAAAAGTCTTCGTTTCTCTCCGAAATTTCTAACAAGTCAAACAAGCCACAAATAAACAGACAAGCATAAATGCAACACTTAGAAAAATATGACATGCATGATATGAAAAAATATTCTTAAGGACTAGAGATGCATGTCATGCCATGAAATTATTCTAAGTTATTGCGGAGCAAGTGTGTTAGTCAAATTACTAAGTACCAAGGTCATAGGTTGGACATAATAACTTGGCTATAAATCAACTTGAATAAGTTGTAATGCTGCTGCAAGTCTTCACATGCTTGGTCTTGAAATCTTCAACTCCCTTGTAATTTTCTTCATCTTCAACTAGCATTCTGACTTGGTCATAATCACTAAGGACTTGGTTTATGCCCAAAGTGAAAGAAGAATAGGATGGCGGAAAAAGATAAAGAAAAGATGTAGTTTTTCTTCTAGGCTTCATCTCCAGACTTGTAACTTTCTCCGATGTCTTCATTGAATCATGTAGACTTGATGGTTCTTCAGACTTGATGATTTGTATATCTGTCGTGGTAGTGTCACGGCAGATGCCATAGGATGGCTAATGTGTGGGGCCGATGGACGATGGTGGATCCGGGGAGGGATAGCGAGCTGAATAGCCCACACGAGGAGGATCCCGGTAAAACCGAGATCTCCTAGGAACAAGAAACAAGATCAAAGTGCGAGGAGGAAGATCTAACAAACACAAACAAATGCACGAAGGCACACAACACACACACACGATATACCCAGGTTCAGGGCCCTCGTGAGGAGGTAACACCCCTACTCCTGCCTTTCCTCTCTATATAACAATGGTACAAGAACTACAACTTGCTACTAGATCTCTCAAAGGGAGGTGTACAAAGAACTAGATGAACTGAAGGTGTGAAGGAGTAAATGCTCTAAGAGTAAATGTGACTATAGCTTTGGCTCCCAAGTTGGTCTCTCTCCCTCAGGAGCAGTTATGGCGCCTTTTATAGAGTTCCGGCCAGGAGGGCCGGAAACCCTAAATCGGCTTGGCCCCACCGGACAGGCCTAGCCGGCATGTTGTCACCGGCTAGTGCGACCTAGTCGCCGCGCTATCCGGCGTAGCCCCAGCGTCATCATCTCGATAAGGACAGCAGGCGCCGTCCGGAACCATCATTGTCCCCCTGTCAGAGACAAGACATGTCTTGGCCCATCCCGGATAGCCTTTTCCGGATTGCCGGGCTAGGCATGTCAGGTCTTGTCGTACCACGGTCGTACCGGCTGACGCGCTCCCGTGTCAGGCGGGAGGTGACCATGCTTCCGTGTCAGGCGGGAGGTGACCATGCTTCCGTGTCAGGCGGGATGGTATTTCCCCCCGCGACAGACGGGAAAGCCTGCTATAGACCGTTTACGGCCTACCGGGAGCCCTCTCGCCGGCTACCTCCTCGCTTGCCACTATGAGCCTCTCCTACATAAGATCAAGACCGCGACACACATTCCGGTTAGTACCTACCCGGAGTACCTATTCGGTAAAACCGAGTACTCCTCCTTCCGGGAGTTTCCTCGGAGCCCGAGATCCGGGATCCTTTCCGGAGGGGTCCGAGCTCGTCTCAGGATGAGTATCTCTAGGCCTAGCCTCCCGAATATGTCTTAGCCTATTAGCAAAGATATCTTCGAGAAGCTAGTTCTTAGAGGAACCACCCGCTTATGCCTGTGTTGCGATTGTGAAGGCCGGGGGTGTCTATTTATAGTTGCCAGAGCTGACCCTTGCGCCTGCCAAGAGGCACTTTGCCCTCTACCAGTGTTCAAGGGTCAAGTTGCCCTTTCAGCACACCAGGAGGTGTCCCTTGCTCTTGCCAAAGGTCACGTACTGTTGGCACCTTACTGAATTATACCGGGATCTTCCCCTACCTTGGGGGCAGCCCCCCGACACTAGTCCCCGAAGCTGCTGCTGCACAGCGACCTCGGATGATGTGCGGGATCAGCTTTAAACAACAACCATCTTCCGAGAACACATGACATCACCCTCCGTTTTCTTGCCGAGATTGATTTCTCCCGAGACCTCCTTACCGAGAGTGTTTTAACCGGGAGACGAAGTATGCAACCGGATACTCCAGTCCTGGCGAATCTCGACCGTTGGCCTCGTGCTGAACTCGAGATTGAGAGCTGGGGCCCACCCGACGTCCCGTCTGAGCAGAAATGCACTCGAGTGCTCCTGCCCGAGCACGATGTCGCTTGGATTCCCGCGCCGGGTGCCGCAGACGATCCGGAGCCCAACCGTTGGGGGCCGTGTGACCGTCGGTGTGGCTGGATCGGGCGCTCCGGCTAGCGCCACGTGGCGCGCTGCGCAAAACAGATCCCACCCACGATCGTGGAGATCGTGGGCGGGAAAACGGAGAACCACTCCGGAACCCCCCCCCCCCCCATAAATAGGGGACCGGAACGGTTTCCTCTCCTCCTTCCTCTTCCTTGCTTCTCCTCCGCCACTGTCTCGAGCACGTCGCCGCCGCTGCACTCGTCGCCCGAACGCCGCCGCCCTCGCCGTTCTTCGGAGCCCGAGCGCCGTCGTTCGTCTCGCACGCCACCGGCCTCCTCTTCTCCGGTGAGTCGCTCTCTCCGTCTCGATGATATCCTTTAGTAGAATAGCCGCTCGCCTCCGGTCGTGCCCTAACACATGCACGGTTGAGTCGCCGCCGGTGAGCATGAGTTGAGCGGCGTGCACGAGGCGCACGGCGGTGACGCATCGTTGCGGTAGGATGCAGATCTTTTGCTCGCACTTTGCTTCGTTTGAGTTTAGCCCGCACCTTTTTTCCTCCCTTTTGTTTTGATTTTCTAGCACACGATAGATCTTATTTCCCAGGAACCCGGTAGTGTTTAGCAGTTTGTGATCCGGCATCCTAGCTCCCGGTAGACTAACTCCGACTAACCGCCGCTGCGCCTGCAGAGTAGCCCGAATACACCTGCAGACTCCTCCGACATGGGCGAAGAAAGTATCCGGGGGTGCTGGGATGGATCCGAGACCAAACAATGGGACCTGGACTGGCTGTACCGGACTCACCGGATTCCGCCAGAAGTTGAGAGCCGTCTTCCGGAGGGCGAGGTTGAGCCGGAACCCCAACCCGGGGAATACGTGGTATTCCTTACGCATTTCGAGCGTGGGTTTGGGCTTCCGGCTAGCCCCTTCTTCCGCGACTTCCTCGACACCTACAGCCTCCAACCGCATCACCTCCCAGCCAACGCTATTACGATGCTCTCGGTCTTCACCACCTATGCGGAAGCATATCTCGGCGTGTGGCCCTTTCTGGATCTTTGGGCCAAGTACTTCATCCTTCGCCGCCAAGTCATCCCCAACCCGGATCAGAAAGTAAAAGACTTGGTCGATTGCGGAGCGGCCACCATCATCCCTCGTGCGGACTCCGGATTCCCTATAGTCAAGGGACTAGAATCCTGCCGGAAGTGGCAGCGCAGCTTCTTCTACGTGAAGAACCGGGAAAGCTCGGGAGATTGTCCGGGATCGTCGAATCCGGATTTCATAAATTTGCCGGAGTTTGTCAATGGCCCTCCCCGCAAGTTCAATCTCTGGAAACGACTCCCCGATACCGAAGAGGTCAGTTGCATGCATGACGTGCTCTTGGCGCTGAACAAGAAAATGAACGGCGACGACCTCCTGCGCTGCTTCATTATCCGCCGCGTCTGCCCTCTGCAAACCCGAGCGCACAAGATGTGCCATATGGATGGGAGCTATGACCCCACTAGGACCAGTATTTTCCCTCTTGACCGTCCCGCGGTCGTCCGACGTGTCTGGGCTATTGCTCGGACGAAGATGTCGGATGAGTATGCTTGGGGTGTCATTGGGGGATCCCGGAAAAAACCATTAAAACAGGTGCTCCTGTCTGTCTTTCGTGCATTTGCCTTCGTACATGCGTTCACCTGGAAATCATGTGATGACCTGTTTGCGCAGTTATTCGAGCGGCAAGCCGAGGAGGACGCAGTCCACGCCAACGGGAATTTCGTGCCGAATATCCCGGTGCCGGATAAGATGCCGAGAAAGGACCCCGACGGCGAGGACCATCTCGCCATTCCTCTGTTCAAAGCTGCAGCTCCGGGTAACCCTTCAACCTCAGAGGCAGTTTCCATTTCTTCGGATGATGAGGATGAGATTGACTGCCAAATTCTCGATGTTATTGACGCTCTCCCTCTCAATTGGGTCTCAGCAGTGGTTCCGAAGCCGACTGCCGGGACCAAACGTGCCGAGAGCCGGAAGCGCGCGGCTTCCGACACCGAGGCTGCCGACAACTCCGGCAACCCCCCCAAGAGGAGCAAGCCGAATAAACAAACGGCCCCGAAGCCTCGCCGGCAAAGGGGCCCTCCCACTGTGGACTCCGGGTACGTTCTCCTTGCCTTATTCCACATGACTTTGCCTTTTCCACAAATTTTTACTGAGATATCTTCTTTCAGGGACGCACTCAACCTCCCGTCACCTGCTATTCCTCCTCCTCCCGGAACTCGGACTCCCAGCCCTGCTCGGGCTTCGCCTTCTCCTCCTCGCCCCTCTACTCGAGGAAGCGAAGCTGCCGCCTCCGGTGCCGCACCGGCATCCGTTGTGACTCCGGATGCTTGCCCGGTGATCGACGAGATCCCGGTGCAGGCCACGACGACCTCGGGAGATATTCTCCTTCCGGAAAGTCCGCGCCGGGTGCCCGGGCTTGAGGCGGAGATCTTGAGCCCTCCCTGGCAGTCCGTGCCAAGCGGTCCCTCCCGGCAAGCTTCGGACAAGGCTGCCCCGGAGAAACGGCCCGCAGCCTCCTCCCGGCCAGCTGATCCACCTGCCGGGAAGTCGCGCCCCAAGGTTGCTGGGCAGAAAACGACTTCTGCCAAGCCTGCAGCTGCCCCGAAATCCTCGGCCCAGGACTTGGTGCTGCGCACGGGTACGTTTTCATCGTTACCACCGCCTCCCGCCGAGATCCCTACTGCTGCCTTGCGGATGTTGCGAGCAACCGTTAGCTCCTTTGTGCCTTCAGGGTCCCGGGATATTGCTGCTACCCGCGCGCCCGGCGGCTCCGGCATACAGGTTGTTGACGAATACAACTAGGCCTGGCTTGCCGCCAACGCCTCCGAGACCGCGGGAGACTTGCACGCTGCTGGCCCAAGCCGCAACGCCCAAGCTCTGCACGCTCTCCAGGTGGCCGCGCTGGATGTTACTCGGGTGACCGAGGTAAGCTTGTTCTATTTCTTTCACCAAAGAACATTTGTTTCTTCCACTACCACTAGTCCCCGAGATTGGTGCTTAGTGTTCTAGATTCCACCGAATAGCAGATCACTAGGTTCCAATCTTAGAAAAAATTTCAGGACTCGGACACCGAGTCCCCGAGATCCTCCTAACCGGGTAGCTTGCTTCAAAATTTGCTTCATAACCACTAGTCCCCGAGATTGGTGCTTAGTGCTCTAGATTCCACCGAATAGCAGATCACTAGGCTCCAATCTTAGAGAAAATTTCAGGACTCGGACACCGAGTCCCCGATATCCTCCCAACCGGGTACCCTGTTATGTGTTAGAGATCCCGGACTCTCCCGATTTCTTTACATTTTTCCCCGGCTGATTCCTCCTTCTTTGTCTTGATTTCAGGAGTGCAGCAAGAAACGCTGCAGCATCTTGAACCGAGTTCTTGCTGACCTGGGTCAGTCCACGAAATGCGAGGGGCACCTCCGGGAGAAGCGAGATGCCGCGCGAAGGTCTCGGTAGACCAGAAGGCCGCACTCGCCACCGCGCAGGCCGAGATCGCGCGGCTCAACGGCGAGCTCGAGAAAGTCAAGGCTGTTGCGACCGAGATGAAGACGCGCTTCATCGAGGCGAGCAAGAAGCAAAAGGAAACCTTGGACCAATCCGAGGAGCGTGCGCATATTGCCGAGACCGAGCTGGCTCTCCTCCGGTCACGGTCCGATACTTGGCTCTCCGAGCTCACTGTATTGAACCGGGATCTGAACAGTAAGTGGACCGACATCCCTCTTCTCTTGTTGCTTCCTTTACTGTTGCTTTTCTTATGACCTAGTCTTTTGACAATTCTTCTTTTTAAAGGGGAATTTGAGCACTCCCGGGAGGCTGCTGTTCTTGCCGTTGCTGCTGCCCGAGAGAAGCGCGCCGGGAAGGGCCCTGTCTCGGAAGCCTGGGACATCGAGGATCACCTCACCGCCCTAAAGGCCCGGATAGTGCCTCTTCGGTCTATCGGGACGGAGCTGCTTAGCGCTGCGGTCCACGTCCACGACGCACTGTGGCCGAGTATCCGCGCGACGCTTTCGGTTACCGAGCTCGCGAGCGCACTCCGGTGTGCCGGGAGGCGCATTCATGCCTGGAAGCGTTCCGGTGCGTGGGCTGGTGCCGACCAGGTCTTGACCCAAGTACTTAGCTGGTACGAAGGTCTTGATCTGGAGGCGATCCAGCGCCTGCGGACGATCTCGCCGTGGCTGAGTGATCCGGCTAAGATCCAGCGGCGACAGGAGGTGGCGCACCGCATCGCCTCGTGGTCCAGCATCCGCGCCTTCACCGCCAGCGTCCTTCCTTCCGACTCTGAATCTGATTATGAGGACGACGAAGAAACCGACGCGACCGGCGACGCGGATGACGAGGCCCCGGAAGAAGATGACGCTGCTTACGGTGCCGCGCCCGAGAGCGTGGTTCCCCGGGATGTCTCTGAGACCGAGGTGCACCCCGACGCCCCGAGTACCGCTGCCGGAACTGAAGCCGAAGCTGCTCCTGCTACGTCTTCCGAGAGAGCTGCTTCGCTGCTACTACCGGGACTACCGCTTCTGCTGATGCCGTCGAGCCTGCTGCTCCTGCTGCCGCTGCTCCCGAGGTCGCTGCTCCTGCTGACGCCCCCGTCGAGAAGCCGACTTCCCCTATTACTTCAAACACTTAAGAGTAGATTCGTCAAACCCCGGGATGCCGGGTACAATATGTAACATACACTTATATTATTTTCGTTTCGCACTGAATTACTTATCCGAGCAACTTATGTCAATTTATTCTGTTATGAGTTCCCGAGTTGTTTTTCATGTCTACCGTACTTAGTTAATTTCTGCTCTTGTCTACCATTTCGGCGTTCGACAGTCGAGTCACAAAACTCCACATACGGCATACATTACTTAAAACAATCCGAGTTCCTACTAACCGAATTCCCGACATAAAAAATAACAGAGTTAGTAAAAAATAGGTATGCCGGATAAGTTCCTGCTCCGAGTCCCCGAGACCATTTTCGTGTTTCCCACCTTCCCTCTCTTTGCTCTTGACTACCATTTCGGCGTGCGTCAGTCGAGTCACAAGATGATTTCACATGACATACATTACTTTGACTTTGAGAATCGAACTCGGAACTTTCCCGGCATACAAATAACATAAAAGATAGCAACCCGGCAGTCCCCGGGTTCCTTCCCGAGATGCCGGTAAAAAACAGCAAATGAATCTGACAAAAATGAAAACAAAACATGCATATAACCAGGCAGTCGCCGGGTTCCTCCCGGGGTGCCTTACTTTCATTAATACTAAAAATTGAGATACAACATACACTGAGCCCTTTACGTGTAAAAGGGGCGAAGTAGTGCTACATTCCATGGACGCTTGGTTTCCTCACCGGATTTGTCCATTACACCTTTCCTAGCCTCCTGTGCATATACAAGGTAATAAGAATCATTGTGCAATGCCCTGCTTATCACAAAAGGTCCCTCCCATGGAGGTGACAATTTATGCATTCCGGCCGTGCGTTGGATGAGCCTCAGCACCAGATCCCCTTCTCGGAACACCCTCGGGTGCACTTTTTGGCTATGATAGCGACGGAGATTCTGCTGATAAATTGCAGACCGAGATAGTGCCAATTCTCTTGCCTCTTCGAGTAAATCTACATCATCTTCTCGGGCCTCCTTTGCCTCAGTCTCGGTGAACATTGTCACTCTCGGGGAATCATACTGTATGTCAGTCGGGAGTACTGCCTCAACACCGTATACCATGAAGAATGGCGTGTAGCCGGTAGATCTATTCGGTGTAGTCCGGAGACCCCATAACACCGCCGGTAACTCCTCTATCCAGCATCCGGGAGTTCTCAACAGTGGTTCGATCAAACGAGCTTTGATACCGGCCAAGACTAAGGCATTTGCTCTTTCGACTTGCCCATTTGCTTCCGGGTGTGCGACTGATGCTACATCCAGCCGGATTCCCTTCTCAGCACAAAATCGAGCGAATTCCCGCACAGCAAAGTTGGTGCCATTATCCGTGATAATGCTGTGCGGGTATCCGTATCTCAAGATGATGTCTTTCAGGAATTGCACAGCGGTGTGTCCATCACATTTCCGGATTGGCTTGACTTCTATCCATTTGGTGAACTTGTCCACCATAACCAGTATGTGTGTCATATTGCCTCTTGCCGGCTTGAACTGACCGACCATATCCAAACACCAAACTGTGAATGGCCAAGTGATGGGGATTGTTTTCAGTGCTGACGCCGGCATGTGTATCCGGTGAGAAAATCTCTGGCATCCTCCACACTTCCGGACAATATCTTATGCTTGCTGCAGCGCAGTGGGCCAGTAGAACCCATGTCGGAACACTTTCGCCACCAGGGCCCGGGATGATGCATGATGTCCGCACTCCCCTTGATGTATTACCAGGAGCATCTCTTGTCCTTCTGCCGGTTCTACACACCTCTGGAGTACCTCAGTAACACTCCTCTTGTATAGCTCTTGATTGATGACGGTGTATGCTTTTGACCTTCGCATTATCTGCCGGGCTTCCACTTCATTTTCCGGGAGGGTTCCTTCCAAGATATAAGCCATAATGGGCTGTGCCCATTCCGGGACACGTCTAACCGGGAACATGGGAGCGTCTATGTCCATTGGCTCTGCCGACATCACCTCTATCATCATCTTTCTTTGCCTCTCTGAGCACTGCGATGCAGTCCCCGGGTTCGATGTTATGCTCCCGACATCTACTTCCATGGGTACGGCGTCTGCACCGGGTTCGTTGGGGATGAAGATAGAATCCGATTCAGGCGAGGGTTGAATAGATGGCTTCCTCAAATGCTCCAGAGCTTTCCCGTGTGGGATGGCATCCCGAGACGATCCTAGCTTGGACAAGACATCTGTTGCCTCGTTTTCTCCTCTGGGTATATGCTTGAACTCGCATCCTTCAAAAAATCCGGATATTTTATGCACATGAAACCTGTATAAGGCCATGTTTGCATCGAGGGCATCCCAATTCCCCGACACCTGTTGTACTACGAGGTCGGAGTCACCGAAACACTCTATCCGGCGGATGCCGATTTCCTTGGCGACGTTCAGTCCATGAACCAAGGCCTCATATTCTGCGACATTGTTGGATGCCCGAAAATGAATTTGCAGCACATACTTCAGTCTTGTTTTGGGGAAGTGAGGACCACTCCGGCACCCAATCCGATCTTAGCCTTTGAGCCATCGAAATGCATTTTCCAGAAATTGTAATCCGGCATCGGAGGTTCATACTGCATCTCGGCCCAGTCCACCAAAAAGTGCGGCAGCGCCTGCGACTTGATGGCATCTCGTCTCTCGTACGCCGGAGCGTATGGAGACAACTGGATGGCCCATTTGGCTACCCGGCCGCTAGCGTCCTTGCAACCGATGATCTCGGCCAGAGGAGCTTCGCATACCACTGTGATCGGGTGTTCCTGAAAGTAATGCTTGAGCTTGGTCACTGCCATGTACACCCCATACGCCATTTTCTGGTAGTGCGGGTAGTTCTGCTTGGATTCCGAGATCACCTCACTGAGGTAATACACCGGCCTCTGTATCAGCTTGCCCCCTTCTTCCCTTTCTACTACCATTGCCACACTGACTACTCGGTTGGTTGCGGCGATATACAGCAGCATAGGTTCCTTGCGTAATGGGGATGCCAACACGGGTGCTGTTGAGAGCATCCTCTTCAAATCGTTGAACGCCGCATCAGCCTGCGGGGTCCAAACAAATGTCTTGCTCTTCTTCATCAGTTGATACAGGGGCAAGGCTTTCTCTCCCAGTCGACTCACAAACCGACTTAGGGATGCAAGACACCCGGTAAACTTCTGCACATCCTTGAAACGCACGGGCAATTTCATGCTCTCGATAGCACGAATTTTACCCGGGTTGACCTCGATTCCCCGACTTGAGATGAGGAAACCGAGTAACTTCCCTGCCAGAACACCAAATGTGCATTTATCCGGGTTCAATTTCATCCAGAACCTTCTTAAGTTTTTGAATGTTTCCCTCAGATCATCTATTAGTGAGGCTTTTTCTTTTATTTTTATGACTATGTCATCGACATAGACCTCGGCATTTCGGCCTATCTGGTCATGCAAACATTTCTGCATGCACCTCTAGTATGTAGCACCAGCATTCCTCAAACCGAAAGTCATGACACGATAGCAATAAGCCCCATAAGGGGTAATAAAAGCAGTTTTCAATTGATCATCCGGATTCAAAGGTATCTGGTGAAAACCAGAATAGGCATCTAAAAAGGTCAAAAGCTCACTCCCGGCAGTGGAATCTATCACTTGATCTATCCGGGGCAGTGGAAAGGGGTCCTTCGGCCAGGCTTTGTTGAGGTTGGTGAAGTCGATGCACATGCGCCACACCTTAAGCAGGAGGGGATCATCCTTCTTCTTCTCTACCAAGACCGGATTCGATATCCAATCCGGGTGCAGCACCTCCATTATGAATCCCGCAGCCAGCAGTATAGCCAGATGCTCCATGACCGCGGCTCTCCTTTCATCCGAGAGGCGCCTAGTTGGTTGCTTCACCGGCTTCGCATCCGGTCTAACAAATAGAGAGTGCTCAGCCAACTCCCTCGGGACGCCTTGCAGATCGTCACTCGACCAGGCAAAAGCATCCCGATTCTCACGGAGGAAGTCGACGAGCTCGCCTTCCTATTTGCTGTCCAGGTTGCTGCCAATGATAACTTGGCGCTCCGGGTTGCTGGGGTCCACACACACCTTCTTGGTCTCCTTGGGGGGCTGAAATGATGCCCCCTGCTCCGGGTTCACCATCCCGGGCATTCCGAGTTGGGAGGTCTTGGCCATTGCCACCACCTGCTGAATACTCTTCTTTTCTTCCGCGATCACCAGAGACTCAGCCAAGCACGACCCCGCCGAGGCACATTCCATGGAGCGCTTGTGGTCTCCCGAGATGGTGATTACGCCGTTAGGTCCCGGCATCTTCATCTTGAGGTAGCCCACGTGAGTCGAGATCATGAACTTGGCGAGGGCCGGTCTGCCGATCAGTGCGTGATACGGGCTTTCGAGGTCCACGACCTCGAACTCCAAGCTCTCGTTCGGCAGTTCTCCCGAGTTCCGATTAGCACTTCAACCCAGATCTTTCCCATGGGCGAGCAAGAGACTCCGGGCACAATGCCGTGGAAGGTTGTCTCGGTAGGCAGCAGGGTGTTCATGGATACTCCTAACTTCAGCATCGTGTCCTTGTACATGATGTTAATGGCACTGCCATTGTCGATCAGAACCCGGCTGAAGCGGATGTTGAGGTTGGGTCCGACAAAAGTTGGGTCCACCACCAAGGCATACGCCCCCGGCTTAGGCATAACCCGGGGGTGATCCTTCCGGCTCCACGTGATCTCCATCTCGGACCAGTGCAAGAACTTGGGCACCGCCGGGATCACAACATTCACCTCCAGGGCACGTTGCCGCACACTCTTTCGGTCAGTGGGTTCGGTCACGAAGACCACATAGCTCTGATGTGCCTCCTGGTAGTTACTCTGCTGCTGTCCGCCTTGGTTACCGTTGTCGTTCCGGGTGTGCACCACATTCACCGGGCGAGGTGGGGGTCCTCTCGGAGGAGGGGGAAGTCGGACAGCGTTGGCCCCCGGTGTCGGAGGAGGGGGTCTCGGGATATTGGGCCGAGATGCCGGAGCACTCTGCCGAATAGCTCCCGAGCTGCCTTCCTGCAACGTGCGCTGATACCAGCTGCACTGCCGAGTAGAGTGGTTTGCCGGCTTGTTGGCCTCCAGAGTATGGTAGCAGCATGGCTTGTTCAGCATTTCCTCATAGGTCAGGGGCTTCTTTTGTTCCACCCAGGTCTTTTGCACCTCCTGACTCTGACCCCAAGCCGGGCCACTTGTCTTTTGACGCTGGCTGTTGCCGGCATCCTCCTGCTCCCGGGTCACTGCTGCGACGTGCTGTGCGGCATGGTTGTACTCGGGCTGATTCCTCTTGTGGCCAAACTCCTGGCGATCATGGCTCCTGCTCGGTCCTGAATGCTGAGGTCCCGCATTCCTCCTGTTGGAGTCACCGACATCCACGAGGGGTTCCATGGGATCTCCAAGCGTGTAGGTATCGGCGATGCGCATGGTCTCTGCCAAGGTCGTTGGCATCTTTCTTTGCAACTTCTGCCACGGCATTGAGCCATGCCGGCATCCTTGTGCAAACCAGGAGATGGCCTGTGCCTCTACCACTCCTTCGCAAGAGTTGCGAATATTGCTCCACCGGGTAAGGTATTCCCGGTCGGTCTCGTTGCTCCTTTGCCTACAGATGGCGAGCTGCTGAGGTCTGTTTGGCCTTTTGTACGTGCTGGTGAAGTTGCTGATGAATGCCTCCTCGAAATCTAACTAGCAGTCTATGCTGCCAGTTCTCAGGTTGTTCAACCAGATCCGGGCTGGTCCTTCCAACATCTGTGGTACATAACGTACTGCCCATCATCTGTTTCCACCGGCTATGCTTACTGCAGTTACATAGTCGGTTTGCCAGTCCTCCGGCTTCTTGCTGCCGTCATAGGTCTTGGCACCCCTGTTGAGCTGAAAGTTCCGAACAGGTGGTTCCCGCATGATCCGAGGTCGGAAGCAGGCAGGTCCCGGAGGTCCTTGCTCTTCCACCAACTCGGATTGGTGAATCCGGTCAAGTCGGAATCTGGCATCTGCCGGGTTCAGCTGCGTGGTTCCTATCCGAGATCCCAAAGGGTTCTCGTCTGGCTGATACCCAAGCTGCTGCAGCCTCGAGTTGCCATCGTTGAACCTGTCTTGCGCAGGGATCACGGCCTGCTGGGGAACAGAGGCGACCTCCCTCTGTGGGTTTCCCTGAACATGAGGAGGGTTCCGGGGTGGATTACCACGGCCAACCGGGTTATTGTTTCCTACACCCAGGTTACCATGCCCACGGGTACTTCCCGCCTGCCCCGAGTTACGCCGTCCGGCTTGCCCGGCTTGCTGGATACCGGCGAAGGCCGGGTCATAGGTCTGTAGCTGCTTATTCTTCCCGGATCCTCGACTCCGGCTTCGGCTCTTGCACTTGCTCTTGCTTCTGCTCGGATGTGGGGAAGAGGCCTCCCCGTCTGATTTCTGGCTATTGGGTCTTGCCGAGTGCACTTGGGATCCTGCCCCGGGGTTCTTCTTCTTGAAGGCCTGATTCTGACGGTTGGCCTCAATCACCAACTCGTTTACCCGCTCCTGCTGCTTGCGTAGGGCCTCACCGGATAACCCCACCAACTCGGCCATGGCGGCTTCGGCGGCCCTAAGGGTTTTTGCCGGGGAACTGTACACCGGCTTCCCCGCTGAAATCCGACTTCCCGTGTGACTGGTTGTTGCTCCACCGGCTAGCTCCTCATTCACCATTCTGCCTTTCTTGCGCAGATCCGCGATGCACTTGTCCCGGGAGTCTACCTTAAGGAATCCGTGAGCTGCATTGTACTCCCGGAGGCTAGCATTGAGCTCGAGACGGATCTCGGCGATCTCCTGCGCTTCGGCGAGTAGCAACCTCCGCTGCTCGTCCAACTCAGCCGAAGTGGCCTGGGTATCTGCCTCAGCGGCCACAGGTACAGTCAACTTGGCCACCAGGCCCGAGAGGGGATCCGGGCGACGCCGCGGCTGGGACGGCTGTGGATCGCCGTCTCGGGCCGCAGGTCTTTCCTGCGGGGGTTTGGCCAAACGGGGGTGTCCGCTCCCGGTATCGCCGTCAGCGTCCTGGTACTCCTCCTCGGTTGCCCCGACCATCATCACCGCGACGGAACTCGGGGGGGCGACCGGCACGCAGACCCCGAGCAGCGCAGAGCATGGGAGGGTCCTCAGCTTCCAGGACCACGTCCGGGTAGCTACAGACAACCTCTGTGGCGACGTAGGTGGTGAAACCACCAAAGTCAATGAGACATCCGTTCACCGGAAAAGGTCTGTTCCGGAAGCACCCTGCGTTGTCGCAGACGAAGTCCATTTCCCCTAGCCTTACGACCAGGCCAGAGAGAACCCGAACCTCGAAGTGAACAGGGGAGCCCGTCCGGATGTGTACACTAGCCAACGCCTCTGTCTGCCCCACGGTGGGCGCCAACTGTCGTGGTGGTGTCACGGCGGATGCCATAGGATGGCTAATGTGTGGGGCCGATGGACGTTGGTGGATCCGGGGAGGGATAGCGAGCTGAATAGCCCACACGAGGAGGATCCCGGTAGAACCGAGATCTCCTAGGAACAAGAAACAAGATCAAAGTGCGAGGAGGAAGATCTAACAAACACAAACAAATGCACGAAGGCACACAACACACACACGATATACCCAGGTTCAGGGCCCTCGTGAGGAGGTAACACCCCTACTCCTGCCTTTCCTCTCTATATAACAATGGTACAAGAACTACAACTTGCTACTAGATCTCTCAAAGGGAGGAGTACAAAGAACTAGATGAACTGAAGGTGTGAAGGAGTAAATGCTCTAAGAGTAAATGTGACTATAGCTTTGGCTCCCAAGTTGGTCTCTCTCCCTCAGGAGCAGTTATGGCGCCTTTTATAGAGTTCCGGCCAGGAGGGCCGGAAACCCTAAATCGGCTTGGCCCCACCGGACAGGCCTAGCCGGCATGTTGTCACCGGCTAGTGCGACCTAGTCGCCGCGCTATCCGGCGTAGCCCCAGCGTCATCATCTCGATAAGGACAGCAGGCGCCGTCCGGAACCATCATTGTCCCCCTGTCAGAGACAAGACATGTCTTGGCCCATCCCGGATAGCCTTTTCTGGATTGCCGGGCTAGGCATGTCAGGTCTTGTCGTACCACGGTCGTACCGGCTGACGCGCTCCCGTGTCAGGCGGGAGGTGACCATGCTTCCGTGTCAGGCGGGAGGTGACCATGCTTCCGTGTCAGGCGGGATGGTATTTCCCCCCGCGACAGACGGGAAAGCCTGCTATAGACCGTTTACGGCCTACCGGGAGCCCTCTCGCCGGCTACCTCCTCGCTTGCCACTATGAGCCTCTCCTACATAAGATCAAGACCGCGACACACATTCCGGTTAGTACCTACCCGGAGTACCTATTCGGTAAAACCGAGTACTCCTCCTTCCGGGAGTTTCCTCGGAGCCCGAGATCCGGGATCCTTTCCGGAGGGGTCCGAGCTCGTCTCAGGATGAGTATCTCTAGGCCTAGCCTCCCGAAGATGTCTTAGCCTATTAGCAAAGACATCTTCGAGAAGCTAGTTCTTAGAGGAACCACCCGCTTATGCCTGTGTTGCGATTGTGAAGCCCGGGGGTGTCTATTTATAGCTGCCAGAGCTGACCCTTGCCCCTGCCAAGAGGCACTTTGCCCTCTACCAGTGTTCAAGGGTCAAGTTGCCCTTTCAGCACACCAGGAGGTGTCCCTTGCTCTTGCCAAAGGTCACGTACTGTTGGCACCTTACTGAATTATACCGGGATCTGCCCCTACCCTGGGGGCAGCCCCCCGACAATATCACCCGGGCTGGTCTTGGATATACCTTAGCCACCACGAGGTCTAAGAGAGAAGAAAATAAAAGAGAAAGACTTAGAGAAATTAAGGGGGATGGTCTTCTTGCAGTTCCTCTTGATTTTCTTCTAAATGTCTTTTTTTGCTTCTTAGAGATGCCTTCGGAGTTTTGTATTTCTTGGCTAAGTCTTCATTGGCCTTCTAGTCTTCATGTTAAGAATCTCAAGTGTCTAAGTGCATAGCACTTTACCAAAACACTATGTTGAAAAATAGTAACTTAGAGAAAAACAATAACTATAAAATAAATATGCCATGCATGCAATGCAATTTATTTCTAAGGACAACACTTAACAAAATAAAACAACTAAGTTTTCTAGATGCTAAAATTTTCTAAGGAAAAGATTTAGCATCTTTAAGATGTTGAAATTTTTCTAAGGAAGAGTGTTGTCGAAAAAATAATAGTTATCAAATATTTACTAAGGAAGAATTTATTTTGTTTAAAGAGGCAAAATATTTCTAAGTATATTTTAATACCAAAGTGGTCATAATATTACTAAGTACTTTATAATTCGAAGAGATGATGAAAATAATTTTTAATAAATTTTTAATCATTTTTTAATCATTAAAACAACACTTAAAAGTATTTAATCAATATTAACTATAAAATCATAGAAAATTATTAGTAGAAAAATACTACTGTCAAAACTTAGACATTAAAATTTATAGCAAAAGAGTTTGATAAATTTCAAATTTCAAATTTGAAGTTATGTTCAAATTACCATTAATGTCACTTTTGAATTTGAACAAATTTTAATTTGACAAAACATAAAAGTAATTATGCCAAAAGTTTCTACGTGTCATAAGCTTTCCAAAAATATTTTATTTGTAAAATTTGACCAAACCAATAAAAAGTAGTGATAGATTTAAAATTTAGGATTTTTCTGCAAAACTGCCGGGTCTTCGGTTGACTGTTGACTTTGACCGCTGATGTGGTAGGCTGACTGGGATTTGACTACGAATTTGACCAAAACTAAAGTTGCTCGGATGGAAAAATACTCTTAACGAAAGTTGTAGAGAATTACATGCTCTTTCTAATTAACACAATTATAACATAAGTGGATGAATAGATTGGTCACAAATCTCAAAATACCTTTCTTGTCCGAAACTTTAAACGCGAATATCTCTTAGCTCGCTGAACCAAAAGAGGTGAGGCTTGGGGAAAAAGAAAGGTCTTGATCAGAGGAACAACTTTCGTATTGTCGTCCCAAACTTTTGAGATGGTTTGGTTACTCGAACAACATCAACACGATCTTTTCACCAAAGGAATTTTGATTTGACGCAACGAGCGCGAAGAGATCTGAGAAATACGACTTCAGATCCGATGGATGACGATTCGAAATTCTTCCTCCACGCTTGATGAAAAGAGTTGAGACTTATTGGGATGGAAAGATATCGACGAGATCTACAACAATGATTAAGGCCCCGCCGCGATTGGAGATGGTTTTGTTCGTCGAACGAACGAAATACTATTTCGCTGATTAGGGTTTCGGTGGAACGAAAAGAGTAAAAGAGATGCCGGCGGCTACATTGGTTTATATAGGCGGAGGGATGGTGGAATAGATAGGGCTCAGAGTTGTGAACGCGTAGGATCAAGCGGATCCGGATTTGGAGTTATATTTCTCGAGATAAACGTGTTGAATGAAAGGTGGATAGAAAAACGAATTTTTAGAGTTTGAGTTGGATACCATTGCTCGGTTCGGTTCGTTCGGCCGGCCGGCTGGCCCGATTTGTTTTTTTTTCTTAATTCCTTCATAACTTTTGTTTTAGAACTCCGAATTAAGTGAAATTAATTTCTAAAAATTTCTAAAAATCATATCTTTATTTAAAAACATTTATGGACATGTTTTTACCACTTTTTTAAAATATTAATTTTGAATATTTGATTTAATGCAAATTTGACACTTTTGTCAAATTTGGAAATAGAAATTTAATTAATTTATTTATGGCTAAATAAAATTTGGTACCACAATTGTGAACATATGAAAATAATTATTTCTAATAAATACAATCAAAATATTAAAGTAAAATAAGATGAATAGCATAATCATTATTTTGTTTTTAATATTTTCTCAGATATTTTCAAATGAATAGCATAATCATTATTTCAAATCTGAACAATGGAAGAAAATGATGAATGTATGCATGAATTTTGTTTTCTAATCGACATACAAATAGTTTTCAAAAAGTTTATAATTTTTCTGATTTTTCAGAATTTGAAAAATCCTAGGATGTTACAGACTACCACCTTTAAAAGGAATCTCGTCCTCGAGATTCGAGAAGGCTAGAAAAAGGTTGTGACTGGATATCTGGGTGGGCTACCACCCTTAAAAGGAATCTTTGTTGGTAGTGAAAACTTGGATATGAAACTTGATTCAAAATGAACCGTTCACTTCTTCCACAGTGATATGGTTCACATATCCTTTATCAAAAGGATTTGACTTGGCAGCTTCTTTGGCGTTCTTCTTTGCTCGGCACTCGTTGGCGTAATGGCCATTGCTCTTGCACTTGTAGCAAATGATCTCGTTTAAGCTCCGCTTCTTCTTTGGTGCTTCCAAGGCTAAAAATTGTTCTAAATCTTGTTCATCATATTTTATCGCAATGGACGATGTCCTGTCTCGCTTGATGGGGCAATTTCGAGCTAAGTGATGTCCCTCACATTTATAGCAGCACTTGGAGTTACGTTTGGATGTCTTCGGAAGTGACCTTACTCTTATTCCATTTTTCACCTTAGTTTGATCCACAATCTCATTTTGATAATGATTTTGTTCAGCATCCTGACCAATCTTCTTCTGTTTGCAGCCCCATGAATAATGTTCTCGTACTCTACGAGTAACATATGTTATACGACTAGTATCTCTTTTGCGTTCCTCCTTGTGTTCTTGTACTTCCACATATTTCCTGAGTTTCTATTGCATTCCCTCTTTGACTTGCTGACTGACTTCTTGCACCATGGGATAGAGTTGACATTGAGTCGGGGCGTGATTTGTTACTTCACACAAAAAGCAAGTAACCATGGTTGTGGGGTATCCGTCGGTTGAATAGCTGGAGACACCATGGGGCCACTCATCATGACATTCCTTGGATGTGTGTCCTATTTCTCCACACGTTTTACAGGCTTGAGGTTTTGTCAAACTACTTCCTTTGATATCCTTGTTACCAATGTCCATCTGGGGTGGGTTCATATTATTGTTGGTCATGTTGTGACGCATCATCTGCACATTGTGGGTCTGGTTATCCAACAGTTGTTGCATTCCCTGAGGTAACTCTCTGTTGTGATTGTGGACTTGATTATGTACCATGAGTTGCATCAACTGACCCTGAGCTTCTAATAGTTGAATTGCAACTGTCATCTCATCGTTGGTGCTTGGGCGATACATCTGTTTGGGTTTAGCATAGATGAGTAAAAGATAGAAGGATACTAGGGAAAATTTCTACCCCAAACTCAACAAACCGAGCCAAATCATCTTACAAACAATATCTAACAAACATCGAGCAAAAAGTTTCAACACAAACAAGCAATCTAGTATTGTCGTACCACACTGAGTTGGCATGATCAATACACTATCACGGTGTCGTTGTTCTAATTAAATGGTGGTCTCTTGTCTATCTCCTTGTTGAGTGCTTCAAGTTCTTCTTTCTTCAAAATCTTCTAAGTGTTTGAGCTATGAATCTGGGTTCTTCAGTGTCCTTCCATGTAGGTAGTTCTTCATGTTGACTTGTGGAATTGCATATGAAGTATCGACCTCAGACATTACGAACATGGTCAACTAGAAAAAGATAAGATATTTTCAGAAGTTTTATATTAGACGAGAGTATAAGAGAGGATAAAATGAAAAGTTTTGTTTTTAGCTAACTGAATAAAAATAGATTTTCAGTCCTATGGCCAAATCCTATTTCTATCCAGACTTAGGGGTTTCGAACCTACAGGCAACACAGTGCTCTGATACCATCTGTAAGGTACCTGCACTTAAAATATGGCAGGTACCTGTGTATAGTGCAAACCCCTGGATCGATTCGTTTGCACACACAGTTTACGATGTAATATCACAACAAAGTATCAAATTTATTACATCGATGATCCAGACTTACAAAATATTCTTTACAAATTGCATAGCATAAAGCTAGCTTTGAAAGACTAAACAACGGAAACACAATAGCAGTAAGTCTCCATCTTCATGTTGCCACAGGCGAAAAACATGTTGGTTGCAGACTCGAAATCCCTTAACGAAAACCTCACTCGTCATCTAAATAACCTGTAACAAATAAAATTTTGCAACAGAGTGGGTCAGATTCCATTAAAAATGGAGTCTGGCAAGTGACACTATGGTGGACACTTAATGGAATAACTCTATAGCCTATATGCATATTTGGCTGGTGGAGTTCAAGGCTACTTTCCATAAAGCCAATTTTTCCTACTCTTTTGAAAACACTTTTCTTAAAATCCAGACGAGTATGGCATGCAAACCATAATCTCATCTTCCCTTGTTCACCCATCAACTTTTAACTTAGAAATTGGAATGTTGGGAGCCTCCGTTGAATCCTTGATCAGCTGCTCAGATTATCCGTAACCGAGGACACGGCTAATTACTTAGTTTTACACTCTGCAGAGGTTGTGCACTTTCACCACGAGACTCAAACAACCCTTCTGTCCTTGACCCTCATGTAGTGAAAAGGAAAGGACAAGCCTGAGACGAGACCTTTGGGGAAAAGTCAAGGCAGAGCCATTATACCACGTGGTTGCACTGGAAGCATCTTCACTTGGAGAAAACGTTGGTCCCTTTGTTCCTGGGTGGCCATCCTCAAGTGTACGTACTCAGGTTCACTCATCTAAATGAGCATGGGTCTTAGCCAGGTGCACCCACGTAAATGAGCCTAAGCAGCCACTCAACTCTAACCTCCATCCTCTTGCCACATCCACCCAGAAGTGTCTTTAACTTAGTAGAAATTAACTTTTCACCAAAACAACTTTTGCATAGCATCAATATTTCTACCAAGTTACCCATAGGATTCTAGACACAACTAGAGTAAGGGATATAGTAGTTTTAGCATAGCAATACTATCCAACACATGCATATAATAAAACACACTAAGTAATGCATAGAAGATACTTAGGAAATTTATGAAGGTGTGCCACTTGCCTTGGCAACAGGGAGAACATGAGTATCAGTTGCAAAAGTCTTCGTTTCTCTCCGAAATTTCTAACAAGTCAAACAAGCCACAAATAAACAGACAAGCATAAATGCAACACTTAGAAAAATATGACATGCATGATATGAAAAAATATTCTTAAGGACTAGAGATGCATGTCATGCCATGAAATTATTCTAAGTTAATGCGGGGCAAGTGTGTTAGTCAAATTACTAAGTACCAAGGTCATAGGTTGGACAGAATAACTTGGCTATAAATCAACTTGAATAAGTTGTAATGTTGCTGCAAGTATTTACATGCTTGGTCTTGAAATCTTCAACTCCCTTGTAATTTTCTTCATCTTCAACTAGCATTCTGACTTGGTCATAATCACTATAGACTTGGTCATAATCACTAAGGACTTGGTTTATGCCCAAAGTGAAAGAAGAATAGGATGGCGGAAAAAGATAAAGAAAAGATGTAGTTTTTCTTCTAGGCTTCATCTTCAGACTTGTAACTTTCTCCGATGTCTTCATTGAATCATGTAGACTTGATGGTTCTTCAGACTTGATGATTTGTATATCACCCGGGCTGGTCTTGGATATACCTTAGCTACCACGAGGTCTAAGAGAGAAGAAAAGAAAAGAGAAAGACTTAGAGAAATAATGGGGGATGGTCTTCTTGCAGTTCCTCTTGATTTTCTTCTAAATGTTTTTTTTTTGCTTCTTAGAGATGCCTTCAGAGTTTTGTATTTCTTGGCTAAGTCTTCATTGGCTTTCTAGTCTTCATGTTAAGAATCTCAAGTGTCTAAGTGCATAGCAGTTTACCAAAACACTATGTTGAAAAATAGTAACTTAGAGAAAAACAATAACTATAAAATAAACAATGCGGATTTGCTACCCATGGTGGTAGCTACGCATGCAGTCAGAACTGTTAGATGTTGTTTGGTGATTCGTGCTACCGTTTTCTTTCCGTTCACCTCTGTCTTCAATGACTTTTCGTTCCGGTCAAACAAAACAGCAAAAAGCACCGGGCGTGAGTACGCCACCGTTTCCAACTCAATAGTTTCAAAATTTTCCACAGCAGTATCTCCAACAGGCTGCACTGTGCCTCTCTGAAAATGTTTCTTCGTCGACATAAAAAACATGAATATAAGTCCACCGTGCCGCTCTCGAAACTGTTTTCAACTGTAATTTTTTCGTCTAATCATATGGTTACCAAGAAGCAGGCTTGTGATCTGGTGCTTTCCAACAATCAGGTAATCAAAAACCAATCACGATACGACATCACATATTTTTTATAGAATAAAGTGGATGAACGTGGGGTAAAATGTTACCAGATACTCTAATTCACAGAACTTTTCACTCATACTCTATATTTTTGGATCGGGAACACACCAAAGACCATTAGATAAAAAAGTCAACATCAACCATGGTGAAGAAAATACCAGATCGAAAAAAAGAAAAGACAAACAAAGAAGCAAATCCACAGCTGAGGATCTCGTGCTTGCCTGACCATAGCTTCTCCTTCCTGCAAAAGCGTGCTCCTGCTGGAGTGTTGGACGTCACCGGAGATCGATTTCCCGTAATGTACTGCCGCCACCCGCACCAAAGCACACACGCCTCCTGGTCTAGAAAAAAACAACTCCAGATCTGAAGTGGACCATGGCAAGCAGCGCATGTGCCGGAGCACGGGCACGAGACGAACGGCTCACGGTTGAGCTCTGCGCGTTCGTTCCCTGCGGCGTGGAGCAATGGTGAAGCAAAACCAGATCGAAAAAGAGGAGGCAAAGAAAATCCAGATCAAAATAAAATAGTAGAGCTTCTGGGCAGACCTCGCGCAAATCCCGGCCGGATCCAACCCTCCGTTGACCAAGGAGAGGGTGTAGCGCGAAGCCAGGAGGCACCAGCCTCCCGCATCCACCGTTTCTTCACCGTACGGGCGTCCATGGCTCCCGCATACCTTACACCCCACGCTGCCTCCTGGTTCTCCCATATCGGCCGCCCACGAGGTAGCGGATGGCCATGGTCGCCGGGATTCGGGCGAGAACCTCCACCACACAGGAAGAAAAGGGCAGGCCACAGGGGGAGGGAAGCATGGCCACCGCGCCACGCGGGAGTCGCCCGCGACAACGTCCATGGCCTGTACCCCTTTCATCTCCTTCCGCCCCAACGCCACCTCCCAATATCGATCCGGTCGCGGCGGTACAAATCGGGGACGGGGTCGGGGTGTTGTTGGAGGCATGGGGAGTGTTGCAGGTGGTGCGGATCTGTCGGACAAATCTTGGGGGAGGGCCTGGGCGGCGCGGTGGTGGGTCGCGGGGAAGAAGCTGGAGGGTCGCCGGTGACGCGCCGGCTCGGCGGGAAGAAGGTGGGTAGCACGCCGACTGGTGATGCGGTCGTGAGTGTGGTGGAGTTGTGGTGCGGGGATGAGTGGAGGAGGTGGGTCGATGGGAAGGGGAGGAGTGGTGGGGTGAGATTTGAGATAGAGGTGCGGGCGTGTTTTTGTTTGCGGGAGGCGTTCGGGTGAGTTAACGTCGTTAATCGGATGTGGGGTGGAAAATGCTCTATATGACTGATCGATGGTTGGATGGCTATGCGCAGCTACCCCCGTGGGCAGCCAACTATTTTGCATAAAATAAATATGCCATGCATGCAATGCAATTTATTTCTAAGGACAACACTTAACAAAATAAAACAACTAAGTTTTCTAGATGCTAAAATTTTCTAAGGAAAAGATTTAGCATCTTTAAGATGTTGAAATTTTTCTAAGGAAGAGTGTTGTCGAAAAAAAAATAGTTATCAAATATTTACTAAGGAAGAATTTATTTTGTTTAAAGAGGCAAAATATTTCTAAGTATATTTTAATACCAAAGTGGTCATAATATGACTAAGTACTTTATAATTCAAATAGATGATGAAAATAATTTTTAATAAATTTGTAATCATTTTTTAATCATTAAAACAACACTTAAAAGTATTTAATCAATATTAACTATAAAATCATAGAAAATTATTCTATAAAAATTAGTAGAAAAATACTACTGTCAAAACTTAGACATTAAAATTTATAGCAAAAGAGTTTGATAAATTTCGAATTTCAAATTTGAAGTTATGTTCAAATTACCATTAAATTTCACTTTTGAATTTCAACAAATTTTAATTTGACAAAACATAAAAGTAATGATGCCAAAAGTTTCTACGTGTCATAAGCTTTCCAAAAATATTTTATTTGTAAAATTTGACCAAACCAATAAAAAGTAGTGATAGATTTAAAATTTAGTATTTTTCTGCAAAACTGCCGGGTCTTCGGTTGACTGTTGACTTTGACCGCTGACGTGGCAGGCTGACTGGGATTTGACTACGAATTTGACCAAGAATAAAGTTGCTCGGATGGAAAAATACTCTTTACGAAAGTTGTAGAGAATTACGTGCTCTTTCTAATTAACACAATTATAACATAAGTGGATAAATAGATTGGTCACAAATCTCAAAATACCTTTCTTGTCCGAAACTTCAAACGCGAAAATCTCTTAGCTCGCTGAACCAAAAGAGGTGAGGCTTGGGGAAAAAGAAAGGTCTTGATCAGAGGAACAACTTTCGTATTGTCGTCCCAAACTTTTGAGATGGTTTGGTTACTCTAACAACATCAACACGATCTTTTCACCGAAGGAATTTCGATTTGACGCAACGAGCGCGAAGAGATCTGAGAAATACGACTTCAGATCTGATGGATGACGATTCGAAATTCTTCCTCCACGCTTGATGAAAAGAGTTGAGGCTTATTGGGATGGAAAGGTATCGACGAGATCTACAACAATGATTAAGGTCCGTCGCGATTGGAGATGGTTTTGTTCGTCGAACGAACGAAATACTATTTCGCTGATTAGGGTTTCGGTGGAACGAAAAGAGTAAAAGAGATTCCGGCGGCTATATTGGTTTATATAGGCGGAGGGATGGTGGAATAGAAAAGGCTCGGAGTTGTGAACGTGTAGGATCAAGCGGATCCTTATTTGGAGTTATATTTCTCGAGATAAACGTGTTTGAATAAAAGGTGGTTAGAAAAACGAATTTTCAGAGTTTGAGTTGGATACCATTGCCCGGTTCGGTTCGTTGGGCCGGCCGGCTGGCCCGATTCGTTTTTTTTTTCTTTTTTTTTCTTAATTCCTTCATAACTTTTGTTTTAGAACTCCGAATTAAGTGAAATTAATTTCTAAAAATTTCTAAAAATCATATCTTTGTTTTAAAACATTTATGGACATGTTTTAACCACTTTTTTAAAATATTAATTTTGAATATTTGATTTAATGCAAATTTGACACTTTTGTCAAATTTGGAAATACAAATTTAATTAATTTATTTATGGCTAAATAAAATTTGGTACCACAATTGTGAACATATGAACATAATTATATCTAATAATTACAATCAAAATATTAAAGTAAAATAAGATAAATAGCATAATCATTATTTTGTTTTTAATATTTTCTCAGATAGATTTTCAAATGGAAATAGTATTTCAACCATTGTAATTTCAAATCTAAACAATGCAAGAAAATGATGAATGTATGCATGAATTTTGTTTTCTAATCGACATACAAATCGTTTTCAAAAAGTTTATAGTTTTTCTGATTTTTCAGAATTTTAAAAATCCTAGGATGTTACAGATGTTACAGGAATGGAGAAGTGAACTTGGGATCGCCGTGGGGGATTTTGAAATGGGGAAGAGGAGTGGGGATCGCCGTGGGGATCCCTGTGGCGATCTAGGGTTTCTTATTGTCGTTGAAAGAAAGAGTCGCGTAGGCCGTTAGATCGTGGATGATTGCACGACCACGATCGAGGATGACCCCGCCGAGCAGTCACCACCGAGTCATGGTCGTGGATGAGCGCGGTCGCATCGCCTCCCCAATCCCCACTTCTCACTCTCCCCCACCGAGTCGCCTCCCTAGTCCCCACTTCACACTCTCCTCCCCACCGTTGGTCCCTTCTACGTCCACACCGGCCGCCGTTCACCTCTCCTCCCCACTGATGTTCCCCTCTTCTCCGCTGCAGAGAGAGTGGGGATCCAATAGCGCATGCGGCGGGTCCCTCCGGCGGCTGCCCAAGCAACCGAACCCCTGTGCCTCTTTCCGGTCGGTGCCGCCGCCCGCTGACCAAACCCCCTGCGCGGATGAAGGTAACTAGCTAGTTCTTTGATGTAGATTAGGGATTAGGATTCTTTGATGTAGATTAGGGTTTAGGGTTTTTGAGAAGAAGTCGTTCCTGTACATGATAGAATTAGGATTTAGTGATTGAATTAGGATTTTTTGATGTAGATTATTTAGAGTTTGTGATGTGAACTTCCTCTAGGGTTAGGGTTCTCTCTGTTGTAGATTATTTATCTGTTGTTGATGTAGCCAGTTTTGTTCTCCAAATAGTAGAAACAGGGTCAAACCATTAAGCCTCCCAAGCCTGCATATTGGTTCAAGTCTATATAAGTCTACATAACCATTATCTATTGTTGTTGGTTTGTAGGTGACCATGGACAATACTCATATCATCGAGCTTAGCTCAGATGAAGAAGCTGTGGTTGCTGAAGAGGCTGCTGCTAGGAGGTGTGAGGCTAAGCGGCGCGCAAAGAAAGCTGCTTTAATGGAACTTGCTGCTGCAAAGGATATTTGGCTAGTGAAGTTCAAGACTATTTTGCATGGTGGAGTTCAAGGCTATGGTGGAGTAAGGATTCTACACAAGTCTATCATAGCATTTCTACTAAGTCTTACACATGCTTATATAAAATTACACTAAGTAATGCATATAGAAAATAGTAGGAGGTTTATGAATGTGCCACTTGCCATTGAATGATGTCTTTGCTCACAAACTCTTTTCAACGTAACTTGGGGCTCTCCATTCAATCTAACAATATACATAAACCCCAATACAACAATCAACATAAAACACAACAACACAACGCATACAAACACATAAAAAATGAACAAACAAGTTTCATAAACTTCTAAGGAAAAATATGTTTATGCATGACGTGCAAAATATTTCTAAGGACTAGAGATGCATGTCATGCAATGGAAATCTTCTAAGTTAAGTGCCAGCAAATAGGTTGGTCAAAAATGACTAAGGACTAAGGTCATAAGTTGGATAAAATACTGCTATAAATCATCTTGAATAAGCACTCTAATGACTTAGCCATGATGTGCATAAATATTTAGAGAAAATTCTAAGTCTATTCTTCAAGGTGATCAACAATTATTAACAACTCTTTGTAAATTGGATATTCACTATAGTGAGAGAGACAGACGCCCGACCAGCCACTTATGTTGTGGAACAGGTCTCATGTACGTGGACATGTAAGGTTAATCTCAAGGCCGCTTCATCTCACTATGCCGCTAGGATCCAACAAACTTCGAAGATGGCAATAACATAATCAAAAATTGTTTATGTCTAAAGTGAAAGACAAGATTAGGAAAGAGAGAAAAGATAGAAAGAAGGATGTAGTTGGTCTTTTAGGCTTCATCTCCAGACTTGTAACTTTCTCCTTGGTGATGTCTTGATTTAATTTTTGGTAGACTTGATAAATCTTCAGACATGATGATTTTTGTATCACCGAGGCTGGTTTAGGATTTAACATAGTCATCATGAAGTCTCAGAGCCGAAGAAAATAAAGACAGAAAGACTTAGAAAATAAAGGGGGTTGGTCTTCTTGAACTCCCTCTTGATTTTTCTTCTAAGTCCTTCATTGGCCTTCTAGCTCCATGTTAAAAAAATTCTAAGTGTATAAGTGCATAACACTTAGAGAAAATAATGAAGAGGTTTTCCTATGAGAAGTATATCTATATGAGAAAATATGTTATGCATGCAATGCACTTTTTAATCATTAGAAACATCATACTAATTTTTGTGATATTTATAAAGTATGCATGAGGCTATAAATGCAATTTAATTAATTTATATTTTTGCAAAATATAAATAAAGGAATAAATATATGATTAAAGTTTTCTGTGATTAATTTTTGTAAAAAAAATTAATAAATAGTGTTAATAGACAGAGGGGATTTGAATGAATTTATAGCAATTGGATTTACTCAAAAGTAATCTTTCTATAAAAAATTATGTCAAAAATAGTCAAACTATTCAAATTATGGGTATGATTATTAAATCGTTAAAACTATTCTCAAAAAATATTTTCTAATAGAAAACAGAAGCATAATATAACACATATTATAAGGATCCCAAAACAACTTTATTTGCAATTTTTTGAATTATAGATTTAAAGCTATGATAAATATACTCAAATCATCCATCTGAAATTTGAATATTTTAAATTAAGACAAATTTTAAATCTTACAAAACTAAAATATTCTATATGTCAAGAGCTTTCCAAAAATATAAATTTATCTGAATTTGGATAAACAGAGAAAAAGTAATGATAAATCTAATATACAGGGGGTTTTCTACAAAACTGCGAAAAAAGAATTAAAAAGGAAAATCATTTTATGACGTGGCTGCTGACTTGGCGCTGAGCTGGATAAGTGAAACGATCTGGATTGTTAGATCCAGATCTGAAGGTATAGATTAGACCGTACCCGTTCAGTGCAAGGATCAAATCGCATCCGTTAAAAAGAGATCGGAGGGCTCACACTCGTTGACCGGAGGTGTAACACCCCAATTCTCTTAGCATTAGTATTGTTGTGTTAGCCTAGATTTTCAACTCTAACAAAAACTTTTATGTGTGTAAATTTTGGAGGCATGAGATATCTTGTTGCCATCATTATTCTTGTTGGGCTCCATTAGTCCTCTAAGAAGATAGAAAACACTAAAACCTCATCAACTAAAATAAAACATCAACTATTAGGATCTTCATGCCTGTTAGAACTTAGCCAAACCAGGAGCTATTATTAAGCAAACCCCAAATGGTTTTTTACATGCATTTGAACCATTTGATCTAGGTCATGTGAAGTTTCATACCCTGTTCTAAATTATCACAAAAGGGCTTGTTTGCACATATATCCCACTATCTTTTGTAGCCATCTAAATAACATGGCCATTTGAGTTATTCTTTTTCTTTTCCCTAAAAGTTTTCTTTTCCTTGAGTGCTCAATGAGATGTTTGGCTTGGACATTTATAAATTCAGTAGCTTCACCGCAACATAGTGAGTTTGGGCAAATAGTTATTTTCTTTTGTGTTTAGTGTTTGAATTATTCAAAACTTAGAATTTGAAATTTGTTTGAAGAATGGGCTCAAACCCTCCACCTCTTTTTCCTCTCACCCACCTCTATTCCACCTGCTCGAAAAGGAGAGCAGCATTCTCACCCCCTGGCCCACCTGTCATGAACTTGGGTCACCTCTCCTCCTCTCTTCTCTTTTCTTCTTTTCTCTCCACCCAACCGGAGCACCCCTCCCTCTCTCCCTACTGGCCAGGCTGTGTCATCCCGACTAGCTCCTCGATGTCCCCTCTCCATCGCCCTCCCTAGCCAGTAAGAACGAGGGACACCCCTCCCTCTCTCTCTCATGCCCGAACCGAACCCTAGATCGGGTGGCACATGTTATAGCCACCCCGAGCCCTCCCCTGCTCATTTCTCCCACTCTCAGTCCACTCCCCATCCCACTCCTCCCTCCTGGTGCGCAGAACATCGAGCTCCCTCCCCCATTTTCCCTAGAGAAGAGGAAACTCCCCTCGGTGGCCGACGGGAAAAAAACCGCCGTAGCACTCGTTTCTCTCCGCCATTCCTCGCCATTGTTGGTTCCCGGGGTTCCCCTCAACTTGATCTAATCCTCTTCCCCCCTCTCTTGGCTCTGTTGTAGCTCGGGAGCGTCTAGTTCGTCCACGACCCGGGAAAGGCATCGTCGTCACCACCATGGATCCCGGCGTTGCATGCAAGCTTTGCGGCCTCCCATGAGCTCTCCTTCGACGCCGCGTCCACCTCCAACCCCTGCTTCGTCCGTACGCAAGCCCTAGGTGAGCCCTGCGTGCTCGGCATCGTTGCTTCGAGCTCCTGCTCTTTGTTTCCTGTCGAGAGGTAGACGAAGGCCGGAGGCCGTCGATTTCCAGATCTACGGTTGTCTTTGAATCGCGCCCGATCTATCCTGGACCGTAGGATCCTAGATCCACGGCCGCTTACCTCTTCGTGCTCCCGTGAGCGCGCGTGGGCTGGCCCGTTCCGCTCGGCCCAGCTCGGGCCAGATCCGGCATGCCTCATAGTTTTCTTTATTTCTCTATTTTCCTGCTTATTTTTTCAGTAAATCAATAGCCTAGCTTTTATTCGTTTGTGGTTAATCTGTATTAGCTAAAATGGTGAGGTTAATTTTGTAACATGCATACCCGTTTTCTTAATCATGTGGCTTTGGATTTAGTCCAAAATGTATTTCCTGTTGTGTGGTGCAGTAGATCTAGTAGAAAGTATCCATTGTACCATTTGTTTAATAACTTGAGATTTAAAAGTCCAAATCATGCAAACTTAGATTCTTTGGAAAGCCTGTAAAAATGTCCACCTAGATTGGTAAGTCTTGCATGCAGGAGATTATTCTAGCAAAAGATATTTTTAGATGAAGAATAACACCATGGGGTATTTGGTGATTTTTAACTCCCTAATTAAAATACTTTTTGCGGAAAATCCAATTGGAGGTGGTAAATATAAGTTGGGGGTGTCATATTCTACAGATGCAATTTTTTCCAGTAGATACTTTATGCTTGATGAATAAATTTCTTACAAACAGGATGATAGCCTCTTGAAGTGCATATTTGGGATTTCAGAGATTAATGCAAGTCTAGTTTTGTTTGGATGAGCCACCTCTGTCCATGAAGTGGTGTTGGAGGTATTTTTGTGGAGTAGCCACAAGTTTTATATAAATTACCCCACTGGTTTGGCATCAAAATACCCCATATTATTCCCTGGACATAAATGATAGTCAGAAGTTTACTTTATCTTAAAACAAGGATAACTTGAGCTAGGAGTGTCCAAATTAGATGAATAAAATCTCCACTTAAAGAGAAAACTCATATCTCTCCAGAGAAGTTAATTGTGCATACAGGGGTCCATAAAACGGAAAGTATTTTCTGTTTAAGCTTTACATCAGTAGCTCTTAGCTGAATTTTAGTTTTTGATTGATGATAGATTTTCATGCACAACCAATTTTCAGGGCTCCATATAGTAAGTAGGAGTACTGTGGTAGAAGGGTTTAATTTTAGGAGCAGTACCTTAGGAGTTATGCCTTTTTCATATAAACAACACTTGATAACTATTTAAATGCATTAGTTGTATTTTCTGTTTTGTGGTGCTTGTTGTTTGGTGTTATACTTTAGATTGTTATGAACTCGCATTTTAGGATTTACAGTAGTCTCGTTTGTTTTCATGTTACGGTAGAACCACAATCCGAGGAAGAGCAGTACGAGGTAGCTGAGCACAACTACGGAGAAGAACAAGACCAGGGACAGTACTCTGAGCAAGGCAAGCCACCTCACCACTATAATGAATCCTATTAATTATATCAAGCATGTTTTGTTTTCAAAATAAAATAATGCATGTTTTATTTCTTTTCTGGTACCTTGCCACCCAAAAACTATTTTAGAAAATATTGTTTGGCCAAAGCTATCTGCTAGAATACTGTAGGTATTACAAAAAGAGTTTTACTTGATGAGCCTTGTTGTTGACGGCTCCATCAAAAAGATTAAGTTTTCTAGTAGACTCCCTTCATCTACTTACCTCAAAACTATAGGATGGGAACCTATTTGATAAAAATGTTTTACGGAGGAAAACCTGAGTTGCTGGGAGCAATCAGCGAGCAAGTGTTTTATTAAAACCCGAGTTGCTGGGAGCAATCGGAGATGTTCGCGAAAACCCGAGCTGTTGGGAGTAGTCGGAGGAGAAAGTGTTTTGAAAAACAAAGTGTAACCCTAGCTGCCACTTGAACAATTAACCCGTGCAACCACACTAGCTGACATGGGTAGGGCTTAGCCGGAAGCTTGTCTGTTTTAGTGTTGGGGTTCTCATACTTTCTATGAGGGTTGGGCCCTCGAAGCCGGGTTGTCGTCCGGAAGAGACAATACACTGCTGAGGACCAGCAGCCGGACGATTACGCCGGGTCTCCTGACGTGGCGGTGTGGCGTCCGGAGGAAAGACCAAGAGGTCTACTGGAGCACACGGTGCCGAGGAGAACAAACCTACCGGGAGACCCCGATACTAGGGTGGTCATAGTGGAAAGTATTGATCGTGTTATCCGGACCCCCGCATGATGTCGTATGACGGGCCGTGGCAGACACGGTGGAATGACTGGTACGTGTGGGCAAAGTGTGCAACCTCTGCAGAGTGTAAATCTATTCGAATAGCCGTGTTCGCGGTCATGGACGGTTGGAAAGGTCCCACTAGGCACACTGGCTGTTTTATGGTTTCAAAAGAGAAATGTTTTCGAAAGAAAACAAGGAGGCAACAAAGTGGTACCTGGGAGGTAAGGAATTTGGGTGAGGATGATTGGTCTCGGGGAGACAATCAGTCCGATCTCGAGTGAGGAAAAAGGGTTACCCCTATCCTAGTGTTTTGACAAAGTTTTACAAAAGAAAGTTTTGAACTTACATATGTCATTGTTATATCTAAGAGAAGAGAATTCTCTCTCTAAATGTTTTCTTCAACAAAGATACAGAGATGTCATACTCTCTATGTCTTAAATCATGGTATTCGAAAACTAAGCATTATAGTCATATATTGGAGCCATCCTAGTTTTCGAAAATGCTTTACTTGCATGTCCATGGAAAACAATAAACCTAGAGGTGGTCTTGCGAGTATGTAATTGTACTCATATGGCTTTGTCCCTGGATATTCAAATGTCCAGATTATAATGAGGAGGCTTACGTCGAGGAGGTGGTGTCTGACGACGACTTCGCCACTTAGCTGTCACCGGTCAACTGCACTTGTGGGGTCAGCGCTTGGAGATGTTAAGGGTCGTCGCTAGCCACGAGCTTCCGCTATCTTAGTTAATTCCGTCCTGCGTGACGAGGTTTTTTGACTTTGGTCGTATGACCGTCTATGTGTTGTAAGACTTTTATTCGTACGACTTGAATGATGTAACTCTTTGATACCTATGTTGGTTATGTGATTGCAATGCACTGATCATTGGGATCGTGATCTTTTACATAACGTGGGCATCTCGGACTTGTTTCGAGGGGTCCTTAAAGACTTGTTATCAGAGCCATCGTTGACCTTAGGAGACTTTAGCTAGGTTGGGCGTCGACGTCACGCAGAAATGTTTTTCTTAAAAATTTATGAGAGGTACTTAAAATATGCAGAATATACTGCTACCCCCCTCCCCTCTGTTATTAATTACTGATTAATATTATACTTGCATTAAACCTTATGTTTTTACCTGTTTAAAATTTTGCACACCGTTCACTAATTCAACCTCCATTTAAAATTTTGTGTAGATGAGCGGAGAGTTCTCGTAGTCGATTCAGTTGGGAGCTATGCCCGACTCTGGAGTTTCGTGTCTGTTCCAGGCAGACTTAGTCCAGTTGTCCCGACACTTGAGGCGTCCGCTACCTGAGCTGCATGATTGAGGTCGATGGTGTGATGATCTATCTCCTGATATGAATGAGTGTCACCAGGAACTTGCAGGCACTTCCGGAGTAGAGATACATGAAATACATCATGGAATTCCGACAGATGGGGTGGCAGGTCTAGCTGATAAGATACTTCTCCTCTACGACTGATCACCTTAAAAGGGCCAATGTACCTTGGTGCTAATTTCCCCTTGACATGGAAACGTTGCATTCCCTTGAGTGGTGTAACACGCAAGTAAACCATATCTCCTTCCTTGAAGTTGAGTTCACGCCTTCTGGAATCTGTATAACTTTTCTGTCGGGATTGGGCGGCCTTAAGACGGTCGCGAATGAGTAGAACTTGCTCTTCGGCTTCTCTCAGGGTGTCGACTCCAAAAATTTAGCTATCTCCGGTTTGCGACCAATTCAAGGGGGTACGGCACTTGCGCCCGTACAAAGCCTCAAACGGTGCCATCCTTAGGCTGGCTTGATAGCTATTGTTGTACGAGAATTCGGCAAACGGCAAGCAATTCTCCCATTTGGACCCATAAGCTAACACACAAGACCTCAGCATATCTTCAAGGATTTGATTGACCCTTTCAGTTTGTCCTCCTGTCTGAGGGTGGTACGCAGTACTGAAAAAGAGCTTCGTTCCGAGTTCCTCTTGGAGCTTAGTCCAAAAACGAGAGGTGAATTGAGTTCCTCGGTCAGACACGATAGTCTTAGGTACTCCATGAAGGCTGATGATACGAGATATGTAAAGGTCCGCAATTTGATCGGCTCGATGACGAGTGCTTACCGGGAGAAAATGTGCAGCTTTGGTGAGTCTATCCACAATGACCCAAATGGCATCATGCCCACGGTTGGACCGGGGCAATCCAGTGATGAAATCCATGCCGATCTCATCCCATTTCCACTCGGGCAGCTTGAGAGGTTGAAGTAATCCAGCGGGTCGCTGATGCTCTGCTTTGACCCTTTGGCATATATCGCAATGCTGGACGAACAGTGCAATCTCGCGCTTCATGTCGTGCCACCAGAAATTCTGCTTCAAATCCTGGTACATCTTGGTTCCACCGGGGTGGATATAATACAAAGTCTCGTGAGCCTCCTTCATAATTAACTGCTTCAAAACAGGGTCTGAAGGCACGCAGATGCGTCCCTTATACCAAAGAATACCGTCAGAGTCGATGGTGAACCCAGGGACTTCCTCTTTGTCCAATCTTCTCTTGATGCCCTCAATTCTTTCGTGACCTTTCTGTGCTTGCTTGATCTGCTCCCATAAGGTGGGTTGCAACAGGAGTTGATCGACTGCCCCATAGCTGACCACCTCAATACCCATCTTATCCAGCTCTTCCCAGAGTTCTGTCCGTCGAACTCTGATCAGGGAGTTGAATGAACACGGCTGACGACTAAGGGCATCAGCTACAACGTTAGCTTTTCCAGGGTGGTAATGGATGTCCAAGTCGTAATCCTTGATGAGTTCTATCCATCTTCGTTGCCTCATGTTCAAGTCTCTCTGGGTGAAGATGTACTTCAGGCTCTTGTGATCGGTGTAAATTTCGCAACGGTTTCCCATCAGAAAGTGCCGCCATGTCTTAAGTGCATGGACCACAGCAGCAAGCTCTAGGTCATGGGTTTGGTAATTTTGCTCATGCTTGCGGAGTTGTCGCGACGAGTAGGAAATTACCTTGCCCTCTTGCATAAGGACACAGCCAAGTCCAAGCTTGGAGGCATCGCAATATACCACAAAATCCTTGGTCACATCTGGCATGGTTAAGATAGGTGCGGTAGTAAGGCGCTTTTTCAGCTACAGGAAGCTGGCTTCACATTTGTCGGTCCAAATGAACTTCTGGTCCTTCTTCAATAGTTGGGTAAGGGGCTTTGCGATGCTTGAGAATCCCTCAACAAACTTGCGGTAATAACCGTCTAATCCAAGAGTGGACCTTACTTCGGTTTGGTTGGTGGGGGTTGGGAATTCAAGAATGGACTTGATGTGGGTAGGGTCTATAGATATCCCTCCGACAGAAATAACGTGGCCGAGAAAGCCTACTTCTTTCAACCAAAACTGGCACTTACTAAACTTAGCATACAACTGATCTTCTCGTAGGGTACCGAGAACCAACCTTAGATGCTCTTCATGCTCCTCTTCTGACTTGGAATAAATCAAGATGTCATCAATAAAGACAACCACAAATTTATCCAAGTAATCCATGAACACCTTGTTCATGAGATTCATGAAATAGGCTGGAGCATTGGTCGAGCCAAAAGACATCACTGTGTACTCGAACAATGCGTAACGAGTGACAAAGGCCGTCTTAGGGATATCAGATTCTCTGACTTTCAACTGATGGTAACCGGTGCGGAGATCGATCTTGGAGAAGACTCGAGCTCCATTGAGTTGATCAAACAGATCTTCAATCTTGGGTAGGGGGTATTTGTTTTTAATAGTCACATCATTTAACTTACGGTAATCCACACATAAACGGGTGGTACCATCTCTCTTATCCACAAAGATGATGGGTGACCCCCAGGGTGACGCACTAGGGCGTATCATACCCTTCCTAAGTAGGTCATCCAACTGTTTCTTTAATTCCTCCAATTCTTCTGGGTTCATCCGGTACGGTTTTTGAGCTATAGGACCAGTACCGGGCACCAATTCAATGATGAATTCAATATCCCTATCCGGTGGCATTCCGGGCAACTCTTCGGGAAAAACATCCGAAAACTCACACACTACCGGTACTTCCTCCAACATGATTCCCACTACACTCTTATGGCAATGACTCGAGGTGGAGTGGTAGGTCGAGAAGTGTGTAATCTCTTCTCCTTCCGGGGTGGTTAGGGTGAAAGACTTGTTAGTGCAATCTATTTTTCCTCGGTTTACTGCCATCCAACCCATTCCTAAGACCACTTCTATCCCTTGCTTTCCTAATACCACTAGGTCTGCATGGAATCGGGCTCCTTGAATTTCCACAGGAGTCTCCTTGCAAGACAAGATGGCCTTGGTAGTGGCCCCCGGTATTTGTACTCTCATAGGACGATGCATCACAGTTGGAACCATACCACTCTTCCTAATAAACGGCTCCGTAACGAAAGAATGGGAAGCTCCCGAATCAAACAAAACTGAGGCAGAAGCTGAGTTGACAGGGAACGTACCCATAACCAGGTATGGTGCCTCCTGAGCTTCTTCTGCGCTGATATGGTTCAGATGGCCCCGGGTGACAGGGGCTGCTTTCTTGGGATACGGGTTCTTGCCTCCAGGTGGACGGGGTGGCCCTTGGTTCATCTTTGTCGCATTGGTGCGACCACCGGCGGGCTGTCTAGTGGGACACTCTCGCGAGAAGTGTCCAGGCTGTCCACAAGTGAAACATCCTCCTGTGGGCTTCGGAGCAGGCGGCCTGTTAGAGTTGAGGCCGGGGTTGGAACCACTTCCAGGACGAGGTACAGGCGGGCGAGGAGAGTAGCTGGGTCTTGGTGCAAAGGTTGGAGGCCTTGGTGATGGATAAGAAGGCCTCGGTGGAGGTGAAGGGCGCGGACGGGGATAACTTCCAGTTGGGCTGCTGCTGCTACTGCCTTGCTGGATCAGTTGGCGACGCTTGCGGTTGTCAAACGAAGCCTTGCGTTTGTGCTCCATCATAATGGCTGCATCCGCCAAGGATTCCAGGTCGGTGAAAGGCATCACCACCAGAATGCATTGCATTTCATCATGAAGTCCATTCATGAACCTCTCTTTCTTCTTGTCCTCAGTATAGGTATCGGTGGGCGCATACCTCGCTGGAGAAGTAAACTTCTCCAAGTACTCACTCACCGACATTCCGCCTTGCTTGAGCTGCAAGAACTTCTCTCGCATGATACTGACGAGTCCAGAGGGCACATAACGCTTCAAGAACTTGGTCTTGAATGCTGGCCAAAGCCACAACTTCCTCCTGTGGCAACAGAGCACGAATGGCCTCCCACCATGCTCGGGCAGACCCAGAGAGGTAGTGAGTGGCATAGACCACCTTCTCATTTTCACCCACTTGGGCGACCCTCAGGTTGTTCTCAATGGTACGGATCCAGTCATCAGCATCCATTGGCACTTCACTTTTGGAGAAACCTAGAGGATTGGTGTTCTGAAAGTCACGAAGCTTGGAGCGGGTTTCCTCATTTCCTTGGCCGCCATTCTGGTTGACGGCAATCTGAGCCAGATGTTGCAGGGTAGCTAGGTTGGCATTCCTCTCAGTGCGAGCTGCCTCGCGATCCTCCATGAGAAGACGGAGCACTTGAGCCATAGATGGCTCAGGTGGTGGGGGTGGTTCCCTTGCCATTCTGAATTTCCAGAATAAAACACACATTTATGATCCTACTTAGAAATTTTAAAACAGGTTTTGAAAAAAGGTTCATCAAGCATACACAGATACATACAATTTTCAGCAAGACAATACTCCTAAGAAGACATGATTCCATCCCATAGCAAGGTTCCAAAAGCATCATCGCATAGTTCACAACCACAAAACACGGGCTGACATAGTCTTACAACAATTCCGACACACACTCATGCTAACAAACCACACAAACGCATCCACTTATCGCGATTGTTCGGTCCTAACCCAAAAGATACTGCGCAACTAACTACTCCACGTCCACGGCAGCGTCACTGTCAAAGGGTGGCTCCTCGGGGTCCTTGTCCTCAGACATCACAGCTCCCGAGTCCTCACCGCCCTCGCCTCGCAGGTCGTCGTCATCCTGCTCGCTCACAGGCTCCATATCCATGTCCTCAGTAGGGTCCTCATCCACAGGCAGGAGATCGTCATTCTCCTTGCTCAGGGCCTCCACCTCGCTCTCCACCTCGCTGATCCTCTCATCACGGGCATCAAGCGTCGACTTGAGCATGTCAACCATCCCGTCAAGCTGAAACCTGTAGAAGCGAGTAGTCTGGAGACGCGCAAAGGTGGAACGGCGCTCCTTGCGCTCTATCTTGAGCTCTGCCTGGGACTCCACTAAATGCTCCTCCGAGGTCTTGAGCTTCAGCTCCACGGTCTTCAGCTTGTCCTGAGATGCCTTGAGTTGCGCCTCCAAGTCCTCAATCCTCAGCTCAGCTGCCGAGATCCGCACCTCAGCTCCGTCATGATTAAGACGGTGAAGATCACTCTCGTACTGACTAGTGACCAGCTGGGACTGGGTGTACTCGACGAGGAGTCCCAGCTCGGCCAAGTGGTTCCCGAAAGTGGGGTGGGGACGCGGCGGCACAGGGTTACTCTGCTTGTCCAAGCCAGAGTAAAACTCAAAGCGGGTGCCGCCCAGCTCGGAACTGTGAGCACACACCAAGTGGGCAAGAGCCCTCTGCAGCACAGTGACGAATGCTCCCATCTGAGTCGATGCAAGGGCATCGTCAATCAGTTCCTCGGCAAAAGGTGGCACCAATGGTCCTCGAAGGATGCACCTCACAGTCCAGGACATCTCATCTCCCACCATGGGCAGACAACGTCCAATCAGCAGCTCTGGTAGCGAACGCCTCAGGTGCCTAGTATCTGGAGTAGGTCGGCCTGAAACAGACGCGAAACTCCGGTGTCTGGCACCGCTCCCAACTGAATCGACGACGAGAACTCTCCGCTCAGCTACACAAAATTTTAAATGGAGGTTTTATTAGTGAACGACGTACCAAATTTTAAACAGGTAAAATCATAAGATTTAATGCAGGTATAAAATTAATCAGTGAGTACTAACAGAGGCGAGGGAGGAGTAGCAGTATATTCTGCACATTTTTAAGTATTTTTCTCCTAGCTATTAAGGAAAAACATTTTTGCGTGACGTCGACGCCCAACCTAACTAAAGTCTCCTAAGGTCAACGATGGCTCTGATACCAAGTCTGTAAGGACCCCTCGGACGAGTCCGAGATGTCCACGTTATGTAAGAGATCACGATCCCAATGATCAGTGCATCGCAATCACATAACCAACATAGGTATCAAAGAGTTACATCATTCAAGTCGTACGAATAAAAGTCTTACAACACATAGACGATCATACGACCAAAGAATTAACTACGATAGCGGAAGCTCGTGGCTAGCGACGGCTCTTAACATCTCCGAGCGCAGATTCCCACAAGTGCAGTTGACCGGTGACATCTAAGTGGCAAAGTCGTCGTCATACACCTCCTCCTCGATGTAGGCCTCCTCATTGAAATCTGGACATTTGAATATCCAGGGACAGAGCCACATGAGTACAATTACGTACTCGCAAGACCACCTCTAGGCTTAAATTCTCATGATAATGCAAGAAAAACACATTACGAGAACTGGGAAGGCTCCTGAATACAACTACAGGGCTTATTTTGGAAAACAATGATTTCAAACATAGAGAATACGACATCTCTATATCTTTGTTGAAGAAAACATTTAGAGATAGAATTCTCTTCTCTTAGATATAGCAAGGACATATCCAAGTTCAAAAACTTCATTTTGTAAAACCTTTAAAAACACTAGGATAGGGGTAACCCTTTTTCCTTCCTTGAGGTCGGACTGGTTGTCTCCCCGAGATCAACCATCCTTGCCCAAATTTCGTACCTCCCAGGTACCACTTTATTTCCTCCTCGATTTTCCTTCGAAAACCTTCCACTTTTTAAACCATAAAACATCCAGCATGCCTAGTGGGACCTTTCCAACCGTCCATGACCGCGGACGCGGCTATTCAAATAGATTTGCAATCTGCAGAGGTTGTACACTTTCACCACAAGATTCGGATGGTCTGTCGTGGATCAACCATGGACTGTACTGAGACAGCATGCACACATCAGACGGCCAATCCTAAGTTCCACTATGTTGACGCTGGTACAAGAGTATCCTCTTCGAGTGGGTTTGTTCTCTCCGGCACCGAGTGAGCTAGACGTATCGATCCGGTTTTCCCTAGTCTCACACCGCCACGACAAGAGACCCACCGTTGCTTCCCGGTGGCACACGAAGTCCACACTCTGTATGCCCATTCGCTGGCAGCATTCGGTTCCGGGGACTCTAACCCCATCTAGCCCATTGAGGAATACTCGAATACCAACACCAACAAGCTTCCGTTAAGCCTCGTGCCCATTTTGAGGTAATGTGGTTGCATGGGTTAGTTGTTCAAGCGGCAGCTAGGGTAACACTTTGTTTTTCAAAACACTTTCTTCTCCGACTACTCCCAGCAGCTCGGGTTTTTGCGAACACCTCCGATTGCTCCCAGCAACTCGGGTTTTAATAAAACACTTGCTCGCCGATTGCTCCCAGCAGTTCGGATTTTCCTCCTCAAAATATTTTTATCCAAATAGGTCCCCATCCTATAGTTTTGAGGTAAGATAACAGAATATACTATTTGAAAACTTAATCTTCTTTATAGAGCCTTCAATGACAAGACTCATCAAGAAAGACTCTTTGTATAATACCTACAGCTAATCTAGTAGATAACTTTGCCCAAACAATATTTTGTAAAAAATATAGTTTTCGGGTGGCAAGGTGCCACAAAGAAATTAAAACATGCATTATTTTATTATTGAAAACAAAACATGCTTAATAAAATACTAGGAATCATTATAGTGGGGAGGTGGGCTTGCCTTGCTCAAAGTACTGTCCCTGGTCTTGTTCTTCAGCGTAGTCGTGCTCAGCTACCTCGTACTGTTCTTCCTCGGGTTGCGATTCTACCGTAACATGAAAACAAACGAGACTAACGTAAGTCCTAAAATGCGAGTTGATAACAATATAAAGTATATCAACAAACAACAAGCATCACCAACATGAAACACAACTAATGCATTCAATAGCCATTAGGGGCTGTTTACATGGTTTAAGCATAACTCTTAAGGTACTGCTCCTAAAATCAAACCCTTCTACCACATTACTCCTAACAATCATGGGGAACTCTGAAAATTAGCTGTGCATGAAAACTCATCACCAAACAAGAATCAGATAAGAGCTACTGATGAAAACTTAAGCAGAAGATAGGTTCAGTTTTATAAATCTCCTGAATGCCTAATTAGCCTTTCTGGCGAGATATGAGTTTTCTATTTAAGTGGAGATTTTATTCATCAAATTTGGTTACTCCTAGCTCAAGTTATCCTAGTTTTAAAATAAAGTATACTTCTGACCATTTTCTATGTGCAGAAAATAATAAGATTTATTTTGGTGTCAAACCAGTGGGGTGGGTTAGATAAAACCTGTGGCTATTCCATAACATTATCCCCACATATGTTTATGGACATAGGTGGCACCATCAATTAAAACTAGACATGTCATAATCTCTGAAATTTCAGAAATGCATTTTAAGAGATTATCTCCCTGTTTTCAGGGATTTATTCACTAAGAAATAAATAATTACAGGAAAAATCTACATTTGTAGGATATTATACCTCCAACACATATCTAACACTTCCAATTGGATTTACTTCAAAAAGTGTTTTTATTTAAGAGTTAAAAATCCCCAAACACCTACTGATGTCATTCTTAGAGTAAAAATAACTTTTGCTAGATTAATCTCCTGCATGCAAGATTGACCAATATAGATAGACACTCTTACAAGCTTTCCAACAGATCCAAGATTACATGTTTTGGATTTACAGAACACAAGTTATTAAACAAATGGTGTAATAGACACTTCTTACTAAATCTATTTTACCACACAACAGAAAACACATTTTGGAACAAGTCAAACGCCACATGGTTAAGAAAACGTGCATGCATGTTACAAAATTAATCTCATAATTTATCTGATATAGATTTACCACAAAGGATTAAAAGCTAGGCTTAAGATTTTCTGGAAAACAAATACATAAAAGAATAAAAGAAGGGCAGGCCGAGCGGGGCAGATCTGGGCCAGATCGGCCCAGAGGCGACGCAGAGCAGTGCAGGGCTGAGCTGGGCCGGCCCAGCCGCTGCGCGCGTGCCGATGAAACGGTAAGAGAACGTGGATCTGGGATCCAACGGTCCAGGATAGAACGGGCACGATTCAAAGACAGCCGTCGATCTGAAAATCGACGGCTCCTGGCCATCGTCTTCCTCCCGATAGAAAAACGAGAGCAGGAGCTCGAGAAAACGACGCCGAGCACGGAGGGCTCACCTAGGGCTTGCGTACGGACGAGGGAGAGGTCGGAGGTGAACGCGGCGTCGAAGGGGAGCTCAGGGGTGGTCACAAAACTTGCATGCAACGCCGGAGTCCATGGCGGTGGCGACGGCGTCCTCCTCGGGTCGTGGATGAACCAGGTGCTCTCGAGCTGCAACAGAGCCAAGGGTGGGGAGAGGAGTTAGATCCAGCAGAGGGGAAGCCAGGGAACCAAAAATGGCGAGGAATGGCTGAGAGGAACGAGCGCTACGGCAGCTTCCTTTCGTCGGCCACCGAGGGAAATCTCCTCGTCTACAGGGCGAATGAGGGGGAGAGCTTGGTGGTTTTCGCCGGGGAGGAGAGGAGTAGGATGGAAAGTTGCTAGGGAGGGGGCGAAATGAGCAGGGGAGAGGCTCGGGGTGGCTTTAACGAGTTCACCCGATCTAGGGTTGGCTCGGGCAGGAGAGAGGGAGGGGAGCGTCTCCTTTGCTCCTACTGGCTCAGGTGGCGGTGGAGAGGGGACAGGGAAGATGATGGTCGGGATGACCAGCCCTAGCCAGTGAGAAGAGAGGAGAGGAGCTCGGATTGGGTGGAAAAGAAGAGAAAAGAGAGAAGAGAGAGGAGAGGTTGGCCCTAGTCCATGACAAGTGGGACCTAGGGTGAGGTTGTTGCTCTCCTCATCAGCAGGTGGAGTGGAAAAGAGAGAGGGAGAAAACAATGAGAGGTGAAAGCTTTTAGTGAATTTCTCAAATGAATTAGAAAACCTAAGTTTGAAATATTCAAATATGATCCACAAAAGTAAAGTGGGTCTACACCCCAAACTTACCTAAATAAAGAGAGGGTACTGAACTTGTAAAAGCCCAAGTCAACTATCTCACTTGGTTTTCGAAGAAAAGAAATCTTTTGGTGGTAATTAAAAGAATATCTCAAATGGTCATGTTAATTTGATGCCCCCAAAAGCTAGTGATATCTATGAGCAAACCAACTCCTTAGAGAGAATTCAGAGCAGGGTGTGAAATTACACAAGCCCTAGATCAAAATGGTTCAGATGCATGTCAAAAACCATTTATGGTTTGCTTAATAATAGCTCTTAGTTTGGCTAAGTTTTAACAACCATGAAGATCCTAATAGTGGATATTTCAATTTTGGTGAGATGTGATTTTAGTGTTTTCAATTCTCTCATGAAATATTAGGGACACACAACAATCATAAGGCGTGCAAGCAAATTTAATCATTTCTCAAACTCCTGCACACAAAAGTTTCTGCAAGAGGTTGAAAATCTAGAATAACACCCAAAATACTAAAGCTAAGAGAATTGGGGTGTTACAGGTGCAATGGGTCAGATGACGTAAGTAGGGTCCGTTTACTCCTAGATGGCTTGGAGGGGTCCACGGGAGTCCAGGTTGCTACGATTGTCGCGCGTGCTTTAGGATGACCTAAAAGTGCTACTGATACTCCTAGATGGTTGGGAGGGGTGCAATGTGTCAGATAACGTAAAGAGGGTCCGTCTACTCCTATATGGCTAGGAGGGGTGCACAGGGGTCCAGATGGCTAGAATTGTCGCACGTGCTTTAGGATGACCTAAAAGTGCTACCGATACTCCTAGAAGGATGGGAGAGGTGCAATGGGTCAGATGACGCCAGGAGGGACTGTATACTACTAGATCGCTAGGAGGGGCCACAGGAGTCCAGATGTGTACAATTGTCCCACGTGCTTTAGGATGACCTATAAGTGGTACTGATACTTCTAGATGGCTGGGAGGGGCGCAATGGGTCAGATGACGTAAGTAGGGTCCGTTTACTCCTAGATGGCTTGGAGGGGTCCACGGGAGTACAGATGGCTACGATTATCGCACGTGCTTTAGGATGACCTATAAGGGGTACTGATACTTCTAGATTGCTGGGAGGGGTGCAATGTGTCAGATGACGTGAGGAGGGTCCATATACTCCCAGATGGCTAAGAGGGGTCCATAGGTTCTAGATGGCTATGATTGTCGCACGTGCTTTAGGATGACCTATGAGTGGTACTGATACTTCTAGATGCTGGGAGGGGTGCAATGGGTCAGATGACGTAAGGAGGGTCCGTATACTCCTAGATGGGTAGGAGGGGTCCATGGGGGTCCAGATGGCCACGATTGTCGCACATGCTTTAGGATGACCTATAAGTGGTACTTATACTTCTTAGATTGCTGGGAGGGGTGCAATGGGTCAGATGACGTGAGGAGGGTCCGTATACTCCTATATGGTCTTGATAATTACGATTGTCGCACGTGCTTTAGGATGACCTATTTGTGGTACTGATAATTCTAGATGGCTGGGAGGGGTCCAATGGATCAGATGACGTAAGGAGGGTCCGCATACTCCTAAACGGCTAGGAGGGGTGCACAGGGGTCCAGATGGCTATGATTCTCGCACGTGCTTTAGGATGACCTAAAAGTGCTACTGATACTCCTAGATGGCTGGGAGGGGTGCAATGGGTCAGATGACGTAAGAAGGGTTCGTCTACTCCTATATGGCTAGGAGGGGTCCACGGGGGTCCAGATGGCTACGAGTGGCACACGTGCTTTAGGATGACATATATGTGCTACTGATACTCCTAGATGGCTGCGAGGGGTGCAATGGGTCAGATGACGTGAGGAGGGTCCGTATACTCCTAGATCGCTAGGAGGGGTCCACGGGAGTCCAGATGGGTAAGATTGTCGCACATGCTTTAGGATGACCTAAAAGTGCTACTGATACTCCTAGTGGGCTGGGAGGGGTGCAATGGGTCATATGACGTGAGGAGGGTCCGAATAATCCCAGATGGCTAAGAGGGGTCCACGGGGTTAAGATGGCTACGATTGTCACACGTGCTTTAGGATGACCTAAAAGTGCTACTGATACTCCTAGATGGCTGTGAGAGGTGCAATGGGTCAGATGACGTAAGGAGGGTCCGTATACTTGTAGCGTACCTACATTTAAAATATTGCAGGTACCAGTGTATAGTGCAAATCCCTGGATCGATTCGTTTGCACACAAAGGTTACGATGTAATATCACAACAAAGTATGAATTTTATTACATCGATTATCCAGACTTAGAAAATATTCTTTACTACTCGCATAGCATAAAGCTAGCACTGGAAGAGTAAACAGCGGAAATACAATAACAGTGAGTCTCCATCATCTTCATGTTGCCACATGCGAAAACATGTTGGTTGTAGACTTGAAACCTTTAAACGAAACCTAACTCGTCATCTGAACAATCTGCAATAAGAAAACTATTGCAACAACGTGGGTCAGATTCCATTAAAAATGGAGTCTGTGTAGCGTACCTGCACTTTAAATAAGGCAGATACCTGTGTATAGTGCAAATCCCTGGATCGATTCGTTTGCACACACAGTTTACGATGTAATATCACAACAAAGTATCAATTTTATTACATCGATGATCCAGTCTTACAAAATATTCAATACAGATTGCATAGCATAAAGCTAGCTTCGAAAGAGTAAACAACGGAAATACAATGGCAGCGAGTCTCCATCAACTTCATGTTGCCACAGGTGAAAACATGTTGGTTGTAGACTCGAAGCCTTTAAACGAAACCTCACTCGTTATTTGATCAAATCTGCAATAAGAAAAATATTGCAACAACGTGGGTCAGATTCCATTAAAAATGGAGTCTGCAAGTGACACTATGGTGGACACTTATTGGAATGACTCTAATAGCCTATATGAATATTTGGCTGGTGGAGTTCAAGGCTATTTTGCATAAAGCCATTTTTTCCTATTTCTTTGGAAAACACTTTCTTCAAATCAAGAAGAGTATGGCATGAAAACCATAATCTCATCTTCCCTTGTTCACCCAACAAGTTTTATTTCTGAAGTTGAAATGGTGGAATCCTCCGTTGACGTCCTCGTTCAGCTGCTCAATTGTCCATTTCCGGGGACACGGCTAAGTACTTAGATTTTAACTCTGCATAGGTTGTGCACGTTCACCATTGTACCCATTCAACCCAAACTATCCTTTACACACCATTTGTGATAAGGGAAAGGAGAAGAATGAGACGAGATCTTTCAGAAGCATTTTCCCTCCCACTCTGGCCTGACGCGCTCCACCTTCAAACCACTACCTCCACATGTCAGGCCGGGGCGAGTCCACGCAGCTTAGTTGATCATGCCAGCGCCCATATTGGCAATGGCTGCACGAGAAGCAATCTTCACTCGGAGTTCTTCAGATCCCTTTGTTCCTGGGTGGCCATCCACAAGCGAATATCCCACAGGTAAATCCCCTGGGGACAACACTCAACTCATACAACCAAGCAACCAATTCCACCCAGGTGTTTGATTATAACTTAGTAGAATTTAACTTTTCATCAAATAGTTTTGCATAGCATCACAATTCTACTAAGTATTTTCATAGGAACCTAGACACAGGACTAAGGAAGTCTAAACATGGCTTGCATAGCAATACTATCCTACACATGCTTATAGAAATATAATCTACTCATGCATAGAAAATAATAGGACTTTTATGGGGGTGTGCCACTTGCCTTTGGATGATGTCTTTGCTCACAAACTTTTCAACAACGAATGTTTGCTCTTCGTTCAATCTAAACAATATAAGCAAATAACAATACAACAATCAACATAAAACACAGCAAACACGGACAACAACACAAGGCATATAAAAGCAAAAACAAATTTCACAAAGGTTCATCACATAATTCAATATGCAAAAAGAATTGATGTGCTGAATAATGGGTTTTAATGGGCTGGTCTTAAATAGAAATTTATCACACATTAATTTGGTCAAAACATTTAAATCAAACTTAATGGTCTTAAAAGGCTTTTAATACCACTTAATTACCTTAAAAACACTGTTAAGACACTTTAAATGTTTTACCATCAGTTTTAATTGTTTTCTATAATTACAGTTTTATTCAAAACTTACAAACAATACTACTGGTTAAAAGATAAAGTTTGTGACATTTTGCAAAAATTGGATTTTTAGAATTAAAGATATACCAAATTTACTCAAATTGCTCATTTGCATTTTAAATAAATTAAGACTATTAAAAAATGTAAATCAACATAACCAAAGTATTCTACAAGTCAGGGGCTTTCCAAGGATATTTAACTTATAAATTTTGAACTTATATAATTAAATCAATACCTAAAACAATGTTTTACACGTTTCTGTAAATAACAAGTTAGTGCACAATTAAAATACTAGTTTTTATTATACCACTGTATTCTACACGTTCATACGATTCCATAGACTACAAAAACATTGAAAACGGAGTTACGGTTGAATTGATATGAATTTCTAAAGTTTGACTAAAATCTGTCCTAAGTCAAATCCGAAAATAAAAAGGTTTTGACACATGGGAAAATTCGTAAGGCCAAAATTATTTGTTTTGACATAACATGGTGGGCTCATCTAATACATTAGAAACAGTATACAGGTACGATTAGACTATTTTGAGAGGCTCACCGACAAGAACGAATAGCGCCGGTGTCGTAGAGAGAACATGACGCGGTTAGATGAGGTGGTCGATGTTGACGGTCAAACACGACCTCCGGGAAGTAGTTGATGAAGTTGTCGTAGATGTGCACACGGACGAACCAAACACCATGATGCGGTTGATACGACGAAGGAGATGGTGTGGTCGGCGTCGTCGATTGCGTACTGGGACAACGTGACCGGAGTCGCGGTGGCGGACGGTCGAGCGCGTTCTCGAGGATTTGACATGCGAGAAAATTGGCAAAAATTAAATAAAAATGCAGGAATATACATAGATCACGTAGGACATCATGCATGGCAAAGTCTCACCTCGTCGGGATCTTGCGTAACGCTGCAACGTTGCTCGGGCTTCGTGGTGGCGCGACCAACTGCGATGAAATGATCCAAAACCATGTCCTGGACAAAGGCCTTGATGAGGGGAATCTACTGGTGCAAGGAATTGTGTAGGGGATCATCGTAGAAGACAATATCTGACGATGAACTCAGTTTGGGGCTGAGTTTGGCATGGTTGGTGCGAGCTGTATAGGCATCTTTTAGGAAAAGTATGAGGATGAACATGATGGAGGATGCAGAGGGGAACGAAGTGACGCGCTTGGATTTTTGTGAGATTATGAGGAGGGAGATCGGGACGTGAATGTCGACGGGTGGCATTCGGTTCACGAGGTCAGTGTGCATGTTTAAGACAATGAAATCGGAAATAAACTCCCGGAATGGAATCGTGGTTAAGTGAGGAGTAATTCTTGTGTTTAAGTTGAGCCGTTTCGGGGTCTTGAATGCCCTAGGGGAGGAGGAGAAGGAGTGAAGGAGTTAACAGCCATTAAGTACGTTTTGTGTAACTAACCTTCGAACTCACTTTCACGAAGAAGACGACCGGCCTACATGGGCCAAGATTCGGCCCAGCAGGAAAATAGAAGAAGAAAAGAAAAGAAAAAAAAAGTAAGACGGGCTGCTGCGCACAAAAAAAAAGAGAGGGGCGCGTCTGCTTGCGGCCCAGTAGGTCTGTTCCTTTTTTTTCGTTTATCTTTTATACTTTCTGATTTTCTTATTTATTTCATATCTTTTGATTTGAGTGTCCAAATAAAGTCAAATAAATTTCTAAAAAATTGTAAAAACAATATCTTTGTGTTAAACCAGTTGTGGGTATGTTTTGAACACTTTTCAAAAATAATAATTTCGAATTATTGATTAAATGCAATTTGACACTTTATGTCAAATTTGCAATTATGACTTAATAAAATTTATTTTTTTGCTAAATAAAATTTATACAAATACAACAATTATATAAGTTGGAAATTAAGTTAATTAAACTCATTTTACAATATTAAAACATTTGGCTTCAGTACAATATTTAAATGACATAACACATCTATTTGAATTGACAGGGAAATATAGAGTATTCATTTTTAATTCCCATTATTTTGGGCACCATTATATTTTATATCAAGGTAGAAAACTTCATAAACAACTTTGGAAAAGATTTTAGATTTAATACATTTGTTATATAGAATATATATTCATGAAAATCATTTCATGTTTTGAAAATAAGTGAAATCATTCAAGCTAATGAAATGTTTATTTGGATAATACATTAATTATATAATCTATGAAGTTTTAAAGTTATAACCTATAGACTTGTAATTTCCAAAACTATGTTTTGAACTTATGTAAGATAATGAAAACCATTTGACAATTTGAACATGTTTTAAATAACTTACAAGGATACTTCTAAATATTATATTAATTTATGAATAGTTATGGCTAAGGTATTTAAATCGAATGCTTACAAAGAAACTTTGTATTACATGAAAATGGTTTGAAGGTTGGGAAATAATTTATCAAATTACATGTTGAGGTTTAAGAAATACAATGGATAATATAATGTTTAACCAAAACAACTTTTGAAAATAATAATTATTTGAGATATTTAAATTAATAAACAATTTAGAAATTGCTATGAAGTCTTTTATGAATGGTTTTATTATTCATTTTAAATGTTTTATTTTAATCAAACAAAAGTTTTTAAATTTTAGTGATTTTTAAACATTCCAAAATATTGGGATGTTACAGTCTAGCAAGTGACACTATGGTGGACACTTAGTGGAAAAACTCTAATAACCTATATGCTTATTTGGCTGGTGGAGTTCAAGGCTATTTTGCATATAGCCAATTTTTCCTTACTCTTTGGAAAACACTTTTCTTCTATTCGAGACATTCGTGGCATGAAAACCACTATCTCATTCTACCCTTGTTCACCCATCAAGTTTTAAACTTTGAAGTTGGAATGGTGGAATCCTCCGCTGACGTCCGTGATCAGCTGCTCAAATTGTCCATACCGGGGACACGGCTAAGTACTTAGTTTTACACTCTGCAGAGGTTGTGCACGTTCACCACTGTACCCATTCAACCCAAACTATCCTTTACACACTAATAGTGATAAGGAAAAGGAGAAGAATTAGACGAGATCTTTCATAAGCATTTTCCCTCCCACTCTGGCTTGACCCGTTCCACCTAACACCCTCTACATCTGCTTGTCAAGCCGGGGCGAGTCCATGCAGCTTAGTTGATCAAGTCATAGCCCATATGGCAATGGCTGCACATGAAGCAATCTTCACTCGGAGTTCTTCGGATTCCTCTGTTCCTGGGTGGCCGTCCACAAGTGTAATTCCACAGGTAAATCCCCTGGGAACCCACTCAACATAAACCGTACAACCACTTTCCACCCAGGTGTTTCATTCTTAACTTAGTAGACTTTAGATTTTCACAAAACAACATTTGCATAGCATCAATATTTCTACTAAGTATTATATAGGAACCTAGACACAGGAGTAAAGAATTTCTACACAGGTTTAGCATAGCAATACTATCCTACACATGCTTATATAAAAATACACTAAGTAATGCATATAGAAAATAGTAGGAGGTTTATGAATGTGCCACTTGCCTTTGGATAATATCTTGCTCACAAACTCTTTTCAACGTAACTCGAGTCTCTCCGTTCAATCTAAACAATAAAGACAACTACACATAAAACACAACTACACAATGCAAACAAACACATACCTAATGAACAAACAAGTTTTATAAAACTTCTAAGGAAAACATGTCATGCATGATGTGTAAAATATTTCTAAGGAATAGAAATGCATGTCATGCCATTAAAATGTTCTAAGTTAATGCAAGGCAAATATGTTAGTCAAAATGACTAAGGACTAAGGTCAGAAGTTGGACAAAATAACTTTGCTATACATCATCTTCAATAAGCACCCTAATGTCTTAGTCATGATGTGCATAAATACTTAGACAAACTACTAAGTCTATTCTTCAAGGTGATCAACAATTATTAACAACTCTTTGTAAATTGGATATTCACTATAGTGAGAGACAGACACCCGGCCAGCCACTTATGATTGTGGAACAGGTCTCATGTACGTGGACATGTAAGGTTAGTCTCCAGGCCACTTCATCTCACTATGCCGCTAGGATCCAACATACTTCAAAGATGGTAATAACATGATCATAAATTGTTTATGTCTAAAGTGAAAGACAAGAATAGGAAAGGGGGAAAAGATAGAAAGAAGAATGTAGAATCTTCTCCTTGCTTCCTTTTCTTCTTGATGTGATGACTTCATTGCAATTTTGTTGACTTGATGGCTGTGAAGACTTGATGGTGTTGATAGCATCCAGGTTGGTCTTGAATATAACTTAGTCATCAAGAGGTCTAAGAGAAGAAGGGAGAAAAGAGAGAGAGAGGAAGCAAGACTTAGAAAATACTGTTGGTTGGTCTTCATGAATTTCTTCTTGATTTTCTTCTAAGTGCTTCTACTTCTTGAATATACTTCTGAAGTCTTGTTTTGGCTAAGTCCTTCATTGGCCTTCTAGCTCCATGTTGAAAATCCTAAGTGTCTATGTGCATAACACTTGACCAAGATACTAAGTTGAGAATAACCTAACTTAGAGAAAATAATGAAGAATTTTCTTAAGAGGAGTATAACTATATGGTAAAATATTTTATGCATACAATGCACTTTTTAATCATAAGAAATATCATACTAATTTTTGTGATATTTATAAAGTATACATGAGATTAAAAAAGGCAATTTAATTAATTTCTATTTTTGCAAAATATAAATAAAGGAATAAATATAAGATTAAAGTTTTATGTGATTAAATTTTTATAACAAAATTTTATAAATGGTGTTAATAGACAGAATGGATTAAAATAAGTTTATAGCAATTGGATTTACTCAAAAATGTTTTTTCTATCATGAGTTATGTCAAATGTAACACCCAAATTCTCTTAGCTTTAGCATTGTGGTGTTATTCTAGATTTTTCACCTCTTGCAGAGACTTTTGTGTGTGTAGAATCTTGAGTCATGATTTAATTTGCTTGCACACCTTAAGCTTGTTGTGTATCACTAACATTCCATGATAATTGAAAACACTCAAAACCACAACAACTAAAACAAAATATCCACCATTAGGATCTTCATGGTTGTTAAAACTTAGCCAAACTAGGAGCTATTATTAAGCAAACCCTAAATGGTTTTTGGCATGCCTTTAAAACATTTCCATCTAGGTCACATATACTTCCATACCCTGTTCTAAATTATCACAAAAGAGCTTGTTTGCATATTAATCTCACTAGCTTTTGTCGTCATCAAAATAACATGACCATTTGGGTGATTCCTTTCTTTATCACCAAAAGTTTTCTTTTCTTTAAAAGCTAAAGGAGATAATTAAATTAGTCATTTGTAAATTCAGTACCCTCTCCTAATTTAGGTAAGTTTGGAATGTTGCCCCTTTTTATCTTTGTGGGTCATGTTTGAATTTTTCAAACTTAGGTTTTAAATTCATTTTGAGATTTACTCAAATCTTGCACCTCTTATTTCTCTCTCTCTCTTTTCCACTCCACCTGCTGAGGAGGAGAGCATCAACCTCACCCCTGGTCCCACTTGTCATGGACTAGGGCCAACCTCTCCTCTCTCTTCTCCCTTTTCTCTTCTTTTCCACCCAATCCGAGCTCCTCTCCTCTCTTCTCACTGGCTAGGGCTGGTCATCCCGACCAGCATCTCCCCTGTCCCCTCTCCACCGCCCACCTGAGCCAGTAGGAGCAAAGGAGACGCTCCCCTCCCTCTCTCCTGCCCGAGCCAACCCTAGATCGAGTGGACTCGTTAAAGCCACCCCGAGCCTCTCCCCTGCTCATTTCCCCCCCTCCCTAGCACCTCTCCATCCTACTCCTCTCCTCCCCGGTGAAAACCACCAAGCTCTCCCCCTCATTCGCCATGTAGACGAGGAGATTTCCCTCGGTGGCCGACGAAAGGAAGCTGCCGTAGCGCTCGTTCCTCTCAACCATTCTTCGCTATTTTTGGTTCCCTGGCTTCCCCTCGTCTGGATCTACCTCCTCTGCCCTCCCCTGGCTCTTTTGCAGCTCGAGAGCACCAGGTTCGTCCACGACCCGAGGAGGACACCGTCGTCGCCGTCTCGGACTCCGACGTTGCATGTGAGCTTTGCGACCACCCCTGAGCTCCCCTTCGACGCCGCGTTCACCTCCGACCTCCCCCTTGTCCGTACGCGAGCCCTAGGTGAGCCCTCCGTGCTCGGCGTCGCCTTCTCAAGCTCTGCTCGTGTTTTTCTCGGTCGGGAGGAAGACGATGGCCTGAGACCGTCGATTTTCGGATCTGCGGTTGTGTTTGAACCGCGCCCGATCTGTCCATGGCCGTTGGATCCCAGATCCACGGTCGCTTACCGCTTCGCCGGCGCGCGTGCAGTGGCTGGGCCGGCCCAACTCAGCCCCGCGCTGCTCTGCTTCGCCGCTGGGCCGATCTGGCCCAGATCTAGCCGTTCGGCCTGTTTTTCCTTTATCCTTTTTCCTATTATTTTTCCAGTAAATCTAGAGTTTAGCTTTAAATCATTTGTGGTAAATCTATATCAGATAAAATTATGAGATTAGTTTTGTAACATGCATGCACGATTTCTTAACCATGTGGCGTTGGACTTGTTCCAAAATGTGTTTTATGTTGAGTGTTAAAATAGATCTAATAAAAAGTATATATTCCACCATTTGTTTAATAACTTGTGTTCTGTAAATCCAAAACATGCAATCTTGGATCTGTTGGAAAGCTTGTAAAAATGTCTATCTATAATGGTCAATTTTGCATGCAAGAGATTAATCTAGCAAAAGTTATTTTGACTTTAAGAATGACATCAGTAGGTGTTTGGGGATTTTTAGCTCTTAAATAAAAACACTTTTTGAAGTAAATCCAATTGGAAGTGTTAGATATGTGTTGGAAGTATAATATACTTCAAATGTAGATTTTTCCTGTAATTATTTATATCTTAGTGAATAAATCCCTGAAAACAGGGAGATAATCCCTTAAAATGCATTTCTGAAATTTCAGAGATTATGAAATGTCTAGTTTTAATTGGTGGAGCTACCTATGTCCATAAAAATATGTTGAGGATAATTTTGTGGGATAGCCACAGGTTTTATCTAACTCACCCCACTGGATTGACCCCATTCTGCACATAGAAAATGGTCAGAAGTATACTTTATTTTAAAACTGGTATAACTTGAGCTAGGAGTATCCAAATTTGATAAATAAGATCTCCACTTAAATAGAAAACTCATATCTCACCAGAAAGTTTAATTATGCATTCAGGAGATCTATAAAACTGAACCTATCATCTGTTTGAATTTGACATCAGTAGCTCTTGTCTGATTTTTAATTCTTATATGGTGATAGATTTTCATGCACAGCTAATTTTCAGAGCTCCACATGATTGTTAGGAATAATGTGGTAGAAGGGTTTAATTTTAGGAGCAGTACCTTAAGAATTATGCTTAAACCATGTAAACAGCCCCCAATAAATATTGGATGCATTATTCGTGTTTTCTGTTGGTGATGCTTGATGCTTGTTGTTATACTTTAGATTGTTATCAACTCGTATTTTAGGACTTACGCTAGTCTCGTCTGTTTTTCATGTTACGGTAGAATCGCAACCCGAGGAAGAGCAGTACGAGGTAGCTGAGCACGACTACGCTGAAGAGCAAGACCAGGGGCAGTACTTTGAGCAAGGCAAGCCCACCTCACCACCTTTATGCAAATCCTACTATTTACAAAGCATGTTTTGTTTTAAAATAAAACAATGCATGTTTTACTTCTTTTGTGGCACCTTGCCACCCGAAAACTATTTTACCAAATATTGTTTGGCCAAAGTTATATACTAGAATAGCTGTAGGTATTATAAGAAGAGTTTTACTTGTTGAGTCTTGTCATTGAAGGCTCTATAAAGAAGATTAAGTTTTCAAATAGTATACTCTGTTATCTTACCTCAAAACTATAGGATGGGAACCCGTTTGGTAAAACTATTTGATGGAGGAAAACCTGAGTTGCTGGGAGCAATCAGCGAGTCAGAACTGTTTTATGAAAACCCGAGATGCTGAGAGCATTCGGAGATGTTGCGAAAACCCGAGCTGCTGGGAGCAGTCGGAGATGGAAGTTTCATTTCAAAGTCCCTGCTGCCGCCCGAACAATTAACCCGTGCAACCACACTACCTGACATGGGTAGGGCTTAACCGGAAACTTGTCCGTTTTAGTGTTGGGGCTCTCATACTTTCTATGGGGGCTGGGCCCTCGAAGCCGGGTTGTTGTCCGTAAGAGGCAATACACTGTTGAGGACCAACAGCCGGACGATTACGGCAGGTCTCCTGATGTGGCGGTGTGGCGTCCCGAGGAAAGACCAAGAGGTCTAGTGGAGCACACGGTGCCGAGGAGAACAAACCTACCGGGAGGCCCCGATACTAGGGTGGTCATAGTGGAAAGTTTTGATCGTGTTATCCGGACCCCCGCATGCAGTCGTATAACGGGCCGTGGCAGACGCGGCGGAATAACCGATAGGTGTGGGTAAAGTGTGCAACCTCTGTAGAGTGTAAATCTATTCGAATAGACGCGTCCGCGGTCATGGACGGTTGGAAAGGCCACACTGGGCGTCTGGAGAAAGAAGTGGTTTTAAAAAGAAAAGTGTTTAAGTGGGATAAGGAGGTACCTGGGAGGTACGGAATTTGGGCAAGGATGGTTGATCTCGGGGAGACACCCAGTCCGACCTCAAGGAAGGAAAAAGGGTTACCCCTATCCTAGTTTTTTTAAAGGTTTTACAAAAGAAAGTTTTGAACTTGGATATGTCCTTGCTATATCTAAGAGAAGAGAATTCTATCTCTAAATGTTTTTCTTCAACAAAGATATAGAGATGTCGTACTCTCTATGTCTAAAATCGTGGTATTCGAAAACTGAGCCCTATAGTCGTATATATAGCAGCCATCCCAGTTTTCCAAAAGCATTTTTCTTGCATTATCATGAGAATTTAAAACTAAAGGTGGTCTTGCGAGTACGTAATTGTACTCATGTGGCTCTGTCCCTGGATATTCAAATGTCCAGATTTCAATGAGGAGGCTTGCATCGAGGAGGAGGTGTTCGACGACGACTTCGCCACCTAGCTGTCACCGGTCAACTGCACTTGTGGGAATCTGCGCTCGGAGATGTTAAGAGCCGTCGCTAGCCACGAGCTTCCGCTATCGTAGTTAATTCTGTCCTGCGTGACGAAGTTTGTTGACTTTGGTCGTATGACCGTTTATGTGTTGTAAGACTTTTATTCGTACGACTTGAATGATGTAACTCTTGGATACCTATGTTGGTTATGTGATTGCGATGCACTGATCATTGGGATCGTGATCTCTTACATAACGTGGGCATCTCGGACTCGTCCGAGGGGTCCTTACAGACTTGGTATCAGAGCCATCGTTGACCTTAGGAGACTTTAGTTAGGTTGGGCGTCGACGTCACGCAAAAATGTTTTTCCGTCATAGCTAGGAGAAACATACTAAAAAATGTGCTAAATATACTGCTACTCCTCCCTCCCTTCTGTTAGTACTCACTGATTAATTTTATACTTGCATTAAATCTTATGATTTTACCTGTTTAAAATTTGGTACATCGTTCACTAATTAAACCTCCATTTAAAATTTTGTGTAGATGAGCGGAGAGTTCTCGTCATCGATTCAGTTGGGAGCGGTGCCAGACACCGGAGTTTCGCGTCTGTTCCAGGCCGACCTTCTCCAGCTGACTAGGCACCTGAGGCGTCCGCTACCAGAGCTGCTGATTGGACGTTGTCTGCCCATGGTGGGAGATGAGATGTCCTGGACTGTGAGTTGCATCCTTCGAGGACCATTGGTGCCACCTTTTGCCGAGGAGCTGATTGAGGATGCCCTTGCATCGACTCAGATGGGAGCATTCGTCACTATGCTACAGAGGGCTCTTGCCCGCTTGGTGTGTGCCCACAGTTCAGAGTTGGGCGGCACTCGCTTTGAGTTTTACTCTGGCTTGGACGAGCAGAGTAACCCTGTGCGGCCGCGTCCCCACCCTACTTTCGGGAACCACTTGGCCGAGCTGGGACTCCTCGTCGAATACACCCAGTCCCAGCTGGTCACTAGTCGGTTCGAGAGTGATCTTCACCGTCTTAATCATGACGGAGCTGAGGTGCGGATCTCGGCAGCTGAGCTGAGGATTGAGGACTTGGAGGCGCAACTCAAGGCATCTCAGGACAAGCTGAAGACCGTGGAGCTGAAGCTCAAGACCTCGGAGGAGCATTTACTGGAGTCCCACGCAGAGCTCAAAATATGTAAGAGCGCAAGGAGCGCCGTTCCACCTTTGCGCGTCTCCAGACTACTCGCTTCTACAGGTTTCAGCTTGACGGGATGGTTGACATGCTCAAGTCGACCCTTGATGCCCGTGATGAGAGGATCAGTGAGCTGGAGAGCGAGGTGGAGGCCCTGAGCAAGGAGAATGACGATCTCCTGCCTGTGGATGAGGACCCTACAGAGGACATGGATATGGAGCCTGTGAGCGAGCAGGATGACGACGACCTGCGAGACGAGGGCGGTGAGGACTCGGGAGCTGTGATGTCTGAGGACGAGGACCCCGAGGAGCCACCCTTTGATAGTGATGCTGCCGTGGACGTGGAGTAGATAGCTGCGTAGTATCTTTTGGGTTAGGACCGAACCATCGCGATAATTGGATGCGATTGTGTGGTCTAGTTAGCATGTGTGTGTTTGGATGATTGTAAGAACCATGTCAGTCCGTGTTTTGTGGTTGTGCACTATGTGATGATGCTTTTGGAACCTTGCTATGGAATGGAATCATGCCTTCTTAGGAGTAATACTTTGCTGTAATTTGTATGCTTGATGAACTCTTTTATCAAAACCTGTGTTAGAAACTTCTAAGTAGAGAAATTAATAAGTGTTTATTCTGAAATTCAGAATGGCAAGGGATCCACCACCACCCCCACCACCTGAGCCATCTATGGGTCAAGTGCTCCGTCTTCTCATGGAGGATCGCGAGGCAGCTCGCGCTGAGAGGAATGCCAACCTAGCTACCCTGCAACATCTGGTGCAGATTGCCGTCAACCAGAATGGCGGCCAAGGAAATGAGGAACCCCGCTCCAAGCTTCGTGACTTTCAGAACACCAATCCCCCAGTTTTCTCCAAAAGTGAAGTGCCACTGGATGCTGATGACTGGATCCGTACCATTGAGAACAACCTGAGGGTCGCCCAAGTGGGTGAAAATGAGAAGGTGGTCTATGCCACTCACTACCTCTCTGGATCTGCCCGAGCATGGTGGGAGGCCATTTGTGCTCTATTGCCACCGGAGGAAGTTGTGGCTTGGCCAACATTCAAGACCAAGTTCTTGAAACGTTATGTGCCCTCTGGACTCGTCAGCATCATGCGAGAAAGATTCCTGCAGCTCAAGCAAGGCAGTATGTCTGTGGGCGAGTACTTGGAGAAGTTTACTTCTCTAGCGAGGTATGCGCCCACCGATACCGATACTAAGGACAAGAAGAAAGAGAGGTTCATGAATGGACTTCATGATGAAATGCAGTGCATTCTGGTGGTGATGCCTTTCACCGACTTGGAATCCTTGGCTGATGCAGCCATTATGATGGAGCACAAGCGCAAGGCTTCGTTTGACAACCGCAAGCGTCGAGGGCTGATGCAGCAAGGCAGCGGCAGCAGCAGCCCAGCTGGAAGTTATCCCCGTCCGCGCCCTTCACCTCCACCGAGGCCTTCTTATCCATCACCAAGGCCTCCAACATTTGCACCAAGACCCAGCTACTCTTCTCGCCCGCCTGCACCTCGTCCTGGAGGTGGTTTCAACCCCGGCCTCAACTTTAATAGGCCGCCTGCTCCGAAGCCCACAGGAGGATGTTTCACTTGTGGACAGCCTGGACATTTCTCGCGGGATTGCTCCACTAAACAGCCCGCTGGTGGTCGCCCCAATGCAACAAACATGAATCAAGGGCCACCCCGTCCACCTGCAGGCAAGAACCCGTATCCCAAGAAAGCGGCCCCTGTCACCAGAGGTCATCTGAATCACATCAGTGCAGAAGAAGCTCAGGAGGCACCAGACCTGGTTATGGGTACGTTCCCTGTCAACTCAGTTCCTGCCTCAGTTTTGTTTGATTCGGGAGCTTCCCATTCTTTCGTTACGGAGCCATTTGTTAGGAAAAGTGGTATGGTTCCAACTTTGTAAACTCGTTCAATGATTGTGCAAATTCCGGGGGCCACTACTAAAGCCATTGTATCTTGCAAGGAGGCTCCTCTGGAAATTCAAGGAGCCCGATTCCATGCAGATTTAGTGGTATTAGGAAAGCAAGGGATAGAAGTGGTTTTAGGAATGGATTGGATGGCAGTTAACCGGGGAAAAATAGATTGCACCAACAAGTCTGTCACACTAACCACCCCGGAAGGAGAGGAGATTACCCACTTCTCGACCTACCACTCCACCTCGAGTCATTGCCATAAGAGTGTAGTTGGAGTCATGTTGGAGGAAGTACCGGTAGTGTGTGAGTTTCTGGATGTTTTTCCCGAAGAGTTGCCCGGAATGCCACCGGATAGGGATATTGAGTTCATTATTGAACTGGTACCCGGTACTGGTCCTATAGCTCAAAAACCGTACCGGATGAACCCAGAAGAATTGGAGGAATTAAAGAAACAGTTGGATGACCTACTTAGGAAGGGTATGATCCGCCCTAGTGCGTCACCCTGGGGGTCACCAATCATCTTCGTGGATAAAAGAGACGGTACCACTCGGTTGTGTGTGGATTACCGTAAGTTAAATGATGTGACTATTAAGAATAAATACCCCCTACCCAAGATTGAAGATCTGTTTGATCAACTCAATGGAGCTCGAGTCTTCTCCAAGATCGATCTCCGCACCGGTTACCATCAATTGAAAGTCAGAGAATCTGATATCCCTAAGACGGCCTTTGTCACTCGTTATGGATTGTTCGAGTACACAGTGATGTCATTTGGCCTGACCAATGCTCCTGCCTATTTCATGAATCTCATGAACAAGGTGTTCATGGAGTACTTGGATAAATTTGTGGTTGTCTTTATTGACGACATCCTGATTTACTCCAAGTCGGAAGAGGAACATGAAGAGCATCTGAGATTGGTTCTCGGTACCCTTCGAGAGCATCAGTTGTATGCTAAGTTTAGCAAGTGCCACTTTTGGCTGAAAGAGGTAGGATTTCTTGGCCATGTTATCTCAGCTGGAGGTATATCTGTTGACCCAACCCACATCAAGTCCATCCTTGATTTCCCAACCCCCACCAACCAAACCGAAGTAAGGTCCATTCTTGGATTAGCCGGGTATTACCGCAAGTTTGTTGAAGGATTCTCAAGCATCGCAAAGCCCCTTACCCAACTATTGAAGAAGGATCAGAAGTTCATTTGGTCCGACAAATGTGAAGCCAGCTTCCAGGTACTGAAAAAGCGCCTTACTACCGCACCTATCTTGACCATGCCCGATGTGACCAAGGATTTTGTGGTCTATTGCGACGCCTCCAAACTCGGACTTGGTTGTGTCCTTATGCAAGAGGGCAAGGTGATTTCTTACTCGTCGCGACAACTCCGCAAGCATGAGCAGAATTACCCAACCCATGACCTAGAGCTTGCTGAAGTGGTCCATGCACTCAAGACATGGCGGCACTTTCTGATGGGCAACCGTTGCGAAATTTACACCGATCACAAGAGCCTGAAGTACATCTTCACTCAGAGGGAATTGAACATGAGGCAACGAAGATGGATAGAACTCATCAAGGATTACGACTTGGACATCCATTACCACCCTGGAAAAGCTAACGTTGTAGCTGATGCCCTTAGTCGTCAGCCATGTTCATTCAACTCCCTGATCAAGGTTAGACGGCCAGAACTCTGGGAAGAGCTGGATAAGATGGGTATAGAGGTGGTCAGCTATGGGGCAGTCGATCAACTCCTGTTGCAACCCACCTTATGGGAGCAGATCAAGCAAGCACAGAAAGGACACGAAAGCATTGAGGGCATCAAGAGAAGATTGGACAAAGAGGAAGTCTATGGGTTCACCATCGACTCTGACAGTACTCTTTGGTATAAGGGACGCATATGCGTACCGTCAGACCCTGCTTTGAAGCAGTTAATTATGAAGGAGGTTCACGAGACTTTGTATTCTATCCACCCCGGTGGAACCAAGATGTACCAGGATTTGAAGCAGAATTTCTGGTGGCATGGCATGAAGCACGAGATTGCACTCTTCGTCCAGAATTGCGATATCTGCCAACGGGTCAAAGCAGAGCATCAGCGACCCGCTGGGTTACTTCAACCTCTCAAATTGCCCGAGTGGAAATGGGATGAGGTCGGCATGGATTTTATCACTGGATTTCCCCGGTCCCATCGCGGGCATGACGCCATATGGGTTATCGTGGATAGGCTCACTAAGGTAGCACACTTTTTGCCAGTAAGGACCACACATCGATCGGATCAGCTTGCGGATCTCTACATGTCACGTATTGTCAGCCTTCATGGAATACCTAAGACTATCGTGTCTGATCGAGGAACCCAATTCACCTCTCGTTTCTGGTTCAAGCTGCATGAAGCCATGGGAACGAAGCTCTTTGTCAGTACTGCGTATCACCCGTAGACAGGAGGTCAAACGGAAAGAGTAAATCAGATCCTTGAGGATATGCTTAGGTCTTGTGTGTTAGCGTATGGAGCCAAATGAGTTGCTTGCCGTTTGCTGAGTTTTCATACAACAACAGCTATCAAGTCAGTCTGAAAATGGCACCATTTGAGGCTTTGTACGGGCGCAGATGCCGTACACCCTTGAACTGGTCGCAAACTGGGGACAGTCAAATCTTTGGAGTTGATACCTTGAGGGAAGCCGAAGAGCAAGTTCAACTCATTCGCGACCGCCTTAAGGCCGCCGAATCCAGACAGAATAGTTACGCATATTCCAGGAGGCGTGAACTTAATGTACCTGCACTTTAAATAAGGCAGATACCTGTGTATAGTGCAAATCCCTTGATCGATTCATTTGCACACACAGTTTACGATGTAATATCACAACAAAACGTCAATTTTATTACATCGATGATCCAGAATTACAAAATATGGGATACAAGTTGCATAGCATAAAGCTAGCATTGAAAAAGTACACAGCGGAAATACAATAGCAGTGAGTCTCTATAACTTTCATGCTGCCACAGGCGAAATCATGTTGGTTGTAGACTCGAAACCTATCAACGAAACCTCACTCGTCATCTGAACAATCTGCAATAAGAAAAGTATTGCAACAACGTGGGTCAGATTCCATTAAAATGGAGTCTGGCAAGTGACACTATAGTGGACACTTAATGGAATAACTCTAAAGCCTATATGCATATTTGGCTGGTGGAGTTCAAGGCTATTTTGCATAAAGCCAATTTTTCCTATCCTTTTGAAAAATACTTTCTTCAAATCAAGACAAGTATGGCATGAAAACCATAAATCTCATCTTCCCTTGTTCACCCATCAAGTTTTATTTCTGAAGTTGGAATGATGGAATCCTCCGTTGACGTCTGCGGTCAGCTGCTCAAATTGTCCGTACCGGGGACACGGCTAAGTACTTAGTTTTACACTCTGCAGAGGTTGTGCACTTTCACCTTTAGACTCAATTTGTCCGAGAATTCCTATACACGCGGAGTGTATTAAGGAAAGGAGAGAATTGAGACAAGAACTTTCAGAAGAAGAATGCAACCATACTAGCAAGACCCGTTCCACCTATCATCTCCCCTACATCTGCTTGTCAAGCTGACAGGTTGCACCCTCACAACTTAATTATTCTAGACAGAGCCCATTGTCAAAAGGTTGCACGGGAAGCAATCGTCACTCAGAGTTCTTCAGATTCCTCTGTTCCCTGGGTGGCCATCCACAAGTGCACTCCCAGGTGAAAACCACCATGCTCATGTCCCCAAGTATAGTAGAAACTATCTTAGGCGAAGACCACCACAAGCACAACCCTGAGTAGCCACTCAACATAAACCATTCAACCAATCCACCCTGGTGATTCATTAACTTAGTGGATGTGTACTCTCAGGTGAAAACCACCATGCTCACGGCCCTAAGTAGAATAGAAATTCATCCTAGGCGACGAAAACCATGACCACAGTCCTGAGTAGTCACTTAACATTTTGTAAAACTTTTCATCAACTGCATAGCATCCATATTTCTGCTAATTATGATATAGGAACCTAGACACAGGAGTAAGGGAATTCTACGCAGGTTTAGCATAGCAGTACTATCCTACACATGGATATAAAAATACACTAAGTAATGCATATAGAAAATAATAGGGAGTTTATGAGGTGTGCCACTTGCCTTTGAATGTTGTCGTTGTTCACAACTCTTTTCAACGATACTCGGAACTCTCCGTTCCATCTAACAGTATAGACAAACAACAATACAACAATCAACAACAAGCACAACTCCACAATCGGCACAAAACACATACTAGATGAATAAATAAGTTTTATAAAACTTTCTAAGGAAATACGTTTATGCATGATGTGCAAAATACTTAGAGAAATTTACTAGCTCTATTCTTCAAGGTGATCAACAATTAGTATCAACTCTTTGTAAATTGGATATTCACTAACGTGAGAGAGACAGACACTCGGCCGGCCACTTAAATTGTGGAACAGGTCTCATGTACGTGGACATGTAAGGTTTGTTTCCAGGCCGCTTCATCCCACTATGCCGCTAGGATCCAACAACTTCAAGATGATAACATCATGATCAAAATTGTTTAAGTCAAATGTGGAAGACAAGATTAGAAAGGAAGGTAAGAGATAGAAAGAGAGATGTAGTTGTCCTCCAGGCTTCATCTCCAGACTTGGTGGTTCTTGTATCTTCGAGGCTGGTCTTGGATTTATTTAGTCATCATGAAGTCTAACAGAAGAAGGAGGGAGAAAGAAGAAAGAGGGAGAAAGACTTAGAAAATATTTCTTGTTGGTCTTCTCGAACTTCTTCTTGATCTTTCTTCTAAGTGCTTCCACTCCTTGGAGATTCTTATGGAGTCTTGTTTGGCTAAGTCCTTCATTGGTCTTCCAGCTCCATGTTGAAAATTACTAAGTGTCTAAGTGTAGCACTTCACAAAAATGCTAAGTTAAGATTATTTCTAACTTAGAGAAAACTAATGAAGAGGGGTTTTCCTATGAGAATAAAATATGCTATGAATGAAATGAAATTTTTAATCACAATAAATATCAAAATAACTTTTGTGATTTCTTTATAGATATGCATGAATTTATAAATGCAATTTAATTAATTTCTAATTTTGGAAAATATAATAAAAGGAATAATTATAAGATTAAAGTTTTCTATGATTAAATTTTTATAATATAACTTAATAAATAGTGTTAATAGACAGAGGTATTTTAATTAAATTTATAGCAATTTACTTAAATCAAAAATACTATTTTTATTAATAGTTATGTTGAAAATACTCAAACCATTCAAATTAAATACATACCTATGAATTCATTCAAAAATTAATCAAAAATATTTTATAGCAGTGGCAATAATTTACAAATATTCTAAAGTTTCCCAAACAATTTTTATTTGTAATTTTTGAATTTACAGATTAAAAGTTATGACAAAAATACCCAAATTCACCATTTGAAATTTGAATATTTTAAACTAAGTCAAATTTGAATTTTGGCAGATCCAAACTATTCTACATGTCGAGGGCTTTCCAAAAATATAAAGTTTGTTAAATTTGGATAGGTGGTTAAAAAGTTGTGACAGATCTAAGTGCAAGGGGTGTTTCTGTAAAACTGCCAATTAAATTTCATTAAGAAAATCATTTTCCACGTGCAGCTGAATGGGCGCTGACGAGGCACGACGTGGCGCTGACTGTGCGTGCTGACTGGGATTAAGTGATTGAATCCGGGTCGTCCAGATCTAGATCTACGATCCAGATCTAACCGTAGCGATTCGAAACATGATCTAATCTCAGCCGTAAGATGTGGATCGGATGCTCACCGTGCTTTGACCAGATCGTGGCGGCGGTGGTTCACCGGAGATGGCGATGGTGGCGGCGCCGGCGTCGGTCGAGGACGGAGTCCACGCTCCCATAGGTTCCCGGGCTCGGGGAGGTGACGAGGAGGTGCGGCGCGTCCCGGCACGATGGATGGTGGCGATGGTGTCCGCTCGGCCGTCCCGGATCGGCGGCGGGCCGTGGTCGAAGTGCTCGGGCGCGGCGGACTTCCGTCGAGCTCGTCCTCGACGTTCTTCTGCAGGAAATAAGGGAGGAGGGGGTTCACGAGTTGCGCCAGGACACGGGGAAGAGGATGGAAAGGTTCTCGGGCTCGGGCGGGGTCTCACCACGCCGGGGATCGAAGAAAACGGCGGCGGAGACGGAGTACTCCGGCGAGCTCGTACGGCAGCCTGGGGGCGTCTTAGGGGCTAGGGTTTGGGTCAAAACAGAGAGGAGGGTCAGGGGTTTTAAATAGCCACGACCGCGCGTTAATTTCGTGCCTTAATCGTGCGGATTTGGAGAAGGAAACTCCGGTGGTCTCGGGCGTGATTTGGGGCGAGGTTGAAGACGGGCTGACGTCAGCATGACGTCAGCAATTTTTCTTTTTCTGTTTTTTGATTATTCTTTTAATTCATATCTTTTGATTTATTTGTCCAAATGAGGTCAAACAAATTTCTAAAAATTTGTAAAATTATTATCTTTCTGTTAAAACAATTGTGGGAGTGTTTTGAACATTTTTCAAAAATAATAATTTCAAAATATTGATTAAATGTAAAATTGACACTTTATGTTTAATTTAAAACTAGGGTTTAATAAATTTTAATTTTGGCTACATAAATTATATGAGAAACCCATATTCAATTTTGTTTGAATTTAAGTTATTTAAACTTGTTTTGCTGAAATCATTCTTCCTTATTTTGGCATGATATTAAAGAACAAAATATAACTAAAATGAGAAATATAATGAATTCCATTTTTAATTCTAAATGTTTTGTACACCATTATGTTTTATATTATGCTTAATCATTTGAAAAACTTCATATCAATTTTGGAAAGCATTTTAGATTTAATTCATTTCATTATATAGAATATATTAATCATTTCATGCCTTGGAAATAAATGGAATATATTTAAGCAAAAGAAATGCTTATTTGGCTAAGTGGTTGGACTCAATTTCTTATAAGTGAACTATTTACTTAAAAATAAAATGGGTTGTAGTTTATAAAATATTTGTCAAATTACATTTTAAGGTTTTTGGAATATAGTGGATAATAACCTGTTTAAACTGTGACATTTGAAGTATTAAATTCTTTCAAATAAGTTTGGAGTCTTTTATAGTTGGTTTCTTTAGGAATTTAATATTTTATTTTAAGAAAGGAAAAGTTTTAAATTTTAGTGATTTTTGAACATCATAAAATGTTGGGATGTTACAGACTACCACCCTTAAAAGGAATCTCGTCCTCGAGATTCGAAGAAGCTAGAAGGACAAAGCAAATACTCAAAATGATTTTGATAGCTCGTGATGTTTGAGAAATGAAATTCCTGACATGGAAACTTGAAAACTTGCTAGCGGAGGATTTTTCTGATTAGGAGGATAGAAAGATAGATAGTTTGAGATCTCTGGGTTTAAGCGACTGGGTTTGAATTATCTAGGTGGCTACCACCCTTAAAAGAAAATTTTGTGGTTAGTCTAGAAACTTTGTTAAATCCCTTTTATTTCTCCGTTGTAAAGCGTACAAGTATTCGAGATACAATGACAGGTGGTAGCTACGAGAATTTTGAGCACTCGCGTTTTCCACTCGCTCCTTGAAGAGATTTAATCCTCTTCCACTCTGGGCAACAACTGGCATAGTGTCCCTTATCTTTGCACCTGAAGCATGTTAAGTGGCTAAGATTCTTCTTGGATCCACTCTTTTGTCTTTGTTCCTCCAGGATCGTCATGAGAGACTGTTGCATTCCTTTCTTGGCTTGCTGGTTAGCTTGTTGCACCAAGGGATAATATGGACATTGGATTGGAACATGGGTCGTTCCTTCACACGGGAAGCAAATAATCCTTTTGGAACGACGTCCATTACTTGGACGTCTAATGTGACCATGGGGCCACTCATCAGAGCAATCTTCGGACGTATGTCCTATTTCTCCACAAGTTTTGCATGCCTTTAGTTTGGTCATAGGGTCCTCTTCAACATCCCTGTGATTTTGATCATTCTTAGGCGAGTGGTCATTGATCATCTTTTGACTCGGGTCCCTTAACAGTATTCGTGTAGTGGGGTAAAATTTATTGTTGGTGACATTGAAGTGAGACATCTGCTGATTTTTAGAGAATGAATGAGTTAATTTATAAGTACTATGGAGAATTTAATAATTAGAGAACAAGGCAACCAATTCCTTACAAATCTATCAACATGATAAAAACACAAGCAACCACATAAATTTCCACACTTATTTTGAGAACTCGAACTAATCATTTATCGAACGAAAACACATCAATGTCATGGAATTACAAAAACGAGAGTACTGCCATACCACAATTTGATAGGTCAATACATCAAATCGATACGATAAGCTAAAGGAGATAAATGGTGATCCCTCTAACGTGGTTTGTGTTGCTACACTTATTCTTCCTAAATATTACGCTTGCGTTTTATTGCGTGGTTATTTGCTACATGCCTGACTTCTCCCTCAGTTGACTCTTCAAACAGCACCTCTTCGGGGTCTTCTTCCTCTGGTCCTTCCTCCTTCGTAGCTGCAGATACAGTCACATCTCCAGTGCCCTGTTCACCTCCTTCTTCAGCTACTGGCGGTGGTGGAGGTGGAATGAGTTGCGCCTCAAGCATGGCAATTTGCTCATCCTTGCCAATGTTCTCCAAATGTAGGTCATGGATGAGTTCCTCCAAATGACCAATAAGATTTTCAGAAGCCTGGAGTTCTTGGGTTTTTGCGTGTATGACGGCTTGTGCATGACCCGCGACGTTATAAGCCAGTTGGACCTTCCTGGTCAGACAGTTGATGAGAAAATCCAAGTCTTCAAACGTCTTGTTAACGAGGGGCAGGTCCAGGCGATTTCCCGTGTGAGCCATCGAGAGACCATGTGCATCTCTCTTCCCAAAGGCACGGAAGGGTGATCCTGGTGATAGCTTGTTGCGATACTTGTAACACAAACGAGCCATTAAGTACACCATAGCTATGTTCACTCCCTCAATCCACTCTGGGTAGTAGGTGACATAGTCCACGGGCTCGAAGTCTGGCATCGTAGGATCCGGGGTCATGATGGTGCGGATTTCCCAACGTGTCCCATGGGGTGTGTCGGTCTCCTCCTTCCTTCCTCGGAAATAGGGTGGTGGTAGCTTCAATACACTTGTCAACCTAGACAGCTGCCTCCCAAAGATGAAACCCAACAAAACTCCAGCGTACGCAGTCTGAGTGTACTCTCCCATCTAAAATTTTGAACAGGTAAGAGTATTAGAATTTAAAAGAAAAGGGAAGGATGCAAGACAAGATAAATAATGTAAAACAATATTAAAGGAAATTTCAAAATTTACTCATGTTTTGGAAACCTAGTTTAGTTAACTATTTAACCTTTGGGGTCTCATTCCAATCCAAGGGGTTTCGAACCTACAGGCAACACAGTGCTCTGATACCATCTGTAGCGTACCTGCACTTTAAATAAGGCAGATACCTGTGTATAGTGCAAATCCCTGGATCGATTCATTTGCACACACAGTTTACGATGTAATATCACAACAAAGCGTCAATTTTATTACATCGATGATCCAGAATTACAAAATATGGGATACAAGTTGCATAGCATAAAGGTAGCATTGAAAAAGTACACAGCGGAAATACAATAGCAGTGAGTCTCTATAACTTTCATGCTGCCACAGGCGAAATCATGTTGGTTGTAGACTCGAAACCTATCAACGAAACCTCACTCGTCATCTGAACAATCTGCAATAAGAAAAGTATTGCAACAACGTGGGTCAGATTCCATTAAAATGGAGTCTGGCAAGTGACACTATGGTGGACACTTAATGGAATAACTCTAAAGCCTATATGCATATTTGGCTGGTGGAGTTCAAGGCTATTTTGCATAAAGCCAATTTTTCCTATCCTTTTGAAAAATACTTTCTTCAAATCAAGAAAGGTATGGCATGAAAACCATAAATCTCATCTTCCCTTGTTCACCCATGAAGTTTTATTTCTGAAGTTGGAATGATGGAATCCTCCGTTGACGTTCGCGGTCAGCTGCTCAAATTGTCCGTACCGGGGACACGGCTAAGTACTTAGTTTTACACTCTGCAGAGGTTGTGCACTTTCACCTTTAGACTCAATTTGTCCGAGAATTCCTATACACGCGGAGTGTATTACGGAATGGAGAGAATTGAGACAAGAACTTTCAGAAGAAGAATGCGACCATACTAGCAAGACCGGTTCCACCTATCATCTCCCCTACATCTGCTTGTCAAGCTGACAGGTTGCACCCTCACAACTTAATTATTATAGACAGAGCCCATTGTCAAAAGGTTGCACGGGAAGCAATCGTCACTCAGAGTTCTTCAGATTCCTCTGTTCCCTGGGTGGCCATCCACAAGTGCACTCCCAGGTGAAAACCACCATGCTCATGCCCCAAGTATAGTAGAAACTATCTTAGGCGAAGACCACCACAAGCACAGCCCTGAGTAGCCACTCAACATAAACCATTCAACCAATCCACCCAGGTGATTCATTAACTTAGTGGATGTGTACTCTCAGGTGAAAACCACCATGCTCACGGCCCTAAGTAGAATAGAAATTCATCCTAGGCGACGACAACCATGAGCACAGTCCTGAGTAGTCACTTAACATTTTGTAAAACTTTTCATCAACTGCATAGCATCCATATTTCTGCTAAGTATGATATAGGAACCTAGACACAGGAGTAAGGGAATTCTACGCAGGTTTAGCATAGCAGTACTATCCTACACATGGATATAAAAATACACTAAGTAATGCATATAGAAAATAATAGGGAGTTTATGAGGTGTGCCACTTGCCTTTGAATGTTGTCGTTGTTCACAACTCTTTTCAACGATACTCGAAACTCTCCGTTCAATCTAACAGTATAGACAAACAACAATACAACAATCAACAACAAGCACAACTCCACAATCCGCACAAAACACATACTAGATGAATAAATAAGTTTTATAAAACTTTCTAAGGAAATACGTTTATGCATGATGTGCAAAATACTTAGAGAAATTTACTAGCTCTATTCTTCAAGGTGATCAACAATTAGTATCAACTCTTTGTAAATTGGATATTCACTAAAGTGAGAGAGACAGACACCCGGCCAGCCACTTAAATTGTGGAGCAGGTCTCATGTACGTGGACATGTAAGGTTTGTTTCCAGGCCGCTTCATCCCACTATGCCGCTAGGATCCAACAACTTCAAGATGATAACATCATGATCAAAATTGTTTAAGTCAAATGTGAAAGACAAGATTAGAAAGGAAGGGAAGAGATAGAAAGAGAGATGTAGTTGTCCTCCAGGCTTCATCTCCAGACTTGGTGGTTCTTGTATCTTCGAGGCTGGTCTTGGATTTACTTAGTCATCATGAAGTCTAACAGAAGAAGGAGGGAGAAAGAAGAAAGAGGGAGAAAGACTTAGAAAATATTTCTGGTTGGTCTTCATGAACTTCTTCTTGATCTTTCTTCTAAGTGCTTCCACTCCTTGGAGATTCTTCTGGAGTCTTGTTTGGCTAAGTCCTTCATTGGTCTTCCAGCTCCATGTTGAAAATTACTAAGTGTCTAAGTGTAGCACTTCACAAAAATGCTAAGTTGAAATTATTTCTAACTTAGAGAAAACTAATGAAGAGGGGTTTTCCTATGAGAATAAAATATGCTATGAATGAAATGAAATTTTTAATCACAATAAACATCAAAATAACTTTTGTGATTTCTTTATAGATATGCATAAATTTATAAATGCAATTTAATTAATTATTAATTTTGGAAAATATAATAAAAGGAATAATTATAAGATTAAAGTTTTCTATGATTAAATTATTATAATATAATTTAATAAATAGTGGTAATAGAAAGAGGTATTTTAATTAAATTTATAGCAACTTTTACTTAAATCAAAAATACAATTTTTATTAATAGTTATGTTGAAAATACTCAAACCATTCAAATTAAATACATACCTATGAATTCATTCAAAAATTAATCAAAAATATTTTATAGCAGTGGCAATAATTTACAAATATTCTAAAGTTTCCAAAAAAAAATTTATTTGTAATTTTTGAATTTACAGATTAAAAGTTATGACAAAAATACCCAAATTCACCATTTGAAATTTGAATATTTTAACTAAGTCAAATTTGAATTTTGGCAGATCCAAAATATTCTACATGTCGAGGGCTTTCCAAAAATATAAAGTTTGTTAAATTTGGATAAGTGGTTAAAAAGTTGTGACAGATCTAAGTGGCAGGGGTGTTTCTGTAAAACTGCCAATTAAATTTAATTAAGAAAATCATTTTCCACGTGGCAGCTGAATGGGCGCTGACGAGGCACGACGTGGCGCTGACTATGCGTGCTGACTGGGATTAAGTGATTGAATCCGGGCCGTCCAGATCTAGATCTACAATCCAGATCTAACCGTACCGATTCGAAACATGATCTAATCTCAGCCGTAAGATGTGGATCGGACGCTCACCGTGCTTTGACCAGATCGTGGAGGCGGTGGTTCACCGGAGATGGCGATGGTGGCGGCGCCGGCGTCGGTCGAGGACGGAGTCCACGCTCCCTTAGGTTCCCGGGCTCGGGGAGGTGACGAGGAGGTGTGGCGCGTCCCGGCACGGTGGATGGTGGCGATGGTGTCCGCTCGGCCGTCCCGGAGCGGCGGCGGGCCGTGGTCGAAGTGCTCGGGCGCGGCGGACTTCTGTCGAGCTCGTCCTCGACGTTCTTCTGCAGGAAATAAGGGAGGAGGGGGTTCACGAGTTGCGCCAGGACACGGGGAAGAGGATGAAAAGGTTCTCGGGCTCATGCGGGGTCTCACCACGCCGGGGATCGAAGAAAACGGCGGCGGAGGCGGAGTACTCCGGCGAGCTCGTACGGCAGCCTGGGGGCGTCTTAGGGGCTAGGGTTTGAGTCAAAACAGAGAGGAGGGTCAGGGGTTTTAAATAGCCACGACCGCGCGTTAATTCCGTGCCTTAATCGTGCGGATTTGGAGAAGGAAACTCCGGTGGTCTCGGACGTGATTTGGGGCAAGGTTGAAGACGGGCTGACGTCAGCATGACGTCAGCAATTTTTCTTTTTCTGTTTTTCTGATTATTCTTTTAATTCATATCTTTTGATTTATTTGTCCAAATGAGGTCAAACAAATTTCTAAAAATTTGTAAAATTATTATCTTTCTATTAAACCAATTGTGGGATTGTTTTGAACATTTTTCAAAAATAATAATTTCGAAATATTGATTAAATGTAAAATTGACACTTTATGTTTAATTTAAAACTAGGGTTAAATAAATTTTAATTTTGGCTACATAAATTATATGAGAAACCCATATTCAATTTTGTTTGAATTTAAGTTATTTAAACTTGTTTTGCTGAAATCATTCTTCCTTATTTTGGCATGATATTAAAGAACAAAATATAACTAAAATGAGAAATATAATGAATTCCATTTTTAATTCTAAATGTTTCGTACACCATTATGTTTTATATTATGCTTAATCATTTGAAAAACTTCATATCAATTTTGGAAAGCATTTTAGATTTAATTAATTTCATTATATAGAATATATTAATCATTTCATGCCTTGGAAATAAATGGAATTTATTTAAGAAAAAGAAATGCTTATTTGGCTAAGTGGTTGGACTCAATTTCTTATAAGTGAACTATTTACTTAAAAATAAAATGGGTTGTAGTTTATAAAATATTTGTCAAATTACATTTTAAGGTTTTTGGAATACAGTGGATAATAACCTGTTTAAACTGTGACATTTGAAGTATTAAATTCTTTCAAATAAGTTTGGAGTCTTTTATAGTTGGTTTCATTAGGAATTTAATATTTTATTTTAATAAAGGAAAAGTTTTAAATTTTAGTGATTTTTCAACATCATAAAATGTTGGGATGTTACACTTAACTTCAAGGAAGGAGATATGGTTTACTTGCGTGTTACACCACTCAAGGGAATGCAACATTTCCATGTGAAGGGGAAATTAGCACCGAGGTACATTGGCCCTTTTAAAGTGGTCAGTCGCAGAGGAGAAGTGTCTTATCAGCTAGACCTGCCACCCCATCTGTCAGGATTCCATGATGTATTTCATGTATCTCTACTCCGGAAGTGCCTGCGAGTTCCCGGTGACACTCATTCATATCAGGAGGTAGATCATCACACCATTGATCTCAATCATGATCTCACCTATCGAGAACGACCGCTTCGTGTTCTCGCTGAAGACGTCCGTCCGACACGGAGGCGGAAGATCAGGTTCCTGAAGGTCCAATGGAGCAACCATTTGGAGGAAGAAGCCACCTGGGAGCGTGAAGATTATTTGGAGCAAGAATTCCCTGGTTTTCTCCCTTCTTCAAATCTGGAATCTCGGGGACGAGATTCTCCTAAGGGGGGAAGGTCTGTAACACCCCAATTCTCTTAGCTTTAGCATTGTGGTGTGATTCTAGATTTTTCACCTCTTGCAGAGACTTTTGTGTGTGTAGAATCTTGAGTCATGATTTAATTTGCTTGCACACCTTAAGCTTGTTGTGTATCACTAACATTCCATGATAATTGAAAACACTCAAAACCACAACAACCAAAACAAAATATCCACCATTAGGATCTTCATGGTTGTTAAAACTTAGCCAAACTAGGAGCTATTATTAAGCAAACCCTAAATGGTTTTTGGCATGCCTTTGAAACATTTCCATCTAGGTCACATATACTTCCATACCCTGTTCTAAATTATCACAAAAGAGCTTGTTTGCATATTAATCTCACTAGCTTTGGTCGTCATCAAAATAACATGACCATTTGGGTGATTCCTTTCTTTATCACCAAAAGTTTTCTTTTCTTTAAAAGCTAAAGGAGATAATTAAATTAGTCATTTGTAAATTCAGTACCCTCTCCTAATTTAGGTAAGTTTGGAATGTTGCCCCTTTTTATCTTTGTGGGTCATGTTTGAATTTTTCAAACTTAGGTTTTAAATTCATTTTGAGATTTACTCAAATCTTGCACCTCTTATTTCTCTCTCTCTCTTTTCCACTCCACCTGCTGAGGAGGAGAGCAGCAACCTCACCCCTGGTCACACTTGTCATGGACTAGGGCCAACCTCTCCTCTCTCTTCTCCCTTTTCTCTTCTTTTCCACCCAATCCGAGCACCTCTCCACACTTCTCACTGGCTAGGGCTGGTCATCCCGACCAGCATCTCCCCTGTCCCCTCTCCACTGCCGACCTGAGCCAGTAGGAGCAAAGGAGACGCTCCCCTCCCTCTCTCCTGCCCGAGCCAACCCTAGATCCGGTGGACTCGTTAAAGCCACCCCGAGCCTCTCCCCTGCTCATTTCTCCCCCTCCCTAGCACCTCTCCATCCTACTCCTCTCCTCCCTGGCGAAAACCACCAAGATCTCCCCCTCATTCGCCATGTAGACGAGGGGATTTCCCTCGGTGACCGACGAAAGGAAGCTGTCGTAGCGCTCGTCCCTCTCAACCATTCTTCGCCATTTTTGGTTCCCCGGCTTCCCCTCGTCTGGATCTAACTCCTCTCCCCTCCCCTGGCTCTGTTGCAGCTCGAGAGCACCTGGTTCGTCCACGACCAGAGGAGGACGCCGTCGTCGCCGTCTCGGACTCCGATGTTGCATGTGAGCTTTGCGACCACCCCTGAGCTCCCCTTCAACGCCGCGTTCACCTCCGACCCCCCCCTCGTCCGTACGCGAGCCCTAGGTGAGCCCTCCGTGCTCGGCATCACCTTCTCGAGCTCTGCTCGTGTTTTTCCCGGTCGGGAGGAAGAGGATGGCCTGAGACCGTCGATTTTCGGATCTGCGATTGTGTTTGAACCGCGCCCGATCTGTCCGTGGCCGTTGGATCCCAGATCCACGGCCGCTTACCGCTTCGCCGGCGCGCGCGCAGTGGCAGGGCCGGCCCAACTCAGCCCCGCGCTGCTCTGCTTCGCCGCTGGGCCGATCTGGCCCAGATCTGGCCGTTCGGCCTGTTTTTCCTTTATCCTTTTTCCTATTATTTTTCCAGTAAATCTAGAGTTTAGCTTTAAATCATTTGTGGTAAATCTATATCAGATAATATTATGAGATTAATTTTGTAACATGCATGCACGATTTCTTAACCATGTGGCGTTGGACTTGTTCCAAAATGTGTTTTATGTTGAGTGTTAAAATAGATCTAATAAAAAGTATATATTCCACCATTTGTTTAATAACTTGTGTTCTGTAAATCCAAAACATGCAATCTTGGATCTGTTGGAAAGCTTGTAAAAATGTCTATCTATAATGGTCAATTTTGCATGCAGGAGATTAATCTAGCAAAAGTTATTTTTACTTTAAGAATGACATCAGTAGGTGTTTGGAGATTTTTAGCTCTTAAATAAAAACATTTTTTGAAGTAAATCCAATTGGAAGTGTTAGATATGTGTTGGAAGTATAATATCCTTCAAATGTAGATTTTTACTGTAATTATTTATTTCTTAGTGAATAAATCCCTGAAAACAGGGAGATAATCCCTTAAAATGCATTTCTGAAATTTCAGAGATTATGACATGTCTAGTTTTAATTGGTGGAGCCACCTATGTCCATAAAAATATATTGAGGATAATTTTGTGGGATAGCCACAGGTTTTATCTGACTCACCCCACTGGATTGACCCCAAAATAATTCTTATTATTTTCTGCACATAGAAAATGGTCAGAAGTATACTTTATTTTAAAACTGGTATAACTTGAGCTAGGAGTATCCAAATTTGATAAATAAGATCTCCACTTAAAGAGAAAACTCATATCTCACCATAAAGTTTAATTATGCATTCAGGAGATCTATAAAACTGAACCTATAATCTGTTTGAATTTGACATCAGTAGCTCTTGTCTGATTTTTAATTCTTATATGGTGATAGATTGTCATGCACAGCTAATTTTCAGAGCTCCACATGATTGTTAGGAATAATGTGGTAGAAGGGTTTAAGTTTAGGAGCAGTACCTTAAGAATTATGCTTAAACCATATAAACAGCCCCCAATAAATATTGGATGCATTATTCGTGTTTTCTGTTGGTGATGCTTGATGCTTGTTGTTATACTTTAGATTGTTATCAACTCGTATTTTAGGACTTACGCTAGTCTCGTCTGTTTTTCATGTTACGGTAGAATCGCAACCCGAGGAAGAGCAGTACGAGGTAGCTGAGCACGACTACGCTGAAGAGCAAAACCAGGGGCAGTACTTTGAGCAAGGCAAGCCCACCTCACCACCTTTAAGAAAGTCCTACTATTTACAAAGCATGTTTTGTTTTAAAATAAAACAATGCATGTTTTACTTCTTTTGTGGCACCTTGCCACCCGAAAACTATTTTACCAAATATTGTTTGGCCAAAGTTATATACTAGAATAGCTGTAGGTATTATAAGAAGAGTTTTACTTGTTGAGTCTTGTCATTGAAGGCTCTATAAAGAAGATTAAGTTTTCAAATAGTATACTCTGTTATCTTACCTCAAAACTATAGGATGGGAACCCATTTGGTAAAACTATTTGATGGAGGAAAACCTGAGTTGCTGGGAGCAATCAGCGAGTCAGAACTGTTTTATGAAAACCCGAGATGCTGAGAGCATTCGGAGATGTTGCGAAAACCCGAGCATTCGGGGCTCTCATACTTTCTATGGGGGCTGGGCCCTCGAAGCCTGGTTGTCGTCCGGAAGAGGCAATACACTGTTGAGGACCAACAGCCGGACGATTACGGCAGGTCTCCTGACGTGGCGGTGTGGCGTCCCGAGGAAAGACCAAGAGGTCTAGTGGAGCACACGGTGCCGAGGAGAACAAACCTACCGGGAGGCCCCGATACTAGGGTGGTCATAGTGGAAAGTTTTGATCGTGTTATCCGGACCCCCGCATGCAGTCGTATGACGGGCCGTGGCAGACGCGGCGGAATAACCCATAGGTGTGGGTAAAGTGTGCAACCTCTGCAGAGTGTAAATCAATTCGAATAGCCGCGTCCGCGGTCATGGACGGTTGGAAAGGCCACACTGGGCGTTTGGAGAAAGAAGTGGTTTTAAAAAGAAAAGTGTTTAAGTGGAATAAGGAGGTACCTGGGAGGTACGGAATTTGGGCAAGGATGGTTGATCTCGGGGAGACACACAGTCCGACCTCAAGGAAGGAAAAAGGGTTACCCCTATCCTAGTGTTTTTAAAGGTTTTACAAAAGAAAATTTTGAACTTGGATATGTCCTTGCTATATCTAAGAGAAGAGAATTCTATCTCTAAATGTTTTTCTTCAACAAAGATATAGAGATGTCGTACTCTCTATGTCTAAAATCGTGGTATTCGAAAACTGAGCCCTATAGTCGTATATATAGCAGCCATCCCAGTTTTCCAAAAGCGTTTTTCTTGCATTATCATGACAATTTAAAACTAAAGGTGGTCTTGCGAGTACGTAATTGTACTCATGTGGCTCTGTCCCTGGATATTCAAATGTCCAGATTTCAATGAGGAGGCTTGCATCGAGGAGGAGGTGTTCGACGACGACTTCGCCACCTAGCTGTCACCGGTCAACTGCACTTGTGGGAATCTGCGCTCTGATATGTTAAGAGCCGTCGCTAGCCACGAGCTTCCGCTATCGTAGTTAATTCCGTCCTGCGTGACGAGGTTTGTTGACTTTGGTCGTATGACCGTTTATGTGTTGTAAGACTTTTATTCGTACGACTTGAATGATGTAACTCTTGGATACCTATGTTGGT